>JAMXBD010000675.1:0-734325 GCA_024138025.1 Combretum micranthum
GGGACTAGTAGTACGGTTCGTTGGAACCAAGATGCGCGAACTTCCAGGAGGTCATTCGGGACCCAGTTCAAAGCATTCCTAACCACCGATGGAGGGGTAATCCATCATTCATACGAAACGGATAGTCGTATATAACGTTTGATCATATGGTTATTGCATTTCTTATGTTGATTAATAAACTTGGTTGATTGCTTATTCTGAATATATTGCGTAAGGAATATCCCACTAAGCTAGTCATGCTTATACTCTTAGACTTTTGATATTGAGGATTATCTTTTGCACCCGAGAACCATCTTGATTTCCCGGGTAGAATCCTTATTTTGAGAAGCTTTTGGAGGATTTATTTTGAAGTTATAGAGTAGATTCTTCTAAAACCTTAGCTTTAGTTATGATATATTAAGTAGAACCATGTATATATATTCGGGGGAATTCTTTAGAAGTTGTAAAACTTTATATTTTATGAATTATATTAGTGTATTTTGTATGTTCCGTGCAAATCTTAAAATGCATTACTTCAACGGTCTCCTTTTTTATGAGTGTACGCCTTGTATCGAATGGAAGCTTTCGAGTGACTAAGGTAGTATTCTTGAGCTTTAATATTGGTACGGCGGGTATCACGTTTAGGGTACCCGTTGGGGCGTGACAGTATAGTGTTGAACATTTGATGATTTTCTGTAGTTCACTGCTGGTCTCCCTACAACGTGATATTAAGTAGAGCAGTCAATGCATATTCTCTATGATTGTCTCCCAACCCTACCTAAAGATAAATTCCTTATCCAACTGGAGTAGGCGTGTGCTGAGGAGACTAGGAATAGTCTCAACAATTATATATTAGAGTTTGAAAGGAGACGTTATATGTATGATCGAAGAGAGCAGGGAAAAAAAACTCAAGTAGTGTAGTAAGCAGCTAAGCTCGGGGAGAGGTTGCCCTCGAGATACTCCCAACTACATGGTCAAAATAGGGGCAACCCTCTGCCTAATGTCAAAAAGATTTATTTAATTTTCTAAAAGCAACAGAGATGTGTTTGCTTGGTCACCAGGGGACATGACAGTGTAAGCCCTAACGTCATCATGTATCAGCTTGAACTCTCACGATGGTACATAAAAAATCTGACACTTCTCCTGAGAGATAGACACCATCGAAGAGGAAGTTCAGAAGTTGCTTTGAGCTGGGGTCATTAGGAAGAGAAGTACCTCACTTGGTTGGCTAACGTAGTGTTAGTCAAGAAATCCAGTGGCAAATGGTGAATGTGTGTGGATTACACCGACCTCAACAAAGCAAGCCTGAAGGATTGCTTCCTTTTGCCATGAATTGATAACTTGTTGATATACCTCATGACATGAGTTGTTAAGCTTCATGGACGCTTTTTTGGGTACAACTAGATCAAAATGAAGGATTCGGATGAGGTCCATACCTCATTATTACGACATTCAAGACATATTGTTACGAGATGAGGCCTTTCAGGTTGAAGAATGCAGGCACCATGTTTCAAAGGTTGGTCACCAAGGTATTCAACCCCAGATAGGTTAAAACATGGAACTAAGTTGACGAAATTATGGTTTAAAACAAGGAAGCCAAAGACATCTACATGACTCTAGGAACCCTTCGACCGACTTCGTTTTACAACTTGAAGCTGAACCCTCAAAAGAGCACGTTTTGGGAGCCTCAGTGGGAAGTTTTTGGGTTATGTAGTATCTTAGAGGGGAATCAAAGCAAACCGAAGAAGATCAAAGCTATATAGCATTAGCCCGCCTAAATCGATAAAAGGGTACAGTAGCTCGGGCGGAATAACCATATTGAGTAGATTCCTCATTAAAGCGCAAACAATGCTCTGAGTTCTTCAAGATTCTCAAGAAGCTGACAAGTTTAATGAATGGAGAAATCTCAGTAGGCTTTCAACGAAATGAAACAATACTTACTTTGCCCCTGATATTGAAAACCCTGACAGAAGGCGAAGCTTTGTACTTCTATCTCGTAGTGAGCACCTGGGCCCTATCATCTGTCTTAACATAGGCTAAGGAAAGCAACACCAGCCATATATTTCATCAGTCACCTTCAAGGCCCTGAACAAAGGTGTACCATGCTAGAAAAGTTTGCCCTACGCGGCATGATATCCGTACGATGCTTATGCCCTTACTTCAAAGCACACCAGGTCGTCATGCTCACTGACGTATTGATAAGGACAGTCTCTAAAACCAGAAATCTCAAGAAGAATGATGAAATATGCTATCTAGCTAAGCACTTATGGAGTCCAGTACCAACCTTAAGATGCCGTTAAAGCCCAATCATTAGCAGAATTCGTAGCTGAATATCCTAGCCCCGAACAAGAAGACGAGAAAAACCCAATTGGACCCTCCACGTTGATGGCTCCTCTACACAGGGAGGAAGCGGAGCCTGTAAACCCTTGGTTTTTAGATTAATAAGCTCTAAGTCGAAAAATCAAACAGAAACCTTAAGTCAACAAGATCTCAAGTTAAACCCTACAGTTTAGATCCGGAAATTCCGTGTTTGTAAACCGAGAAGTCGAAAATTAAGTAAAGTGCGTAGAATAGTCCGTAATAATATTTGATTTCTTAAAAATATCAGATTGGTTTATTTTTGGTTATTTTGAACCGATTGGATACTGCTTTTGGAAAGTGTGTCTCGGGGCTCGGAAAATTAAAAATATATCTTTAATATTTTTAGACTTTTATTTTCATAAGGATTTCAAAAATATCAAGCTCATAATTTTTCGAAATCTAAAAATATTAGTTATAGCTTATATAAGCATATTTTGATTGTACGGTAACATATTTGTTGAAATACTAAAATAATTCAATTAATTATTTAATTTTATATGTGAAAATTCTGCCACTCATTTAAAAATATTTTTCTTAATTTTTTATATATATTTTTTTAATAAAAAGTACTTTTTCAACCTATACTTCAAGTACACTTCAATTGTCACTTTTACACATTAGTCATGTTTTCTTTCACTCATTCTACATTCCATTCCCATGCTTGGATAGTTGACCACACCAAAAAAATAGCCACTTTTCTTTTATTTTAATGATTTATTTAGTGAATTAAAGTCTCTTTTAGTTAGCACATTAAGTAACATAAGTTACACTTTCAAAATTTTAAGTTACAAATTAACTACACTCTCTCTCTCTCTCTCTCTCCCTATAAGAATCACGCCAGCCCCCCTCCAAAATTCTGCTATGGTTTTATTTTTTTTAATTAAAACATATTAATACACTCCTCTCTCTTTATTTAATGCCTCTTATTTACATCCTTTCATTCCTTTTCAACCCTACATCATTTACACTCTCTCTTTTCCTCTCTTTATTTCTTTCTTAGCCTTGTTCTTGCAAAAGAAATAAGCTGCCCCCATCTAAAAAAATCACTTCCACACTCCATTCTTGAAGATTCTTTAAGTAAACCTTCTTCTTAAGCTTCCGTAGATGCTATAGGTTGATTATATGGAGGTTTCATGCATCAAAGGACTCCATAATGCCTAAAGGCTAGAGATGATGATGCCAAAACTTTGAAACACTCCTCTTGTTGATGGTCTATAATAATATTGCTATATTTCTTGTCTTTAAGACGTTATTATCTTCATATTTTTATTATACTTTGTAGATCTAATTTTTATGAAGCTTTGTTTATGTTTATGTTTAGATCTATAGGTTTAGAGCTTACTATCATGTATTTCTTTTATTTTATACTCATATTATGTGTAGATCTTGGATTTGAACTTGAATAAAAATAATGAAATTCGTATTCAGGCAAGACTTATATTTAAAAACCTCTTCCAAGTCTCAAAATGGAAGTTTTAGTTAAAAAAATGAAGGTTTAGTGGATGTATATCATCAAGACTTCTTTTTACAAGAATCAAAAGTGATTTTCAAAATAAAAATCTCATTTTCGGATTTAGGCCAAGGCATGGTTTAAAAACATATTTTACAACTCAAAAATGAAGATTTTATTCAAGAAATGGAAGGCTCTTAAGATAGGATATGTGAAGGATGATTTTTCATAAGTGTTGATGGATTTTATTAAAAGATATGTTCAAAAATAATTTTTGAAAATTCGGATCTAAGCCAAGACCCATTTTTAAAACCTATTATCTAATCTCAAAATGAAGATTTAAACAAAAATATAAAGGGCTCTTGGTATAGATATTCTAAGGATTGAATTTTCATAAGTTTAGATGAGTTTTCCTAAAAGGTATTTCTAAAATAGAGAGTTTTGTAAAAGACAAGTCTAGGTCTTGTTTTCATTCTAAACTCAAGAAGAAGAAATTTGGATCTAGAAGAGATGAATTTTAAAATCCTTATTTTAGACTTCAAAACAAGAGTTTTATGTGGAAAATAGAATGCTTTGATAATGGGTGACATAAGAAAATTATTTTCATTGAGTTATGTTAGTTTTAGCAAAGGGTTTACTAAAACAAGAAAACAAGTTTCAACTCAAAAACTTCGGTTTTTACAAAAGTAGATTCTTGGAATTTTCATTTGGACAATATCATTAGGATTATATCAGTATTTGATCTTTTATCTTTGGATAGAATTTCTCTTTACAAGAGTGGAACCTATATAAATTGATCCAAAAATTTAAGTGGAACAAAAGTAACAATTTTCAAAAAGAACTCAAAATTGGAAATTCGTAACGCTACTGTACAGTGGTATTTTGACCCTCAAATAACCTTATATGTTTGATTTAACTTGGGAAATGGATAGATCTTTCGAAGTAGATAGAAATCGATATATAATATGCGCAATTCCGAGTTAAAATGAGTTAGATATGACCATTTTAAGTTAGGACTTCAACTTAGGCGAAAATTGACGAACTTAGTAATTAGAATTATTAAGTTTATTAGAACTTCATAAGTGATACTCATTGAGGGTATTTCTTGTACTTAGGTGATTTGGAGGACAGATTTCCACTCCCCGAGGACTACTACGACTAGTGGATTTCTTTCCATGGTCGAGTGAGTTCATTTCTTAAATAGTTGTGCTCATGTATGTGCTTGTAATCGTAGTGGCATTAGAATTAGGAAAAAATAAAATTATGATGAGTTGTGATTTAATCTTGGTTGAATGAATAATAAGTATATCGAAACGAGACTTGTTGTAAAATCATTGTATGAGTTAGCATAGACTTGAATTGTTTGAAATTCTCTATGATCGCTCTTAACCTACATAATTAACATGCCACGATTATGTGAATAAACTGTACATGCATATCATGTTTTGGGTCACATTGCATTAGCTAATATACCTTTGGTGGCACAAAAGTATATTAGCGGAAGGCGATGGGGCCTATGTTAACATTAAGGATGCGAGATCGCTTAAATTAATGGATGTGGGGTAGGCATATAAAACTACCACAATAAAACAAAATAGGTTGTATAATTAAGAGAAAGAGATCGAGATTATGGTTGCATGACTTATGGACCACCCCACTCAATATTGGAATTATGGTTGCATGACTTATGGATCATCCCAACTCCGAATGGAGGGCGTAAATCCATTCACATATAGTTCCCGGAAAGTTATATGCTTGTGCATTTCATATGGCTGCTAATAACTTGTCTGTTATATATTGTTGTTAAGTATTAAATATTTGGGAATGAATCTCACTAAGCTTGTTAGCTTACATCCCAATAGTTTTGTTGTGGAATTCCCATTTTTTGTTGTTCCGAGAGAACACTTTTCACAGGGTTATCTTTTGGATGAAGTAGCTTTGGAAGAAGTTGGGACCTAGCTAGAGGCGTCGACTTCTAGGAAAATCTATTTAACATAAACCCTACTCTTTGTAATATGGTTTTAGATTGGATAGACTTCTATTATTATGTTGGCGGGGGTATGCCCCCTTGACTTTTGTAAAGACTGAACTTGTTTATCTTGTTGTAATTTCTATTCTTAATGCTATTGTATGCCTTCTTAAGACTATTCAATTCAAAGCGTGATCTTAAAAATTTTGCAAGTACACCTTAGACCCGATATTTAAACTTATGGGATGACTAAGAATATCATACTTAAGTTTAAATATTGAGTGTAGTGGACTGTCGCGTTTTGAGTACCCTTTGGGATGTGACAGAGCCGGCTTTGTCCTTAAAGGACCCCACAGAGTGAAAATAAACTATGCCTTGAGGTTCGGATTTCCCACTAGCAACAACGAAGCAGCATATGAGGCTTTGCTAGTCGAGCTTAGGCTCGCTACAGACGTCGAAGTAGATACAGGGAACCTCAAGATCTTCTCTGATTCTAAGCTCGTGGTCCAACAAGTTAAGGGCCTATACGAGGTTAAGAACGAAAAGATGGTAGGATACATAGTAAAGATCCTACAGATTGACAACGTCGATGCCAATAGACTTTCAAAATTAGCATCAATGATATCCCCCTACTTGGGAAAGGTCGAAGAAAGGATATTCGTAGAATATCTACCCGAAAAGTCTACAATGGTACAACCCATGAAGTGCTCGATCTTCATCGCATGACACCACCCTGAATTAGATGACACCAATAGAAAGTTACCTCAAGGATGACACCTTACCTTCAGACAAAGTCAAAGCCTAAAAACTGACGTGTTGAGCAGCAAACTATACCCTCATCAATGGAGACCTATACAAAAGGGGTTTCAATTTCCCCCTTCTTCGATATTTATGGCCACAGGAAGGAAAAAAGAGTCCTCGAAGAGCTCCATGCTGGTGAATGCAGCAATCACATCAAAGCTCAATCATCGCACACCTGGATTATACGAGATGGTTATTTCTAGTTAATCATGAAGAACTATGCAAAAGAATTTGTCCAACATTGCAAGAGATGCCACAAAATTGCTCCTATCACCCATACCACGAGGTTCGATGTGCTTTGCTTCACCAGCCTACGACCATTCATCACGTGGGGACTAGACATACTCGGGCCTTTCTCACCATCCACAGGATTATAGGATGTGACTGCTTCACCAAATGGTAGAAGCCAAAGTGGTCGCAAAGCTCATGAATACAAATGTACAATGCTTCATCTACAACAACATCGTTGTCAGATTTGGGATCCCACACTCTATAATCATGGATAACGAAAGGCAATTCAACTAAAAGAAAATCAAGGACTTTTGCACTGAGTACGACATAACACCTCGCTACACCTTCGTTGCGCACCCCCATGCCATTGGTCAAGTTGAGGTGATCAATAAGACCATAATGCATTCTCTCAATGCTCGAGTAGATCAACAAAGTGGACAATGGGTAGTTGAACTACCCAATATTTTGTGGGGGTACCGTACCACCTGATAAACTCTTACGACGAAAGTCCCTTTTGCCTCACCTTTGGCTCGAGGCTGTTATGCCCATTGAATTAGAATTACAAAATATTCGAGTGGCTTCATACAACGAATCGATTAATGGGGTAGGCCTTCGAGCCAATCTCGACACCATCAAAGAAACTCGTGATACTATGAGCAAAAGAATTGCTGCGTATCAACAGAGAGCAGCGTGGTATTATAAGAAGAAGGTTTGACACAAAATTTTCCATCTTAGGGACCTTGTTTGCAGAAAATTAGAAGCAATGGGCTCAGAAGAAGCCCATGGAAAACTTGCCCCAAACTGGAAAGACCGGTAAGGGTGAAGGAAGTCTTAAGGAATGGAGTTTATAAGCTCGAAACATTGGAAAGTGAGCTCATCTCTAAGACATGGAATGCCAACAATTTAAGAAGATTCTTTTAGTAGCGAGAAATTAGATGTGTAAAATGTAAAAAGACAAGCATCCGTGAATGAAATCAAAATTCCTTATAAAGATCATGTCATGATGATGTTCAGAACGAATTCTTGTGACTCAAAGAAAAGAGCTAGGGCAACTCCCTCTTATGGGTAACTCCCTTTAAGAGCTCAAGTAACTCCCTCTTATAGGAAACTCCCCTGAAGAGCTCGGCTAACTCCTTTTTACGTGTAACTCCCTTAAAGAGCTCGAGTAACTCCTTCTTACAGGTAACTCCCCTCGCCATTTCGAATGACTCCCCTCGAATAACTACTATAGTACAATCAAGCAAATAAACCTCAAAAGGGCCAAATAAAAGAAATTGAGCAAAAAGAAAGTACAACCAAATACATGAGAAATCGGGGTCGCAAATAATTATTCATTGATTTCACTAAAGCAAATGGTTACAATAGTTTTGACTGGCATCACGGCTAAAATAGATTTTTCATTGGCATCTCGACCAATACAATAAAGTGTCGACATGAACACCATGTTCTTCGAGCTTAACTTAGCTACGACTTTAAGGGTCCCGACAAGGATTTGAACCTCAAAGTAGAAAAGCTCTTTGAGAACCATCTGACCACGGCTTGATACAAGCTCATCCATTAGAGAAGTCATCCTACGGGTTCTGGCAATACCATGACTCCGTGTCCCTAACCATCGACCTGAGCTTATCCATATAATGATGAAAATGAACCTCAGCTGGATCCAAGCTTGACACTACTGGATAGCAAGGACTGAAGAGCAACCGCCCCAATAAGCCCCCTATCAACATGATGACACAAAACCAGGCTTATGGAGGACATCATTAACCCTCAGCTCCAACAACCTCCACCTCCCATCGAGGGCTCCACACGAGATTGATTGGAAATGAGGAAAAGAGGTCGGGTAGCCTCTCTATGACGACCTCATCCCAAAATGTTCTATGAAGTCAGGCCCCCCTTTATGTGTATGCAACTACCGTAGTCGTCACGATCGACCCTAAGAGTGCATGCTAACGGACATCTCATTCAAACAACTGTAGAAGAGAGACACAATCCCGAACGAGACATCCATCGAGATAGACAAAAATACTCATTATACAACCTGGATGACTAGTTCGTGTAAATAAAGACCGCGAGGCTTCCGACCCATGTAAACAGAGACAGCAAGACTCCCTCAGCATCTCGACTGGCGAGGTACCTATGGGCATGATCTCTTAAGCTAATGAAGTTTGACAGAGATGACTCCCATCACTCCTCATGATTTTTTACAAGCATAATTGGTATGAGCTTGACGATGGCAACAAACAAGTAAGAAGACTGTTTTGGAAAAGGAAATTCACACACAAATAGTATTTATAGAGCTACAAAGATCTCATGGGCACAACAATCAATGCCACGAAATCTTGATAATCTCGAGTACAAACCGTCCCAACCGTTCGATCGTGCTTAGGGAATCCATGACACCATCAGAGTCGAAAGTTTTTCTAACACACGTAACCCCTTACTAAAACATCATCATCCTCTTGGGAAGATCGTATCTATAGACCTACGACTAGTCTTGGGAAGACACAACAAAGCCTAGGCGACGCAATCCGATAGAAAGCAAGATGAGGAAGACCAATAAAAAATGACAAGACAAAACAAGGGAACTCTAATTATTGAACAAAGATTAGGTCGGAAAGAAGCAAATTTCATTAATAAGCGAGGAGTACATTATCCCATATTGCATTAATATAAAAAAAATAATCTAATCAGCAGTACAACATGAGGAGGCCCTAAAAACCCCATTCACTCGCCACAACACCCAAAGATCCCATTGCTTGTCACGGGTTGGGGAACACCGTTACCACCAATTGGCCCCCTAACAGGATCAGCTTCGACCTGCCTTTTAGAAGGGCCTTTGACTTGAGGCGCACCACCAACATCAGAGGTTGTTGACAACAAAACGTCTTGGTCGGGTTCCTAAGTCATCACGACACCTTCACTATGGCTTTCTTAAACATCAGGATCGCCAGTTTCTTGACAACCAATGACCCCGACTTCCTCAGCAACCTCAAAAGCTTCTCCGCAATAGCCTCAACGATGCCCACAGCAACAACCTCTCTACCCTGCTCGCCATCACCCCTACCATCACTCTCCTCGGCAGAGCCTTCCTCGAGAACTTCCTCCAAGCGAGCCGTTAAGAAGCTAACATCCAGTTCTGGATACTTCTCTAACAAGTCACTTCTTTTCAACTTTGCAATGTCACAGAAAAGTTTGACCTGCGTATCCTTCCACTCCAGACTCTTTAATAGCTCATGAATGACCCGCTTCTTTATCACCTTAGGATTGAGCCGACCACTTTAAAGATCCATGATGTGACCTTACGAAAACAATGATAATCAGCCAAAAGGAAGCTATTACAGCAACAATGAATGGCGTAACTAAAAATTAAGACAGCCTCCCTTCAATGAGTTCAAGTTCTCCAATTGTTTCAACTTTTCTTGGGTAACAACCTCAAGCTCCCGCCTTTGCCTCCTTATGGCGGTCTCCATCTCATTCACCAAGCGAGACAGCTTATATCGGTCTTCTTTCACATCCTTCCATTTGTCTTCAAACTCGCTTGCTGCTGTCTCTGCGAATGCTTGTCTCCTCCTCACCTTGCCTATGTCAGCTGTGCTTGCATAACCTTATCCTCCATCTCAGCACGAAGCTTATCCTGCTCATTGGTTAGAGAAATAAACTTGCTCTTCAGCCGAACCTTGCTTTGCTTTATTTCGGCAAGCTCCTTCTCTAAGCTCGCCTTTTGTGCCTTGAGCTCAGTAGTTCCCTGCATAAATGAGAGATGTAAAAAAAGAAAAGAGAGAGGAAATCGACAAAAGGTAAAGTGGTAATAAAATATGAAATACCACCCCGCGACTCTCCATTAACAGCTAAAATGTCTTAGTAACAGTCATCAGAGCCTATAATAAAGAGTAGTTGAACATAGCTTGCCAAACATAACTCAATTTCACTTAACTATGAAATTAAACAAACATAACGACACCATTACCCCGTAAGTCTTTCGAGTGGAGAAATCTATAGGCAAATCCACCAACGACAATTCATCATAGAAGGACCTCAACTTCCTATGGTCATTGGGCTCACCAATCTCATCGAAGTACAACCAATCCACCGCAATGTCACTCCGTTTCAGTACCTTCCCTTCGACAAAATCAAGTGGTGTACCAGTGACATCTTTCTCGGGTTGGCTCTCATGATTGTGGACCAACATTTAACCTTCTGTACTAGCATTATTGTTCGCACTGACCTCACCATAATGAATAGGAGCTCGAACTCGTGCCGACATGGAGGACAGTTGTGTCAAACCACATTCTTCCCGAGATGGAGCCGAACGAGGTGGATTCAAGCCTCCCTTACCAACACCAACACCAATACCAACCCCGTCGGCATCACTTACACCTCTAGCTCCCACAACCCCTTCTCCAACTCCTCACTCCTGCTCGCCAACATCGATCACAGGCAAGGTTGGGGCAAGGTGACCTCAGTGGCACCCCCAGCCCCAATAGGTCGCTCCTCAACTCTCAATCTCTTTGCTGATGACTTCTTTTTTTCCTTAGAAGGATTGGCTAACACATTGGCCACGTTTACCATGGGCATCGCAGACTTTACAAAACAAAAGGAAAAAAGACAACAAAGTCAACATCGACATAAAATTACCTGCCCAGCTAAGCTCAATAAGCTCATGTCCCTCAACTACAAAAAGAGCCTTTCCCTCAAAGCTCGACTCAACAGGTCATTCGGGGGATGGGAGAGAAAGAGAGAGATACCTTGCTGCTGTGAACAACTAGGTCGCACCTCCATCGGTTATCGGCCTCCTACTCACAAAATTCCTTACAATGAGTGCGACATTATATAGCCTTCCACTGCACTCTCACAAGGCACCCTTTAAAACAATAAGCCGTTAGCATCATGCGCCATTAAGGATGGGGACTTCTCCGAATGGGCTTGCACCATTCAACCCAAAAATCAGAGCCTTGTTGCAAGTCGTCCTCAAGCTTGACTATCCAGAACTCATGCTTCTAGTCAAATCCACTCGAACTTATGAGCCTAGCAAGCACCTGAGGACACTTGGGCTATTTGGCGAAGTACCACCACTCCTTTGACGATCTCTTGTAAAGAAAGAAATGTCGAAATAAGGCCGGAGTAGGTCGTACCTATATACTGAGACAAATGGTCTCAGAAGCCACCCGTATTCTCTAGGCATTAGGTAATAATTGAGCTGGGCACAGACGATGAAAATTAAAAAACTCCTTTTGAAAAGGAGAAAAAGCCATCCTTAGCTTAAACTCGAATGACTTCTTGTATAAAGCAAATTGCTGACCACCAAGGAGGCACACGTGATCAGATTTCCTAGGTTTCACATTCACCCAATCCTGTGGAGCATTGCACATCTTCTGCTCAAATACAACTCGAATCTCTCCCTTTGATAGCTTACTGCAAATCCCATGAGGGTGGCACCCTCAGGGCCATCTTTTCGCACTGCCTCCGAGTACAAAGGGACCTCTAGTGTCCTCTCCAGATCGTTAGAAGGATACACATCCTTGAGAACTTGAAAAACCCTCCCAGCCAACTTAGCATAGGCAATAGCATCGGAAGCACCTCGGTGCCTTGGCATCAACTTTGGAGACCTAATTGATCCCTCCTCTTGACTACTAACGGGAGCAGAGCCCCTAATCTTCGACCTATGCCTACCACTAGACTCTGAGCCATTGGACCTTGATGCAGTATCTCCCTCTTGTCTCCTCACCTTGTAGGCGAACTGCTGAACCTTGTTGGCTGAGTCAAGTGAGAAAGATTAGGTAGCGGAGGTACCTGAACCCGACATCGTTAACAAAGCTTGGAAAACACCTATGTATGGAGGACGAAAGAAACGTCTAAGAAATCGTTTTACAGAATGAAAAGAAGAAAATATTGCCAAGAAATCCTTGCTAAAAGGGGTACTGATAGAAGAATCGAAAAGGCCCATCCCCTTCAAGATACATGAGTAGGCCTTAGGGCCCTGACAGTGACCAATCACCACGACTATTAGAGCTAGACACAACTATTATCAGGACCTTTCAAATCCATGGGTCCCCTTGAAAATAACACACCCCCGGATACTGCGAAACGTGTTAGGTACGACACTCTACCAAAATCCAACGATTCTTGCAACAAGGCATAACTAAGAGGGGATGCAGCTCAAATGGAAAGCTCACCTTGCCCTGACCTGAACTCCTTGAAGACAACGACCTCATAGGTATACACTCTCCTTGCACTCACATCGAGAGTGGGGGGACAAATGTTGATGATAAAATATAGCGTTAGGCCCACTCGGTCTTCTGGGGCCTAGTGACCTTCATACTCGGCAGCCCATGGAAGAAAGGGGGCCAGTTCATCTCGGAGAACATAATACCTCATCTAGATGAGTTGGCATAGGACTCGACCTTGAGCCTACGCCTTAGAGCATCTGTTTGAGCTCATCAGGTCGTCGGGTCGATTAACTCATCCTCGACCTAGCCCGACATCATCTCCTCATCTCACGACCTAGTCACATCTCGTGGCTGAGGGGACACCAACAACTCAACCCCACTCTACGTTGCCAAGCCTTCCTATCCGGTTATCACTTATGTACCTACTACAAAGCCTTGTACTATGTATCCTAGTATGATCCTAAAACCCTATAAATCCTGGCAAAGGATGAAGAACATAAAGTGAATAGGAAAAATAACATAGAGTACAGATAGAAAAACAACATATCTGACATTTTATTTGCACCACCCATACCTTCACCATAACCTGACTTGAGCGTCGGAGTGACCGCGTCGGGCAACACCCGGCGCTCCTTCGAACTGTCTTTTGATGTTTGCAGGAGCAATCTCTACCGGCCCAGACTTGTTTCATGCAACAAGTCTAAAAAAAAAAAAACATTTTTCAAAGACTTAGAATTTAAAATCGTAATATCAAGGATAGAGAATTAATGACACATGATGCAAATGTAAAGGCTATATTTGTAATTTACCAAAAAAATTATCGGTACTAACATGAAGCAAATATAAAGGTTCATGGCGGAATCGAATGCCTCCTAAATGCCAAATTGTTGATTTCAACAAAGCGCAATTTCAACTTTTAAAAATACTTCTAAATATAGAAAAAAACGGGAAGACAATTCATAGCATTTTTTTTATTGAAATGAAAAAAAATTCCTTTTTGGTATACGGTTTAAACTGTATACCAAACCGTTTTTTTTAGGTTCGAAAAATTAGCAAACAAAACTGTATAGATAGGTTTGATTTTATAAAAATAACCAACCCGTAATTTTAGATTTTGTTTGATTCGGGGGACGGACCGGACGAACCGTACGATGCCTGCTCCTAATTGATATGGAATAGGCACAATCACATGCTAGTTTTCTAAATAGTGAAGGTTCCAATTTTAATTTGTGTTTTCTTTTCTCATGCATGGGTGGACATAAAAGGGCCTACATATGTTGATACGTATATGTGTGTGTGTGTATATATACACGCATTATTTTTCCTATATTTGGTTACATATTAACAAAATATATTTGATATTAAAGTTAATTTTAGTACTTCGAAAATTTATCATGCGTGTTCTTGACTATTGAATCACAATCGAACTAGCGATATACCAACATTTTCAAAACATGAAAAATTGGGAGTGTAATCCCCTAGATTTTATGCTACGATCTATGCTTAGACTCTAAACCGGAAGTCAGCTGGAAACCCTAAGGTCAACAAACATATATTAAACCTAGTAGATTAGATCCAGAAATCCCGTACTTTTAACCTTGAAACAACGAAATTGAAATAGTAGTGAATAGTTCGTAATAATATAAGGAAGCCTAAAAATAACATATTCGATAATTTTTAGTGTCATTTTGATCCAAATAGGATCAGTTTTGAAAACTGTGCCCCGGTACACCTGACGCAAAAATATTCCGATAGTATCTCGTAAAAATATAAGGATTTCAAAAATATCAGTTTTCTAATTTTTCGGTATGTAAAAATATCAAATATAGCTTAATTACGCGTATTTTCTTTACTACTGATATTAATTTATCTGATCTACTATTCATAATATTATTCACTGCTATTCACCTATTTCTACTTTTTCTATACCTATTCTTAAAGTCTACCATACCTATTCTACTTTTTATATTTCCTATATATCATTCATATCAAACCTTACAACTTATTATTTTTAATTAACAAAATACAAAATAAATCAAAACACACCCTCTCTTTCTTCCCTCACATTCACGTCGGCCATACACACACACATAAAATTTATTTATTTTTTTTTAAATTATTTAATTCACACAATTTCACTCCTCAAAACTCTATAAATATCCCATCTCCCTCCATTTCTTTTACACATTCACTTACCATACCAAAACTCTCTCAAATTCACTCCCCAAATTCTCTCTCAGAAATCTCTCTTTCTTTTCTCTACTACCCATTTTTCTTACATACTTTCTATACACACATACACCATCCAAACTTTTCCCACACTACCACTTCCATATTTTCTCTTTAGGTAAATATTCTTACCTTTTTACCATTTATTTATTATGTTATATAACTAAGCATGACTATGGTGTTGTTTCTTAAAAACTTATATGAGTTGTAGAAGCAATAACATGTTTATGTTTTGTTTTTGCACATGTCAAGAATTTTGATTTTGTTATTATTGTTATGTTATGCTGTTATTTTGTTATGTTATGCTATTATTATTATTATTATACTCCTAACTTAACCTTTATATATTATTATCTATGTAATCTATACATTTTAGAGTCTAAATGCTCACTAACAAGCTTATTACGATTATTGCTCTTATTATTAATTTTCTTTTTCTTTTTGGGACTAGCCTATTCTTAGTCTCGGGATGCCTTGATGAAGCTAAGGCTCCCAATACTTGACCGAGTTACCTTGATGAAGCTAAGGTTTCCAATACTTGACCATATTATCTTGCTTTTTTCTTTTCTATATCCGTCATTTATATTATATGCTCTATACATGCATCATCATAATGATATTGTCTCAACAAAATTTAAAGTGAAAATTTTCTTTAATAGAGGAACTTGAAACTAAAACTCTTTTGTTATGAAATAAAGGTTTGTCAGCAACAACTTAGAAAATGAATTTTTGCAACATCTTCTCAAGCTTTCTCAAAGTTTTCTTAAATGACAACAATGATAATTTTACTAAGAAAATAAACACTCTCTTTTCATGATAGATAACCTAAAGCTTAGTAGTAATAATTGTTGTTATACAAGTTTTTCATAAAAAGCTTAAGATTAAAGTCTTTCCAACTTCATAATAAAAGCTAGGAAGTAAACTAGCTTTCAAAGTTAAGGTAAAATTAACTCACTAATTTATAAACCCACTTAGAAAAAAAAATAAGTAAAGATTTCCAAGTTTCTAAATGATAAATCCATTTTCAAATAAATAAAAAGAATAAAAATTAAAAAACAATGGATATTATCAACAACTTAAAAAGATGGAATCTTTACAAGTGAAAATCGGTAAAGGAAATTAAAAGACCAAGTTTCAGAAATAAAATTTATTCTTAAAGAAGTTAATAAATAAAAATATAAGAGGAAAGAGACTTATTTATCAAAACCATTTTAAGGAAATATATATATATATATATATAACTCAAAATCATTATAGGTTATTAACAACTTAATGAAAATTTTGGAAAAACTTTATTTTTATCACTAGAAGCAAAATCGTAAAAGACCAAAGTTAAGGGAAAAATTTATTTGTTTTAGAAAAGAAATTAGAAAACAAAATAAGAATATACTCAATTATAATAACCTAAAAAAATATAAAGTTCCTTCAAAACACTTAGAAAAGAAATTGCTAAGATTCAAGTTTTTAACACCATAAGACAAATTGTTTTATGAAAAATAATAGTTGAGGCAACACGAACATAAATATGTATATGATTGAAAAATTCTTTGAGTGTATATATATATATATATATATATACACTCAAAGAATTTTTATGGTGTTAAAATTTGGAAGTCACAGTTTGGGATAAAAGTAGTCTTGTAAAAATGTAATACAATTTTAGAAGAAAATAGTTTTGTTATTATGAATTTATTAAGAAGAATTATGTCCTCTTATAGCTTTGCTCCCTCGGAGCAAGGTTCAGAAGATAATATTTTAAATCAAGATGAAATACATATGAAGGATTTTGATGAAGCCATAGATAATTGGAAAATTCCAAAACTGGCTTACAATGAAATATATCAAATGGCTAAGTGGAAAATCGTTTCCAAAAATGACTATGTTATAGCCACAGAAGAAAAGGATGTTCCTATTTCTGATGGCCTCACCTCTATGGAGATTCTTAAAAAAGAATCTATCAAAAAATATGCCAAGGACTGGAATTATATCCACATAGGTCTGGTTCAAGTAGGAGCTAAACTGCTTACTAAATTAGGCTTGGATACTTCCGTCCTTATGATACTCAGAGACTGTAGAGAGCTAGAGTATGAAAGATCAATTCATGCTGCAATAGAAACTAGCCTGAGTAATGGTCCTGTCCAATTCGATGTCATCCTAATGTAACCATAGGGTTAAAAGATAAAACAATCATGAAGTCTTTAATCCTTCAGATTAAGACTCACAACTACCGAATGTTGGAAGGATCACTTCCAATGGCTGTAATATACAGGGTATATTACAAACTTATGAAAACAGCTTTTGGATCTAAGGCTTTTAAGGTTGACAGTAGAGGTCAAACCTTATTAATCCAGACAGATCTTTCAAAAGCCAATGTTTCCATACCCAAAATGATTCAATGGAACCAAATCAATCTACCCCAGCAATGGGAAGTAGATAATCCTCTTCCAAAAGGGGTTGTGTATAACACTGAACCAACTAATGTTATACAACATCCTTAAGGAAAAGTAACAATTCAGTTTTCCAGGAGATCTCTAGATCTACCCAGAAATAATGTGGAAATTAGGACAATGTCATCTTCTTCTTCGAGAAGATCTTTTGACCTACCTCCACCTGTGATTACTATTCCTCCTCCGGTACCTCCTATGAATATTAGAGCTCCCCCAAATCAAAATAATCCTCCTTCTGTTGAAACTACTCTTGAAATTCCAAATCAAAGCAATCCATCTTTGATAGGAATAGTGGCAGGAGATAATGGTTTACCTAGATCAGTTCACCAACAAACTGCTTATGAGGAACCAACTTACTCTTAGGTCCAAGGAGATAAACTCAATGTTCTAGATAAACCTTTCAAACCTGACAAAGAATATCTAAACAAAGAGTTTGGTTCAACCAAAAATAAGGAAATCAGGAATTGGTATTTTAATACTTTTTCTGATTTTAAAAATGAAATCAAAGATGAATATTACAAATTCATGTTTGATAATCAAATCCAAATATTATTCTTTGATTGGTTCCAGGAATATTATTTGGCCCCTAAACAGATCAATGTTATAAACCACTGTTTTACTTGGCAGATTGGTGATGGACAAACAATTGAGTCCAACCATCCACCACTCACCCAATTAAAACAAGTTTATAAGAATAAAGATATTACTCTGGCACCGTTCAAGTCTTCTGATAACGAAGAAAATGGAATCAGGAAAATCATTGAGCAAAATAACTTTACTAATCAACATTTGCACACTATGGGCAAACAATTAGACAGGATTGAAGTTATTTTGGACAATGATAAACCCAGAACTTTCCCAAATAATTCTTTATATATTCCAAAAAATCCCTCTAGAGAATTTTCAAAAGCTTTAGAAAAACAGGAAATTAAGGTCCATTTGATAAAACCTTTTGAATTTCCTAAAAAACCTTCTAAAGAATTTTTAGAAGCTTTGAAAAGAAAATCAAAAGAAAAAATTGATTTCAACAAAACCCCCCAACACTGCAACATCATCCTATACAAAACTCATGGGCTTGACCATTGAGGATACCCCTAATCAAAATCAAAATATCAATGTTTTAAATGAAACTGATAACGAATCAGTTAATAGCTCACTTTTCGAACAAATAAAAATTGATCAAATCAATAAAGTTACCTGGAAAGAACCTCAGAAACTTTACTATCAGAGAGCAACCCCTCCTGATATCTTGATCGAAGAAAATGATGAAAACAATTATCAAAACAAATATTCTGCAGGATCCACTTATGAATGGAACACAGATGGAGCCTCAGAATAAAAAATTCTCAATATTTTAAATCAAATGATAATGTTTTCAAACACCAACAAAACAAATGATACAAGTGATTATCACATCGCCATAATGATAATTTCTGGTTTTACTAGACAATTAAAAGGTTGGTCGGATAATTATTTGGATGATGAACGAAGAAATTTTATTCTTACTTCATACAAAGTCGATGAAGAAGGAGTAAAAATCTTGGATGAATATGATGAACCTATCCCCCATATGGTTAATACTCTCATATATTCTATTAACCAATATTTTATTGATGATCCATCATTTTAGAGACAGATCTTAGAATTGCTGTCTAATATGAAATGTAAATCATTAGGAGAATTTCGCCAATATAAGGATATATTCTTCCAAATAGTCCTCCTTAGAAATGATTGTAATCAAGCTTTTTGGAAAGAAAAGTTTGTTGCATGATTACCTAATCTCATAGGTGATCAAGTAAGAAATAAAATCAGAGAAGATTACAATGGTGAAATCCCTTATGATCAACTTTCATATGGAGAATTAGCCTCATATGTTTCTAAGATTGGAACAAATCTTTGCACCAACATCAGACTTCAAAAACAATTGAAGAATGAACAAAGAATTAAACACAAAAGTCTTGGTGACTTATGTGCCCAATATGATCCCACTTTTGAAAATAAAAATTAAAAGAAAACAAATGCACTGACTGTTTTTTAAAAAAAAAATCTAAAAGAAATATCAAAAAGTTTTAAGAAAATAAATATGAGAAAAAACAACAGAACAACAAACCTTCAAAAAGAAAGAAAACAATTTTGGAAAAAACTTAAATGTTTCAAATGTGGAAAAATTGGCATACGCAAAATTCTGCAAAATCAATAACAAAATCAATGAATTAAACCTTAATGAAGAAACAATGGAACACCTTTTACAAATTTTTGCAGAAAATGATTACTCTGATTCTGATTCTATTTCTTCTTCTGACAATGAAGGAATTCAAGTCAATGACATTGAATCCACTTCTTCAGAAGAAATATATGTTCTAACCAAAGAAGAAGAAGATATTCTTCTAAAGTTAGACCAATACCAGATCCAAAAACAAGAATACATTAAGAAAATAGAAAAGCAAGTATGAATCATGTCATACCAAAGCTTCCCTATAGTCTTAATGAAATTCTTGAAAAAGGAAAACCAAAACAGAAAAAACCAATCTCTGTCAATGATCTTCATTCTGAAATAAAAATTCAGAAAGAAGAAATCAAAGAGTTAAAACTCATGCAAATGAAGTTAAACAAGAATTTCTTGATTTCAAACAAAGTTTGAATCAGGAATTCTGATTCTGAGAATGAGAAAACATATTGAAAAATAAAGTCTTCAGAATCTCAGGATCAAGATAATTACCTTCTACATCTTGTAGAAGTAACCACTAGAAAATGGATCATCAACATCACTTGAAAATCAACAATGAATTCATCTTGGAAACAACTGCATTATTTGATACTGGAGCAGATTTAAATTGCATAAGAGAAGGGTTAGTACCAACAAAATATTTTGAAAAAACAACCCAATCTCTTAGTCAGCTTCTGGTAACAAATTACAGATTGATTTCAAGTTAACAGATGTTAAGATAATGAAAGATAATGTTTCTATAACACTGCTTTCCTTCTTGTCAAAAACTTAAGCAGAATGTTATTTTAGGAACACCTTTCATCAATCTTATCCAACCTTTCAAGGTTAATGATCAAGGTATTGAGACTAAATATTTGAAAAACAAGATCATTTTTAATTTTGTCTCAAAACCTAGAACAAGGTCATTAAACCAATTAAAGGCAAATTCGATTTCAGAATTGAATTGCTTAATTCAATCAAAAGAAAAGCATTTGGAATTTTTACAAAATGATTTATCTTTCTGTAAAATTGAAAAACAACTTTTAGAAAAAACTCTAAAAGAAAATGTTTCCAAATTACAAAAAGAATTCAAAAATCGATTTGTTCAAACCTACCAAATGCTTTTGGAATCGAAAATGCCATATTGTTGATCTTCCTTATGAAAATGATTTTGATGAAAAGAACATTCCACCAAGGCAAGACCAACACAAATGAATCAAGTTGTTCTAAATCATTGTAAGCAAGAAATCAATGATTTATTACAAAAATCCTTAATCAGAAAGAGTAAATCCCCATGGAGTTGCTCGGCTTTTTATGTCAATAAAAATGCTGAGATTGAGAGAGGAACACCTAGACTTGTAATTAATTACAAACCTCTCAACACAGCACTCAAATGGATTAGGTATCCAATACCTAATAAAAGAGATTTACTCAATCGCTCTATGGTGCTAGAATCTTCAAAATTTGATATGAAATCTGGATTCTGGCAAATTCAAATCAATGAAGATAGATATAAAACCGTTTACTGTTCCTTTTGGGCAGTATGAATGGAATGTTATGCCATTCGGCCTCAAAATGCACCTTCTGAGTTCCAGAGAATCATGAATGAAATATTCAATGATTTCTCCAACTTCATAATAATTTATATTGATGATGTGTTGATATACTCTCCAACATAGATCAACATTCAAGCATGTTAAATTATTTATGAACGTTGCTAAGAAAAATGGACTTGTTGTTTCCCCAACAAAAATTTCCTTTTTCAAACCAAAATCAGATTTTTGGGATTCAACATCCACAATGGAACTATATTGCCAATCCAAAGGTCAATAGAGTTCACTTCCAAATTCCCTGATGAAATTAAGGATAAGAACCAACTCAAAGGTTCTTAGGAAGCCTTAATTATGTCGCGGATTTTTTCCCTAACTTAAGTATTATCTGCAAACCATTGCATGATAGACTTAAGAAAAATCCTCCTCCTTGGTCTGATAAACATACCAATGTTGTCAGACTTATTAAAACCAAAATCAAAGAAATACCCTGCCTCAATATTGCTGACCCATCTCTACAAAAAATTGTAGAGACTGATGCGTCCGATATTGGTTATGGTGGTATTCTCAAACAAGTCAATAATGGAAAAGAATGTGTAGTTCAATTTGTCTCCAAACATTGGAATGAATGTCAAATGAACTACTCCACTATCAAAAAAGAAATTTTAGCCATTGTTTTAACAATTTCAAAATTTCAAGGAGATTTGTTAAATAAAAATTTCTTTTAAAAGTTGATTGTAAGTCAGCAAAAAATGTTTACAAAATGATGTTCAAAATTTGGCTTCTAAACAGATTTTTGCCAGATGGCAATCAATTCTATCCTGTTTTGATTTCGATATTGAACACATCAATGGAAAAACCAATACACTACCTGACTTCCTCACCCGTGAATTTCTGCAGGGAGATGCCTCCCAAGAAAGACAAAGGAAAGGGGAAAGCAGACCCCCCACCCCCAAAAAAAAAGAAAGGTCTCACAGACATTAAAACATGGCTTAATGTAGCCAAACCCTTTGCAATAAATGAACCATCCTCTCAGGAGGTTCAACCTCAAAAAAATGAGCCATCTCAAATGGTTCAATCCCCTTCTCAAAATCTTCCCAATCAACGGAAGATTTATCCCAATTTCTTACCCCTGAATTGTTCAAGGCACTGGCAATGGCCCTTAGCCAAGCAAACACCAATTCCATAAAGGCCCCTGAGGCAAAAAATACACCTAATCTTCAATGGCCCTAGTGGCAAAATGTACAGAAGAGGAAGAGAAACCTCTTAAAAAATCTCATACATTGATAAACCACAACAAGAAGTGTGGTTCTTTCTCGAAAGAAATCACACCAAAATTTTCAAATAACTGAGGTGGCTTCTTCCTCAAGGAAGAAATTGTCCCTCGCAAAAATGTTCAAAAATCAACATTTTTCATAAAAGCCATTTTCAAATATATCCTCCATAGCAGAAAGATGTATTTGAAAAAGACCCTTATGAATATGCTAGTAAAATGTTTTCAGAAAAATTCCATTTTATTCCAAATGACATTTTCAAAACTTTGAATTCTATGAGAAAATCTTAACTGAAACTCAATCAGTTTCCTTTAAGCATTTTCAACAAAATGGAATAACCCTCTATTCAACTGCTAGAATTCGCAAGGTTTATAACTTTAGTGAATGGACTAGCACATTTGGAAAACAACCCTTTGAACCCATCAACTTTAATATCCCAATCACTAATGCTCAACCTAACCACCGAATGCAATATAATTATTATGATTATAAGCAGGCTTGGTGGAATGCTTTCTTTCGTTCAAATGCTACACGACTCATACATGGCTCATCTTCTTTGACAAATGTTCTTCTAGAAACCTCCCCTACTGGTTTGCAAGCTGGTGGGATGAATTTGGAGCTGTGAATGAGATCCTTCACCTAAATGCACGGAAAGGTTTGATGCCTTTCTAAAAAATTACTCCTTAAAACCTCATGAAAAGTTTTTTAAAAAGAAATGATGTTTTTCTTACATATAGCGTTTCATGGGTAATGAGCTGGTTCTATGAATATAGAACCGATAATGCAGCAACTATCTCACCAGAGATACAAAGTCAAATGGTGGGATAACTACAGACTTTGGGACAAACTTGAAGAGACTGCTATTATCCAATGGATTAATAGTCATTCAAGCAGCGCCTCAACAATGTCAACACTGAACAACAAAGCCCTCTTTCATGATAAAGGGTTTATCATGTCAACCATGTCACAGGCTAAAACACCAGAACAATGAAGCAACTTCTGGAAATGGCCTTGGCAACCCTCAATGAAACCTCTGCTGAATCAACCAATGATGAAGAATCAAGCATCAGTGGAGATTCCAATGAAGACGATTGTTATGGTATCAGCTTGCAGAACCTTGACAAAAGTCCCCAATGTAATAGTGTAGGACTTAAATGTATAGAATACGTAGCTGTTACGTATAAAAATAAGTCATGCACTGTAAATAATTATAGTTTTTGATGTACAAATCTTGTACATCTACTATGTATCACAAAGGATGCTGCTTTTTACTCTCGGAGAAAACACCGAAAGTAAAATAGTAAAACCTTGGATTCCCCTGACTTTTACTGTTCACAATAGTAAAACACACGGCTATTCACTATTTAAATAGTGAACTATCGGCCATTATGTGTACTGTTCACTATAGTACAACCCTTGTTTCCTGCCTTTATAAACAGGATTCTTCCACATATTCGACACCAGTTTTTACACACACAATCAGAGAATACTCTAAGCAAGCTTTGTGAACCCAATCTGGCGAACAGAACTCCCCTGAGCAATTCTCATTCCTCCTTCACTCTCTCATCTCTCTCTACATTCTCCCATCCCCTCTCCCACTCACACTCATACACTCTTCCACTCACTCTCTCATCCCTCTTCCTCTCTCTTACTTCTCACATCTTCTCCTTCACTCTCACTGGTCCCTCAAGATTCACAACACACACACATATGCGTCTGTCTTGAGGTATATGTTCCCCACCTTCAGTATATGTAATATATTTTCCATTCAATAAAGAATTTGTTTATGTTCTTGCTTTCTTTATTCATTGCTTCATAAGTAGACCCCTCTTGCTAAGGAATACCTGGCGTGGTGGTTGAAATTTCTTATTATCTGTGTTATACTTTGGAAGTCACAGTTTAGGATAAAAGTATATATATATATATATATACACACTCAAGAATTTTCAATCATATACATATTTATGTTTGTGCTAAAGGATTTTTGAAAAAATATGAGTTTGGAAAATTGTTTTACAAAGGATGGGATTTTTGTTTTGATTTTGTACCGTGTCTTTTAGAGATCCAAGTAACCTTTTATGTAGAAAATAACCTTAGAAATAAATAGATATTTTTGAGTAAATAGAAAACGGTATATAATATGCAAAATTTCAAGTTAAAATGAGCAAGTTATTGCCATTTTAAGTTGGAATTTCACTCTATACAAATTGTGACGAACTTAGTAAAATAGAGTTGCAAGTTTAAGTAGAACTTCCAAAAAATACTCATTTCAGGTATTTCTTTTGTATATGTGACGTCGAGTTCAAACTACCTTACCTGAAGGATTAGTTCGACTAAGGAGATTTTGCTACTATGGCCAAGTGAGTTTAAATTCTCGCATTTGGTACTTATGTATTTGCTTGTAGTTTAGTGGCACTATACTTTAGGAAAATATAAAATATGATAGCTCATGTGGTTTACTTATGTGATTGAAATTATGATAAGTATATCAAGGCGGGAATTGTTAACTAATCCTTGTATGATTTAGTATAGGAATGTTTTATTTGCAAATTCTATGATCACTTATAAAATGTCTAAATATTATGACATGATGACTTAAATAAACCGATTCATGCATGAAACGTAGTGAGTCACATTGCACTCATTACTATACCCTTGGTGGGAAAAGGGCATAGTAATGAGGTTGAGAAACCCAAAAATTCTACTCTATGGCTTTGATTGTCTGTAATTAAATGGTGAGTAGGCACTTGAATTAAATACATTATAGCGATTAGTAAGAATCTGTATAAAACTACAAAAGTATCATTTGCAAACTATGGCCTCGTTGCCTGGAACACATAACCATTGAATGGAGGCGTAAATCCATTCAAACATATGATTCCTGAAAAATCGTATGTATTGTTTGCTCACATATTTGATTGAATCTCATATGTTTGCTAACCAAATTGATTGATTATTAATTTTTGAGTACTTTACTTGTGGATTTAATTCTCACTAAGCAAGAAGCTTACCTCCTTATAGATACCTTTTGTAGTTTCCCTATCTATGGTTGAAGCCCCAGGGTTACTTCTCACATGTATTACCTTTTGGCTTAAGGAGTTTTTGGAAGAAGGCAAAGACTAGATGCAGACTTAAACTTCTAAATAAATATCTATGTAATTATTTTGATTAGGCTTCGATAGACCTTGATGAACTACGTCTTTTGATGGGGAATGCCCTTTTGTTATTTGTAAGACCTTTATATATCCTTCCTATTTCAAATGTTATGTTATGATTTCCATTCTTAAACTGCTATATGCATGTCTCCTTAAACAACTTGTTTTAAGAGTGGTCCTCTATGATCGTGAATGTACGCCTTAAATCCAGTATCGAAGCTTATGGGATGACTAGGATTGTCATACTTAAGCTTTAATATTAAGTATGGTGGACTGTCGCATTTAGGGTATCCTTTGAGGCATGACAGGGAGTGAGTCTATAGTCTTTTACCTTATTTTATTTTTCAAATAACATGTTATAGTATTAAGAAAAAAACTCATCTTGTGGTCCTATTACATATTTAATTTATTGCTGAATTTTGTCTTATCATTTATATATTATTGTCTTAAAGTCAGATAATTTCAGAGTGCATTTTAGGGCTTTCACTCTAGCAAATTCGTATGCAAATATAGTACGTATTTTTTTATTTGTTTAAAACGTTTCAAATCCTTATAAACCACTCTAGTAATATTAAAAAATTTGGAATAAAAAAATTAAAGAGTGATTTTACTAGGGTTATATTAAATTTCTTAAAATCATATTATTTATTTTAATATTATGAAAGTTAGGGTAGTATGATTCAAGGAATAACACATGGCATTAATTTTGTAAAAATTTGAAAAACTAAACAGCTTCAAATTTCTCATTTATTGTAAAATGATATCATCATTGCTCTTAAAATCTTTATGCCAATGTATATGCGAAGAATGGAAAAACACTTCCAATTTCACTACTAATATGTTAAAGTTTTACGTCTGATGCACAAAGGTAAATCTTATTGTATCTGCCCTTCAATTCAAAGCATTTATATCTCATCAACAAGCTTCAACTTGCAAACCAATGATAGCTATCCTCCTTCAACTCAGAGCATTTATATCTCATCAACAAAATTCAACTTGCAAACCAATGAGCCTCAGGCTGGCCAATAGAGGATGGATGTCAAGTGAGCTTTAATTAATTGATAAAATAGGCGAGGTGGGTCCATCTTGAAACTACCACACAACTATGTACTGATGATCTAATACGAATGTGATGATTATTATGGTAAAAGATTATGCAACCATGTAGCAAGATCCCTGTTGGTAAGTTGTGAATTTAGCCTAGTGAAAAAGAAACATGAAAAAAGATTTTGAATTTTATATGCACAATGTAATGCTTTTCCTTGGACAAGACTAAAAGATTTGAATTTTATATGCACAATGTAATGCTTTTCCTTGGACAAGACTATAGATGTGGGTAAAACTCAGAATCACTCCTCCTTGACTTATATTTTAGCAAAAGCTCAAAAAGATAATAACCGGGCAATGCAAAGAAATACTAAATTAACTGTCCATTATGTGAAAAAATGTCGATACAGTCAATAATATACTTGTGTCCTGTCATGACAACATATGATATTAAAAAGCTCGAGGATAGTAATTAGTACACGCTACAACACAACTTATAATCACAGACAGATTGAATAAACCACAAAAACGGGTTCGAGGTGGCTTACAGGCTTTAGCCCCACCACTGGTGCACAGCAACTCCTTCGTCCCTCAGTCTCCCGTACAACGACAAACACTCCCAATAAGCCCTCTTGGAAGTTTTCATTTTTCGATTATTCCATTGGCTGTTGCACTCCAGAAACAACTCATCCACCAAATCAATTTTCCCTTTCTCTAACATTTTCTCTACAAGATTTGCTTCGGCTTTCATCACAACATACTCTTCATCTTTCACATTATTCATCAGCAGCAGTCAAAGACACCGACATCCTCAGTTGGACTATCCAGCTCATACACATCAAAATGGAGATTATTCCTGGGTAGTTCAGATTAAACCATTCAACACCTTCTTTATTATCCTTCTGCGAGCCCACAGTCACAAAAACTCGGCGCTTATACCCTTGGGGAGAATCACCCAATAACTCAGGAAGAAACTTGATCTTATTTAGATAATCTCTTGATCGTACAAGAGTTTTCCTTGGAGGCTCAAGCAATGCGTCCTCTAAGCCCTTCAAGGCTGCTTTCTTTGATTCTATTCCCAAACCATGCAGCTTTCTCCTGGCAGATGAGAGCCCCGGCTCATTTGTTGCTGCGACTTTCCTCATCAAAACAACGGTGAATTTGTATCTCCGAAGATAAACAATCTTATAATTTGATAGCCGTCCAAACTCTTTCAAGGCATCATTGCTGAGTGGAATAGCCACCATACCGCCTATTTTGAGGATACGGTCAACTATTTCAGCTTTGCTGTCAAGCGAATCCAATAGCAGCACAACGTCAAACATCCCATCTGACATCAAGGAGGGATTCTCCAAATCCGATTCCAAGGTCAAATCAACAACGTTGCTCTTGTACAAGAATGGCAAAGGGGTGTTGCTGCGTCTGCCAGATTTGACAACAAGAGTTTTATCACCCTCTTTGAGGAGTCCTTCATGTGATAATAAATCTTTAAATAAAGCATCAATGAACCCAAAATCAAGCGCATCATATCCCATATCAATCTTAAATGCGTTAACAAAATGAGAACCAGAATCGCCTTTCATCATGGAACTAATCCTGGCAATGTCAAGATCAATACACCGAAAAACACCGATCTTGACAAAACTCTCAAGACCCAAGAATCAGGGAACCGAATCACCAAACGGGTGCTTGAATTCAACCCAAGGCTCCCTCCATTACAAGATTTCATCACAAGTTGTTTCTTCATTGACCCAAAAAAAATTATTCCTTTTCACAATTCTCAACGAATGGGTCTAATCCTGTTGCCAAAGTAGGCTTGACAATCGTGTGAAAAAAGTATATTGGCCAAAATTCTTGCAAAAGATTCAATCTTGAATGCAGAACTCACAAAATAATCAACAACAAACAGATAGAGATGGAATCTTTATCGAGTACAAAACCTAGCAGCAGTGTGATTACCACCCACAAGAACCACATGAATGTTTTTGCTTCTAAACATGAAAGCATCAGCTCCCTCATTCTCTCTACTTCCATCTGAATCTTCTTTTGACTCAAACCCAAATGTGACAATTAGTAACTTTTCACCATAATTTTCCAGAAAGATCCAGTCTTCTATGGTTCATGTGAAAATAAATGGTAGAACACCCAAATGCTCAACAAGAAAGTTAAAAAAGCAAATGGGTATTGTGTGAACTTTGTAATAGATGGTGTTCTTGTTCTCTCCACTCTTTCAATACATGGGTGTATATAAAGAGATCGGAAATGGGTTTGATTCATATGGCTGAGGAAGAGCACGCATGTGATTATGAGCTGGAAATTGTGAAGGTTACTAAATTCAAACTTCTTTTTTTTTTCTAATGTTGGCATCCCGTGTCATTGCAGTGTTTTTCTGTATTTTGATTTCTTTGTATTTCTTACTTAGTTATTTTGGGTTTTCTCTTATGATGCCACTTGTGCCTTCAAAAAAAGAAAAACTTCCAACCGTACAGCGAACCTCTAAATTTAGGGAAAAATATTTAGTATGTATTATTGATTATGGGTATATCGATATAGTAAATAACTATCGATTATAATTTAATATTTAAAATAGATAGGACGTATTTTTCTATATAATTATACTCATATCACACCTGGTAGAAACTTATTAATAATTAATTAGTTATACCATATATATACTTACAATAACCCGCTCCAATGTGAATTCCATTTTAGCTTAGATGGCTTTGCTTCTTTCAAAATTTGTGTCCTTGCCTCTTCATGCTAATAGAAATACCGTTATGTATAAAGAATTTTAATCGATGAGCCATTCTATATGTCTTTTTAATATACGTGATAATTTCTTGTTAAGAAATACTAGTTAGTAAATTGAAAAATATATTTCATATAGTAATGTATAATTGATGAGGACATCATCCAAAAACACTTGAAGACATTAATTTAAGGATAAAGGCAGAAAAAAAATGCCTTCACTTTGAACCTTTAACAATTTAGTCTCCTCCTACTCCTCCTCGCCATCCAGAGTTTGTAAACTTGCCTCCTCTATAATTTAATCTATCTTGGTTTTTGAAAATACAAAAAATGAAAAAAAAATTTGAAAAAAACTAAAAAAATTTAGCTCACTTTAGAGTCATTGCCCCTATAAAAAATTGACCAAACATCATTTTCGAACTTCACACGGTTTATCCAATTGTCCGGTCTCATAAGATCGACAACTTTAGATAATATGGGCTCTATATTGAATTTTAATTGAAATTAAATTGATTATCTTATAAAAACCTAAATTTTAAAGATAAACGAGACACTGCAACTTCTCTCAATTTTTTCCCATAAAATAGTAGACAATTTTGGTAGATTGTTACTTCAGACCGGACTTCAATTTGATTTAAAATAACCAATTATGGATTTGCGAAATTACATGATACAATGAACATGAAAGCTATAATTTATTTGTTCACAATGCAATTTAAAGTTGTTATTTTGCTATTGGGAGAATTCTATCTCTTACTTTATATCCATAGAATTAATTTGACAACAAGTGAAATTAAAATAATGTTGAAAGAATAATCAAAATGGTATGCAACGATTAACAAGAAATATAAATGTTAGCTATAAATTATATATATATATATATATATATATATATAACCTAAGCTCATTAATGGTGATTGTGTTAAAACGGGATGTAAATATTAAATATATTGAAAATCTTTTAAAGCACGGATTTGATTGGTAATACTCCTTCTAAAGAACATATTTGATTGATATTATTATCAAATTAATCATGATCATCAAATGCAGACCTTCCTATTCCCTCAGCAGCATTCTCATATATCAATAAGTCTTGGGAACTCATTCCATGCACAAAATATTCACAACTCATAAGAAGCTCCAAGTTTCGCTAGCTGTTTTTAGAAGTATGCTGATTAGGTAATATAGTCAGTCTCTCTTATTTTATTCTGTTCCTTTTTAAATAATATTAATATCACTTTAATAAAAAGGACTTTCTTTTTCCTTATTTCCAATTTCTTTAAATTGAATTAGGAAATAATTTAGAAAACTAAAAATAGGCTTCGGGAGCTTTGATTAATATTCCTTCAGGTATGAATCAGTTTCTGTATCGAGACGAATTTTATAAATATATAAATAAAATAAAAGATAAATTATATCGAAAGTTCATAACGTTTGAAGATAAATTCATTTGATATCACAACATTTAGAAAAGTAGGTCAATTAAGGTAACCATTATACATAACAATAAGAGAAAAATTTAATTAAAACTAAGTAAATCAATTGCCTTGTGATACATTTCAAAGATGATCTTAATTGACCCACTAGTGATATCAACTGATCCACTTTCATAAACGTTATGATTTCAAATGAACTTATTTCCAAATATTATGATATTTTGGTTTAATTTACCAATAAAATAAAATAAAAATTATAATAAAAATAATATAAAATAAAAAAAAAACAAAACAAAACAACGGTAAATTTTTTTCCTTTCTTACTTAAAAATGTTCCGGCACATAGAAAAATTCTTTTTCTTGATTAAAAAACAAAACAAATTGAAAGTCTTCTAAAATTAGGGACGTCTTTAGTATTTCTTTATATAAATGAAATAAAAAACTTATTTTTTAAAAAAGATAAAAATTTATCAAATTTAAAGTGAAAATATTTTGAAATTATTAAAAAAACACCAACAATTTTTTTAGAAAGAAACCACGATAGTTTGATCCTGTTAACTAGTATGAATGCATCTTTATATATATATATATAAAATATTTTCCTCTTTTAGAGCATCCATAATCCTAAGGACCTTTACAGGATTCTTAGAGTGTCATATCAACTTCTGAAAGATCTCTCCCTTTGAAGAACCTCACAACTTTATCCCTGAGTTCTTTAGACAAGATTCTTTACAACTTTTTAAGATTTTGTGAGCCTATGCATTTTTATATAATACTCTTTTTTTTCCCTGAAGTGATACTAATGTAAATGCTAATCTATAAAATTATGTAAGAATAAATTAAATAAAAATAGAAAATACCCGTAAATGCATTATCAATTAATAATATATAATTTATTATTATTTCAAATCATAACTAATTTAATTTAAATTTAATAATGGATGTAACAATATATTAAATAGCCAAAACACAAAAAGAAGAAAATCATTTAGCTTCGAACCAATACAACAAGAAAAAAAACCCATAAATCATTTAGCTTCGAATGAGCTATTTATTTTGTAGAATGGTAATATTGATATAAAAGGTACATCAAGATTTTAATTGCTGTGAGCTTAAATGGGAAAAAGGATTACAAAAATAAAAATAGATAAAAGCGGTAGTGAAGCTGAAATCGCAATTTTTGACTGAAAAAAAAAAATATATAGGAGAAGAAGTTGAAGATGTTGTGCTTGTCAGAGGACCTGAAGAAAATTGCAGAACCTCTCTCATTCGTGAAGGAACTGATCTTCGGTCCTTTCTTATATGGATTCGCGCTAAGGAGCTTCGTTGGAGATGCTCTTAGTGACTTGGTTTTTTTCTTTAAGAGTAAAATATGATAAAAATATAAAAATAATTAATAAAAATAAAGGGCATTAAAAAATATAGATATTTAGTTTTTTGAAAATCAAATTTCATAATTAGTTTTTATGCGGACCAATAGTCAAGTTAAGATCAATTTAACCCATTGATCACTCATTATTTTTTTTTTTCAATCTTGATTGGATGACGACTCTAAAATATATATTAAAAATTTAATTCTTTTTCAAGGTAAACATTAATAAGGTATAATGTGAATCAAATTAAAGAAATCAAATCTAAGATTGGCAAATGCCTTTTCTTCTACTTGGTTTCAAGCTAGTGTCTATATTAATGAGAAAATTAACAATACTTATCTGTATTTTACATTTTGCTGTTTAAATTTTAATTTTGATTATACTAGTGTTTATATTTTAGTTTTGATGCATTTTAGTGTTTATCTACACATTAAATTATCAAAAATTAGTTTTTGATTTTTAATTGATAATTATTTTAAAGATTATAAGAAAATAATTTTTGTATAGTAATTTCAATCATAAATAATTTTTTTACACACAACCCATGCTTTTAACCAAATCTTATATGTGTTGAAAAGTTTTTTATATCTACTTTATTTGAAAATAAGACCCACTTTGTATTTGCAAGACTATATGAACTAAGTAAAACTTTAAAGTGATCATAATTTGTAAATTAGATGTCATTTAGCCTTATAATATGGATTGGACTTGGGTCAAATCACTAATAGGGAAGATGCAAGATTTATCACTAGATTTTACATAAAGTTATAGGTGGTCGGTCGTAGGTGTGGTAGGATATGCATAAATGGGAAAATAAAGGACCACCCAAATTTGGCTACACCTTTCATTGAGAGTGTGCCAAATAAACTTGTAAGGCTCTTGCGGTTCCACATGCGGTACTGCATAGGGTCCCACAAGCTTATTTGGCACACCCTCAATGGAGGGTGTAACCAAATTTAGGTGGTCCAAGGACCACCCATCTATCTCTCGCATAAATGTTATAGGTTATAGGTTGAAAAAGTGATAGTTATGGTAGGTAAGTGACTTGGCCTAAACTTTCTTTGAAATACACTTAAATACAATATGATATCTTGTAATGTTTTTAATAATGTCTAGATACTAAGATATCTAACTTGCAATTCTATAACTTGGAAATCAAATGTGGTATTATCGTTATTATATAACTGCTAAAAAGCAAGCTAGGCAAGTCTAATGGGATTGTAAAACTGTAAGAGTATAATAATTGCAATTTTTTTAAAGTTTTATAATAATGATTTTAAATTGCATCAATTTTCAAAGATAAATGAAATAAAAGAGCTAGGTAAGTCTATCTAAAAAAAAGGTAATTTTTATTTATATAAATTTAAGCTAAATAAACAATTTTTTACTAGCTTATTAGCAAGTTAAAGTTTTACAAATGATGTTTTCTGCAGAGAGGTAAATCTTACCGTGTCTTCCCTTTAATTTAAGCCCAACTTGGCATTTTGACGATAAAAGCTGTCTTTTCACGCTCTTTCTACCTTAAATAAACCGTTGAGACGTCTCCCTCTTGCAGATCGGTTTGTTTGTCTATCTTGAGTAGGTCCATGCCAGCTAGCACACAACTACCCACTAATCTAATTCCAATGTCATGATCAATATGGTAATGAATATGCAACCAAGTAGCATGAACCTGTTGGTAAGTCATAAATTTGGCCTGGTGAAAAAGAAACATGGAACGCAAATTTTGAATTTTATATGCACAATTATAATGCTTTTCCTTGGACAAGACTATAGCTGTAGGTAAAACTCAGAATCACTTGTTCTTCATGTTGTAATTTTTGCAAAAGCCCAAAAAGATAATAACCAAGCAGAGCAAAGAAATATCAAAGTAACTGTTTATTCTGTGAAAAACGTCGATAAACAGTCCTTACAGGAGTTTCAATAAAATACTTGTGTCCTGTCATGACAACATATGATGTTACAAAGCTTAAGGACAGCACACCTGCTACACAACGGACTAGATAAACCACAAAAACTGGCTCGGGGTGGGTTGAAGGCTTTAATTTATCCCCACCACTGGTGCACAGCAACTCCTTCGTCCCTCAGTCTCCATACAGCGACAAGCACTCCCAGTAAGCCCTCTTGGAAGTCTTCATTTTTCGGTTATTCCATTGGCTGTTGCACTCCAGAAACAACTCATCCACCATATCAGTTTTTCCTTTCTCTAACAAATTTTCCACTACATTTGCTTCAGCTTTCATCACAACATACTCTTCATCTTTCACATTTTTCATCAGCCAGTCCAAGACACCAACATCCTCGGTTGGACTATCCAGCTCGTACACATAAAAAATGAACTAATAAACGGCTTTACTTTGAACATTTTAGTTTTCACAACTTTATTTATTAGTTCATTTTTTCCCCAATCCAGTGCTATAGGCTTGCCTCCTCTATAATTTAATTTGTCTTGGTATATGAAAACGCAAAAAAAAGAAAAGAAAAATATTGGAAATTACTTGAATTAGACAAAAAATGAAAAAAAAACCTCAAAAAATAGCTTACTTTGAGTTTTGTGGTCGCTGGGCGATCCAATTAATTTTTTTTCTGTATTAAGACAGTATTTCGAGATATAAATTGTATATATGTATTAAAAGTCTCCTATCAATAATTGGCCGGCCAAATCTTATAAGATAGACAATTTTATAAAATATATGATTGAAACTGAATTTCAATTGAAGTTAAATTGAATATTTTACAGACACCAAAATTTCAAGGTAAAATGAACACATGCTAAAATGCCTAAAATCAAAGAATAACTTGAAAAACCTAAATGCATTAAAACTAAAAATGTTAACAAAAGAACGTAAGGGTCATTCATTTCTTCATTAACTAAGGCATTACATACATTACATTACATTGAAACCATATCATATTAATAAGCATTAAATTGCAAAAATGAAAAATTTAGGCACTAAATTGTCTAAGCTGAAAGTATAGACATTTTTGTGGCTTTATCCCATGAAATTGTAGCATGTATCCATAATGCCATCATAGTGCCCGCACATTATGTGAATAATAATAATACATCTAACTAGGAGTAAAATAACCAATAGTAAATGGGTAAATGGGTACGTGCGCATAAGGTACAGGGGCCTAATGCATATCTTGCAAGGTACATATTCTTAAGTTTACCTATCCTCTGCCCTTTTACCTCCTAGACCCTTTGATATGTAATAAATATTCCAACAATCCTGAATCCTGCAAGTCTATGATTTTATGCTGGTTGTATTTAATAAGTATGCCTATAAGCATTGTTTTAGGTGGTTATTCTGCAAATTCGTTATTTTATAATTTTTTTTAATTTAAAATGATACAAAATTTTTATGTTCAGGCTTTAGATAGAATTATAATCTTGTTTGTACAATTCTACAATTACATTTTATTGATTATATATAATTTTATATAATTCTATACATTCTAATGAATAATAAAATAGGATAGTTTGATAACTTTTAGCATTAACATTAAAAGCACTCTTCATCTTGCCTTTTTGGCAGGATCAATGCATTGAATCAGAATAAAAAAAACATTTTTAATTGGATATTGTGTGGTGAGGTTATTGTAGCTGGCTGATCACGTGCGATAGACACGATAGTTGACCTGAGAGAAGTCTTGAATTAATGATATGTGTAGGATATCGTAGAGAGAGGCGTGGGAAAATGAATAAGCAAACCTGATTTCTCGAATACTCAAATATGATAGAAGGTCAAATTAGATAGATTCGATCATTCTTGACGCGTTCTTCGTATAAGAGGTGTTTTGATTTTTTTTGAAGATATTTTGATAGAATTTCTATGTTGCTCTCAATCTTAATAATGCACAGAATCCTCCTCAAATGAGAAGAGAGTCTCCTATTTATCGATGTTGGAAGTTGATGCTAATCTTTGGGTCAATCCTAAGGATCCAATGGCTGAGATTGAAGCTTTTTTTTTCATTAGTAATGGGCTACGTTTGTAAATAGGTTTAGAAAGAGCCTAAGGGCTTTTTATAATATAAAAAGAAGCTCATTATTTATATAAAATAGCCTTTTTCAATATAAAAAGGCTTAAAGACTTATTTTAGTAAAATAAAGCCCAAATCATCACATGAAGATATTTCTTGAGTCTACTTTTCGTGCGTAAGAAAACTAAATTAGGCAGAAAGCGAAATGAACAAGTTTGACGATCTCTATTCCAAGCCTACCAAGTCAAGTCTCCTTATAACATCTCTCAATGGACTCGGTCTTCTAAGTCTTGTTACTAGTTCAGAAGACTGTCCCATAGCATTAAATTGGGACAAAAGTCCACCTACCGAAATGACCTTCTATATATATATATATATATTTTTTTTTTAGGTAGGCATATCTTTACATATTTATTCATTTTCCTAGTAATTCCTACTAGAACTTCTATCTTAAAGATTATGAATGAGCTTCAAATTATATTTATTATTTATTTATTTAGGCTTAACTCTTTAGGTTAAGTGATAAGGTTGGAAGAGTCCAATCTCTATTGGGATTATTAAGGAAGTTTTGACATGGTGGGCTTAGAATAGGACCCGTTGAACCGGCTTGTCCATCCTCCAACCTTTTTTAGTTTGGCTTATTCACTAAAAAGGACTCATCTTAGCCATCAACTGTCAACATGATCTAATGGATGACATTTGTGGCCAATTGATATAACTACCTCAAGTCCCCCTTCATTTGGATAAGAAGAAATCAGATAGAAATATTGAGGTGCTGCTGAAATTTTATCTTAAAAGATCACACACTTATTCATCATTACCTATAGGGTTTGGTGCTCGATTGCTCCTCTACCTGTCACAAGTGCATTTGAGACATTGAGATTGCCTACTCCCCCTCCTTATTTCATTTCTCTCTTAATCACCTTTGACGTGTCATTACGTGTCACTCCTCACAAACTACATGTATTATGATACTCATACAACACACACGTAACTAAATTACTTGAATCCATAGTTCTACAAAGATTATTAAATTCATCTAGACAATGATTATAGGAATACCTTTGAGGTTTTATAATAGAAGTTTCTTTCTCATTCTTCTAACAATCTTAAGGATTTATTGATCCAATTCAAATAATGCTTTCAATACTGGAGAGCCTATACAGTCTCATCGACGAGATCATGCAGTCAATCATCTATCATTTAAAATAAATATAGTAATTATAATATTAACTATTTTAGTGGTTTGATCACAGTTGGATATGATGTGAGTCGTTGGATAGTGATGGAACCAATCCTGTCAAGATTAATAAGGGAACATAGAATTTCCCTCCCTACTATTACAACCGCCTGTTTTCATAATACTAGAACACTAATTTTCCTTTGTTGGAGTTAATGGATTTATATCAGTTAGTTTGCGCATCTGTTTATTTCTATTGCTCCTCTTTTCTTTTGCCATATAAAAAACTGAATTTTTTTAATGGTAATAATTTCAAAAGATATGACAATAAAACTCAATCCCATAATTTTGGCTACAAAAAGCTAAGATTATTAACACTCATACCTTCAAAAAAAAAGGAGAATTATTTTGTTTGGGGAAAATCAAGTCAACATACACTTCACAGGATGAAAGTAAGAAATAAAAATTCTCTTAAGCCAAAAGTAAATTTGATTGAAGGAGATGAGACTATTGTTGCTATTATCTCTCAAATTTATATGATCATTGATATGAAGTGATGAATGGCAGGTTTTGGTGGTACCATGCAAATTTGTACAAACAAAAATGTTGGTGGTACTAGGCATATTTGTATAAACAAACATGCTTTTATCTCTTACGTACCTATGGGTGTGGATAAGAATGCATGTTCATCTTAATGATTCTCAAACTAAAAATGTTCTTGGAAAAGGAAATTGGAAAGGTTGGAATTAAAACGTCATTTGAATATAATAAGATTGTAATGACAAAAAAAAGAAAATTTACATGGAAAGGAATCAATGTTTAAGAATAAGTTCAAATAAAAAAAAATCAATATTTAAATGGTTGAAAAAATAAATAAACCTAATACAAAGTGGTGTAATAAAAAATTTGCTATAATGCCATTATAATATACTAATCCTCTATATGGATCACTTGCAATATTAATCTTCTTGTTTAACCACTTAGAACATTGATGATATATTTTATACCCTCAAATGTTGATCCTTTTTAATTAATTTTATTGGGTAAGAAATAATGTGTTTATTGGTAAAAGTTATTGAAATCAAGAATTATTTCTACTCAATATATTCCCAATGTTGTCAAAGGAAACAAATTTTTTTTTTTTTTTGGCTAACTTGGTTGATTTTATTGATTTATGCAATGTTAGATTAGAATATCAAATTACAAGTTAAATAAATAAAATACAATCACTTAGTCTTATTTTTGGTGTTAGAATTATGCGTGTTAATAAACTAAGATAACTTGTCATTTTGTTTAAAGAGAAACCAAGTTATTAAATTTTTGCCATACTAATTTGGGTTTTTTAAAACAAATTATGACTTGAGGTGACATATTATATGGCTTTGATTTATGATCTTTAAAGTTTATTTGCTTAGAAATAAAAATGAAAATTTTTATATGTTTCTATAACATAAAGGTAAAACAAAAGAAAATTAATTAAATAAAGGGATAATGGCATAGATGTTACTCGAACATTTTGAAAATGTTCAATTTACTACCTAAACTTTTAAAGTGCTAAATCTGGTATCCAATCTTAACTTTTCAACTCCCCATTAATACCTACTTATATAATCTAACGACATTTGCATTTACCCAATAACTGTATGCCACGTGTCACATATATTCCACCATTGAAATTAAAATGACATATGAAGAAGTAGATAAAAGTAATAAATTGAAAGAAATGCAATGTGAAAACTCAGGAAAAAAAAATTAACAATAGAATTAATAAGAATTCGAAAACAAACATAAATCCATAGATCACAAAAACAACTAACACCTCCAGCTCATGAGTAAGAACCCACTACAGTGAAACACTATCTTAGTTGTGGACAAGGAGACACATAGTGAAATCGCATCTTGGATAAAGAAACTAGTTGAAACCTATAAATCTATTGTCATCTTTGCGAGTATTACCCCACCACCAACCAGTCAAAAGGAATAGATTCTCATTCTTGGAAGTGTAGATGGAAGGACCATAGAGGTAAGGAATTTTTTTTTGTCTTCTCTCGTTCTCTCTCTCTCTCTCTCTCTCTCTCTCTCTCTAGATATATGTATGTATGTGAAGCTTTTTCTCATATGTTTTTTCTTTTTTTTATTTCTACGGTTTCTTTTGGTGTGAAAAGACTCATCTTTTATAATTTTTAAAAAATTTTCACATTGGGTAAACTTTAGCATTTTGTTGGTGGGCATTTTGTACACTCTCTCAAGGCAATGTCACGTATGTAGACGGAGCATGTGTGTAGTGGATAACAGACCCAAGCTAACTTACACATGAGAGTTCGATAGTCTTTTTAAATAATATCGTGCATATAAATATCTACAAATTTTGGTCTCTTTTTCTCATGAAGGGTTTGGACAATGGGCTTATGAAGTTGGAGAATGAAGCCACCTTTATTTCTATGCATAGTGTATTGAAGGGTCATCACAATGCTAGTATATATGTTGAGCACGAAGAGGAGAAGGAGACTTTTATTACTACAGATGTTGATGGTACTAGTATTAGGAGTGATGGTGAGAGCATGGAAGATGAAGTGATTGGAGTTAACTATCTATCTAATAATAATGAGGAGGAGGCAGTAGCAGCATGACAAAAAAAGAGATACTTTATAACGGCTGAGGGAAGATATTAGTTGAGGGCCTTTAGATCCCCGTGCATACCAAATTTAATGAATACCATGATATATTTAAGAATGCCAATAAGAAAAGAAAGGAAGAAGAAGTAAGGGAACAAGGGAATGAAGATGAGAAGAGTGATAACCTACATTTTAGAGGATAAGGCAAATTTTTTCTGGGTTCAAGTGATGATTCTAACCTAGTGAATCCACATAGACATATGAAGAGTAGAGAATAATATGACTCATTCATTGTGGCACCTCACATATGGATAGGCATGGTTTTAATGGGCCTACACAATTCAAAGAGGCCATGAACAAGTACTCCATACACCATCATGCCCTTTGAAAATGACTTTAAACGACAAGAAGAGAACATAGTTCAATTATAATAATGATAAATGTGATTTTTTTTTATTTTTGCATCAATCGAAGGTCGATCGAAAGAGTTTATGGTTAAGACATTCAAGGAGCATCACAGTAAGTATTGCCCATCATCCTTTGAGAACAAGAGAGTAATATACGAAGTCCTTGCAAATCATTTCTTGCCTAGATTGAGATCTTCCCCTAATATGAATCTACTTGAAATGAAGAAGATAGCTAGAGAAGAGATGAAGGTGGATATCACTTATGATCAATGTCAACATGTGAAGGTGATGGCTATCAGGGTAATTACGGGGAGATATGAATATGAGGTCACATGGGTGTGGGACTATGCTTATGAAGTTCGCAAGGCTGGAAAGGAAAGGGACAACGCATGTGATGTTGTGGCTATAAGGCTTAGTGTGAATCATCTCCTACACTTCAAGTTCAGGTTTGTCTACTTTAAAGGATGTAAGATGGGATTCTTGGCCTGCTGTAGGCCGATTATAGAACTAGATGGGTGTTTTCTAACAAGTGATTTGAAGGGTGAGCTTCTATATGCTGTGGCTAGAGATGCTAATGAGCAAATGTACCCTATTGTGAGGGCTTACGTTGAAGGTGAAAAATAAGGAAAGCTGGGATTAGTTTCTTGACCATCTTTCATCTTTAATTGGCATAGTCATAGCATCTTTCATGATTATTAGTGATATGCAAAAGGTCAGTAAACTATATATACATTTTTCTACAAGCTTATTCCATAGTGACATTGATTGTTACTGACTTAATTTCAAGGATTAAGAGAGATTGTTAGAGCAAATTTCTTTTATTGAGCGTCGATACGTGCAAGACATTTCTTTGCAAATAAAAAGAAAAAAACACAAGGAAGTTAAGTTGCAAGGACTATTTTATCCTACTTGTAAATCCACAACATCTGCTGACATGGATGGAGTCCTTGGAAAGATGACAAAATCGAAGCCTAAAGCAAGTCAGGATTTCCTTGGGATCAACCTAAAATACTAGTGGAAGGCATTTTTCAAGCTAGATTCTAAATGTGATGTCATTGACAACAACATGTGAAAGACCTTCAACTTGACTATAATAGAGGCTAGACATATGTCAATTGTGTCTATGATGGAGAATATTTAAAAGATAGTGATAGGTAGGATAGTATCCAAGAGGGAGGCTAGTGCTAAGTGGACGCAACGCTTCACTCCATGCGCATGTCTAAAAATACAAAAGAATAAGGACGACAATTCCAATTGCCATCCATTACCTAATGAAAGACTAAGTTTCGAGGCCTAGCAACTAACGGACTCTTACGTAGTGGACTTGGAGGCCAATAGTTGTACTTGTAATGCATGGGGTTTGAGGAGGATTCCATTTGCGCATGATTGTAGTGTTATCTTATACTTAGGGTAGGATGTGAAGAATTATGTCAGCAAGTGGTATAGCAAAGATATGTATGCTCTCTCTTACAGCTGTACATTAGATGTGATTAAGAGCTTTAAGTCTTGGCACAAAACGAACCAAGAGACATTATTACCACCCATCATCAAGAGAGCCCTTGGTAGACCAAAGTTAACTAGGTGAAAGGAAGAGGACGAGTGGAGCAAAGGGCATACGAAGAAAGGACAAATCATGACATGTATGTTATGTAAGCAAGAAGGACAAAAAAAGGCAGGGTGTCCACAAAAGGATCTTCATAAGAAGGTAATATGGATTAGCATTCTCATTTGATATGTTTTCTTGCAACTGGATTTACATCATTGACAATATTATCATGTTTCATAATCATTTGTAGTTTGCAAAGGAAGACGACAGCCAAAACAATAGGAAGACATAAGGAACTAGTGTGCGTGCTATCAAGTGTGATAGTGTTAGCGGTTCATAACAACATACACATGGTAGTGTGGATGTATCTAACCAGGGTGTAGATGTTGGTTGGGAGAAGTGTGTTGGTGGTGTGGATGTATCTTACCATGCTATGGGTATGAGTGGGGAGAAGGGTGCTGGTAGGGTGGATGTATTTGACCATTCTATAGATACTGGTAGAGGGAAGGGTATTGGTCGTGTGGATGTATATGACCATGTTGTGGGTGCCGGTGGGAAGAAGTGTGCTGATAGGAGGCAACTTGGGCATGATGGTATGGATGTTGGTAGGGGAGATGGTGCCACTAGGTATACACATGTGTGAGTTACTACTAGTGTTGGGGGTCATTCCAATGAAAGCAATGAACAATCAACTAGATGATCCTTTAAAATGAGGCAAAAGAAAGCTTGTAGCTTGAAACAACATGATGATTGGAGTAGATAACAATTAGCACAGAAACAAGAACCTTCTGATAAGTTATTGGACTCTTTGTCTCCATCTCAGCCTAAAAGGAGAAGCTATAGGGTTATGGCTAAGAGATATTGACAACTCTATAGGAAGAGTGACATTATTATCATGATGACTAGGAGTTGGAGGTGAATATGAATCCCTCACAAGAGAGTCGAAATAGATAATTAGCACAGGAAAGATTTTGTTGTCAAACATGTAATTTGTTGTGCCTTTGTACTGAAGTTTGTGCTGAAATTCTTAGCAACTCTATGTACCTTTTGAAAGGTAAAGTGAAAGTAACAACAGCTTTTCTTATTTACACTTTTTTAATGTATGCACCTTTTGTCAGGCTACTCTTATTTGTGTTTATTATAGTCGGATCAATGATGCAATATGATAATGTTGTTGGTAATGGCAGGTGTTAATATTTGAGCACTTCCACTTGAGCATTTCTTTTGTGATGTGATGTCATATTTGCTACTATCAGCCTCCTTTGCGTTTGTTTAAATAAACTCTTAGTAACTTTTTGTGTAATGATGTTGTCATTAAAGCAAGCAAAACTCTTTAACGCACTATTGTTGAATCACACTTGCTATAAGAGATCTTCATCAAGAAAAAATGCAGCTTGGTTGTTTAGTTCACTAATTCTTAGTTTTTCACAGGTCCTTGTAGATGTTTGTCATCCAAAGTAGGATTCTTTTATACATAAATCAAATTAGGGAAAAATTCCAACTCTTTACGGTGCAAGAAACAAAGGAGACCAACAAATCCAGTACTAAAGATAGAAATCATATTGATACAACCCCGCTCACCTGTGACAAAACCCGATACCTAAATCTGGCTATTGATCCCAAGATCGTTCAAGATTGGATGGAAACTGCGACCCCTTACCTATATGAAGGCAAAGACCTTGGTATAGTGTAGACACCACAACTGGTGATAGAGATCCGATTGATAAGGCGAAGATTGAACGTCAAAAATTAAATTGATAAGTTCAAGAAAAGTTCATTCAAGAATCAAAGAGAAATTCTCTCAAAAGTGTATTCAAAGTGATGTTGCTTAATATAAAGCAAAGGACCACTTATAAAAGTACAAAAGGAATGTCAAATGACACAAAACAATGTGCTATAGTTGAATAGCATAAGCTAACGGCCTTAAAAATTAACTTAGGGAGCCTTTAAAAAATAAAAATAAGAAAATCATGTTTCTGGACACATGTATGTCGGTGGTAAGCCGGTGGCGTAACTTATAAGGCCGACAGCATTGGGAGACGGCTTTAAAGAATTTGATTCTATACACTTCTATGGCCATTGTAAGGCCGGCTGCTTATATAATGAAGGCCGACGACGTAGATTAAGTAAGCTGGCAGTGTTGGGCCGATGTACGAGACTGTTCATCCAATTCATCATCTTGGTCCATTCCTGAGGTAACTTTGAGGACGTTGATCATTTAAGTTCATTCTTGATGGTAGGCAAATGGATCTCCTCCTCTTGAACTTCTTAAATTAATCCATTGAGTACTTCCTTGAATCCCTTAGCTCAAGTCCTTATAGCCAGTCCATATGGCATCTCTAGTAGATCTACTCTCTATCTTTTTGCCATGCCTCCATCACATATGTCTCTCAGAAAGAAAAAAATCTCTTCATTTCCATTGTGTGATTGATGATCACATGAAAGAAATACATTCAGTCTACAACTTTACAGAGATGAATACAAAAAAAAAAAAAAAAAAAAACATATTCTATTACTTCATCTTCTTATTCCTACCTAAACAATAAGGCCAATCCCCAAACAACTACTAATAGCCACTTGTTCATATTTTTAGCAGTTTTTAACTTCTTCCTAGCAGTTCATTCTTGGCTATAAGCCACTGGCAATTAGCTCTTATGGATTCCAAAAGATCCACTAACTTCTTCTCCATTGTAGGATCTTCCTTTCCACATACATCATTAGAATCCTTGGCTAACTACTCGAAAAAATGGTACCTATCCTCTTGATTAAAAAATGTATATATATATAACAATAACCGAAAAAAAAACAATAATCCAAAAATATGAAATTTCAAGCAACGATTGATTCATCCATTATGATTGTATTACCCAGATAAAAAGTAATTACCTTATTGAATCGATGACATCCATAAAACTTTTGATCGACATTAACATAGGTTTTCACGATAGAAAGCCTTGCCTTTAAGTCATAATGATAGAATATGACGCTTTCATTCGATATGGTAGGTTACATATGAAGCAATTGATTGCGAAGAAGATAACATATTCACTAGATGATTTCGAATCTTTAATTCACTTCAGACATGTTAGTTTTAGGGTTACTTTAGATTTGGGGCATTTTCTAAGATTTTTTATTGCAGAGGCTTAAAGGTGATGGAAATAGAAAAAAAATCGATATAACCTGGATTGCTTAAGAAAAATTAGAAAGAGAAGAAAAAAACATACTGTTATTTCTTTTATCTACTTCTTCATATGTCATTTCAATTTCCACAGTGGGATATATGTGACATGTGGCGTATAGTTGTTGGGAAATTCAAATAACATTAGATTATTTAATACAGGTATTAATGGTGACTCGAAAAGTTAAGATTAGGTATCTGATGTAGCATTATAAAAGTTTAGGTAGTAAATTAAACATTTTCAAAAAGTTCAAGTAACATCCATGCCATTATCCGTTAAATAAATAGATTAAAACAGTTTGATCTAATATAATAAATGTATGAGTATACTTTTTTTAATGATTTTTTTATGAAAAAGAAAAGAAATAATTCATCAAACCACTCCTCCATTTTCACTTGAACCAAATACAATTTCTCTTCACCTTTAGATGTTCGGATTGGAATCACTTTAAGCATGTCACTTATAAAATTGAATATTCATATAAGAAAACCGATAAGACGTTCAATGAATTGTAGAGGGGTTATAATTTTAACTTAAATTCATTTGAAAGTATGGGTGCGTCTCACAAATTTTATGTTGCTTAAAAGCATCCACAGTTCTAAAAACCTTAGGTTTCAAAAAAGCATTTTAAGAACTTCTTTTTATAAGGACCTTACCACTTTATCCCTAAAGGTCATTCACATAAATTTTTTTACAACTTTTTATAATTTTATGGATTCACATAATAAAAAATATATACAACATACTTTAAAGAAAAAAAAAATCTAATATATGAAGGGCTGGTCCTTCTTAGAGTGCCCTAACTTTTGTGAAGGATTGGTCCCCACACTAAATGATAAAAAAAAAAAAAAAAGGTCCTTCCTCCTATGAATTCATGCCAAGCACTTGCCTTGAGGGTGCTCTAATACTAACAAAAGCAAATTAACATAATATGGATTTTGTAGGGTTAATTTCATTAACGGTACATAAACTTTTTCGATTATAACAAAATTATAACTAAACAAAATTTCATTATAAGAGTATACCTAAACTTTTTAAATCTTTCACCCATGGTACCTCTGCATGGATTTCGTCCATTTTTTTGTGGCAAGCAAACCTGTTAAATTATTATTTTCACTGTCCTACTTGGCATTTTTATTATTGTTTTAATTTTTTTTTTAATTTTCTCCTCCCCACCCCCTCCCGGTCTCTCTCTCTCTCTCTCTCTTCCTCTTCTTTTTTTTTTTTAAAAAAAAAAAGGAAGAAAACTTGTCAACAAATGTCAAATACTAAAAACTAATAAAGTATATTGGAAAAAATATTATTTTTTTTATTTTTTCAAAAGCAATAAATATTTCATTTAAATAAAGTTTGTATATTTTCTAATTTCAAACTTAAGAAGGGTTCTATCTCGTATGTCCATCCAGGTTCGAGTCCTTTTGAAAAATTAAGGTGAATGTCAAAATAAAGTTTTGCTTTCTACAGGATTAATTTCATTGATCTCGACCACAACTCCACCAGTTGCAACACTACCGCCACCACGGCCTTCTTTTCCTCTTCCAACACCCGTTGCTGCTTAGCATGTAGTAGCCTCACCTTTAGTTTCAATGACTGCCTCTCCACCACCACAACCACCATCACCTCTTCTTCCTCCTCCTCCACCACACTCTACCATCGCAAATCCGACCCTAATGGTTTGTGATCAAAACTTCTACCTCCATCTCATCTGACAGGAAAACTCCACCTTTGCCATCTCAAGCTCCTATATAGCAGCTTCTCCCTTACTTTCTCCGATTAATGCAAATTGGGAGGTTTGATGATGGTTATGTGGTGACGATAGACGACTGGTTAGAGTGTACTGGATTGAGTTTAGTTTTGAGTTTTTAGGGTGATGACTATGTAGGTTGATCGAGGGTGTTGAATGGAGGTTGATGGTTATGGGCTTGGTGGAAATTGACGAAGGGGGTTCTATGGTGATGGAGATTAGGGTAATTGGGTAGTAGAGATGGTGGTTGTTGGGTAGCTATTCGGTTGTTGATTCCAAAGAGGAGGGAGATTAAGTAGGTGAGATGTTAGAAAGCGAGATGAAGGAGAAGGGAAGGAGGAGGTTCGGATTACGGTTAAAGAGACAGAGAGAAAAGGGGACACGAGTTGAGGGAGAGACTTGAGAGAATGAGAAGTTAGGGATTTTAGAGAGAGGGGGTGGTAGTTCAGATGCCAGCCATTAATGGTTAGAAGAGAAGGTGGTGGTTCAAATGAACTTGTTTTCTAGAAACCGAAAGCTTTAAGCTTCCCATCTATGGCAGAAACTTGACAAGAGGATTGGGAGGAGGAAACAAGTTTTTTTTTTTATTTTTTTTATTTGGGGTTAAGGGTTGGAAAGAAGAAGAAGAAGAAGCATAAGAGAACAGAGAGGAGAGAGAGATAGTAAAAATAGTAAAAAATAAATAAAAAGCCAACGTGGGCTGAAAAAAAAATTAATCTGTTCACTTGCTACATCATTTTTTTAATGGAAAAATAAACCCAATCTGTCTTAGGGTAATGTGAGTAAAAGATTTAAAAAGGTTAGGTTTTTTCTTATAACAAAATTTTGTTTAGGTATATTTTTATTAAGATTGAAAAAGTTTAGGTACCAGTGAAATTAACCCGATTTTGTGAAGTTCTAAAAAACTTAAGATAACTAAAATATTAAACTAATAATATTCATAATTCTTATAATATACATGGCTATGAATTTCAAATTCTAAATAGAATCACAAGTAATAAATAACAGGATTGACACAAAAAATCAAATTTCAGAGACCAATATAATAAACAATGAAAACAAAACAAGAAATATAAAAAACATGATAAATAATGTCTCTATAGCATGAAAATATTAACATGAGTTTTGTTTTTTATTTTTGCTTGATTAATCATCGGGCTATAGGAAAAAAATATTAATATATATGTAAAAAATTATATCTTAGAATAAAGAAATTTCTATTTAGCGTATATATGTGTTTTAATAACACGATATGAACTTGCTTGTAGAATTTTGTCGAATAACTCCATTGAAAGCGGCTCTTACACGTGTGCATGTTACATTAGGGGAAAAAAAAACCAACAAAACAAAATGCTTAAAAAATTTGATGTCCCAAACTTGTTGTCTCTTCGTATCCATGTAGATCTGACACTTATCAAGAGTGCTTCTTTTATTTTAGGAATTCTTTTATTCTTTTAATTTATTTGACATGTGCCAAATATTTATTTGCAAGGACATAAGGGAGATAGTATTTTAGGGACATCAAACCTATCTCCAATGCTTAAAAAAAAAAATTCTTGTTTAAACTTGTTGTCCCTTTGTGTGCAAGACAAACATCTTTCCTTTTTGTTTTTTAAGAATCCTACATTGTGCTTTTACCATCAGTACTCTAAATTTCACAAAATATTAAAAGTTTAATTAACTTCCTGCTATGTAAGCTTTGGAAAACCCACCCTTGCCTTTCCACTTGACTTTAAACTATAGAATCTCTCTTTCTTTCTATACCTTTGTAGGTTTCAAACTCTTATATGAACATCAATGTCCTTCAAATTTTAACCTTTCATCTTTGCTCTATATTTCTTCTCCACGCTTGCAATCAATCAACCCACCATACTACTCTAATTTTACTCAATAACCAATGCTACTCAACTCTTTAAAGCCACTATATGGTGAAAAAATTATCACAAAGTTGACTCATTAGTAAGCTCCATAACCTTCCAAGGTTTGTACTAACTCCTTAACCCCATGTGTGCCCTCAACTTCTAATGCATTTTCTTTTTTTTTGCCATGTCATACCGAGTTGCTTTGTAAGCTTCCCTCTTGTCACTTTGCGATAATTTTAGCGACTCAACATTTTAGAATCGTAAGTTGTATCACGCTTAACCTCTTATAAAAGTTATTTTTGTATAGAAAACAACTATTGTAAACTTCACATTTAATATATAACAATATAAAAACAACCCACCATATGGTTATAACATATATTAGCATGTGACTAACATACTCAAAGCAGTAATGAAATTAAAAACGTTAATTATATTTAAGAGGTCAAAACATGCACTTTAAAAGTTAATGGGATGAATTTACACGGACGTGAAAGTTTAGAAGAATAATTTGCAATTTCCTCTAAAATCAAATATTATTAAAAATTAATGTTCCATAAATTTAAAAATGCATATATCATTTATTAATTTGAACTACAAATTTAAAAATATATCATTTATTAAATTTAACTAGTACTTAGATTATATAAACTTAAAGTTAGTTAGACTGTTAATATTATTAATTGTATAGATTTAATAAAATTTTTCTTTTAATAGGTTTGGGTTCTCAATAGGTTTTATATTCGCCCTAAAACTTGATTCAAAACCTTATAAGGTTTAATATAAGATCCTAAAACGTATTCACCAGTTGCATCCTATTCTTAAACCATGAAAATTCCTCATATAGATTGGGTAAATATTGTATGAATCCAACAATCGCTAATCATCCATCAATTAATTGGAATTTTCTTAACTAATTGCTTCAAATTGCATTATCATAATTAATCAATTACCTAATTAATTAATTAATCCAATCTATGAATTCCTTTATTAGGTTTGACCTTAATATAGCATGTTTATGTCATCTCATACTCAATGTTACATGTGACTCCATCTAATCATGTAGATCTATATAATATCAAAAATAATTTTAAATATATGAGATCTAACTTTAACTTTCTACACCGACATATAAGACAATTTATTACACATGACATGATTAAATCACAAGAAACATATAAATAAAATTAAATAAAGTAAGGTTACATAAATATTCTAAGGTTCATAAATCTAAATAAAAGAAAGCTGCTATCATCATATATAAAAAATTAATAGTCAAAACACAAGAAAACAAGATAATAAACCCCTTTTGCAATTCTTGTTATTGACTATAAGTTTTTTCTTTTTTTTTTTCAAGGAATCTCTTCAAAATTCTCTTCTTTTACTTCTAGTTTTGTATATTTGCTATCTATAAAATAGATATAAAAGTAATTCATCATTGAACAAGTGGTAAAATAACTAAAGGCCTGGTCATAATGGCAAGTGAGTATTCATATCTTTCTTCATGTCATATAGCATCACCATGTTTATCTTCATGGCTATTTCATTAACAAGATTTGATCTACACATTCCCTTTTTCTTTGTTTTGTGCACGAGCTCATAGCTCCTTTACTTGTTAGCTTTCTTTGTGCATATTCCTTATTTGATTTGAAAATGGCATCAACCTTCACCTTTTCCATTTAGCAATTTGCATCACACATGAAGAGTGTTTTACACTCAACTTCTTTTATATGGGATATTTAAATCAATGATTAGACATTTATGAGGTTTTAGTATGATCAAAAAACTAATATGTAATAATATCATCTATAGACTTGACATTCTTATAACCATTCTTTTATGTGTTTTACAAGATATACAATAGCATTTCCACTTAATATGCGTGATCTTGCCGAATCTTGAGATTGGGCCTAAGACGAAAGGAAACCTTTATATTTCTTGTTGAATGTTATTGATAACGTTTAAGAGTTCAACTGTCACCTTTACATAAGAAACTTAGTTGGATATAATTAATGCCTAGGATACTACCTTTTAGGTTCCATAAGGCTTAATGAATTTAATGGAGACACATAAGACACTTTTGATGACAAAGTAAGCTTGACATTTAGGTGCACACTTAGGAATTTTCCTACATCTTATTGTATAGTTCACGATGGCGAATATAGGCCTTAATGACGGGTCCGTTGTATACTTGAGACTTGTAAAGGAAATACACATGAGCTATTGGGTAAGGTGTTGATTTTTTTGAAGGGGGAGGAGGTGGGGTTGCAAGGTTAGTCTTTGTAAAATTACTCAAGTCAGTAGATGACTTAAAAGAAGAAAGGGGTACAAATCAAAACAACAACATTCAAGAGAGCATATAGAGTTATTTATCTTGAATGATTTATTTACTAACATATAGGAGGATATAGCACAATTACCTTCCTATTAGACATATGATAAGAAACCTTTAGACTTGTTTGCATCCATGTCTTTTGGTCATCAAAGGTTTAGCGTTTATGCCTTTCCATCATTTGAGGTTAGCATGTTTATTTGGCAATAATCATAGGAGAAGTAGTAGAGGTGCTATAGTAGGAAAATGTTTGTCTCTTTCTCTTTTGCTACTTATCGTCTATTCTTCTATAGTTTTATTTTATCTTTAGAGCTATGCATGATGGGTCAAATTAGACTTAAGGCTTAGACAAAAAAGGGTGCCAACACTTCACTTCACGACGGATGCGATTCTTCTACCTGTATTCTTGAGTGCAATGTAATGATCCACCCCTATTGAGTTCCTCACCAATTTGGGTATGATTAAGGCATGCCTCACAATACAAATGTCATTTAGGACTTCTATGTGTGTTATGAACACATCATCCTAAAACTATAAAATTTATTCGGGAATTAAGCAAATGTTCTTTCCATCTAGTAGTCAGGGTCAATTCTACTAGGTGGTTAACGTTTTAGACATGTTGTTTAGATAAATCTTAAAAGTACATCTCTATATAGGATGGGGACGATTAATAATAATTGTCTATTTACAAATAAGAGTTGTGCTTTCGACTTCTTAGTAAGAATTTTTTTGATGATGTTGAAAGTATTGAGTCTAAATTTTTCGGTTTATGGTTTGGTTTCTTTTCATTCAATTTATACCAAACTCTAACCCACTTGATATAAACCTTCTATGATGAATTAAAAAAATATATAGAATTTTATAAGATTTTCGGAGTCACCACACCGACTAGGATTAGGAAAAAAAAATTGTAAGTTATGATAAAGAGTTAGTTGATTTTAACTTAACATGCAATAAAAAGTTATTCAAAATCCACTTTTAATAACAAAAAATCCATGAATTTGGAGGCTATTCTATTAAAACAAACTGTTACCACCTTAAATTCTTAAATTGGAATTCATTCCTTTAATTCCCTAAAATTTGTTATTATTTGTAATATTCACAAGCAATTGATAAAGTTTACAAAGTTATACAAGTATCATTTACATTACTACTTACAAAGTAATAAAATTTAAAAACGTAAATCAAATTAATATTGACAAAAAAAGGAAATGAAAAGTTTGCTTTCATTTTTTTAAGTTGCCTCATAGGTGTCTATATACTCGCAAATTAGGATTAAATATTATGTAATTCTTTTATAAAAACTTTAGTGGACGGGTTGTTTTTAGCTTTTTAACTTTTTAACTATAAGGTTATTAATTTTTACAATTTTGGAGAAAAGATAAACCTTTAGTGATATTGATCTTGAATGAGTCCCTTTTAATTTCTTTTTTTTTTTTTTGGAAAGGATTATTTTTCTAAGTGACAAAAATCTTTTCACATTTACTTATTTACATATATATTATAGATTTTTTTCTTTATCATTATTCATTTTATTATTATTTTACTTTTTTATTAGTATTATTTTACTTTATATATGCTTATCTTTTTTATATTTATTATTTTTTTAATCTACGTAACCACAAAAAAACCATATATAATTGTTATTTTTTATTTTCTTTTTCTTCTTTATTTCCTTTTTAATCAAATTAATTAGTTATGCAACAAAAATAAAAGAAAGCTACCTATTTGGATTAAGCTATACTGCAGGTCTGACAGAAGGCCTGGTAGGTCACTAAGCTCGAGTCAAATCAAGCCACGTAGCAATTGGCAATGATGAAAGAGGCGGTTTCGACAGGTTTTGATGGCCCAAAAGTTGTCAGGCAAGCCGCTATAAGAGTGCAAAAGTCTCTAGCAATGTTGGATTGAACTGGAAACAACAAAGGAGTGGTTGTTCACGGCTGGCAGTGGCGGTGCAGTGATTGATTTGATCAATGGTGGTTTTAGCGTCGTCGAACTATCTGGACGTACTAACCGAAAACTTATGTTCTTAGAAAGCTTCCAAAAACCAAAAAATTCTTTGATATCACCTGCACGATAAGGATTTCAAAGTTAGATTCACTTTGATTTTGACTTGTTTGAAGAAGATCTATTGGAGTTCTTATTTATACTATGGGAGCTCAAATTAAACATGGAATGCATCATTACCCTCAATACCCTCAATTTGTATCTTACAAAATTAGGGTTTGAATTTTTAATTAATGGAAAAAAAAACAATTTGAAAGAATTTAGTGATTAAAATCAAATATTATGTGCATATTGAGTAATTCTAGACATTTCTTCCATTTGTTTCAAGAAATGAAGGAATCAAAACAAATATTGTAAGAACAATATCTGTAATCTTTATTTTTCCAAATATTCATGGCCTGATTTGATACTAGAAAAGCTATGGATTGAGATAACTTTTGGTCTTGATTCATAGTATCACATTCCTACTTTATCATTTCACCATTAATTTGACGAGATCACAAAAAATTCTTGTCCAAAAATGGTTGAAAAGTATCTCCATTGGACATGGCAAGTGCGGATTCAAGGGGGGTTCTAAAGGTTGAAGCTGCTAATGTGGCATATTCTTGCCACGTAGTCCAATCACTCATTGCTATGGATCCATTTTGTGGCAAACAAAATAGAAGGGATGTGCCTCCCTATGATTTGAATTAAAGACCTCCTTATTACATGCTTATGATTTATCTATTTAGGCTGTTAGTTTATGTCTTAATTTATTTTGGAAGTAAATGAATTTTAAAGCTTTAAGATTATGGATGTAATCGGACGGATCATTATGGGGTACTCGACTCACTAAAAACCTCATAGGATTTGATCCTATGGGGCCATGGGATGGGTTTGGGAAAAACTTTTACAATCGTATAAGGTCACGGGTCGGGTTTAGATCATAGTTATGACCCTAAAGGGTTGGCCTGACCTACTAAAATTACTAAAAATAAAATACAATTTCATAACATCAAAACTTGCATATGTCCATTTTTTATTATTTTTATAGCTTTATGATTGTTGAATTATTTTTTGTCCAATTAAAAATATTATGCTTTCTCATGATTAACAGGTAGAGACAATATTTGTTTATATATCTATGTCAGTTCTCAAGTAAAGTGAATTATATTATGTTGTGTCGTAAATTGATTAGCATACATAAAAAAAAAAAAAATTATCTAGCTTTTTGACCTTTTTTTTATGTGGAGCTTTACTATTAAATGAAAAGAAATTGAAATAAATAATTAAAATAAAGAATATCTCATGAAGACAAGTAGACAAATGGTAAATAAAAGAATGAAAAAGGAAAAAAAAACCCTATAGGTTGCGGGTCGGGTTTAGGCAACCCTATAGGGAAACTGGTCAGGTTTGGGTTTTATAAGACCAGTCCCAAACCAGCCCTAGTTGCATCTCTATTTAACTTTGGGCCTAATTAAGTAGGTTAACTTATAGTGTGTAAACCTATAGATTTTACAATAATTATATGGTTAAGTCTTAGAGCTAGAACCAAAACCGAAATCCTAAAGTCAAACCAAGTTAGTTTTAAACCCTAGAAACCTTAAACTTAATTAAACAGCTTTCAAAACCCTAAAATGTTGAATATGTTATAAAAATAGGATAAACTTATTTTATGAATCGAATATATGGTATAAACCTTAAAAAGATTAGATTGAGTAAAATCTTGATCGTTTCAAGCCTTTACAAATCATTTTCCTTACTAGGTCACCGATATGCAAAACAAAACAAAATTTTTCCGACAAACAATTTATGCTAGAAATATAATAAGACATCCATAAAATATTAGATAAAATTTATCGGGCTATAAAAACATTAGATATAGCTTATATATGCATATTTCTATCTCTACTGTAATTTAACTGTCTTGTTTACTATTCATTTCAATATCTTTTGTCTCTATTTTTTTATGCCTACTCTTACATGCAATAACTGATATTTTACTTTTCATATTTTCCATAAAACCTATAACTTACTCTTACAAATGTCAAATCAACCTTACTTCACATAATCTCTCTCTCTCTCCCTCTCTCCCTCCCCTCCTTCCTCTCATTGTTTTCATACTTTACAACACTTAACAAATTTCGCTCATCTCTCCCTCCCTTTCTCTCTCAAATACCAGCACCTTCCCCCTTCTCTCAATCTCCTTCTCTCGGTTCTCTTTCTCCATCTAGCACATACACATAATCCCTTGTTAATATTATGAGTATCTATTAAGTTTCATGCATTATCCATGGAGTAAAATTCTTCCCTTGATGCATTAAAGCTAGGTATAATAATGCTAACATGAAACTTACATCATGTTATGCTTATGATCATAATGATGTTGATATAGTTTATGTTTACTAATCTAACCATCTATATGTATAAATATGTTCATGTATATTTTTATGTAAATAGAGTATATTGCTCACTAACCTAACATTTATTTCTTACAATTATATTATTTCATGCAATTTATTTATTACTTGCTTTGTTGAAACTTGTCCTTAATCAAGTTAAAATAACGAGGACTTATCTATATCTAAGTCATAGGAAGCTCTATCCAAAACTCTAAGACTTCCATTCTATTTTATTTTTATTTTTATTTATTTTATAAGGTGACTAAATCATTTGAAGTCCAGGGGAGCCTTGGTTATGAGCTAAGACCCCCATGCTTTAATTTCATATTTTTATGTTCTTTATGATTATAGTCTTCATCGTCATAACTTTTCTTTAGAGTTTCTTTTTAGTTATGATCATATACATAGATCATTCATAGTGATGTTGTTATGCCAAAATGGAATTATGAACAATAAAATTTAATGATTTTATATTATGTGAGACTTTCATTCGGAACTCATTTTAAAGCATTAAGGAAATCATTATAAAAAGGGAGATTTTAAAACATGATCACCCTCTTGATTTCATATAAAGGACAGACATGAATTCGAAGAGACTCTTACAACTTGAATTTGAATCTAAAGTTATATGCTTTAGAAATAAAACTTAGTAAATAAATTTTGATCATGAAGACATAAGTTCATAAAAAAAATAAGAGAAATTATAAAACCACAATTTTTAGTTAAATCCTAAATTTATTAAGTTTTGAGAAACAAAGTTCTACTATTACTCAAAGACAATTTTTCCATGAACTTGAACTTTTGGTTTTTCATAAAATGGTTTCATTAGAAATTCTATTTGAGCAATATCACTAGGATCATGCATGTGTTATGAACCATAATTACCTTTCTAAAAATGAGAGATGATATATATGTATATATTCTTGGCTTAGAAGGTCTAAATAAGGAATAATGATAAAATGAAACAAAAACAACTTCTTGAGCATACAAGATTCATTTTGTATAGTATGATTCCAAAACCCAAATGATCCTAAATGTTAAAAACAACCTTATAAATGGATAGAGCATTTGAAGTAGGTAGGAAAAAAAGAACTACTCATGCGAAATTCTAAGTTAAAATGAGCAAGTTATAATCATTTTAAGTTGAAATTCCATAACTAGGAAAAATAACGCGAATACAATAAATAAAGTTAGAAAATTTAGTAAAATCTATATGAAACACTCAATTTGAGTATTTCCTTTGTTTAGGTAATGAAGGTTACAAAGCGCCATTTTTGAAAGATTACTTTGATTAAAGATTTGCGATGGCCGAATGAGTTTTTTTCACGCATTATGTATTATTGTTTGTGTTTGTAAATTAGTACACTAAAATATAAGGAAAAGATTAAAAAAAAATGGAATTGCATGTGGGATTGTCTTGGGGATATATTATCTTTCTTCATGCTTGATCAAGAACGATAAGTATATTGAAACTTTGAATGTTTAATTAATGAGTTGATTTGAATACCATGTTATTATGTTTGTGACATTCTATTGATCACCCTTAAACAGAATTTAACATGGATGGTCTTAGTTAATGAAACGATCATGCATGGCATAAGTCGAGTCGCATTGCATTTCACTACTAATCCTATGCGTGGGACCAGAAAGGTAAGGTACCTATCTTACGCATGAGGAACTAAGTCGTTTGGCGAATACGACCTTATAAAGGAGCCATGTTGGATCGATCGCTTTGGACAAAGAAGCCCAATGACTTAATAGTGGCGGTTGTCCGAGATCCAATAGAGTGTGATGGTCAGAAGGACCCTTTGTTATATAAGGCATTCCTAACTCTCAATATGGAGGGCGTAAATCCATTATGCATATGATGACTGGCTAATCGTATGTATTTGCATGATAACATGGATGTTACATCTCATATATTTGTATAACCAACTTATTTGTTTTTTTCCTTTTTATAGGTACATCAATGCAATGATTACTCACTAAGTATGTTGTAGCTTATCCCCATATAATTTTTTGTTGACACAGGGATATATGGCTTTATCCTAGGGACACAATACTTGGGGTAGGCAATGGTGGTTTTTAGAGAGCTTTTGAAAAGGAATTTACTTGAAGACCTAGAATTAGATTTCCTTATAAAATCTCTCTTATTTTGTTATTATTAATTTTGGAGACTTATATGTTTGTAAGCTATTTTAAGGTATCAATAGGGTTATGTGCCTAAGACTTTGTAAGACTTAAATTTCTTTTTATGTAGAAATTCTTGCATGCTTTATTGCTATCGTATTAAAATGCATACCTCCATTGGCGATTTTCGTTGTGAAAGTACACCTTGTACTGATATGAAAGCTTCTGAGTGACCAAGGTAGTCATTCTCAAGTTATAATATTATATACGGTGGATTGTTACGTTTATGGTACCCTTTGGGATGTGACATAGTGGGCCATTTAATTAAGTTCAATGTTTATATATGTATATATATATATATATATATATAATACACTCATATTATATTAAACCCAAATTATTACTTAAGCCCAGCAATATTAGTCCTTTACACATTTATTTATCATCATTATTCATATGCATATATATATTTTTTGAAAAAATTTTGAAATTTAGGTTTAATATAATATTTACTTTTATTAGATAATATGAAGAATATTAAAAGATACCAACACTAATTGGAAAGAAATAAGTATCAATACATGTCGCTTACTCGAATCCGATAAAGATTGGACGTTGAGGATTTAGGCTTGTGTCGAGATCCAATAAAAGGCCAGTAAAGTCAAAAACCTAATTAGTGGCATGCTAAGCATGGTTCCAACGTAGCTACTCTAATGCTTATGTTAAAAGTTATTATAAGGAGCTCTTACATCAAATGGGAGTAAGTGATTGAGTGTCCTACCTCATGGTTACAAATGTCATGGGCTAGTAGGCAAGTAAGCAGTTGATGGTTACTAGTGAAGGGCATGGGCCAAACTACTAATCAACTACTTAAGGATTAGTCCGACCAAATTATTTATGTCGAGTGACAAGCAAGGCTAGCCAACCGATCAAACATTGAAATTGTTATTTATACTGAGCCACTCATCATGGAATTCACTAATAGAGTATGGGCCAGATCAAACGTATCTGGCCCATTTGTGTGCTAGGTTTAGCTTGGGCCGCCTATAGGTTTAGAGTAGACCATCAACAATAAAGTTAGGGATAGGAAAAAGGAAAAGGAAAATAATATTTAAGTTTTTGACAAAATTATAAAATTGTTTCTAAGATGAAAATAATCCCAATTTTAGGCAATTTAATATCGCCTCTTGAAGAGATAAGGTCATAAGTGCTTGACCTCCTCTCTTGAAAAAGATGAGGTCTCATAAGGCGGAGTGACACTAACCTCGTCACTTCGAGAGAGGAGGTGCCTCCATTTTCTCACTTTGTTTTTTCAGCCATTGCTGAAGTTAATGTGAATTCCATTAATTTTTCCATGGGGAGCAATCAAAGATCTCTAACAGAATGACACATTTGCTTATTTGTCTTCAGTACAGACTTTACCCATCTCTTATAAAAGCATTTCACCATGGTCAACATTCCTATGAGGATGAGAAGAAGTTTCTCGTATTTATTTAGTCTTCTCTGCTAAGATGGAGTAGATGGCTCTTCCATCAGCTTAAGCATTTCCTCAAACTTTTCCAGCAATAATGCAAAACAAAGACAAAAATACGTCAAAGGAAGTTGTAAAAGGTTCCTAGAAGGGCATTGTAGAACTTATAACAGTGATGAAGGAAACTACTATGGTTCTAAAAGGTTCTATGACTTGAAGGGTCTAAGAGCATTGAAAGGTTAAAGATCTAGAAGAAAATTTGAAGCATAAGGGTGTATGGGTCTTGGATATAGAAAAGAGATGAATCATATTAGGAAAACAGAGGTAAATGGAATATCCTTTAGGATGGAAGGAGAGATGAATAGGATTTGTGTTTAGATACTGAGGTTAGGATTTGGATAATGAATTTTAAGCATTAAGATGATACTGTGAAGTACTTAGAAATTGGACAAATTAGTGGAACTCATATCAGTACATTATGCGAATCTTGTTTCTTGAAAAGCTAAGATACCTCTAAAATATAAGAAACTTTATCTCTTAAAGAAATGAGGTTGGATCATCTCTTCAAAAAATAAAGTCAAATTATCTAAAATTGAAATATTTCCATGCTAGTGGTAATTTTGTAATTTTTTAAAAACACTTTTCACCTAGGAAAACTCCTAAAATTATATATTATATATATGTTAGTTGGCTGAATACAGGAGGAAAACCACTCGCACTCGACGACTAGAAACTAGAGAGAGAGTGAAGAGAGAGAGAGAGAATGGGAGTTGAGAAGGAGCTGTTGAGGACCGGAGCTGGACCTAAGCCAACCCCCGGCCAGAACGTCACCGTTCACTGTACTGGATTTGGTATTGCTTTTACGTTTCACAGTGCACATTTACATGTATCCTCTCTCTGCCCATGTTTTTCTTTCTTCATCCGTCATAAATAAATATATATGTCTGTATGTGTACATTCAGAAGAAAGTGCCTTTTGAGTTTATTTAAAGACCCATATGGGGATTGATCGTTAATTCCATATGGGTAGTTTTTTATTGTAGAAAGATGCTGATTTTCTTTAGGAATCTTTTAATTGTTGGATAAATAAAGATGTTAGGATTTGATCAAGATGTCTTTTATTGAAGATTTTAATTTAGGTGATTGCCGAGGCCCGTACTATTCAGATCATTACAAAACCGCAGAAAACACATGTATCAAGAGCTTATGAGCTTTGATTTTTTTTTTTTAATTTTTAATTTTTATTTATTTTTTTCCTTTTTGCGTCTATGAAGACCTAATTATGAGTATGTGAATCACTAAGGTGAATTTGAAGTTAAAGATTAGTAGGTACTTACAAATGCACTTGGCATTCAGTTTTAGTCAGCCAACTACTTAAAGGGACATGGACCTACTTTCAGGACCACAGGTTAAAATTCAGCTTGTCCCATGTAAATTGCATCAGGAAGTTGCCTTTGTAGGATATGGAATCCAAGGCCTCGTTCAATTTGTCATAATTCAGGAAAGTTCTTGGGCTTTCACGGGGCAACTGCAAATGCATATTGTAAAGGAGAGTTACCAGGAGTTCAAAATATTTATATTAAGAGGAAAATTTTATGATCTTTAACAGGACCAAACCCGTCGCTTATTTAAGCATTTAGTGGCGTAGAGTCATACTCAATCGTATCACACTACTGAAATATTTGATATACTAGTTATTATATTTATTTTAATGATCAGATAATTGACTAGATAGAACTGTAGAAGTTTCCATATTGATATTGCTATCATTTGGATTTTTCATCCAAACAACCCTATGTGTTCTAATGTAATCAAGTTCACTTTGGCAGAGATATTTACTGCTCTCAAAGAGAGGTCTGGAAGAAACTAGGTGTCAGTGAGTGGGTAGAGTGAAAAAATTCAACATAGCCAGTGATATGCACAATGCACACGGATATCAGAAAGATAGAAACTGATGTAGTTATTGCAGTTCAACTGATAAACAAACTACTAATTAATCTTTATTCTTTTTTTTTTTTTGGCCAGTAATTAATCTTTATTCAGGATAGGCCAGGATCATGCTAATGTCAATGATTTTCTCAGTGAAGTCTTCTGTAAATCTTTAATTGTTTATGCATATTTATTGTTCACTTCCCCCTAATTTTTGTTTTCCACTAACTGCAGGAAAAAATGGAGATCTCTCTCAGAAGTTCTGGAGGTGAGAAGTTGTTTTATCCTTTTCACTTTTGGGAGGTTAGGTTTTCAAACCCTCTCTGCTTGATTCTGACCTGGTCGTTCTGTTATGATTTATAGCACGAAGGATCCTGGCCAGAAACCTTTTACTTTCAAGATTGGCCAAGGTTCTGTCATAAAAGGTTGGTCCTACACTTATTTATTCAATATGCTATTTTTTATTCATGTTCTCAACCTCTTTTTACAAGTTGATGATTATTGATTAGGACTGATAGAAAGCATGGTTAGTATTGATTGGGACATCTTTTCTGTGTGGTTAGTTAACCAGGAAGAAGTTGGTTCTTTCCTTATTGGAAGAATATCATTTTGAAAGAAATGTTGTTAAAAGAGTACTGTCTTTTGGCTAATATATTTCTTGCTTTCTTTGGTCTTAATTTAAGTTCATATTTCACTTGAGCACTCTGTGCAGCCAAGGGTATTTTTTAACTTTTTGCTCGTTATATATGAATGATTAATAGCTTATGAGCAATTAGATATGCATGTCTGCAGAAAGGCACATGTACACATGGTCAGCTGTGTGGGTGGGTGGGGTTCTTGTTGTGTTGATTTATCAAGTGAGGAGGTGGACTCCTTATTCATCTGTCTCCACATTTCTTAAGAATATTTTAATGCCCCAATGAAATTAAAGTTATTCAAGTCAGCACTCTAATAATATGAAAAGGCTTGGTGAATCTGTGTGTATTGAGGTTTCAGTATAAATCTGCAATGATAACATTAAGGGCGATCAGTATTATTATTTGCTTTTCCTTGTGAAAGGGTGAGATCAATGTTTCAATTGTTTGTAGGATGGGATGAAGGGGTTCTAGGGATGCAAGTCGGAGAGGTTGCTCGTTTGCGGGTAAGTTGCAGTCCTGTATTTTTTTTTTTCCCTCTTTTTTCTTACTGATTTTTTATCAACTAGTTGGGAAGACCAATTGATTTTGTTTATGAGAAAGAATATCAGATATATTTTAAGTCTAGTAAAATTTTATATTTTTGTGTTGTCAGTGAAATGTAATTAATCTGGAGTCATGGAGATAAATTCCTTTTTGTTTTTTTTTTTTTTTTTTTTTTTTTTTTTTTTTGGCATTAGGGGCTTGTTTCAGTAGTTTCCTCTTTGATGTGTTCTAAATTGGAGTCTGTTATTTTTATTAGTAATAGGCAATTTCAATTGTCCAAGGCAAGTGAAGGCTTAGTTTGGATGCCTAATTGCTTAATCGGCTTTGTTAAATTAACTCGTTACATAGCGTATTTCTTTTACTGGCTATCTTCAATCAACAAAATTATATATTGCACATTTTCTAACCATCAGCAATCTATTTTAACAAATGCAGTGCTCTCCTGATTATGCTTATGGCCCAAGTGGTTTTCCAGCATGGGGAATCCAACCCAATTCTGTCTTGGTGTTTGAGATTGAAGTTCTTAGTGCGGAGTAACCAGTTTGTTGATCTATGAATAAAAGCATATCTGGTACCCTTGTTAACTTAATATGAATATGTGACTGAATACTCTTGTGAAATCTGAGTCTCTTGGTTATGATGCTCTGTAATTTGGGATAATATTCTACTGGAAAATTTTATCCTTAGAAATGACTGAAAGTCTCTTTGGATCCCTTTAAAACATATTAGCCCATCTCATTGGCAGGTGTGTTGTTTTGGGGCTTTACCTCTAAAAATTGAAGAAAATAATTCCTTCTTAAGGAGAAGAATCAGTATTAGAATTTATAGAACAAGTCATTCTATGGAGGAAAAGATTCTGGGTTGTATATGATATTAAATTACTACTGGAAGATGAGAATGCCTATTTAGATGTGGTATTTTATGTTACTATACCATCCCTGGCTGTAATGGATATGGCTGATTGGTTGGGGCTAACTGATCAAAAAGATGATATGATCAGAAATGGTTGAAGCTCTCTCTCACTCTGAGAACTGTTGGGCTTAAGAAATTGTGGGTGGACTAGAGGCCTTTTGTGGTAAGTTTGGAATTGAAATGATTGGCTGGTTTTCACCATTGTGGCATGCAGCCCTCCATTTTCAAGTAAAGCTTACAAAGTTTGGTATAGAAAGCAGAGTTGTGCTGGTGATTCTTTCAGACTTCTGTCGTTGTCTAGTGCTATACTGGAACTATGTTCTTTTGGTAATTAATTCAGAGCCGGGTTGCTCTAACTTGAACCATCATGTTCCTTGGAAAAGAGAATCAGTACAATGAACCAAAAGAGAGAGGGTCTGCTCGATGAAATCAGTCTGGGTTGCTTCTCCTGAATATCTTGAGGATTGAGGATTAAACCCCTTAATTTGTGTGTCAATGAATTTTCTATACTTAGATATTTTTTTTCACTTGGTCATATTAGACTGAAAAAAAAAAAAAAAAAAAAAAAATCAAAGCAGGCGAGTAAGTTGGAGAACTGAGTCCAGGCAGCCAACTTTTAAGTTGTGTTTCTTTAGCTGCAACCACAGACACTGGGATGTGAATAGTTGTTTTGCATTTCCCAGCTCTTTCTTGTCTTCACCTCGTAGAGAACACTTCTAGCCCAATCAGAGAAAAATGTCTGGTTATATCCAATTTTGCCGTTCTTGTATATAGACATGCAGCGACGATCGTCTTCAGAGTAAGGGCAGTTTTCTCCATCGGGGTCTCGCCAAGCCCCTTGGTGCCTCATCCCTGACCAACTGGCCATCCAGTGAAATACATATTGGCCGACGCCAGCCAACTTTAGCCATCCTTTAGGGAAGAACTCCATGACACTGCTGTTTCTTTCCATGAGAAACATATTTGTTAGCTGGGCGCCATGTGGTGTTACCAAAATATCGGTCTCGCTCATCAGTTTCACCTGAAAATAATTAGTCATTCATCAACGAGCCCTGTCATCTTGTTGTACTATAATTGGTAGCTAATAAATGAAAGTGCTTGGTAGTGTGATCTATGCCAACCATGAAAAATCCAAGGACAGAAGATAGATTATAATTAAAGGAAAAATACCACTCATTTCATTCGTAAACTATCCTCATTGTCTAAGTGCATGAAGTGGAGATTTTGAGCCACCCACTCAAATAAAAATTAAATTAAATTAAATTAAATGATCTGTACTTACCAAAGCCTGGGTCTATCAATCTGGTAAAAGACAATTCGCATACCACAACGCTTTTAGTGAGTGGAATAAATTGGTGGTTCGTGTGACTTTGCTTAGTTTAGGAAAAATTTTCCACTCAATGTTCCTTGTGTTTTTCTTGTGGAGAAGGATGATAAGACAGAAAATTAGGCACAATGGCATCTTACTTTTCGGTTATAGATGCACCAGCCAATGTGAGGTTAACAAGGTCAACTTTTGTGGCAGATGATACTAATAATAGAGAAGAAGAAGAAGCTGAGGGTGGGGTGGGGTCTATGTTTTGTGAATTACTTGATTTCAGTTTGATGTTTATTTGAATAGTTTACCATCTCTAACTTGAGCATAATAATATTTGGTTTAAATTTAATTGGACATGCCACGATCATGATTCATGAATATTATTTGAATTTGACTCGGACTCGTATATTTACTTTGTTTTTTTAGCTATCAAAAGAAATATATACCTTTAGAAAAAGAAAATTGATGTAAAACAAACTTAATGGAGTGAAATTTGAAGTTACCAAGGAATGGAGCTTGAGCTAACTCTACATTCGATCAAGTTTGAGTTGGAGTTAAAAGTATTGAAATTTCAACTTAAAATTGTTTGTTTTGATCCGGACTGGGCTGACACCCTGTTATAGTAGCAAAGGTCAATGTCAAACATTTATAATCTTTAGTGGCTGCGGATGCATAACCAGATACTTAGCCATCAATCGGCCAAACCCACAATTTGAGTTTTGCCTAATTATTTGGGATTTTGGATGCATGCAAAATTGTCGGGACACCGTAATTTTAAATGTTTAAACCACCCAATGAAATGATTCTACTATTCCTAAAGGGAATAGAAACTTCGCAAAAAAAAAAAAAATCCAATAAGTACTATATATCATATATACGTATACATGATGTGTAATTACTAATCATATATTACTATGAAGATAGTTAACGGTTTTTAAAATAACCACCATTGATACGGTCATCTATTAAAATATTATTACTAATTATACGAATAGCCTTTCTATGAAACTTGGGACGTTCTGCCTCTTGAATGGAACTTGATGGTAGTGGGTGGCTTTCAAAACCCAGAAACAATGAAGGGTTTACTGGCTAAGTATACATCATGATAAAATCCTTCGTAATTCATGAAATCCTTAAAATTTAATGACGAGATTCCTCAAAAATGATACAAGAAATACTTTTTAACTAGAAAGATGATGTTTACCTGATCACAGAAGGTGAGATTATTGGAGTAAGCCACACTTAACCGACACCCTTCCACTTTGTCACATTCCCTCTGAAAAATCTCCACCACCACCGACTCATTCCTAAACGCCCTCCCACCTGTCCTCATCAGCACCGTCATTCCGATGTCCGCCGACGACGACGTTGTCTCGGTCACCACCCCTCCTCCACCATCTCTCCCACTCACATTACAGAATCGCCGAGTCCTACACCTCATGAGATCATACGCCTCCATCCTCCTCTCCCTTGACATCCCACCTTCATTGTGCCTCATCACCACCGCCTCCTCGAAGCAAACAGGCGTCGTGTCACCGACTCCTTCGACATCTCGATGCGCACGGGCTCTTCGAAAGCCGCCTCCATCATTTTCTCCAACCAACCCGCTATTCTATGCCTGATTTCACCCCAGTGGTACAATACCCACCGGTCCGGCGACCGGCATTGGCCGTAACGGAGGTACCACGACACGAAAGGGAAGGTGGCGGAGAGACCGTGCCATATGTTACCGTAGTCGTAGTGGTTATACGACACAAACGTAAGACCCTTCATGTAAGTTGCATTATAAGGTAGGGTTTGGGGCCATGCGAGTGCGTAGGAGTTCCACGCGCCATCATGCGGGTCGTGGCCTTTGAGACACAACAAGCGACCGTTGGATGCCTTAGAAGGAAAGTGTTGGTGTTGGACTTCACCGTCCTCGTGAGTGTCGTGCATGGAGCTCATGAACCATGTGTGGCCTTGCATGGCTGTGTCTACGTAACGTAGGTCTTTTAGTGGAAGAAACGTGACTGATTGGCGGAGCTTCTCAGATAAGGATTCGACGAGCTGGACATCGGCTTCAGGAAGGCTCTCCAGGACTGAAGAAGGAGTGATGGTTGGTGGAGGCGAGGAAGAATAGTGTGTTTGGAGATTGTGAATTTGGCAGAGAACAAAGAGAAGGGTACATAGAGTTATCATGTGAATGGAAAGTTTTGGGGAGTAGGAAGGGAATGAGGTGTTTATTGCCATCCTTCTTAATGTTGCAAGGATATAACTACACACATATATATGAGAAATGATGTAGAAGAAAGATCGATAGGGATATGTCTCAAATTATCAAAAGGGTCAACAAAAGTCGAGTTGGCTGGTGGATGATGAACTAAGAATGGAAAAGTTTTATTAATTATATGTAGTTGATTAGGCATAAAACCTAAACGATGGCCATATGTTGCACTTTTTGAGCTTAGGTAGGTGTGAACATCGACCACACAGGACACATGATAGCAACATTAATGGCTTCCGATTGGTCAACTTAGGGGTTGTGCCATGTCTATTATTTTGGGAACTTCTTGATTTAGTCCGGTGGACCAACGTGATGTATCATTTAAGGTAGGATTTGCATTAGGCTACATAAATGTAATTGTTGATGTATATACATCGCAATTGATTAGCCCACATTTATTTTTCGATCTCACATTCTATATAATATATAATTTTACAAGAAAAAGATGTAGAGAATATAAACGAAACGATGGACGATTAAATAGTGATGTTTTTCCTTACTCGTCCTTACAGATAATACCTTAAGCAAAGATAATCCAAAAAATTAAAAAGGTATTTCTTTATAATTATACTGAAATGACTTAAAAATTCAATTCAAAACAGGGGTCTTTCGTCTTTCTTTATACAAAACTGACTCAATATTCTATAAACTCAAATTTTTTTAGAAAATTCTATAATCTCGTCATGCTTATTAATGGAACCTATAACCTCCTAGATTTTTTAGCACTCTTAAATCAGAACCATAGAGCTACTAAAACCAATCCAAATTAAGGGTCTATTTGGATTGTCTGTTTTTCATCTGTATCTGTATCTTTTTTAAAACGATATATATAAATATATCCGATTTGCATCTAAATTTTATCTATATTTGTTTTATTTGATCTTTTGATGAGAACTATCGACCTTTTTTATCTATATCTTTTTTTTATAAATAATTTGTTAACAAAAAGTTTGAAAAAGTGTCTGTATCTGCCGGAAAAAAAGCCAAAACAAACAGACCCTAAAACAGAACCCTAAAAAAACCTTAGACGAGATTAGATAAATATTCAATAACATCAGGATATAAGATGAATTAAGCAAAGTCTAAAACCTTAGAGATAAGTAATTTAATAAAAACATATTACCGTCAAAACAATCCCATACACTACAACCTAATCGATTGGGTTCAACCCTAAATTCTAAAAATCTTAAAATCGATCTGAACCAATTACAAGTGTTGGAACCCTAGACAATGTTAGAAAAGTCGGATAACCCTAAATGTCTTATGAGTAAGACAAGAAAATAAAAAACCCTAAATACTAAACCCTAAGAAAACCAATACCTTTGAAAATATAATGAAAATCTAATAATCATTCGACTCGAAAACCCTACGCTGAACAATTCGACTATCTGATCTCTAACATATAAATTGAGGTAGTATATCCAAATAAAATTTAATAATAAAATATAGTATTAATTTATCAAGTTGAAATTTCATCAGTTAAACCAAACCATCTTTGTACCCAATCACTAGCAAGCAGATCGAGAGAAGATCACTGGATGACAATTAATGATAAAACAATATTAAATTATCTCTGTAATATCGTATAATAAAAAGTCAGTTGAACCAAATTTTATGCGTATCTTATTTTCTACCGATAATAATTGTCATTTCAATCACCTTTTTCTTATACTCTTACACCCGTCAATCACCTTTTTCTTATACTCTTACACCCGTCAATCACCTTTTTCTTACACACCTACGCTTACACCACTATAACTTATTCTTACATTTTCTTAATCTACTCTTACACAACATCCCATCTACCATACTTTATATCAATTCTTTAATTTTTTATCTTTCTTCTCTCTCCCCCTCCCTCCCCTTCTAGTATTGTCGGTTATCTATCTTTTTCACACTCTCTCGCATTTCTTTTTCCAAATTTTCTTGATTCTTTAATCTACTCCTCTCCCCTATAAATGCCCCTTCACTCTTCATTTTTCACACTTTACATCTCTCCATACTTTCTTAAATCCTCTCAAAACTCTCTCATTTTCTCTCCAAAGTTTTCTCCTTTCCCTCCCTTTTCCTCACACACATCTCATTTCTTCTTTTAGGTAAATACATTAAACCTTCTTCATATATTATATCATGTGGTACATATATGTGTGTCTTTGATTAATTTTTGTAAAATATCCTCATGATGCATCAAACTAGGGATGCCTTGCCTCACATATGTTCCAATGATGATGTGAATGATGTATGCGCAAATTTACATAGGTTCTCCTTTAAAAACAATGATAATGTCAAAGAAATGGAAGTAAGAGACGATTGTAGAAAGGATGCCTTGAATAAATCAATTAGCCATGACCTTCCTAAGGAATGGAGATACGCTAGATCATATCCTAAGGATCTAATAATAGGTGAACCATGAAATAAAGTGCAAACTAGATCATCTCTAAGAAACATGAGCAATCTAGTCTTCTTATCTCAAATAGAGCCAAAAAATATAGAAGAAGCTTTAAAAGATGAATTTTAGATACAAAAAATGCAAGAAACATTAAATCAATTCATAAGAAATGAAGTTTAGAACTTAGTTCCCGAACCTAGTAGTAGACCAGTTATTGGAACCAAATGGGTTTACAGAAATAAATTTGAAAAAAACTGAAATAGTAATTAGGAATAAAGCTGGATTAGTAGCTAAAGGGTATAGTCAAGAAGAAGGCACAGATTTTGATGAGACTTTTGCCATGGTTGTTAGACTAGAAGCGATTATAATGCTTTTGGCATTTGCTGCTTTAAAAATTTTACACTTTTTCAAATAGATGTCACAAGTGCTTTCTTAAATGGCTTTATCAAAGAAGAGGTTTATGTAGAGAAACCACCGGGTTTTGAAGATAATGAATTCCTTGATCATGTCTATAAACTAAAAAAAAAAGCTTTTTATGGACTCAAACAAGCTCTTAGAGCTTGGTATGAAAGGCTCAGTACATTCCTAATAAACAAGGATTTTCCAGAGATAAAATTGACACAACATTATGTATGAAGAATCACAAGTCAAACACATTGATTGTGTAAATATGTGTGGATGACATTGTGTTTGGAACTACTGACATGAGTCTTCTTAATGAATTTGTTGAGTCCATGAAGAGTGTATTTGTAATGAGCATGATAGGAGAACTTAATTACTTTATAGGTTTCCAAGTGAAGCAAATTGAAAATGGTACTTTCATCAATCAATCTAAATATTCCAAAGAACTCTTGAAAAGATTTAAAATGGATAATTGCAAAACTAGGCTTACACTTATGAGCACAAATGTGAAACTAGATAAAGATGAAGATGGCAAAAATGTATGTGAGAAACTTTATAGAGGCAATGATAGATAGTTTGTTGTATCTAATAGCTTCTAAACCCTATACATGTTCTCGGTGTGCTTATGTGCAAGATTTCAATCTTGCCCAAAGGAATCTCACTTGAATGCGGTAAAATGCATCTTCAAGTATCTTGTGGGCACCATTGAAATTGACTGTGGTATCCAAAGTTTATTTCTTTCAATTTAGTTAGATACTTCGATGCCGACTTTGCTGAATGTAAGGTTAACCGAAAAAGCACAAGTGACACATGCCATTTTCTTGGAAACTCTCTTATATCATGGCACTCAAAGAAACAAAACTGGATTGCACTCTCAATTGATGAGGCTGAATATGTGGCTACCAGTAGTTGCCATGCACAAGTTTTGTGGATGAAACAAGCTTTACAAGATTATGGAAAAAAGTATGATAATGTCTCAATTCGATGTGATAACACTAGTGCTATAAAATTGACAAAAAGTCTAATTCAACACACAAGGACTAAGCATATCGAAATTATACATCATTTCATTAGAGATCATGTTTTAAGTAACAATATCAATTAGAATTTGTTGCTGATATTTTTACCAAACCTTTGAGTGAGGATTGGTTTTACACTTTATGTAGGGAATTAGGTATAATCATGCAAGATGAGTGCTAAATATCATAGAGCCAAGTTGATAAAATGAGCTTCTCTTTCAAAGCACCTCATCTAAGACTTAATTTTAGGAAAACAAGAGATAACCTACACGGTTCACCGATGTAAATCCTACCGGTTCGCTGGTATGCTTTTCACTAGTGCAGTCAAGGGGCATGATAGACTCTATTCTCTCCTTTCTAAGTGAAAAGATTTCACTAGCTTATCGGTACGACATGTACCAATTCACTGGTATACATCTTCCAAACGCATATGAAAGTCCCATCTTCTCTCTTTTAGCTCATTTCTTTACTTTTCTCCTTAACCGCATCCTCCCTTTCGTAAACCCTAAAACCCTTTCTCATCTCCTATCTCTTCTAAAAATCTCACATTTATCCACCACCACAATCCCTACTATCTATAGCCACTCCTTTCTCTCTCTCTCTCTCTCGCTCACTACCTATCTTCTCACTCTTTCTACTTAGCTTCTCCTACAAAATGCCTCTAAAGACTGCTCGTAGCCATGCTCCACCTCCTCCACTTGACTTTGATACCTTCCTTTTCCCATTTAGGAAGCATTTGAATATGTATGCCTTATTCCATGACCTTCCTATAGATCTTGGTAGAAATTATAAGAGGATGTTTTAGAGTTTTTTTGTATTCCTCAATTGCCTGGTGTAGCTCCGAATAATATTTTGAATACTATGTTGTTTCCAACTGAGGTTTGATAAATGAATATTTTACTCACTTTTCATTAAACAAATTATGCTAAATTATTATTGATTTATAGAAATCATAAGGAAATGGTACTTAAGTATGTTTATTGTGATATTTCAGGTTTTGGAAGACTAATAATGCAAGCATAAGCAATTTAGAGGAGTTATTTGCAAATTTAGACATGAAAACAATCAAGGTTGGTCAATGAAGAATGTAAACCGCCAGCCTCCTAATAGGAACAATGCCAGCCTTCATCAATACAACAAAGGTCGCTAGCTTTAATCACAAAATGAGCGAGCTTTCAATTTTTTACTTGTACGTTGGCTATTGGAGAAGATATGTCACCGACCAAAGCCCCTTAAACGCCGCTAGCTTTCTTAGTTTGTAAATTATTGCAAATTGTGAAGGCCGACCAAATTAAATTAAAGCCCGTTGGGTTTTAAGTCAACCTATGTCCTGCACCACTTCTTATGTACATATTCTTCACGTAGATCTTGTGTGATAAAAGAAGAACCCCAGATGAAACAAAAACCTATTTTCCTTTGCTCATATATTGAGATTAGGGCTTAGATTTGTAGTAAGTTTTTATTTTAATCAAGGATTCCATATTGGGATTAAGTGGAAATATCATTTGAACATGGATTTGAGCATTGGATCACTATCCAAGGTGATTTCATTCCTTCTTCTATAATTTCATGTTTTGGATGATATCTAAAGCTTTTTCCTATTGATATTATCTATGGATTTGAGTTTCTGATTTAGATTGTCTAATTGATGATACTGCTATTGATTGATTCTTTGTTTGTATTAGAATTGTTGATGTTGTTTCACCAATCATGTGTATTAAATTGATTTAGAATGCATGATAAATTAGGATTGTAATTGAAAAATTCCTTTCTAATCAATTCTGTGATTATCTAATCAAGATTACAAATCTCATAGACATATGGATTTCAATTCAATTAGAGTTTAGGAAATAATGAAGATTAGTCAATTGATCATTTTCTTAAAAATAGGGATTATTGATCATTTAATTTAGGAAAATCACTTTATGTGGAAAAAGGAGTTTTATCAGATGCTTAATTGATTAAAAACACTAAGCCCATCATCAATTTGGATTTGCAAGTGTACTTTGGTCAATAGCATACATTCAATTGATTTTCACATCTATTGGCTTTAAACCCAATTCAATTAAAGGTGTTGGAAATCCCAAAATTTTTTGTATATTAGTTTTATTTCAAAAATCCAAAAATATTTTCTTTTTGATCTGCTTAGATATAATTAGGACTAATATAATTGAGAGCTAGTCCTCACTCCCTGTGGACATGACTCGATATTCACCGAAATTTTATTACTGCACACATACTTAGTACACTGATTGATTAATACATTTAAAGAAATTTAAAAAGAGAATAAAAAAGAGTTTTAAAAAGCATATATAGAAAAAGCGTGATCAAGGTTAATAAAGAAGTTATCAAACTGTTGTATTGTAATTTGATTTATTACATAGAAGGTGATGGTAGTCTGAGTGTTGGATTGAAGATTGGGTTTAATAGTTCAAATTTTGTGTGGAGTCAATTGTATTCATATTTGTATAAAAGGAGACTTGAGATCACTCATCATGATATTTGTAGTCTGATATGTGTTGATGATATTAGGGTTAGAATGCCCAATAATTTTGATGGGGCTCAATATTATGAAGGGCTTTTCACTGTCTCTAATATGGGTCCCAATTGGCGTGAATCCCGCAATTTGTATTCCTCCAAACTTTCCCATAAATGTTAGGTTCTGCACTAGTATTTAATTGATAATTACGTTTGGCGTAGCGATAATAAACTCAAATAACTTAACAAGACTTACGGCTTATGGTGCACATCTTAAGGAGGATAGGATACACTTCTTTGATCTTATGTTTAGGACCTACAAGAACGTGACCAACAAGCCTGCTCAAGCAGTTCTTTGTAGGAGTAGGTTGAATACTCATCTGTTAAGGAGCAAAAGAGTCAAGTTTCATACCAAGACTTACCATGTTCAAGTTCCTACTTTCTCCTTCAATACTATTAGTTCAGGTACCTGAAAGAGGTAAAACGGTAGATGGGTGCGCAAAAAACCGTTAGAACCTTTAATTGGTGGTGGTGTTCATCTTCCTTGTTCTAGTATAGACTCAGATTCTGATGTAGATGTGCCTCCTGCTCAAGCTTCTAGAATATTTACTTCCTTTCTTCAGCAGCTTTGTGATCATATAGATTCCAGGTTTGCTTTCCTGGAAACTCATATTTTACACCTTTGCTCTGATTTTCAAACCTTCAGCTCAAATGTTCGTAGGTTCATGGACCATTTCTATAGCATTCATCCTTGCCTACCTCTAATTGATGACCCTCCAACTTGATCTTTCTCTTTGGCTGTTATGTTTTTCTTTGAAATATTAGCATCTTATGTTCTTATTCTGTATTAAACCATTATGTACTCATATGTTCTCATTAACTTATATGCCTGTTTACCATGGTTTCCTTTGCTTTCAATCCTCTCATCGTGTATAGTGCTTTTGATTAAATCAAAGGGGGAGACATATGATGAAATATGTTTTGACCCCCTTAGTTTCCTAAAGTCTACTTGTTTCACACTTAAAGTATTTATTGTAACTTAAACTTAAACTTGTCTAACCATTTTTTTTTTCCAAATACTAAGTTGAGGGGGAGCAAGTACCATTTACATAATTTTGCACTCATTAAAATGGGGGAGATTGTTAAACTAATTAATTCTAAAAGTGATTTTGACGAGAATAAAATTATGTGAATCATATGCTAAACAGTCCTTACTTGATTGAAACTAATAGATCATTTTTTTATTTGACTAAAAGAAGGCAAATTAAACAAAGAAAAACTAAAAATCTTTCAATCAAGGTATCTATGCTTTGTGTTTTTAAGTTTTTGTGTGCAGGACTTGTATCAGTGAGTTGGTACAAAACAAGGTAACCACAGCTTGTATCGCGACTATGTACCAAGGGCACGAATTGCTCATCCAAAGGCACGCTTGTGCACTAGCGAGCTAGTGGGATAAAAGAAGCCATTATGCACATTTAATACATCTGGATTTCTTACATTTCCTCTAATGGGTGTTTGACTCTTGAAGGCCTATAAATAACATTCCTTGGCATATCTAAAGAAGTTTTTCAAGAGCCTTTTTTTTTTTTTTTTTTGGCAAACAAACAAGCCTATTCATCCTTCTTTTTACTAAAGCTAGGCATACGGGCTATGGCCTGCTTAGCCTAGCTCGTTTAGCTCATGGGCCGAAGTGGGCTAGTCCATGATGGGCTGGGTTAGCTCGCGAGCCATAACATTAAAAGAAGAAGAAGAAGAGGAAAATTTAAAGAATAGTAATAATATAATAACATGTTAGTGATTGTTTGTGGTATGTTATGGAAGAAGATATATTGATACACACAATACAAGAATTATAAATTTTTTTTTAAATATATGTTTATTGATTTAAATGTAATATGATATCTAATAAATTATTTAAAAAACTTATTTTTACATATGAGTAATCAAATTAACATGAAAATTAACAGTTATTACATATAACGTTAAAATATAGAAATATTTTAATTTTCATATAAACTAACATAAAAAAATAAAAAATAAAAAATTAAATTCATTTTAGCACGTGAGCCTTCCCATTTAGCCCATCGGCCAAAGCGGGCCAGGCCTGGGCCTAAAATTTTTGGCCTATTTAACCGCGGGTCGGTTGGCCCGCTTGGCTCATTTGCCCACCTCCACCTTTCACTCTTTGTATTCTAGTTCATTATTTTGCAAAAACCTAGTGAGAGAAAAATCAAATTAGTGTTTTGTTCTTATACTTGTTTTTTTGTAAAAGAGCACTATAAAAGTGAGGATATTATATATCTTTAAGGGTTGTAATTTTTGTGTAGCTCTTATTGAGCATTTGTGATTGTGATTAATAAAAGTGAATGAAGTCCTCGGTCGGAGGCACATCCTATCTCTTTTATATTTTCTATACATTATTTTTGCTATTACCTTTGTCATTAGTGTTTAATTTGATCAATTGTATCAAAAGTTCGTTAATTAACAAAATTAGGTCAAATACTCAATTCACCCTCCCCTCTTGAGTGTCTTTTAGTGCGTTTTCAATGTCCACTGGTGGCAAGGAAAATAAAAGGCATAACAAAATATACGTTATTATTTTTCTTTAACTTTATGGCCAGATTTGACCCATAAAAACTATTCATGATTTCACCATCAACTCGGTGAAATCAAGAAGTAGATTGAATAAAAAATGGCTAGAAAGATTATCGTTAGGACATGTTAGGCGTAGCTTCTATGCTTGTCTTAAGGAAGAAGAAGAGCTGACATGGTAGTTCTTGCCACGTGCTCTAATTTGGTCATGCCACGTATCCACTGTTGGCAAGAAAAATAAGAGGTACTCAAATGCTTTCACCAAGTATTAAACCTAAGACATCTCCGATGTAGTGCATGCATCTTATCAATAGGCCATTGGCTTATTTTTCAAATCAAATTGCAAACAAATTGTTATTAACGCTTTGAATTGGCCCAAATTGAATATGATAACCTATTGTAGGTTGTTTAATTTAGTCTATGGCTTTAGATAATTAAAATTTATAATATGCTAAGCCTAAAATTTTTAATTTAACACTAATATATGCATATATTATTATACATAACATATACATTTAATTTTTTTTTCATTTGAGCTTAATATATTGTTTATTTTTAACTACATATTTAAAACCTTATTTGGGATAGGATATCTATACTCACTTTAATTACATCATAGCAATTAGAGTTAAAATCCATTGATATTTTTAATTAGATACCTATTTAAGATCAATAAAAGTCACTTATAAGCAAACTAAAGTAAAGTTTATCCATACTATAGAGGAGATCAACACTAAGGAAAGAAATAGGGGTAATGCAAATTAAGTGGGATGGTGAGATAAGGAAAAGAAAGAGAGAGTTTGGAAACTTCTACAATGTCGTCGAAGGGACCTTCCAGTTAATCATTAGATAATTAACACAAATATAGTAAGTGATATATTAAGTATTTTAGTGATGTGATCATTGCTGGATGTGAATTTAAGTCATTAAATAACTAATGGGATTGGTCCTATCATGCCTCAGGAGAACTGCATCCTATACTCTCAGATATTTCGTTAAAGCTCCAAAAGTCTATTAATGATTTCCTTAACGTCTTGTTTCTCAAGTAAAGCCTTAGTATTCCTATTTTAACAAAGGTCTATAGGGGTGTTAGCTTGCAACATATTTAGTGAGATACTTCCCATTATTTGCACTAACAACCATTCACAAACAAGTATATAAGTTAAAACATATGCTATGCTCATGCAACAACCACATAAAATACAAAAATATCTATAATTATCCGAAAACATATATAGAACAGATTTAACCCTCAGTGATAAGGGTTAGAGAATTTGAATTGAGGTTTTTTGTATCCTCTATTGTTAGTCCTTGAGCACTTGCTCATAGTGATTAGCTGGGGCGGCTCCTCCTTAAGGACGCATTCCCCGAACGTCTATAATTTCCTAAAAAATGAGTAGATCTATGCTCGCAGCAAGATTTCATAGGTCTTCCGACTATTCGTGTAGGAGTAGCAACACTGAAAAGATGTGACCCTACGATATGCCATGCATGATCAATTTATTATTCAATTCCCGATAAAGTTACTTTCCATTTAAGGGTTATCAACAAAACAACCACATTCACAACAACATGATAATGGAGATATAGAGCATCAATCAACCGTCTCAAGGTTTCGATGTACTTATCATTTATTGATCAATCATAGAAGAATCATAAGCATAATCCCATAATATCCCACATGCAAATCCATTTTATCTTTTCCCTATATTCTAGTGCTCTACTATTCAAGCATATACAAATTAAAGAAATTAAGAGGAAGAACTCACCCAACCATAGCTCCTAATCAAAGTGGTCATTGAGAAAGGGCACTTCGTTATCCTCATTACCTGAATAAAAGAAATACCCTGAATGAATATATCATACTAGTCTCACTTAAATTTTTACTCTAGTAAACTAGGTTTCTATAGTATTTTCAATTACTAAGTTTTTATCTTAAAATGGTCATAACTCACTTATTTTAACCTCGATTTTTGCATATGAATTGTTGATTTCTACCTACTTCAAATGCTTTATCCATTTCTATAGTTATTTCAAACATTTAAGGTCATTTAGGCCTCGTAACTACTGTAGCCAGATTACGCCCAAACTTGTAATCAAGTTTATTTTGACACTTTTCACAAGTTTTATCTTATATGGACTCTCCTAGGAAGGAATACATATTATTCCTATACTAGAACATGATTGAAGCATAATAATAGTTCAAATACATACATGATCCAAGTGATATTGTTCCAAATGAAATTTCTAATAAATAGCCTTTGTAATGAAGTTAAGAAATTTAGGTTCATGGATAGTAATCTTGAGAACCTTATAGAAAAATTCAGTTTTAGGACTTTTATAAATGGGTGATCCAATTTTGAAAATGGGGTTCTATATTTGTTTTATTTCTTTCGAAAATTTTGATCCAATCAAGAATTTCATAAATAATTTTTCATTTGATAATTTATTTTTCAAAACATTGAATCCTATGGGTTCTTAAGAAAAGAATTTTCAAGTTGTAACTTCTTAAAACCATGCCCAAGGTCTCGACATTCTTAGGAAAATGAGGTGTAAGGTTTGTTTCTTGGTTTTATTTTTCTTAACTATTAAAATTATGTTAATTTTAAGAAAGAAAAATTAAAATTTCACATCCCTATTTTATATTTACAGGTTACGACATTTTGAAGAAAAAATAGAGGGATAGATTTGTTTCCACATTTTTCTTCTAACAAAGGATTTCCTAAGTATTAAAAAAGAATTTTAGAAAATATTTTGCATAACAAAGAATTGACAATATGTGGAGGTTCATAACTTTATGAATCTCCCATATCATGCTAGGCTTTTTAAATTAGTAAGTATGATTGATGACAATCTCAAGATCATTATCTTGTTCTCACCTTTAAATTTAAAAACTTTTAGCCATCTGATAGAGACCATTTACTATACTCATTTGGGCATATTTATGACTATTTATCTATTAATTCTTGTTTAGCTTGAAGATAAATGGTACTTAAAGAGTGAATATATTCATTTCAAGCATAAATAGGACAACAAGCAAGTTTTAGATGAAAATCAACAAGGATTGAAGCTAAACAAGTCATTCAAGTTAGATTACGGCTGTAATCTAGGAGGTGAACTTCTCGGATGATGATGCATATACAAATACGGACATAATCTACAAGGAAAGAAGGAGAAAATACACTTAGAGATGATTACGGTCTCAACTATGGCCGTAATCTAGGGTGTGATCTCCGCGGCATACATCATGGCATCAATTATGCCCGTAAATTGAAGAGGAAGTTAAGACACAGAGGATCTTACGACCTCACTTACGGCCATAATGTACAGAGGATTTTACAGAATGACCTTTTTAAGGAAAAGTTTACGGCCGTAAGTGGATAAGGAATTTGGGTACAGAGGATATTTCGGCCTGGATTACGGCTGTAACAATTCTTGCAAAGCACATTATGACCTAATTTACAGCTATAGTGACTGTTACAATTCTCTTTTCTTTGCACTAATTCGAGATTCAAGTGTCTTTTCCAAGAAGGATGAAGCCCAACTGATGCATCTCTTCTCCCATTAGATACACCTAATGGAGGAAAGATATAAATAGCTTTAGAAGCCCTACGAAAATTGGTGGTGTAGGGGGGACCACATTTAGAGACCCAAATCATTTTGTACACACCGAACCAATAAAATTTAGTTTTCTTTGTAACATAGTACTTGTTCATAGTTTGGTCTACATTTTGTAACATTTGTAATGTACTCCTTGGAGATTCTTGAGAGAGGAGGAAGAGGAGACGGGTGGTCGTAATCGTTTGTTGGAGTGTTCAGACATTTGTATAGTGAAAAAGGGAGATTTATCATGTTATATTTCTGTTTTATATTATGTATTATTTTGTTTTCTTGTTATATCATGCATGAGTAGTTGTTTAAGACTTGTGTAGCCATGTATTAGCATGTACATACTTGGAACGAATGCCAATGTTGTAGACTTTACTAATCTTTATAGTGCATTAATGTATTCTAATTCTATGTAGTGCACGACTTAGGGTTAGGTTAGATTTCTATGGGATGCGATTGAGAAATCTACCCGTGGAATAGATCAAGGCTATAGAGAAAGGTCGCGCATGATGCCTAGAAATAGGGTTGTGAAATGTTCTGCATGTACTTGTAAAATTACCTTGGGATCATATTTCTAGAGCAATTTTAATTGGCTGTTAACTAGGAAGAGATTCCAGTAGACAAGGCTGAGGTTAGGGATCAATAGACTCGAGAGAGATATTGATCTAATCAGTGGAAACCCATAGTTAGGAAGGACACAACAATAATAATAAAGTTGTGTTACATGTTAATTCATTGGTGAAGCAAGTCTAATGTATTGTTAATTGTTTTGCATTTAGTTAAGTAAACCAATGTTGGTAATCATTAGTGATAATTTATAGGAAGTAGTAATTTAATTACTATCATAATCGTAATCTCACTCAATTTCATAGGCTAGATAATAGGAAAAAGGTGAGTAATAGTACTTGCCAAGATCCCCAAGGAATATGACCCTATATTTCATTCCTATACTACATGCGATAGGTGCACTCGCCTAGCGTTAACTAGCTTATAGGAAGAGATTATAGGAATTAAATTATTAAAACTCGGTTAAGAATAACGCACATCACCTATAATCCCCTAGATTTTATGCTATGGTTATGTTCAAACACTAAACTAGAAGTCAACTGGAAATCCTAAGGTCAACAAATATACATCAAACCCCAGTAGATTAGATCCGGCAATCTCGTGTTCCTAATCCCAAAATAACAAAACCGAGATAGTGGTAGATAATAGTTCGTAATAATATAAGGATGCATAAAAATATTAGATTCGATAATTTTTTGTGTCTTCTGGATTCGAGCGGAATCAGTTTTTGAAAACCGTGCCTCAGTACCCCTGACGGCAAAGATATTCAGATAATACCAATAAACTCCTAAAAATACAAGGATTTCAAAAATCAATTTTATAATTTTTGGAATCTAAAAATATCAGATATAGCTTAATTATGCGTATTTTCTTTACTACCGGTATTAATTTGTCTTATCTACTATTCATAGTACTATCTACACTATTCATTACTATTCACTTATCTCTACTTTTCTTATACCTATTTTTACACTCTACCATACTTATTATCTACTTTTTACTTTTTCAATACATCTTCATTTGCATCAAACTTTACATCTTATTATTTTTAATTAATAAAAATACAAAACAGATAAAAAATATCTCTCCCTCTCTCCTCCTTGATCACGTTGGCCCTCTTTCTCTTCTATACACACACATTTATTTTTCTTTTTCAATTTATTTAATTCACACAATTTTCATTCCAAAAATTCTATAAATACCCCCTCTTCCTCCAACTCTTTCACACACTCTTTCACCTTACTAAAACTCCCTAAAATCTCTCCTCAAATACTCTCTACCAAAATCCCTCTTTTCTTTCTTTCACTACCCAATTTGTCTACACAATTCCTACACATATAAACACTATTCGAGCTTTTCTTCTACTACCACTTCCATATTATCTTCTGAGGTAAAAGTTCTTGCCTATTTCTTTTTACCATGTCATGTAACTTAACATGATCATGGCGTATATTTCTTAAACATTCCAATGTTGTAGAAGCAACACTATGTTCATGTTTTGTTCTTGTTCATGAATAAATTTCATATTATGTTAATTTGCTATTATGTTGTTATTAAGATCTTATTATTGTTATTATGCTTCTAACCTAACTTCATATATATGTTACTATCTATATATATGTCTATATATATTTTTAAAGCCTAAATGCTCACAAACTCACTAACAATCTTATTATTGCTTTTTCTTTTCTTTCTTTTTCTCTTTTTTAGGACATAGTCCAGGGATGCCTTGATGAAGATAAGGCTCCTAATATATAACTGGATTACATTAATGAAGATAAGGCTCCCAATATATAACCGGATTACATTAATGAAGCTAAGGTTCCCAATGCTTGACTATAATATCTTGCTTATTATTGCTATATTGCTTACTAATATTATCTTGCTTCTTATCTCATATTTTCATCGTCTATATACTATATGCTTATAATATATGCATCTGCATAATGATATTATCTCAACTAAATTTAAAGTAGAATTTTTCTTTAATAAAGGAACTTGAAACTAAATTTTCTAGTATATGACTTGTCATTAAATAATGGAGTTATCATCAACAACATATAAATAGAATAATATAAGTTTTCTCAAATAACAAAGATAGTTTTACTAAGCAAATATAAGAAATAAACACTTTCTTTTCATAATATGGTAACCTACGTCTAAGTAAAAAGATAATTTTAGTATTCAAAGTTTTCACAAAAAGCTTAAGATTTAAAGTCTTTTCAAACTCCATAACAAAAACAAGAAGCAAACTAGTTTTCAAAGTTAAAATAAAATCAACCCATAAAATTTATAAACCCACTTAGAAAAATAATGATTTTCAAGTTTCCAAAGGAGGAATTTGTTTTCAAAGAATATAAATATGATAAGATAAAAAACAAAGGATTTTATCAACAAAGAAGATTCTTTTCAAATAAAATTTGTAGAGGAAATAAAAGACCAAGTTTTAGAAAACAAGAACTTATATTTTAAAGAAGAAATATAAAAAGAAAAGACTCATTTCCTAAAACCATTCTGAAGACAAATTTATAAATAAGTTATCAACAACTTAATAAACTTTTTAGTAACTTTATTCTTTTATCACTAGAAATAAAAATTATAAAAGACCAAATTTAAGAAAAAATTTATTTGTTTTAGAAAAAGGAATGAGGAAAATAAAATAAGAATATACTCATTTATAATAACCTAGGAAAATATAAAGTTTCTTCAAGATACTTTGAAAAGTAATTTGTCAAGTTTAAGTTTTAACACTTCAAGATGAATTGTTTTATAAAAATAAATCATTGAGACACTACCATTAGAATTTTTACATATAAAGTGAGCTTATATATATACTCAAAGGATTTTTCAATCATATATATATATATATATATATTTGTTAAAGGATTTTTGAATAAAGTTGAGTTGGAAAATTATTTTTCAAAATCTGGAAAATTCCATTTTGAATATGTACCAACGTGTTTAGAAACCCAAATGACCTTATATGTATGAAATAACCTTATAAATGGATAGATCTTTTCGAGTAGGTAGAAATCGGTATATAATATGCGAAATTCCAAGTTCAAATGAGCAAGTTATGGCCATTTTAAGTTGGAATTTCAGTCTATGTGAAATTTTAACGAACTTAGTTAAACAGAGTTACAAGTTTAAGTAGATCTTCCAAGAAATACTCATTTCGGGTATTTCTTTGTATAGGTAACGTGGAGTCCGAGCTACCCTACCCGGATGACTATTTCGACTAAGGAGCTTCCAATATGATCGAGTGAGTTTAAGTTCTTGCAATTGTACTTATGTATTTGCTTGTAGCTTAGTGACACTAGCTTCAAGAAAAGATAAAATATGAAAGCACATGTGTTTTTCTTACATGATTAAAATTATGATAAGTATATATCAGTCAATGCAGGATTTGTTCACTAATCATATATGATTTATGTTTAGTATATGATTGTCTACAAATTCTATGGTCACTTATTAAACGATTAATGCTAGTCATGATTACTTAAATTAAATGATACATGCATGACACGTAATGAGTCATATTGCATTCATTACTATACATTTGGTGAGACAAGAGCATAGTAATGTGGTCGAGGACCCAAAATCATAATCTATGACTTAAATTGTCTGTAATCAAATGGTGTGTGGGCACCCGAATCAACTACATTTTAGAGATTAGTAGGAATCCATACAAAACTACAAAATATATTATTTGCAAAATATGGCTTCGTTGCCTGGAATACCTAACCACCGAATGGAGGGGTAAATCCATTCAAACATATGATTCCTAGAAAATCGTTTGTATTGTTTGCTCACATGATTACTTGCATTTCATATGATTGATTAAATAACTTGGGTGATTATTGATTGATCGAGTACATTACTTGTGGATTTAAATCTCAATGAGCGAAAAAGCTTACCCCTTTATAGATATCTCTTGCAGTTTCCCATTTATGGTTGAAGCCCCAGGAGTATTTCTCTCAGGTACTACCTTTTGGCTTAAGGAGTTTTTGGAAGAAGTAAAAGACTAGATGTAGACTTAGACTTCTAAGTAAATCTCCTTGTAATTATTTTATTTAGGCTTCGCTAGACTATATGATGAACTATATCTTTTAGTGGGGGAATTCCCCTTTGATGATTGTAAAACCTTTATATAATTCCTGTTGCAAGTTATTATGATATGATTTCTATTCTTAAACTGCTATTGAATGTTTTTTAAACAACTTGTTTCAAAGTTGGTCTGCTATGATCGTGAACGTACACCTTACACCCGGTATCGAAGCTTATGGAATGACAGAGGTGGTCAAACTTAAGCTTTAGTATTAAGTGTGGCGGACTATCGCTTTTAGAGTACCCTTTGGTGTGACATCGCCATCATTGCATTCAATGTTCAAAAATTATTTTGTTATTATAACAATATCACTATGAGTATTTTATGTATATGAACATATAATTTAAACTTGACAATATCAAAATATTAAGACGAACATAAAGTAAAATATTGATAAGAAAGTAAGAAAATAAAGACAACAACATAAACGATGGGAGTCTTAGATTGGATTCAAGGCTCCTTGGGACTTTAAATAATCCAATCACCCACTACAGGAATTTTCACATAGGGCGACGTTTGCAAATTTTACAAACGTCGCCTTTTTTTTATAATCTAGTCACATGAATTAAATGTTAGGTAAAAAATACCATTGGTTACGTTTGCAAATAACTCATAGCTTATATGAGACATTGGTTTGATTTGCGACTTTTAGCTTATAGTAAACGTTACCAATTTATTTTATTTAAAAAATTGAAAATTATTTTATTAAAAAAATTGAAAATTTTATTTATTAAAAATTTTGAATAAACTTAAAATAAAAACCCTTCTTCAAAATGCCGCCATTTTTAGGTATATGTTTTTATTAGGAAAAAAAAAAAAAAAAAACCCATCGTGGACCGACCTGTTGTAAAGTTTGGACCACTCTTTAGTATTTACTTTAGGGCACTTTCTACTTTTCCATCTCATTCCCACCCAAACCCTGCTCTCATCCCGCCCCCTTCCCTTTGTCATCCTAGTTCCTTGTTTTCAATTTTTTTGTGCCATTCTCTTTACTGTCGATCTCATCGCCCTCATCTCCAGCAGACCACACTCCCATCACAATGCTCTCACGATTTGCTCTATTCTCTCTTCAATTGTGAATTCAAATTTATGATTTTAAGTTAAGGTTTCATTGGTTTGATGTGTTTATTTCTTATGATATAGGGATATTCAAGTAAATTAATTACCACGGGAGTTTTAGCAGCCGAAATCTTCAAGTCCTAGTGGTTCATTGCTTTCGACAACGACCTGAAGGCCACTGATGCAAGTCTCCACCGTGCAGACCTCTCTCCTCCGAACACCACCCTTTGGTGGATTTGAATGCCAACCGCATAGATGTGTCAGCGGCCTCCTCTATGGCAACTAACATAGCCCTTCACCTGGGTCGCCGTGGACGATGACACCCACTTCCCTGTTGCCAGTACCCAAATCGAACTGGTTGGAATTTTTTCCCCTTAACGCGCCTGTTCAAGTCAAGTATGTTTTCTTTTCCTAATAATAAATAATAATAGAGTTGCAATATATTAATCTAATAGCAATAGGGTTGATTGTCCTTGGTGGTTGCTTTTGTTTGGTAAGGGTTGGTTCTGTTTTAGGTTTGTTTGGATTGGTTGTTGGTAGTATTATCACCTTGTTGATGGCTGTTTTGGAGTGGGTTAGGGATGTGATTGATGGTGGTCTTGGTTAAGGGGTTAGGGAAGTCATTAGTGTTTCGAGCGGTGGCTAGTATTATGGTTAGAGAGAGGGAGAGATTCATGACTCAGCTAAGAGAGGAAATGAAAAGGATCGTGCTCAGCCTGTGCACATTATAACTTGACATGATACAATAATCATAATTGCGAATATTCATGAATAAGCTCTCACTACAACATATGCCACTAAACAAATGAAAATCCATTAAATTAAAATGGCATATAAATAATAAAACGTAGAAGTATAATCCAGCCATTTAAACTTCACTTTTTTTTTCTATTGATTTTCTCATTTTCGAGCAATGATCCAAAAACATGTATTTTATTAGTTTATAATCAAAATTCATAATAGAAGTGCACATAAAAGTGTGTCATAAGGAGACAAATGCCTAACATTACACAATTCAAAAAGTTGGGAATATGTACCTATAAGATAAGGGTAAGGTAGGAAATCTAAGTTCATACTTACTCACAGTAGTATAATATATTGCTTTTTTATGCCTCTTATAAAAAAAGAAAAGTACTAATTGTTCTGAAATTGGAAAAAAATAAATAAATAATCGATAGAAATATACTCTTCATAGAGATTTATAATTGACTTTTTTAACGATTGATCAATCATTGTCATTTGTCATTATTCAACTTTCCAATATTTTATTCCTATTCAATTTGTATGCTTTTATTGCCAATAATACATATAATTTAGCAAAAGATAGCACTTATTTGTATGAGTATTAATGTTAAGTTTTAAAGTTATACATAAAAGAAGAAACTGTAAAACTATGTATCTTTGTTTTTTCTATATCCAATCAAACTTCCTGTTTGGATTGAATTTACAAGATGTTGGAAATAAAGTTAACACTCCAATCCTTGAAACAAGCATATGCATGCGTACACTATGAATAGTAGTTTATAATGACACGGTACAATTTTTGAATAGGAGGTCCCATGTTGGGCTATAAATTAAAGATAAAAAAGTATGCATATGGCAAGAAAATGGATGCTTCTATTTCTTTGACATGCATCGCTTCTGAGCGAATAATTCCTGGGTACGAATGTTTCTTTTCTTTTTTTTTTTTGCCAATTATGTAGGGCTTTCTTTCTCACATATCTTCTCTTATAAATATGTGGAGGCATGAGCTCAGCAAAAGCTGCTTTAGAAAGTGATACCCGTGTAAGTTATCTTTGTTGTTTTCCTTGTATCCTTTATACCTGATTCTATGGACTCTATCTCTGTGACAAGTACTTCTATGATAACTCTGAATGAAACCATTTCTTCAAAATTTATGATTTGATCACCTGTTTGATGCTGGTGTTGGCATTTGAAGCTGGAAGGAAGCACAACATTAGAGTCAACACCATTTCTACAGGTATAGAAAGTGTACCATATGGTGGAATTTTTTATTAATTGGAAGTATCATCGTCATAATCTTTTCTGCATTTAAAATCCCAAGTCCATTAAAGTCGTGTTGCAATGGCAATTAGGTTTATTAATATGATGATTGACTACTCTTTGGAAAATGCTCCTTTACAAAAGAACTCTCTGCAGGTGAGCTGAAAAGGGATTTTATTATTTTCAGGTTGTTAACAATATGAAAAATAATAATAAATAAATAAATAAAATTCTGACTAGACTGGCAATTATTTTGGTTAAAACAACTAGGCTTCGTATGAATCTTTGTAACAAGCTTTTATAAAAGATCTATTATAAGTTGAATTCATCTAATGATTATAATTTTCATTGTGATTATATTCATGAATGCTGCAACACCAAGAATTGTGAATGAACAAAAGATCATGTTTGTAACATTTTTATTTTGCCATTTTCATAACCACTGACCGATATGACATTACAGAGGAGGTGGGAAATATTGTTGCCTTCCTTGCATCACCCTTTGCTTCTGCGATTACTGGTGTTGTAGTTTATGTTGATAATGGTCTCAATGCAATGGGAGTTGGAGTAAACAGCCCAATATTTGAAAACCTGGACATTCCAAAGTCTAAATGAAGGGTAGAGGAAACAATTTAGCCTTTTGTTAGGATTGAATTTGAGGTGGTAATGTGTTTAGTCGAAGTTTATCACAGGAAACAATTGAAACTTATTGTTAGGGTTGCTGCCTTTTGTGCTAAAACTATAATTATGTTATAAAAAAAAGAAAACAAGACAATGCTGCTACCAAATTAGAGTGTACTTATCCTTGCTAGTTTTTTATTAGTGGACAATGTTTTTGTTTAGATTTATCATGAAACTTACTTTGCATTTTGGATGCTTTCTTTCTCATCTAATTGTGGAAGAAACTTTAGTTTATTTACTCTTGATGTTATTTGAATAAGTGCGAGAATTGGGAAAGCAGGTCATAGGTTCTCTTTGTTGAAATGAAAAAAGAGCATATGCTCTATCACCACCACCATTCGCCGTCACAGCACATAACCGTCTGGGTCTAACTCCAGCCTGCTCATCACTCGGGTACCATTTACCAACGGTATTTTTAGTATACAAGTGGTATTGCAATTACATTGAAGATTAGAAGCTTAATTAATCTTTTTTTCTCCTCTTCTAGGAGCAATTATACAATTAGTGTAGTAGCTTTATGCATATATTTCATTTTGTTCAACTTATGTTTGGTTTTGGCTTTATTTTATTTATTGTTATATAAATTTTTGTTTCTTGTTGATGTTTTGGGCCTGCCATAAGATCCTCCTTCAGCGATGACACTCAAAAAAGAGATTATTCTAGCTTACTTGGTGTGATCTTAAAGTTAGGAAGATTGAGCTTATTGTGTTGGCAATCTTGTGGATAGTGTCAACTTAGTGTTTGATTGTGTTTGGTGTTGCCATTATGTGAGTTTTAGTCCACAGATTTAATATTTTAGTGGATTATTTTGGAAGTGTTTTCACCCGGAGCTGGTTTTGTAAATTAACTTGTAATTCCTATTCTAAAGATGATTGCAAGAGTTGAATTTAATCTCCTATTGCAGCTTCATGGTTTAGTTGTCAGGTTTTTATCTCTTAAGTTTAAACTAATATTTATACTAAGGGAATGTTATCTGGTTTGGTCTAAATGTATCATTTTCTCATGCTTTAGTTGCCTTGCTTTTTCCTTTTTCCACCTTTGAATAAGTGAAATGTTAATTTTATGCAGCAAATATTTTGTGAGCTAATTACCAGCTAGATATTGTGTTTATTTAACGTGAGGGAGATGATAAATCGATCCTGATAGGTATACCATATATACGTAGTATTTCGTCCAAATTTTAAATATTTTCCCCATCTTCAGATCAATTGTTCTTAGAATTTGCACTTGGAGATGATTAGATGCTAAATTGATTTTTGCAATCATCATTTCATCACTTTACATATTTAACTTAGTGATGGAATATACAAATGCTAATTATGACAAGAAGCCTTGTGAAATTTTATTCCCTATACTTACTGACCCTAAGAATTAGTTGTGTAGACTCCTACTAATTAGATCCTGCTATCTAAATTTTATTAGCCATAAAAAACAAGTATTGTTATGTTGGTGATAATAAATGCTTTCTCTCTTGTTAAAGGAACAAGAAAAGGCAAAGTCTTATCAACAAACAATAACTAAATGGCAGAGTTAAGTTTCTGATAGGTTACAGGTTTTAGGTAGGAGGGCAGGTATGTATTTTATTCTTTGATAATCCTCATGCAAACTTATCTAAACTTACTAAATATTGTAATCCTCATAAGCTTTTTCTCTTGCCTAAATAAGTGTGACATCAACAAGTAAGGTAAACTAGACTCTAGCTTAATAGTGCATATACCTTTTCTTAGAGAAAACTGACTTTTAACGGGTTTACATACTTGTGGCTTAGCTTGTATTATGGGTTCACAAGCGGTGTATTGACTGTACGTGGGACCCTTTTTTAAAATATAATCGAGTTTAAAATCATTGTCGTTTATGGCTAGGGATGGTTCTGGAACATTCATCAAAGTAGCTAAGGCCACATCTGAGATTTATGCTCTTAATGTATTTAGAAAGCTAGGTAATATATGTTACAGTAGTTGAAAATCTTGCATGTAGGATTCTTGTTGATCTTTATTTGAACTGGAAAGCTTGTGTTTCTTTGTGTTGCATGTGGGTCTTGAAATTTTCCTTGTGAACATTTTTTTTTTTGTACTTTAATAATACTTTTAGCTACCTTCTAACAATTTTAAACTGTTACTATAGTGCACCTTTACTAAGATGCTAACAGCTTTAGTTTCACCAAAAGCACCAAATACTATGGGAGTTGGGCCTAAGCAGACCTCTCTTTCTGGTAAAAACCAAGCAATGAGTAATAAGGAAAACAGAGTCATAACTTCTTATCTAACAATGTGCCATTGACAGGTTGAGCATGTAATCGAAGAGAGGAACATGTTGGATGCATTTGCTATGATTGGAGGTTACTGCAATGTCCTTAAAGAAAATGTTTCACTCATGGCAAAAAACAAGTTAGTCACCAAGCTCTGAGATAATGTTCTAGATAAACTTACTATGACTTGGAACTATTTATGATGCTTTTTGTTCTGATATCCAACACTTTAAAGTTAAGACAAGAACGAAAAATAAGACATTCTTGTTATTACTTTTGTAATGCAAGATGAATTAATAAGTGGATGTAATTTCTCTTGGTAGCAACGCGAATTTGTCATATCATTTGTTTGGATGATTCTTGTCCCCATGAAACCTTATAAATTTTCTACTGTACAACTTTTATGCAACAGGTTATACTGCTTTGTAGTGGTTAAAGAAGAATGAGACCCATGATTTTAACTAGAATAAAAAATAACAGCATACATCTTACTTTAGTTCCTAAGCTAGCACTAAGTTATTAGATAATGTTTAAATTTATTGGTCTCTCTCGTGTCAACCCTTTGGAGTAGGGGGGAAAGCTCTCACTCCTTTCCATGTTTGGCATTAAATTATCTCTAGTCTTTTAAAGCTGTGGAATCTTGGCAGTGTTTTGCATGATATGGAGGAAGCATCTTGCAAAGGAGCATCAATATATTGAGGCTCTTGGGAAAATAAAATCTCTAATAGTTTTTAAGTTAGATAATAAATTTAAGGTGATTACTATTAATTGCTTAAGATCTTCATTGGAATGAAACCTGTTTATTTACTATGCTATAAACCGATAGGTATACTAAGATATGAAAGTGATCGTAAGATAGCATTTAGTGCATATTTTTATGGATTGGAAGATCATTATTAATAGCATATATTAATATTAGGAAAGTGGATAAGCTCTACGTATTTGAAAATTAAAACACTTGACTTTATTAATTTAACTCAAGTTTCCCTTTTAACGAACTTTCCTTTTCTAAACCAATTTATGGATTGTTCAGCATGTTGGCTAAGACACGACTCAGACTTAGTCATGTCGAACATCATGTACCTCTGCGTTTTCAAATAAGCATAAATTATCACTTATAATTAAAGATTAAATTGAGTTTATCACTCATTTGTTAAACAAGTTGCAATGAGTTAACTTATTTAACCCATAGGTTAAAGTAGGGGTGGGGTAGGTTGGGTTATTTGGCTTGCTTAACTTGATCACATAGTTTTAGATTGAGGCACACATAGAAAAGGACACACCAAATAAGAAGGACCAAGGTCTTGTTTGACTATGTTGCTATAATAATGAAGATTGCCAACTTTATAAAGTTCCTTGACTCATTGGAATTCAACAACTTTCAGTAGAATCTGCACTTACCTAGATCTATAAAAATATAATATGGAGAAGGCATTATTACACTACTCGTGCGAAGAATGGAACATGCATATGGGAATATGATTCGTTTCACAAACGTTGGCATGTGTGCAAAGAATCTTATCAATAATCAACACACATTAGAAACTTGTGTAATATGTAACAAGCTAAAATGATACCACACTGTATTTCAAATGTGATGCTTCCCATAACATTCTACAAACTAGAGACCATTTTTAAGTATTAGTATATGAGAATATGATACATTTTACAAACATAGGCATGTGGGCAGAGAATCTTAACAATAATGAACACATATTAGGAACTTATGTAATATGTAACAAGCTGAAATGATACCACATTGTATTTCAAATGTGATGCTTCCCATGAGATGCTTAATTGTTGTTATTATTTTATCGTCATATAGCTTGGCAATTAAACAATTTAGGGTTTGTTGACTAGAGGAATAGAATACCTACAAGAGCATTGCAAGCCACCAATTATCCTTAAAGATCTAAAGTCAACCAACATACCTCTAGATGCAAACTTCAATGTAAAGGTAAAATGTGCTTGTCAAATTATATTTTAGGCACTGTTGGACTTGCATAATAGCATTATAAAATGTGTTCTGTACTTATTAATTTTCTTTGTAGTCAACTCCCACACCCTTCCTCCCCATCCTTCTTCCACACACACCTTCCCCCAGCCTCAAAACCCCAATCTCTCTTTCATATATATTGCTTATTTGATTTTCAGCTTTCAAATTTGAACTTGCCGTAACTAAGAGAAGCCAGAAGAAAGAGAAGAGCAAGCTTTCAGGAACTCTAGGTTATGTAGTACCAAAATATTTGTTGGATGGTATGTTATTTATACTTATGGAGCATCACATGGTAATTTGAGAATGTAGTATATGTTTGTGTATTGATTGAACTGTCAGGCAGTATTCGAGGCTTAAGCTTGCTTAGTCTGGCAAGTTGCCTAGGGACTTTGCAAGGACAAAAACACTCATTTTCCAACTACCCTTAAGGATTGAACCTAGTTCCCTTAAGTGGTCGGACATATCTTTAACCATTGATGCATAGAAAGAGTGGTTCCATGAAATCATGTTTGATACGTATAATGGTAAATAGTTGTTTGATTGGCCAATATAGAAATGAGCAGTGAAATTTTTTATTACAAATGGCAAGAAAATAAAAATTGAAATACTGAACTTGGATTTTGGATTTATGATATGATTTCAAGTGATTAGGAGAATAGTTCTTTTGTTTACAATATCTTATGTCATATTCATTTGTTTTTAAAACCAAAAGTGAACATTTTTTTTCTTATGAAACAATACATGTAGGTATATTAACTGACAAGAGCAATGTGTTTACATTTGGAATTGTTCTATTAGGTAGAAGGCCTCTAGAGAAATTGGCAGCAGATCAATGCTATCCATTTTCAATTGGGTATAACTATTATCTCTAAGCTCTTTCTTCCTTGGCTCTTGTTATTCTTGAATCCTTTATTTTCTTATCACAGTCTATACATATATCAAAAGATTGAAGTAATTCACCAATAGAGGGAGTATTGAATAATAAATATGAAAACCCACAACACATCTATAAATTTAGAAATTTATTTAAGTCAATAGTTGTGAAGCATTACTTCACAAAAAATTCGTCAGCTGATGTGTTTGCAATTAAATATTGTAGGCAATGCCTCAACTTATGGATTGATCCAAGCTTCCTGACGTCATGGACCCAATAATAAAAGATACAATGGATATAAGACACTTATTCTAGGTTCATTAACATAATCTAGCTTTTTTCTTGTCATTGTCACTTTATTTATTTCTTTTGGTTTCTATAATTATAGTGGTAGTGACTAGCTCCGAAATGAGCTTGTTTTTTTATTAATAATACTTGAATTGCAATAAACTTGTATAGGTCGCTGCTATGGCTATATTATGTGTGCAAGAAGAACCAAGCTACTGCCTACTAATTACTGATGTATTGCATTCCCTGGTTCCTCTTGTACCTACTGAGCTTGGTGGAACACTAAGATATGAAGCATCCATGTCTCCATTTAGTCCTGTTAGTCCTACTGATCACAAGCTAATTCTGTAATAAAACGTGTTTCATGCTAATATTTGATGACAATACCTTTGATGTAGAAATGAAGCATTTGGGAAGCTTTTTCCTTTGGCAAAGTTCTTAAGAGAACTAATAATCCTAGATTAAGTGAAACTTCTTTTACATGCTAATTCATAGGGACAACATCTCTTGTACTGTAATCAATTGTCACGAAGATTCTTGCACTGTGGTACAGTGAAGAAGATTTTCTTTAGAGTGGGAGTTTTATCCTATTTGCTAGAGCTTGACAGAAGCTTCACATGATAAGTTATATATTGTGTTGCAGAAATTAGCCAAGAGAGTACAACATGTTGCATAAATTTAGATGAGATTGTGAAGGATTCTATATAACTATCCCTCCAGTCTAAGGTTATGGAGTAAACATGTATTTTAGGAATTCATGACCTTAGATTCTTTAGTGTTTTTTATGATGTACAAATGCATACCCTTTAGGTTCCAATTGGGTGCTCTATTCACTAATTTCCTATTCATATGCTATGTAAGCAACCACTCTTGTTTGGACTAGAATCTTTGATGATTCCAAATAGAATGTCACAAGAAACTGTTTTATTTGTGAAAAGTCCTGGATGTCTGTAGGCACCAAAATGGTACTTGGAACAAGCATCACCTTCTACAATGTGTGTGTGTGTGTATTATTTTGGAAAAAATCTACTTAAAATCTTAGCAGGTGTATATTACTAATTGTTGCATTAATGTACAATAAAAAAGTATACATTGGCAAGTCAAACCAAGTTATACATTAATGCCCATATCTTCTCAATAAGAACAGTCACGTGTAAACGTTGCTAATTTAAAATAACAACCACATTTAGAAATTATTATTTTAATTGAATACCTATATGTAGACGTCGCCAATATGTTTAAATAGCCACGTTTAAATTATGGTAACGAAGAGATTTGTCACGTTTATAAATCGCCATTTTTGTCCAACGAATATATATAAAGCTTCTTCAACCTGTGTATGGCCACAATTAAACATCATCAATTTAGTAATTTACTTACGTGTATACGTTACTAATAAAAATATTTACCCACGTATAAACGTCGCCGATCATAAATTTCCCTCCTTTCATATTTGGCGGGATGGGTATTAATCATATTTAGCTACACATAATTGTGACCAATACATGATAGTAGGCCATGTTTAAACGTGGCCCAATAAAGTGTATTTGGCTGTCAAATTTATATTAGTGACATTTAAATTTTTAACGTTACGTATCAAATCTGCGACGGACCTTTGACGACGTTTATAGGCTACGTGTAAAAAAAATGTGACCAAAGATTTTTGGTCACGTTTAATTAATGTCTAGCCACGTTTATTAGACGTGGCCAAAGGCTCATTTTCTTTTAGTGCATTATCAAAAACAATATGGATTGATTTGTCCACAAGTTCTTTTATTAAAAACTCTATAAGCTTCACTAGTAAGGGAATAGCTAAGAAATGCACCTTCGTCACTTTTCGCATCAAATTTATCTAGTTGACTTTTCCCATTGTTTAAGATGTAACATTTAGTGCCAAAAAGATGAAAGTATAAGATGTTAAATCTTTTACCACTCCAAAGCTCATAGGGGGTTTTCTTAAGTATAGGTCTTATGAGCACTCTATTAGAAATGTCGCATGCAGTAACAATGGCTTTGGCCCAAAAATACTTGGGTAGATTATTTTCACACAATATTGTCCTAACCATTTCAATTAAAATTATATTTTTCCTTTCAACTACTCCCTTTTGTTGTGGTATTCTAGATGCTGAAAAAATATGTTCGATTCCAAATTTGCTACAAAATTCATCAATTTCATAATTTTCAAATTCTCTCGCGTAATCGCTTTAAATAGTTACAGTGTTAATACTTTTTTTCATTTTGGACTTTCTTTCAATATCTAAAAAAGACATTTTGATTTGTCTTTAGATGTGATAAAGAAAGTCAATATATATCTAGCGAAGTCATCGATAATAACCAAGATATATTTTTTGTCACCTAAACTTAAGGTTTGAGTAGGTCCAAATAAGTCCATATGCAATAATTCTGATGGCCTAGAAGTAGAAATGACATCTTAGAATTAAAGAAAATCTTAGTTTGCTTTCCTTTAGACATGCTTGACAAATCTTATCTTTATGAAAATTTAGTTTTGCTAAGCCTTTGACAAGATCCTTTTTAACAAGTTTTGAAACGATATCCACATTAACATGCCCCAATTACATATGCCATAACCAACTATTTTCATTTTGAGAGTATAAACACATTTCATGTGAAGAATTGAAATCATCTAGATTGATTTTATAGATATTTCTTTGTTTATACCCTTCAAAATGTACTTAACTATTGTTAATTCTTTCAATGGAACATTTATTGGTGAGAAATATTATCTTGAAGCCATTATCAGAAAATTGGCTAACACTAAGTAAATTATGCTTCAAATTATCAACTAATACCATATTGTTAATGATTAAATCTTTATTTGCAAGAATATCACATTCACCAAGTACAGTTGATTTGCAATTGTCTCCGAAGGTGACACTTCCTTGATCCTTCAAATCAATGTTGTGAACTTGGATGCATCTCTAGTCATGTGTCTTGAGCAACCATTATCAAAGTACCATTTGTTGTTTCCTCTTGAAGATTCGTATAAAATAAATGATTATTTCTTTGGTACCTACTTAGGTTTGTATTCTTTTTGGTTAGAAGTAACAAAGACTTCTCTCTTAAGAACTCAAACCAGCTTATTTTTAGGATTCAAATGCATGGTCTTCCTTATTGCACCATTGTGTATAATATGGCTAAATTTGCCACAATAGTTGCAAGTTGCATGAGTAGTTCTCACAAACCGAGTTTTATAAAGCTTGCAACTATTATCTCTATCATAGCCAATTCCATATTTGTTTAAATCACACTTTTGACTTCCAAGTGTGTTCAAGTTCTTTTTTCCTTCTGTGAACTTGGCTATGGTTGCTTTAGAACTAGCTTTCAGCATAGCATTTTCATTTATAAGTTCCTCTAGTGCCTTTAAGCATACATAGTCATAGTCATTTGTATGAACATCACCTTTTAAGGTCTTATTTTCTATGTCTAATAAGTCAACTTTAATTTTTAGTTTCTTATTTCCTCTTTTAACTTGTCATTTTCAAGCTTCAAGTAATCATTGTCTTTAATTAAGTTTTCATTTTCATTCTTCAATTTGTTGTATTCCTTTTTGAACACATACATCTCTTTCCTACATTTGACATCATCTCCATGAAAACTTGACTTTTCATTTGTAATTTCATCACTTCTTTACATAAATCATTATACATGGTTGCAAGTTCATCATAAGAAAGAGAAGATGAAGAACCTACCTCATCATTCAATGCCATGAATCACACATTTTCATCGAGTCACTTGAACCATCATTGCTCCAAGTGGTGATGAGAGCTTCTTTTTTGGATCCCTTGGATGCTTTCTTGAGCATTGAACAATATTGTTGGATGTGTCCTAGTTTGTGACACTTAAGCAAGTTATCACATCATTCGTTTCCTTTTCATCTTGAGGAGCTACAATCATCATCCTTCCTCTTATTTTGTGGTTGAATTTCATGAATTTTTTGAACTTCCTAGCCATTAAAGCAAGTTCCTTATCGTCATAATAATTATCATCACTAGAGTCTTGATTTGTGGCTTTTAATGCAATAGCCTTTTTGCTTGATTCTTCTCCTTGCCTCTTGATCAACTCATGTGTTTTGAGAGCGCTAAGAAGTTCCTCTTTGCTCATAACATTTAGATCCTGTGCTTCTCCAATGCCGGTTCTCTTAACCTCTCAATCCTTGGATAAGGACCTAAGAAGTTTAGAGTTGATTTCCAAATTAGTGAAGTTCTTTCCAAGCACACTAAAAGATTTATGATATTGATGAATCTATCATGTATTTCATCTATGGTTTCATTTGGTTGCATATTGAAATTTTCAAATTGTCAACATAAAAGACTTATTTTAGTGTCTCTAACTCTTAGTGTTCCTTCATAAGTTTTCTCTAATTCATCCCATATTTCTTTAGCGATTTTATGTGTAGATTCTATTGAAGTCACTTTCATTTATACCATAATATAATATGTTCATAACTATTTCATTTAAATCCAATCTCTTCACTATAATCTCTTTCTTCTTTTCCTTCAACAATAAAAGGATCATTTTGTATGACATTCTATATTAACCTAAGATGTGCTTTAGGAAGATTTTTATTCTACACTTCTACTAAGGGTAGTTTCCCCCACTTAGAAGTGGTGGTCTATTGATAGCTTGTCATTTTAGAAATCCTAGTGCATTTGATACTATGATCTTTACTCTAAATGCAATTAAGCACAAGAAATTAGAGACCTAGCTCTGATACCGAATGAAAACGTCAATTAACAAACTTTTGATGCAATTGATCAAATTAAACATTGATGAAAAAGGTATAACAAAAATAATATATAGAAAATATAAAAGAGATAGGAAAGGAAGATTCAAGCTCGGATATAATGTGGAGTTTGGTCCACCTTCACAATCACATAATATGCCTAGGGCTACAAACGAGTCGAGTCGAGTTGATACAGTACCAAGCTCGAACTTGACTCGAATAAAAAACTCGAAGGTCAAACTCGATCGAGCTTTGATTTTTAAGTTCGAACTTGACTCGATCTAATACTCGATAAACTCAAACTCGACTCGATTAAACTTGATTATTCTTTTAAATATTAATTTAATTATAAAGAGTATTTAATGCTTGATAAAGTCGGACTCGACTCAACTTGATTTAATACTCAATTAAGCTCGATTAAGGTCGCGAGCTCATCAAGCCGAGTATTTTAAAGCTCGAACTTGAATTCGAACTCGATAGCTCCTCAAGTAGCTCGAACTCAAGCTCGACTCGATTATAAACGAGTCGAATTCGAGTTTTCACCGAGTCGAACTCGAGTAACTCGCGAACTATCTCGACTCACTTACAGCCCTAAATACGCCTCAAACCTAGGATTTCACTCGCTTTTATTAATCACAATCACAATGCTCAATAAGAGCTACACACAAATTACAACCTTCAAAGATATATAATATCCTCACTTTTATAATGCTATTTTACAAATGACAAGTATAAAAACTGAGCACTAATTTGATTTTTCTCTCACTAGATTTTTGCAAAATAATGAACTAGAGTACAAGAGTAAAAAGGATGATGAATAGGTTTGTTTGTTTGCAAAAAAAGGCTCTTAAAAAAACTTCTTTAGATCTACCACGAAACATATATTTATAGGCTTTCAAAAGTCAAATACCAATTGAAGGAAACATCTGAAATATGGTAAGTATTAAATGCGCATAATGGCTACTTCTATCCCACCGGCCCGCTGGTGCGTAATGGCGCCTTTAGATGAGCAATTCGCACCCTTGGTACATAGCCGTGATACAAGTTATGGTTGCCTTGTTTTGTATCGGCTCACCAGTATAAGTCTTACACACAAAAACATAAAAACACAAAGCACGGATAACTTGAGTGAAAGATTTGTAAGGTTTCCTTTGTTTAATTTGCCTTATTTTAATCAAATAAGAAATGAGCTATTAGTTTTAATCAAGTAAGTTGTGTTTAGCATATGATTCACCCAATTTTGTTCTCATCAACATCACTTTTAGAATTAATTAGTTTAACAAACACATGGCATGACCATATTGGAGCATGTAGTAAAAGTTGCTACGTCAACTCTTCTTCTTCCTCAAGACAAGCATAGAACCTATGCCTAACATGTCCCAACAACCATCTTCTTAGCCATTTTTTATCCAATCTGCTTCATGATTTCACCAGGTTGATGGTGAAATTATGAAGTATACTTCGAGCACTATGAATCAAGACTAAAAATCAATCTCGATTCATAGTTTTTGTGGGTCAAATATGGCCATAAGTTCAAGAAAAATAATAATGCGGATTTTGCTGTGCCTTTTTATTTTCCTTGCCACAGTGGACATGTGGCATGACCAGGTTGGAGTATGTGGCAAGAGCTGCCACGTCAACTCTTCTTCTTCCTCAAGACAATCACAGAACCTGCGCTTAACATGTCCCAACGGCTATCTTTTTGGCCATTTTTTTCATCTAATCTACTTCATGATTTCACTAAGTTGATGGTGAAATCATGAAGTATACTTCAAGCACTATGAATCGAGACAAAAATTCGGTCTTGATTCATAGTTTTTATGGGTCAAACTTGGCCATAAATTTCAAGAAAATAATGACGTGGATTTCGCTCCATCTATAATCAATGGTGATTTGGATTGATATATGTGAAACAAAGCTTCCTAAGCATAAAGATCAGGGGAATATTCGAATTACTCATTAATAATAGGTCAAAAGTCATCCTTTCTCCATAAATGTTCAAATTAAACCCTAACTTCGTGAGATTTAAAATTATGGGCTTTAATGGATTTCCAAGCTTGTTCGAGCTCCAATTTAGAGCTTGAAGAAACAATCCAACATCAAGAACATTAAAAAATCACTCATATGTGAACTAACTTAAGTTGAGTTAGGGTTGTTTTTTTTTTCCCCCTAAAATTCAAAGTTCTTGACGCAGGAAAAATTGAAGTAAATTGATAAGGTAAACAGATTTCTTGAAGTTAAAGATTCGATTTGCTGGGTTGCTTTGCTTCCAACGCAACCCGCCGCTGCTGTCGAAAGCTAGCACAGGAGTCACTACTGCTGAGTTCAAAAACCGCTGCTTTTGATGGTTTAAAGGCAAAAATACCATCACTTGAGTGTTTATCACACTTAAATTAAGTTAGTTTCCCTCTTCCTTGCTTCCATAGCCGTTGGAAAGGCCATTGTCTACACTGTCGGTTGTTTCTACCGTTCCTGTTGCCGTTCCGATCGAATTCGACCTATTTTGCTGATCCACTGATGCATCCTACGTCTGAAACCGAACCTGATGGACGTCCTATTCATAAGTCCATTTCTTTAGTTATTCATTTATTTGATAAACTAAAAAAATATATAAATGACATTAAAATATTAATAGATAAAAAATTGATAATGTATGTACATAATAGTAGGATCTAACTTAGTAAACAAATTTGATGTCCTATATAATTGATTTTTGACATGTCGAAAACAATTGTTATTTTCCTAAATTAAAAAAAATGAAATTGGTAGCTTTAGATTGTTATTATGTAGAAGTTCTGTTTTTTAATCAAAACGATAAAATGTAACAAATTTAAATTGAAAAAGTATTCAAAACAAAATATTAAAAGAAACCAACCTACCAAATTTATATAAAAAGAATTACATGATATCTAATACCAGTTAGCGGGTACATATGTACCAACAAGGTGACTTAAAAAATGAGAAAAACTTTTTATTAGTGTTTTTAAATATCGATTTGATTCATTTTTCTCATAAATATTATACAAATGCAAATAATAGTTAAGTGATTTTATAAATATCATATTTGTAAATGTTTCAAGTATTACCAAATCTTAGAACATTAAAGGAATAAACTTAATTAAAGAATTTAAGGTAATAACTATTTAGGTTTCAATAGAATAGTCCACAAATCCATGAAACTTTGGTTTATTTAAAGTTGATTTTTAAATCAATTTTTACTTGTAAACTAGTGTCTAAGTTAGGATCAATCAACTCATTAATTCTAACTTACAATTTTTTTCAACCCTGATTGAGTGGTGAGTCCTAAATTTCTTTTTTTTTTAAATTATATTTCTTTAATTGTTAGTTAAGGATTTGTATTAAATGGGTTAGGGTTTGATACGAATCGAATTAAAAAAAATTAAACTAGAAACTGAAAAATCCAGGCTTGACAATGAGGTTTTTATGATTTGACTTTTAAGGACATGTTAGAATGATGAGTGAATTAAACATTTTTATCCTTTTGATAAGATTAGTAAAAACCCTAATAAAGTGCATTGTTGTGAAAGGAAACTGCTTTTTTGGGACTGGAGATTGGTTTAGATTATTTATGCTTATAATTTCAATTTAGTATTTTATTCACTACTATTAGTACTTAGTTGTTTTCCTACCCTTAATCCCAACAAATAATGTTGATCATATTGGAGATTACTTTCCTACCCTTAATCCCAATAAATAATGTTGATCATACTAGAGATTAAATAGAATCATAAGTATATGGAATGTTTATTTTAGCTGTAAATTAATTAATGAATGTTGTGGTTTAGAAACAAAGTCTAAAAGCAAGTTTCTTATATTAGTAATTGTTTCTAGGGGTAATAGATTATAAGTTATTTGATTAATTGGAGGATTAAATAATGATTAGATGAATTTATGTAAATCTATATGTACTTAAAGATTAGAGGTATTCAATATATTTAACAATAATTGGGATAAACCTAGGAAAAATGATAAAAAGAAAAAAGAACCTCCTTTAAATCTTAGACAATTCATAGTAAAAAAGAAAAACTCGACTAGACCTTAGATTAAAGAGGAAGCTAAACCTTAGCCAAGGGAAATCAACTTCTATTATGAATATGGTTGACAGACCCTAATGAGGGTCAATTGCCATTTTCGTGACAATTTAAGGTTGACTAACTTATAGACTAAGGTCTACCAAACGACGCTTTAGCCACTTAATATGACTATTAAGCTTACATTGAATATATTAAGGAGAGTTTGAGCCTAGGTCTTACGATCATGTTGTTTATATATTTGTATAGGTATTTATTTGTTGTTTGGAATCTAAGTTTCTGTTGTAAGGTATTAAGCTGATTATCATGTACATGACTATTGTTACTTGTTATGTGGGACTAAAGGCATAGTAATAAAATAAACTAATAATTATTAGACTGTTAAATTTTTCCTGTTACCGATGCTTGACTATGTTAAGATCTAGAGGTGGTAACCCTAAACTGGATTTTCATGGTCTTAGAATGGATGGATTTTTAGGATGATGTGATAATTAAGTGCTTAAGTCATGTTTATGGGTTAATGTCAATTGATATGAAGAAACTATAGCTATTTAGGTAACTTGGGTAGGAGGAAGTTATAATGTGGTGAATTTATGGTATGGGATATTGGTTTGAGTATTGTAAAAATCCTAATTACACTATTTAGGTGATCAACTCAAAATCTGATTATTTCATTAAGTTTTTATTGGAAGTGTGGATTTTCAAATCAAATTGTTCCTTGCATGTGTCTCGTCATTACAACAATTTGGCATCACATGTGATGTTGATATCAATTAGTTCTGGACTATGTATAATTAGAGTCATGAATTACTCTAGAATTCTAAGATTTTGAAAATAGGATGGACACAATGTAGTTTGGTATGGTTCACCTCTCAGATTAAAGTTGAACTGAATATTATGGTTTAAGTTTTTTTCCCCCCTTAAATTGGACATGATTATACAGTTCCATTCATAATTTTCCTAAACCTAAAAAGAGTTTGATTTGATTTGGTACACGATTCGAACATAATCCCTAATCACTATTTTATTAGTTTGAATTTTGTTTAACAAGTTATCTCTCTGCCATGGCACTATATCTTTATAGCTAATGTCATTTATATTAAAGATAAGGATATACACTAAAAATAGACAGTGCCTTAACCATTTACATTACAAATTCCCAAAAGCTAAGTATCTTTTGCTTTTATATTTACAGATCATCAACAAAGTTATTCTAAATACAATCATCTCGATCCATTAGTAGTGCATATGGTAGTGGTATAACTAAAAGCCATATCCACTATTTTTTCTGTTCTTTTTTTAAATTTTGCTATTTACACTCCCAAACCAAATCATTAACCAAATGCCAATTGCCATTGGTTAGATTGAATCGCAAATTAAATCATAATACAAAAAAGACAATATTCTTTGGTTTGTCCGCTGCTATTCGTGGATCAATCATTTTTTTTTTTGCCTAATCCAAACTGGAATATTGTTGTTTGCTTCACTATATTAACTAGTCTAATAAGTGTCCCCCCCCCCCCCCCCCCTTCTCTCTCTCTCTCTCTCTCTCTCTCTCTCTCTTAAATTCAGTATTTATGCATTGCAAAGTGATATATATGGGTCTATGATGCATGTAATATACCAATAATTAGTTTATAATGAAGGGCAATAGTGTAATTCGTTGTAAAATAAGAGATTTTTATAGTCCACCATAATGTTTATAAGTATGATGTTTTATACGATGGACTCGAGAATGAAAACAAGATACATGGATGAAAATTGGATTATAAGTAGCCGGCCTTGAATTATAAGCCGTCGGCCTTGGATTGGCTTTGGGAGATAATCCGCCAACCTTTGATGGAGCACGGAAAAATGAAGTTAATGTACTTCCTAGGGGTTTTTCCTTACCTATCTATATATATATATATATATATCCCCTTAGCTTAGTCTTGTCCCACATTTTCTTAGCATTTGGAAACCCTAAGAGGAGCAAGGAGATAACCTCTTGGTAAGTATTTTTCCTTCCAATCTTTTCGTGATCCAAGTAGATTATCTCTTTATGTGTTGCCTATTTCTTTGAAGCGAATCGTTGGTGGAGAATTCTTTGGTGAAACCCTAGATTCTTTGAGGATTTGAGTCTTGGAGATCAAGAAGGCTTGAAAGTCAAATCTTAGATAACGTATAAAACTATCTTGTTCTTGTGGTATTAAAGAAATAGTCTTTTTCTAAATTGTTGTTTATATTCTAGAGATTTGGTGAATTGTGGAGAAAACCCTAAGTTATGATTGATGATTTGGTCTTATGATCTAGAAGGTGTGAGATCCAAAGCTTTGAGTAAATATGAATTCGTTCAATTCTTTATAATTTAAAGATGAGATCTTTCCTGATAGTTGGTGTATTATTGATTGGAAATTTTAGGGTTTAGAGTAATTTGTGAAGAAATTTTGTGTTTTAGGGATTTTGTTGTCTTATGAGCAAGAGGAAAAAGGTGTGCGAATCTATTATCATAGATTTTGCGATTTGGATTGTGGATTTTAGGATTTATGGTTTAATTATATATTGAAAAACAGATTTTAATTTGATGTATGTTGATGATCGGGGTTCTAGTGAAATTAGGGTTAATAGTCTTTTTAAAGGATTTGTTGATATTGGAGTTTGGAATGCGAATCCAGTTACGACCTTATCTTGCTGGCTGTTTGTGCTTATAGGGTTATAAAATAATGATTTAACCCTGTCGAGCATGTAATTGAAAGTTTGTTGCTTATGTTTAGCCTTGGTTAGTAAAGACTACGCGGAGTGTGATACTAACAAGGTATCCTGATGATCCTTGTGTGCCGTTGTCCCTAATGGAGTTGCACTTGGAGATGTTTCCAGTAGTTAAGGAATATTGCGAATATAGCATCCGGTGTCTGAGAGATTCCCAGCACATATATGTATATAATTACCTATTTTCAATATTGTTTGTTTTTAATGAGTCATGGGATACGCTAGGTTTGGGACTAGAGTGCTATGGTTCTGAACTGTGTTGGTTGCTTGGCTAATTTGAAGATAATAATTTGTGTTTGTTGCATTAGTTTTAGGTCATATGTGATATTGTTTATTGCTTGATCATTTGCATGTGTTTTTAGTTTGACATTCTGCGCGTTTCTGCTCATTCCTTTATTTTTCAAGTACAGGTGAAGATCAAATAATTTATGATATATCTAGATTCGATGTATATATGGACTATGAGGAGGATGTTAGCGAACTTAATTATCTAGCAGATCTCTAGATTGTTTTTGGATAGCTGTTAGTAGATTGAAAACTATAAGAAGTTGTTTTTAAAAGTTATCTTGAGTTTATGAGATTTTTGTGAAGACCTTTTATACGAGTTTAGTTACAATAGGTTAGCTTTGGTTTATGCCAACTAGATAGTTATAAAGAAGTTTTAGTTATATGACATTTTTTTTAAAGTATCTCTATTTTGAAAGTTTTGAAGATATATATTTTTAATTGTTGGTGGTTTAGAGTTTTAATAGCCTTAGCGTGTTCTTTCAAAGAGAAGGACATGTGACGAGTTGTGGGCGTTACAGCTTATCTGGTATTAGAGCAATAGGTTTTTATCTTATTATATTTAAGTTATGACTCCCTAGGACGGTGAGCAATGATGAGTGGGGCAGCAAATAGTTGAGTTTCCTTACCTAGATTAGCTTTGTCTCTATCTAGCAGTTTCCCTTAGTGTTTTGAATTTTTTAGGTTGCTTTACCTCTAAGATATCTTGTATCCTTACCTAAGATAAGAGATAAAGATTCGTCTCTCACAAGGTTAGAGCAGCAATTTAGAATATAAAGAGAAAGTCTATAAGATGTTTTGGACCCCACAATATCACAAGATTACTAATAGTTGTGGCCATCTTAGATTTGTTACCCTTTATTAAGATTTCTTTATTGATTCTTTTCTTTCTAATTATGATTTCTTTATTGTTTCTTTCCTTTCATCTTATAATTTATAAATATTATATTTATTTGTTATTATGTTTCATAATTATTTTCATATATCTTTTCTTGGAATATTGGTTATTTTATTTTAGTTTTGTTTTGTCGGTACTCCCTAAAATATATAGAAAAGTGATAAGTAAAACAAATAAAAAAAATCAATAAATGGTAATTTATAATATATATATACACACACACACAACCCCTTACTAAACATATGACCTTCTAGACTTCTACCATAATACATGTACATATTTATGCAATAAGTTAATGACATAACCGACAAAATAATAAATAGTAAGATAAGTTAAAGAGAATATATATAGACACATATGAAGGAGTTAATAATAACTTTCATTAAGAAAAGTCAAAATAAGACAAAAAAATTTAATGATAGTCAACAAATCTCTAATGATAGTTAATAAAACTTTAATGATGGCTAATAAATATAAATCTTTAATGATAGTTAATAAATCCTTAATGATCTGAAAAAAAAAATCTTTATTAATTCTTAATTATAAATCTTTAATGACACGACGTCAACAAATCTTTAATAAATCTCAATTATGAATCTCAAGAAAAGTTTTATGAGAACCATAATTTAAATTTAATGATGCAAACTTAAAAAAAACAAAACAAAACAAAACTACCACTCCTAACTTTCTATAGTGGTAGTAACGACTCGTTAATTTAAAAAAAATTATAATATATATATATATAAGTTTTGAGAATTGAATATTCAATAGTATCACAACATGAATACTTGAGTTAGGACTTTTTGAGTTCATTGTTCGTTCTAGTATTTCTATTGTCTTGTCAAAATCAACGTATTAGTTATTCTATCATGTTGTGTCGAGTCTCCTCGTGTCCTGTTCTTTCTAGTTTTGTCAAGTTGTATTGAGTCGGTCTTAAGAGTCGAGATATATGTCAATCCAATATTGGTCGGTTCATCTAGTATTGATACTTATCAATCCTCTCATGAATGTACATGTGTTGGGATAAAGGATAAAAATTTCTTAATTTCAAAATTTAAATAACGGAAACAGTGAGATATATATATATATATATATATATAAACTTGACAAATTAGTGAAAGTTTATAAGTTAAAGATAGAATAAAATTAAAATCATAATAGAGAGAGGGAAATGATTATTAAAGTAAAACAAAGTGTTAAGACCAAAAATGTCATAATCATAACATTAACGATAGTACAAAAAAAAGTGTAAATGGTAATCCTATAAGTAAGCAAAATAACCCATCCAGTGTAACATGTGACAACTATTATAAATATTAACTTGGGAGCATAATAATCTTATCTTTTATTTATTTATATGATTATGATATTTTTCTTTCCTTTCCTTCGGTAAAAGGGAGTAAGCATAGTATGAAGTGGGAAAATAATTATGTGTTCTTAAATGTTGTTGGTAAAGGATGGAGAAAAATTCCAATGTTGTAGTAGAGGAGTATTCAAGGTAAATTACGGTAAAATTTAAGATGACAAGTGTCAATATGATGTAGAATCGTTAAAACCACAAGAAAATATATGGTAATATAAGAGAAGAGCAAGGAATGCTAATGAGATGAGATGGTAGCAGTAAATATGTTTAGTAAATAGAAGTTGGAGGCGAAAAAAAATAAAAGAAGAAGAAGAAGTTGATTAGAAGGAATTGTAGGAATAAAGAAAATCCTAATAGGCAGTTGGTATGGTAATATGTGGTTATAGGCTTGATAAGTGTAAAAGTACCTATATAAAGGCAAGTAAGATAAATCATTATTGAAGAGTAAATGGCAAGAATTTGGAGACAATCAGTATAAATAAGGGAATGGTTGAATTTTATAAAGATAAAAATATACATATGGAACAACAATTACAAGAAGGAAAGGAGATCTTAGTGAGTTATAAGATATGATGAATATAACGACGATAAACAATAATGATATATGAACTAACATATATATAATGATGAGTTTTTTGAAGGATTCTTAGAAAAGTCTATATGAGACCATAGGTAAAAATCGTTACATAAAGTAGCAATACAAGTTTTGGGAGACAATTAGAATAACATAAATGATAAATGAAACTTGTGGATTAACTATGAAATTTGACAATGGAGATAAAATTTGATTAAACCAATAGAATCATAGATGTTAACATCATCTAAAATGATAGCCTTATGTAAGATTTGATCTTTAGAGTTAGGGTTGAATATTATAAGTTCTGTAATTGGAGCTTTCTAATTGTGGTTTGAGGAATTATAAGGTGACTGTGTTTTCAGAGGGTTTCAAGGGAAATAGTGGTAATCAAAGGTAAAGCATAATGATCAAAAAGTGTTAATAAGTCAAATTGATATTTCTAAACATATCATATAGTTGTTTTGAAGGATTTTATGGTTGGTTTTTGTGTTAAAGAGATGTAAGAGTACCATTAAAGAAGATATTTTTTTGAGAAACGAATTGAAGAGGAGCAGAAGGATATCGAATTCAAGTAGAGAATAATCAAGTATAATCTGAGAACACCATGAATGGATTTATAAAGTAATAATTATAGAGACAAAGTGCATTAGAGAACCGAATATCAAGGAGATATTGGAGTATTAGGAGCATAGATGTCAAAGGAAAAGTTGAAGTCATCTAGCAATTTTAAAAGATTTAGTATATACCCTAGGTATCCATCTTTAATCCTCATATATACATTGGTGACAAATATAAAGGAAGGATAATAGGAATTGAGGAAATGTGTTAGAAGCAGTAGGGATAGTTAAAGAATATTTTGGGCTTAGATGAATGATATACAAGTGATATAAATGAGCTTTGCTGAAGAGCAATAGTGGTAAATACCAAGTTGAATTAATAGAGGTGTATATGATATGGTAACATTTGAAGTTTCGGGTCGATGTAAAGCTTTAATCTCTATAATTTAAGGTTGAAACTATAGTTGTAAGATTTTCAGATATATAAACATCGCTTAAGAAAGTGATTTGAAGATAAAACATAAAGGAGATTTTCGATAGAAAAGCTAGTGATCAAAGGCAAGATTTCATGGTGGAAACTATCGTTAAGGTTTTCATATTTTCTGGAGGTGTGTCATGTTGTTGTGGAAGAAGTGAACCTTATCTAGGCAATAAAAGTTAGGAGATGTGGAGACATCTAATGATTTATAAGATAGTTGACATATAAAATCGTGTGAGAAAGGAAGAAAAGGAGTTTTGGAAATAAGTAAATATAGTGTAAGAAATTAGCGATGGAGTAGAAAACATCTTAAATGCTGAAAAACAAATGGAAACATGGATTACATAGTTGGAAACAAGGATTTAAAAGGGTTATATTAATCCATATAACTTTCGAGGACGAAAGTTCTTTTAGGAGGGGAGAGATGTAATATACAAATAATTAATTTACAATAAAGGGAAATAGTGTCATTCGTTATAAAATAAGAGGGTTTTATAGTCCATCCTAATGTTTATAAATATGTTGTTTTATACGACGGACTCAGGAATGGAAACAAGATGCATGGATGAAAATTAGATTATAAGCCGCCGACCTTAATTTATAAGCCGTCGGCTCTGGACCGGCTTTAAGAGATAAGTCGCCGGCCTTTGATGCAACATGGGAAATACGAAGTTGATGTGTTTCCTAGGGTTTTTGCCTTGCCTATATATATTTATATATCCCCTTAGCTTAGTCTTGTCCCACATTTTCTTAGCCTTTGGAAAACCTAAGAGGGGTAAGGAGACAACCTCTGCGTAAGTGTTTTTCCTTCCAAGGAGACAACCTCTTGGTAAGTGTTTTTCCTTCCAATCTTTTCATGATCCAAGTAGATTATCTCTCTATGTGTTGCCTATTCCTTTGAAACGAATCGTTGGTGGAGAATTCTTTGGGGAAACCCTAAGTTCTTTGAGGATTTGAGTCTTGGAGATCAAGAAGGCTTGAGAGTCAAATCCTAAGTAATGTATAAAACTATCTTGTTCTTATGGTATTAAAGAACTAGTCTTTTCCTAATTTATTGTTTATATTCTAGAGATTTGGTGAATTGTGGAGAAAACCCTAAGCTGTGATTGATGATTTGGTCTTACGATCTAAAAGATGTGAGATCCAAATTTTTGAGTAAGTATGAATTCGTACAATTCTTTATAATTTAAACATGAGATCTTTCTTGATAGTTGGTGTATTATTGATTGGGAATTTTAGGGTTTTGAGTAATTTGTGGAGAAAATTTGTGTTTTGGGGATTTCGTAGTCTTACGAGCAAGAGGAAAAAGGTGTGTGAATCTGTTATCATAGATTTTGCGATTTGGATTGTGGATTTTAGGATTTATGGTTTAATTATGTGTTGAAAAACATATTTTGATTTGATGTATATTGATGATTGGGGTTCTGGTGAAATTAGGGTTTGTAGTCTTTTTAAAGGATTTGTTGATATTGTGGTTTGGAAAGAGAATCCAAGTACGACGTTACCTTGCTTACGATTTTTGCTTGTAGGGTTATAAAATAAATTGATTTACTCCTATCGGGCATATAATTGAAAGTTTGTTGCTTGTGTTTGGCATTGGTTAGTAAAGACTACGCGGAGTGTGATATTAACGAAGTACCCTGATGATCCTTGTGTGTCGTTGTCCCTAGTGGAGTTACACTTAGAGATGATTCCAGTAGTTTAGGAGTAGTGCGAGTATGGCACCCAGGTGTGTGGGAGATTCCTAACACCATATATGTATATAATTACCTATTTTCAATATTGTTTGTTTTTAATGAGTCACGAGATACTCCAGGTTTGGGACTAAAGTACTATGATTCTGAACTGTGTTGGTTGCTTGGCTAATTTGAAGATAATAATTTGTGTTTGTTGCATTAGTTTTAGGTCATATGTGACATTGTTTACTGCTTGATCATGTGCATATGTTTTCGGTTTGGCGTACTGGGCGTTTTCACTCGATCCTTTATTTTTCAAGTACAGGTGAAAATCAAATAATTTATTATATATCTAGATTCGATGTATATATGGACTATGGGGAGGACATTAGCGGACTTAATTATCCTGCAAATCTCTAGATTATTTTTGGATAGCTATTAGTAGATTGAAAACTATAGGAAGTTGTGATGCGTGCTCGGTACGGATCTTGAATTTCCCAGACTCTAAGAATCAAGATGGCGAACCTTGACCCAATGAAATATTCAGATCTGGATCTGAAACTCCGCGAACCTTGGTATAATTAGATGGAATTGACCTTGACCCTATGGTTGAGTAATCCAAAGAATCTTGATATGAAGATCGCGACCCTATTGGAAATACCGACCAAGAACCTTAGTATAATCGAAGAACTCAACAAGAAATCAAATTCTTGAAGAGATATGCGTGCTCGACACGGATCTTAAATTTCCCAGACTCTAAGAATCAAGAAGGCGGACCTTGACCCAATGAAATACTCAGATATGGATCTGAAACTCTACGAACCTTGGTATGATTAGATGGAATTTGACCTTGACCCTATGGTTGAGTAATCCAAAGAACCTTGATATTAAGATCGCGACCCTGTTGGAAATACTGACCAAGAACCTTGGTATAATCGAAGAACTCAACAAGAAATCAAATTCTTAAAGAGATTCACAAGTTCTCAAAAGAACTCAAAGAGAAAGGAATTCTCTCAATTGTTTTTTCAAAGGAAAATATGTTGTGTAATCTGATTAGTCTATCTCCTATACTAGCCTTAATATATAGGCTATTACAATGTAGTTATACAATCGTAACTGAAAAACATAATTGTGGCAGTTACATAACTGAAACGTAACTGAAAAACATAATTATGACAATTACGTAATTGATAACAAACTGAAAAACATAATTATAATTAATCCCTACATTAATTAATAAAAATAAAAATAAAGAAATTCGAAAAGACACAAAACTAAATGAAAGCAGGCGGCATTGGGTTGGCATACAGCCTCTTGCAGCTCTAATTCTTCAAGTTTTTAATCCTTCGTATCCCAAACTATTTTATAGGTTTTCTTGACTCGTATTTTTATCATTGAAACTACAATCAAGGGGTCTCCAACTCTTTGAAATTGATTATTGGACTTGGAGTTGATCGGCTCTAATGTTGATGCTATCAGATCCTCATCAAGTTGTTTTTAAAAGTTATCTTGAGTTTATTAGATTTTTGTGAAGACCTTTTATATGAGTTTAGTTACAATAGGTTGGCTTTGGTTTATGCCAACTAGATAGTTATAAAGAAGTTTTAGTTTTTATAACATTTTTTTTAAAAGTATCCCTATTTTGACAGTTTTAAAGATATTTATTTTTAATTGTTGGTGGTTTAGAGTTTTAATAGCCTTAGTGTATTTTTCAAAAAGAAGGACACATGGCGAGTTATAATGTCTTTAATTTAAGACGTTACAATGCAGTAGATGCATGTTGAGCTCCATAGTTACCAATTGGTGATTTTGCATTTCAAGTGGTGATAGTAATTTGATATATGGAAATGAAGTGAGAATGACTCTAGTATAGGTAATATTAAATGGGAAAAGTACTTAGTAAAATTTAGGTTTATTAGTACATTTTTAGATAAACCATATTTATCTTTTTAAAATTTATATGTGTGAATTTAATAGTAGGTTCTAGTCCTTATATATTTCTGTTGAGGAAGATATATACCCAAACATAATATGTATTTAAAACCAAAAGGAGAAATTATTAGAGGAGGTAAAAAATAACTATGATAAGTAGGACAAAAAGTAAAAGAGGAAAATGATCATGAGATTACAAGATAGATTATAATAGAAATATAGAATTGCTTTTTGGGTCGATAAATATTTAATTTAACATGCATCGAATGATTTATCATAATTAATCCTCCAAAACCACATATAATTAAATTAATGAAACAATTTGCATATATCTAATAGTGTTTTATTTGTCATCCCATCAATCACACTCTGCTATTTAATATTTATAAAGAATTTTCAAAATATAGCTCGCATTTTAACTCTCTTGCTCTTTTACTTGCTAACATTTAATAAACATGATGATAATACAATTTAAAGATAGAAAATAACCATTTAAACAATATTTTTAAAAAATATTCAAATCAATTATGTAAAACGAATTATTTTGTTACGAAATGCAATAAAAAATAAATTATATAGATTCAATAATATGGTATAATATATTGTTCAACAAGATCATGAAACATATTGATATTGGTTATCACTTCCACATAAAATGGTTGCTTTTTGTCACATTCTTGCTAGCAGTTGCTATTTGTTGCATTCTTCTCTGCTATACTTTAACAAAACACTAAAGCATGGACATTCTCAGTAAAAACTCATCAAAAATAATATTTCTTGATGATTGTTGTCTCTTCTAACAATTGTAACATGAGATTTTGGGGCATACTATACTATAATTATTCAATTTGTATCACTTATGCACTAGGACATGAAAGTCTTTTCACTACTGTTGATGAGAGAATTTAAATAAAGGGCTTCTCAAGTCTAGTCTAATCCAACTAAGATGCCAAATAGCTTAAACATAACCCTATGGACCTTCCATTCGATGTTAGTTATCTATAGCTCACTCAACATTATTCAAATACAACCGGTCAGGTTAACAATGTGACCTATCCACTTGGCTAAAGGCTCTCAACCAGATGATAGTATGTCATGTCTCCCTATGATTTCGGAGCATGGATTAGTAACTTCTCGACCATTACCCACAAACAGCCATGAATTTTCATTGTCTCCATAATGTCATAACTATTGTAGGTATCTGCCAACCTCCAACAGACTATGTATATTTCATCTGGACATTAACCAAAAAGAGGTCTACACACTGATAGCCCTTACTTTATTATTCCATTTACTTTTATTTAATACCCTACTGATTTGATTGTTAAAGTGGTCGCACTAAACAACTCGTGATGTCTACTAACCTTTTGCTATCTTATAGTCCATATAATTCAAGATCTAAAACCAAGATTACTATATCGGAAAACTAATGCAACAAAAACTTTTTAAATTCAACACTGTAATCAAAACAATAATATAAAATATTGCCAATTGTTAAGCACGTAGTAGCCTTTGAGGCATAAAACTTGACCATGAGCAAAAAGAGAAGAGAAGTAGTGGTAGAGGACCTCAGCCTTCCTCATGAGTGTCACTACTGGGACTCATGAATCATGTGTGAATAGCCGTCGGTGTTAGATTTTGCAAGGAAAAAGAAAAGGAGTGTTTCTGCTCTATTTTAGTTCATAAAATCCATTGAATGATGCATTTCATTAATCACAATATATATAAAAGTTTACTAGCAACCTTTTACACTAGGAAAAAGTCACATCTTCACATCAAATAATCCCATCATGATTCCTAATCCCATCATTAGTTGGTAAACTAAAAGTAAAACGTATGGGCTACCATCTCTTGTTAATGGAAAGCAAAAACACAAAATATATTCCAACTAACATATATCTTAAGAGTAATTTAGAAAATTCTTAAACTTTAACACTCCTTCTTAACACTATGTTTGGTAAATTTTTGACAAGTGGAAAGTTGTGGAAAGCTAATGAAATCTAATGAAAGGAAATGAAAGAAAATAGGAAGAGTTTTTTTAATTGTTTGGAAATTAAATGTGGAAACGGAAGGAAATGAGTGGAAATATTATTAAACAAAAGTAACAAAATTACTTGATTGCCCTTTTAATTTGTTTTCCTCTTTTTGTTTTAAAGTAATTATAAATAATTTATCCTCATTTCCCGTACTTTCATCCTAAATTTGGAGACAAGGTGAAGAGCTTCATCTTTCATTCCATTTCCCCTGACATCTATTAATTTCCATCTATACATATTTACCTAAACACAAACATTCCTTTCATTTCTTTTCACTTCCTTTCATTTAATTACTTTTCCACCCATTCAAAACGTAGTGTAAGATTTTTCTTAAAGACTCTTGTGTTTTCCTTAGAACTTCAAATTTCCCTCTTGGCAAAGCTTTGGTCATTATATTAGCAAGTTACTCTTCAAATTTGTAAAAAAAATTGACATTAATATGCTTGGATTAGCCATGAAACACGGGATTTTTTGCTATACAAATTGCACACTTTTTTTCCACTTGGATGATTGTCGCTTCAACTGGTTTCATCCATCAATTTAAATTTCTTAAAAACTAAAAACACATTTGATTTGTGTCTTAAAAAGTATACCCATGTCATTCTTGTAAAGTCATTAATAAACAACACAAAGTGCTTATATAAAGATTAGGTTTTCATTGGACCACATACATTTGTATGCATTAATTCCAACTTTTCCTTAGCTTTTCATGAGGATTTAGAAGGAAAGGTTTGCCTATGTTGCTTTCCCATTTGACATGACCCACATGTAACATTTGGGGTAGAATTCTCTAGTAGGTCTCTAGCTAAACCTTGCCTATAAAAAGAATTCAATGCAGGAAAATTAAAGTGATCATATCTCTCATACCATAACCAAGAATTATTCGGTTTTGCAAAATTTACACTTTCATCAACTAAACTCCAATTTAAAGGAAAGCTCTTATCAACCATAGGCAACTTAGCAATCAACACACTGTTGGGATCATAAATAAAACAACAATTATCCTTAAAAGTCACCATGTCAAGTTTCTACATCACATGGGCTTTGACCCTTCCTTCACGAGCTGCCATCACAGATCTTCACTAGTCGTGGGGCCATATAGGCATAACACTGTTAGAAATTATTTAGCATGGTTGTCCTAGTCCAAGCCTTCAACATCATCCATGGGTGAGTAGGTCTTCAAAATGATGCTTAGCATGGTTTCATTTGGGCTAGGGAGTGGGCCTTGATAATGAAGAGAAGGCTTTCTTGTCAAAATATCCTAAGGTAATTTGATTTGAGCAACTCTCTCATTATATGGCCATTCATTTTTTCTCTTCTACATCATGTGGGACTTTTTTTCCCAAACACATTATCCAACAATGTTAATCTAAGCATGATTTCAAAACAAAAAGAGTATGAGTTTAAATCCCTACATTTGTTTCATCCCTATTTATTAAACTATATATAATTGTGTTGTTAACCTTAACAATAACCACTAAATGAAGCCAAGTTACTTTTTCTGAAAGATTACAGAGAGAAGATCGTGCACTTAATTATAAGTGAAATTCAAGATTGACTTTGGCTTTTTGATTTGAAGATAGAAATTTTATAGGTAGGTTTCAAGTGAACAAAAGTTTCCTATCTTTGAATAGAATCCTATCCTTAGGAAAATTTTACAATAGAACAAGTCTATGAAAATCTTATTATAAACTATTTAACACACAGCAAGGTTAGTGTTTCATCATTTATAATATATACCCAATTATAAACGTGACTATCTTTTCTATCCTCATCTCTTCTAACAATATCTTATTATATATGAGAAAGAAACCAGTAACTTTGATACATACATGAAAAATTTGTTAACACCATGTACCATTAAATTTTGCTACTTTTAAGCCTTAGAATGTGGAAGATAATCATCAGTTGAGGAGACTTGGTTTAGCTTCAAGGTCAATCATTTTGATATAATATTCAAATTATTTTAACATAATCTCTTATGCTAAATTATATTTTAGAAAGCTTGTATGACTGGATTATACTACAAGAAAGATTATTGATATTTCCTTGTTTGTTGGTCAAGCAAATATTAAAAACAATGCTACATACAACCATTCAGCACATGAACGTTAAAAACATGAAGAGTAGTCCATCTTCAAGAAACTGCTTCAGGCCAGCGTTAGCTATAAATTGAAACGTTAGAAATCCTTTGCTTTGGAAATTGATCTAAATTTGTAAGGGTTAATTTAAAAAAAAATCCACTTTTAATTAGTATTTTTGTATGGGAATCCTTTGGAATGAAATGAATTAAAATGGAATGGAATAAGAGCAGAATCATAAATTCATTTTTTCGTTTAGATACATCATGAAATAGAGTGAAATTTATATAATATTTGTAAAAAATTATCCTCGGTAATAAATGTGAATAATAAATATAAAAGAGTATAAAAAGATAATTATAATAGAGGATGGATCACCATTCGATCTTGTCAATGGCAGAATTAAATTCTCTTTTAAAGCCATAATCTTTTAATTCGGAGAATCACAATTTCATCTTATAAAAAAGCATCCAAACATGAATAGTTGATTTGGTATATGTATAAGTTATTCTCTCACATAAGGCAACTGTATTAATTGTTATAAATAAAACACTTTATTTGTGTTCAATTTGGAAAAAAAAAAAAAAGTTCTACCTCGTCAAGTTTTGTACCAAGCAAACTTCTACGGTACCTCGAGAGAATGGCCTAGTTCCTTTTTATAAAGAAACTCTTAAAAATACGGGAACAAAAATTAGGATTATTGTTATAGATGGTATCCAAAATCTAACAAAATATGTAATTAGGTATTAAATCTTAAAATTGATCGATTTAGTATCTAAAAAAACATTTTGTGCACGTCAATAGTACATTTGACATGTTTTTTTAGGTATTAAATTATCAATTTCAAATTTTTTCAAGTATTAAATCGATCAAATTTAAAGTTTGAGTACTTAATTATATATTTTATCAAAATTTAAATATTATTCATGACATTATCCCTAAGGATTAAGAAGATAGGAAGATATTATAGAAATTCATAAATGTATTATTACTTCAGAGAGACTTGCTCACATGATTACTTGTGTGTGTATGAATTTCTCCTTGTCCTTTTTCTGATCTTCCTAAAGTTTATATAGAGCTCCAATGGATCTGGTATACTCCTGCATTGAACCGTTTCTATAGTATAATCGGACAATAATCCTAGAAATCTTATCTTTTTGCAGAGTAGTACAATAGTTTAAAGGAATCTACTTTTTTTTTTTTTTATATAAAAATAGTATAATAAGGAATCTGCTTTTTCGAAGTTCTTTGTATTTTGCTAAGGTGACACTGCTGTTGTCTCTTCGTCCTTATAGAAGATTGATATAAAAAAGAACATTAAGGTTCAATCACAATTAGAATAGGTTTGAGTAATAATCATACGAGACTGATATCATTAAAAAAAGCGCAACACCGCACAATTTTTTCATGATATTATTAACATCCAAAAACTCTTTTATTAGTGGCAGACATATAGGAAGGTACTAATCCTAAATTTTATCAATTCCCTCAATTCTCAAACTACACTTTCACACCATTGAAATTGTGTGAGATAAAAATATCACCAATGCACGTTGAATATATGGGTAACATATGATTGTAAAAATTGAATAGGATTAGGTGAAGTAGATAGTACATTATAATGAATATTAAAAAAAAATAATTTCTTATATTATGTTTGATATATATGATACTAGCACATCACAATTCTTATTAAGAGGTTTTTCTTATTTTTTTGTATATTTCCAATGTTTTTTAACCATCAACTATAAGGAGCAAAAATATTACGATTTGTTAAGTCTCAAATACATTTTATAAATTAAACATGATATAATAACTTTGTTCATTCCAATATCATAAAAAGTTGTGCAACCAAAAGCTATCATGGTAATTTTGCATTGTGAAAATTTTCATGAACCTACATTTTTGTCCGCAATAACTTCAGCTATAGACAAGATAACTTAAGTATTCTATTCAAGTTTTTGTTTTCCATCCATTTGCACGTTTATTAATACATAGAGATTCCATAGGAGTTTGCGGCTTCAATATATGAGATTGATAATTTCTTACAATTTGCTCTTTCGAGATGACGAATGGGAACCATAAAGTTTAATTCTAGGTTATACGTCTGCCCTTGCTAAAACGTGTGAATAGTTAGTTCAGTTTTCATATCAGGATTAGGGAAACACAATTCTTAGATATCGGTCCATTAATATGGTCATTTTACATTGCCTTAATCGATTCACCAGGCCTATTTAGTATTTTTCAGAGAACACAACTTTGTGGATGTATGCATCTGACTGCCAGATTCATGTCATAGGGTGAACATAAACGTGCCAAGTCAAATCTCTTTTCAAGAAAATGAGAGCAGAGGAAGCGATTGATTGAGATCATATATTACAATTTGGTAAAATTCAATTGTCCATCGGTTGTGTATCGATTTTACATATATAATTACTCTTTTTGCCCGCCTCCAGGGCAAATCTGCCTCTATAGGTTGTTTATGGAGGAGCAAAGCTCTTGACCCTGATCGTACTGCCCAAATGAAGTCTGCTTCAAATTCAGACAATGATGACAGGGAACTTGCAATGATCAATGATTCCGAGAAAGGGAAAATTTAAAACAACTCCATAGATGATGGAAGGCACAGATAGGCAAAATAGGACATAAAAAAAGCAAAAGAAATGTATTTGTCATGAGTGCTATAAAACCTGTCGGATAGTATGGTTGCTCTGTGTTAGGAAATATCAAAACTGCACATAAGCTGTTGGAACCTTCGAAAGTGGCGGTCGGTTTTCACAACCATGGAGCACAAGCCAAGCTGCATGTTAACTACAAAAACAGGCACTAGACGTCGTAGAAGGATTGTTCTGCATTTCTTCCATCTTTCTTGCCTTTACTTCATTGAGGACTCTGCTAATCCACTCTGCGAAATATGTCTCATTGTGTCCGAGCGTTCTATCTTTAAAGATGTCAATGCAGCGACCATCATTTTCAGGGTACTTGCAAGTTGGTCCATCAGGATCATGCCAGGCACCTTGATGTCTCATCCCTGACCAACTAGCTAACCATTGGAATACGTATTGACCTACACCAGCAGCTTTCAACCACCCTTTTGGGAAGAACTCCATGACGCTGCTGTTTCTGTCCATGAAAAGCATGTTGGTTATTTGAGCTCCGTGTGGAGAGACCATAATGTCCGTCTCGCTCATTACTTTTACCTGCAAATCAGCAACTCTTCGACTTCATTGCTCATTGGATTGGTATAGAAAATCTTATGGTGTAAGCAGCAAAGTGAATTATACAGAACAGAGATATTCATAACTATGATACTATAGAAATATGATACTTTGGGGAGTTTGTTTCATGGAGAATGTTTCCCAGATTTTAATTATAATCAAAGCTTTGCAACCATAATATTCTCAAGAGATTGCTGATTCAAGTGAAATATTGGTGGAAGACGATGACAGTGGCTCATCACTAGTAGTAGTAGTATTTGTGACCTTGGAGAAAAGGTAATTCGCTCTTCTTAAAACGGAATTCATTTTCCCCATTTTCCAATGAAAGTTCCATGAAAATCACTCACCAACACTACCCATGATCTTTGATTCCTATCAAAAATTGCCACTAGATGCAAATGCAACCAAAATTAAATCAAAATATTATCGTGTGAAGCACACACACCTAAAATGAAATCAAGATCCAATAGAACAAAACAGCCTTTTAAATACTGCACTAACCTGTCCACAGAAGGTGAGATTATGGGGGTAAGCAACCTTCATCCGACAGCCCTCCACCTTCAAACACTCTTTCTCAAAAATTTCTGTAACTACAGACTCATTTCTAAACGATCTTGCCCCTACTCTCAACCATAATGTCAACCTGATAATCGGAACTCTCTTTCCTTGAAACACCACATCTCTTTCTACAATATTACTCACGTTACAAACTTCCTAGCCTTACATCTCATCAAATCAAAAGTCCCCTCTCTTCTATCTGAAGACATGCCCCCTTCATTGTGCCTCATCACAACTGCCTCCTCAAAGCAAACTGGAGTATTCTCATGAATCCCGTTGAATATTTCGATATAAGGTGGCTTCCCAAAAGATGACTCGATCAAGTTCTCAAGCCACATCGCCATGCTGTCCCTCATTTCACCCCAATGGTATAGAATCCACCGGTCAGGAGACCGGCAACCGTATTGGAGTTGCCAAGCGAAGAAAGGGAATGCAGTTGAAAGCGCATGCCAAATATTGTGATAGTCATAGTGGTTGTATGATACAAAGGTCAAGTCCTTCATATAGGTAGCATTGTAGGCAAAGCATCAGGCCATGCCAGTGCATAGTAGTTCCATGATCCGTCGTGAGGATGATGGCCTTTGAGGCACAGCAGACGACCACTGGAAGATGAAGAAGGGAAGTGCTGATGCTGGGCACCTCCGTCCTCTTGGATGTCGTATAAGGTGCTCATGAACCAAGTGTGACCATCCATCGCGGTTTTCTCAAAACGAAGGTCTTTCAGGGGTAGGAAAGTGACCGATTCTCGTAGTCTTTCCTTCATTGTTTCGATGAGTCGTGGTTCTGTTCATCTTCAATGGTCGTGGTGTCGCAGTTGGTAGTGCTGTTCATGAGCTTTTGCCACTGCTGGATGATAGACAAAGTGTATGATTGCTCAAGTGAAATATTAGGAGCGCTCGGGATGGGGATGAAAGAGGAAATTGGGCTGATTTGGAGAGTGTGAATTTGGAACAGAATGAGGAGGATGACAAAGAAAGCGGTGATGTAGATGGAGAATTTAGTTGTGTTGAAAGTGATGTAAGGTTGTCTTTTAGGAGGTACTTCGGCCATGACATATGAACCAAATTAATATATGACCTGTTTGTTGCAGAGGTGAGACCAAAGAAAAATCTATAAGCTAAGCCAATGAAAACCAGAAAAGAAGATGTACAAATGGGGTGGCTTCACGAGTTTCATGGGGATATGGACACTTTGGGCATGGAAGGTTCCTTGATCTATACAATACACAATAAACGAGCTTTAGTGCATAAATAAGGGCCCTTGGTGGATCCTACCCATTACCTCTATTACATATCCAAACATGATTGATATGTCATCACTATATATCCATACACAATGTATAATACTTAAATGAATCTTGAAAAGAAAATGTATAATACTTAAAATGTCACACTTAATATAGTCTAAAACGTAAATGTTGATGCTATATAAGAAAGTAAGTTTCCTTGTTCCCAAATCATGTATCCATGTTTTATCCAATCAAATATTGCCACATGTAAAGAACGTCAAGTGTGTATCATACATCTATACATATATAATTATTTAAGAAACTCATGACCAATATTTTACATTTGCTATTAATTAAATAAAAAAATAATTAAAAGTTGTAGAAAATTTTTAAAATCCTAAAGTTAAAGAAAATAAAAGGGGTTTAAACCTTTAAAACATCATAGGCCACTCCAAAGCCAAGGCTTAGTTAATAAGCATCACAATCAATAATGTGTTATAAGTTATAACTCATATTATTGGTGGATACAAATTAAAACGAAAATTAGTGATAACAATTGGTTTTAAAACTAATTGCACTATAACTTATCGTGTCTCACTCTTTTTTATTTTTCCATCCACCTTGTTAAGGAGGTTACATGATCCACCATATTTGTGGTGCTCAATTGGCTACCTAAGCTTCGAAGAGGTCAGCCACCCACTGGGGGGTCATGCGACCTACCTCCTTCTGATAGCAGCTAGTCCTTTGTTGCCTTGAGATAGCAATCAAAAGACATATCTCATAACTAATATTAGTAAGTGTAAATATCAAATTCAAATCTTTGTTATGAGAGAATTTACAAAGTATAAATTTTATATTTGGTATTTGAAATTTGAAATTTTTTTCAACGCCATTTATTGTGCATGCATTATATTGTTTATTGCAAAATTGGATAAATTTTAGATAATTAACTGCAAAACTAAGCAAATTTTATGTAATTAATTGCAAAATTAAACAAATAATAAGTTTGCAAAATATTAAAGATAGGATATTAATTTATAATTTCCTCATATGATAGTGTATGGCTCGAAAACCACACATATACACCATTCGAAAATGAAGATACTTTATTCACTTGCAAGCATCTACCAAGTGCTGAAACTCATACACAGAGAGACTAGCACATGCAAATACAAAAAGGATGATTGAATGTGAAAAGAAAAATATTCAGCAAGCCCTTGCGTGTTTTGAGTTTTGATTCTGAAAAATGATGCAACTTTTCAAATTAAGAGTCAAAATTTTATTCTACTTGTGGTGGGAGAAGCAGATGATCATCTTGAAAGTTGACAAATCTTGGTTGCCAAAACAAGTAAAAGTATGGAAATTGAAAACTCAAGTCATCGATGTGTTAAATGTACATGCATTTTGCATAAATTTAGGCATTATATTAGGATAGTTTTCTTAGCATGTTAATTCAACGTGTATAAGCAAAAGGTCAGGTCAGAATCCAACGTAAGAGTCAACTTACGATATAATATATATATATATATATATATGGCTGCGATATTTTGCGCAGTAATTATCAACCGCTTCTAGAAGAACTTGTTATTTGTCCAATATAAACGACAAGCCCTTGAAATCTTAGAGAAAATGTGCTCAAGATGATACCTCAAGCACTACCTAAACCTACTTAGTCTATTACCTCGAGTTTTGATTTGCCAATATGGACACCTAACCGAAACTTTATTGGCTTGTTCACTTCGCAGTATGAAATAAAGAGGAAATAAAATTCCAATTCAAAGGGAATGTAATAATATTGTAACAACTATTACAATGTACACTTAGTATAAAAAGTAAAACAAATAGTTATTGGAGTAAAATGTAAAATATCTATAATACCAATTGTATTTATTATAGAAAAAGGATAATTATATAAGTGATATTTTTAAGATAAGGATATTTATAAAAAAGTTGAAAATAAACTATTAATGGCAGGGGATAAGGACATGAATTGTTATTCATCATTTTACGTAATAGCAATTCATTATCAATTGTCGTTCCTTTTAAGTGAGCACTATAATATTTTTACATATTGGCCAAAAAAATATCAACTTTACATTATACGAAAAGAGAATAAATAACTAATTATGTCAAATGAACAAACAATACTTGATCTAACATCTATTTGTCATGTGATTGGGTTGAAAGGTTCTAGCATAGTAATGTGGGGCTTGATTGGGAGTTGAAGAATGCACTAAAATAAAGCTAATTTCATTTATTTTTTACTCGTTCCATATATACGTTTTCTTCTTTATCGCATTAATGGTGTATAAAGTTAAAGCCTAATATTGATACGCTAGGATTTTTTTTTTTTTTTTTTACATGTGCAACACATGTCTCACTTTGATTGTTAAAAAAGTGCTAGTAGACATATAGATGTTATATTATTTGTAAAAGATAGAAACGATAACTAGGGATGAGCAAGTAATCTTATAGTATATTGCACTACTCGGTTGAAAGCCACAAGTTAGTTCTCTTGAAACCTTATTTCCTTGTAGGGTATAGATATGAAGTCTCCATACTCTCTTCCCACTTTATAACTTGTATTCTAATATATAGATAGTATAGATTCTAAATTATGATGCACTCCTAATTAAAAATTATAAAATAATATTAATAAATAAGAAATAGTTGACAATACCCCCTTTTTTCTATACATGTTTTAGAAAATAAAAAGGAGTTTAAACCCAAGTTAACTTATTATAAAAACCCTAAATAAAGTGTTATCTTACCTAAATGTTTGTTTTCCTCTATCCCTCCTCTCATGTCATCAAACTTTATTTTCTATTTCTTTTTCCTTCTTGCTTTCATACCATACTCTACTGTGATTTTCAAACTAAAGTAGCACTAGAAAAGATACATTCACTAACTTCACTCTTTAATTTTATAAAAAAAAAAATTCCATTGAAATACCTATAAAACATATATTGAGAAAGTTTAGTAAAACAAATTGGGAAATCACTTTATTTCATGTTCTCCACTTGTTCTACTATGAATAATGTTACTTTTCCTCTTGATGTAAAGATATTTCAACTTTCACACATAAATAAGATCTTCATGTTGTAAAACTTGTGATATTAAAAACTTTCTTCTTATATGTTGTTTATAGTAAATATATAAAAATAAGATAATTTTTCATATTACATAAAACCAAATATATTGCCATAGACTTGAAATTTAAGAAAGAAAGAAAAAATTTATAGACTTCATGAAAATATTTACAAACTCCTTATGATACTTTATACCCTATAGATTTTATAGGAATATAGAGTACAAAGTACATATAAATGTTATAGGATAAGTTTCATATATTATACACTAGATAGGATATGCTCATACCCTTATATCCTACTCATCCAATACCTGCTTAACTCTTAAATTGATAACATGCAATACTTTAATTGGTTACTAGCTTTGACTAGTTTAAAAAAAAATTACATTATAAATTCAATTAAATCTTTTATTGTCCTTTGTATTGTGTTTTTAATATTACCCCAAGATATAATTAAAACCTTAAAATGTTACGATAAATTACTTCAACTTCATTTAATTTATGTAGTAAAATTTATGAGTCTAATACATGTTTGCCTTTATTATAAAAGAAAATTACCAACATACAAATTAAACGAAATCAATTACCAAAATGTCATTGCAAAATTGAATCTGTTAAATGGGATATAAATATTTACATACAAATTGTTAGAGTGAATCGCAATACTAAGTTTAACCACCATTCCTATATTGCGATTATAAAAGGTAATACGTTGTTTTCACAAGTTTATCATAGTCTCCACTCACGATTTAGTTGACACTGAAGAAAAGTGAAAATGGCTTAAATTAGAAGATAGCCTTTTGTATGGGATTGGTGCTTTTTTTTTAAAAATAATTATGGAAATATGGCACTAGAAAAACTTATTCAAATATAACAATGCGCATGTGGTACCCATGCCCTCTTCTTTTTATGAAGAGGACACATGTGCTTAATCATATATATACAAATTCATTCTTGTCGAATTCATTCCATCTTGTATTACAAAAACACTTTTCTCTCCCAAATACCACTATAGAGGTGCAACATAACCATTCCTTTCACTTTCTGGTGTTGGATCGTCGATTGTGAAAGTAAACATCTCTTTTCCTTTTGCTATTTTCCTTAATTTACTTCACATTTATGTCATTGTGGTCAAAATGATAGTTGAAACCCTAGGGTTTTAGTTCGAGCTAGATTAGTCAAATTTTGTGATTTTTGTTGATTATCTCCCTTATTAATGTGTTAGACGGTAGTAATTGTAGTAGTGTGCTTAGATGCATGTGAAGATTCAATGGCTGAAGTAGTCATATCGTTCATGCATATTGTAATATAAAGATAAATAATTTATAATGAAGGGCAAATGTGTCATTTATTTAAAAATAAAAGGGTTATGATGAACCTTAATATATATGTATATTTCATCATATGGTAGATACGTGATTGAAGACAAGGAGTCGTAGTTGAAGGCCGCTTTGGCTTCTACGCCGTTGGCCTATGTCTCGTATGCCGTAGGCGTTAGGCCAGGCTACATGGCCATAGAATCGTCTCCAAATGTTTTAGGCCACCAACTTTTGTACATAGGCTACCAGCCTTCTTTCTAGCCGTCAGCCTTTCCTATACGAAAATTAAAGGTTTTACCAAGTTTCTTTATAATCGAATATATTCTTTCTTCTCCAAAATCATTCCTGAGCTATAGAAATATATCTCAAAACCTCTGTTTGTGATATTAGCATCAACAAAGATCGAGAATCAAGATTAAGGTGAATTGATCCTCTTAAATTCTTTAGAGATTTAAAGGAAAGGATTTTTTTTCCTAAAGTTTTCCTTTGGATTTCGAAGGAAGTCTTGGAGTTTTAGTGTTTTACAACCAAGGAGGCCAAAGAAGAACCAAAAGAAGTAGGTAAGTGATTCTTCTAAACTCTTTGGTGATTTAAAAGTGAAATATTTTCTAAATTTCTTAGTGGATTTTGACGGGAGTTTAGTTTTGAAGGAAATTTAGAGAAAACCCTAAATCAAGGATTGGAGAATTTGTGATTTATGATAAAAGGAGGTAGGTGTATACGAACCTAGATTTTTAGTTCTTTTCAAATTAAGGATTCAAATGATAATAAGAATATGATTGTTTTATGGAACAAGTTTTGAAATAGTTATGCTTATGTGATTAGATGTTTTGATGAAATTAGGGTTTCTACTTCTAAAACTGATTTAGGTACGACCTTATCTTGCTTGTTGCTTATGATTATAGGATTAGTAATTATAAATTGATTAATTTCTATCTTACTTTTAAATTTGATTTGCTGCTTATCTATGGATGAGTCTAGTAGATTGGGAGGACCGTTGCTACTAGGTTGGCACCCTGATGATTTATGTGTGGCTTTATCCCGAGTGGAGTTATACACAAAAATGATTCTAATAGTCTAGAAATAGTGCAAGTACGGTACCCAGGGTGTGTGGGGAGTTCTCAACACCAATATATTATTATTATTATTATTATTATTATTATTATTATATTATTATTATTATTTTCTATATGGTTGTTTTTACGAGGTCATGAGTTACTCTGGGTTTAGGACTAGTCATGAATGGTTCTAAACTGTGTTATTTGTTAGCTAATCAAATATAACAATTTATGTTTGCTACATTAGTTATTAAGTTGTATGTGAAATTGTATAATGTCTATTCATATGCATGTGTTGGTAGTATGGTGTACTAGGCTTTTATGCTTATTCTTTTATCTTTTTAAAGAACAGGTGATGATCCAGTAATGTTTGATTTATCTGGTCATGATGTGATCGTAGATTATGGAGATGACAATGGTAGACCTAATTATCTTGCTGACTTTTAGATTTGCTTTAGATTAAATATAGCTATTTGAAAACCATGTGAAGTTTTATATTTTCATTATGGATTCTGAAATTCTATGAGATTTTCTTTCTGATGTTTTAAGTTTGATTTAAGTTGACTTTTGGTTTCTGCTAACTAAGTTATTCAGAAATTTTGTTATGATGAAATTGTTTTTGTAGATACCCCATTTTTACCCATTTAAGACTTCAATTTATAGTAAAAAAATTAATATTATATTAAGCCCGAAATTACAAAAAAAAAGATTTAAAAAAAGAAAGAAAACAATAAAAAAAATAAGAAGAAAGAGAAGTCATTACAAATGTATAAAAAAAAAAATAAACAAATAATAATAAATTTTTAAAAATATTTTTGGGCTTGATATAATATTAATTTTTATTATAAATTTATTTTTGGACTCAATTAAATAACTTATTTAAATAAGTTATTTAACTGGGCCCATCTTTAAAGCCTTAAATATAATTTTTGCGCAAACCAGAACAAGGCACAAACTAACAGCCTATATGGATAAGTCACTAATATGCGCAAGGGAGACTTGGGTTCGATTTTGCAAGAAGACAAATTGTCCTTTATTTCTCCTTATTTTTTCCTACAAGCTCCCATTGGCCTAATGAGGTAAGCACATATGTTAATGAGCTACCAAATGAGGTAAGCGCATATGTCAGCGAGCAGGTAGGTGAGCGTATTGAGCCTATAAATACTTAACACATATCAATAACAGAACAACAACACAAAAGAAAAACACAAAACAGAGAGAAAAAAAAAACACAATAAAGAGTCTGAATCTAAGTTGGAGGCAGCTCGAAGACGTCGGCAACCACTCCGGCGACCACAACCCGACCCGACTCCAGTAGCTCCAACCCGATCCAGGTAAGATTATTATTATTATTATTATTATTAATTATTATTATTATTATTATTATTATTAGTTAAAAAATGAGAAAAATAAAAATATATATATAGATATAGTATGTGTATGAGTATATAAATATATATATGTATTAATACTTATAAATACATAAAAATGCAAAAAAAAAATGTATAACTAAACAATTAAAAGAAATTTGAGACTTAGAAAAATCTACTTTCTAAAGTAAGGAAAAATGGATCTGATAGATTATAAGGTCTCATACAAAAATCTATTTTAAGGAAAAATTAAAATTTAATAAATTTAAAGCTAAAAGAGTTCTAAATCCTAAAAATCACTAACAGATTAAAGTTTTATAAAATGAACTACGTGTTGTCTAATCCCGATAAGCGGATACGTAGACATCTCCGGGGCGACATAAAAAATGAAAAAAACATTTGATTCATTGCTCATTATAAAGATTGTAAGCTTTTGTGATAAATTGTAAATATCAATGTTATTTGTATTTATTTGTAAATATTAATGTGAATAATGATCAATTTTATTTTTTTATTATTTATAGGTCTTTGAACATTAAAAGGATAAATTTTAAATTATAAATTTTAAGTGGTAATCATATGGTTTTAATAGGTTAGCCCCTAAATCCAAAATTTCTGGTTTTATAAAGTTTGGTTTCTAAATCAAATTTTTCGCAGACTAGTAGCTAAGTTAAGATCATCCAACCCATTGATCCTAACTTATAATTTTTTTCAATTCCAATCGGGTAGCGACTCCAAAATGTTTTTAAAAATTAAATTTCTTTTAATTCCTAATCAAGGGTCTGTATTAAATGGGTTCGGGTTTAATATTGATAAGATTAAAAGAAATGAAACCAGAAACGAAAATCCATACTCGATAGCTTGGCAACTCCACCAGGGACGCCTATTTTTAAGAGGGCTAGCCGCTTGAAATTCTTATATTTAAATTTTATTCTTTTTATGTTCATTCTTGTATATTATTTGTATAATTATTAATTTATAAATAATTGTACTAATCTTTTTCTTTAAGTGATGCAGATAAAAAAGAAAATTCTGTAAATGGCCCTAATTGGGGCAAATGTTATTTTCAAGGGGGAATTTATGAAAAATGTGTGCGATATACGGTCAAAACCAGGCCGTCTTAGGACCTTAGGCAGGGAGGTCGTTAGTAAGATCTGGGGGTTGTGGCTTTTCCACCCTCTGGTTCATGAAATGACCTCCCGCTCTGGTTTAGTGTTGGTCTACGATCCACTAGACTGAGGAATCTTTAAAACCCAACCAATTGCAGTCATAAACACGGGTTCATGATTAAATAATAATGGGGCATACCTTAAAAAGTTACAGTTTCAAATACTTTTAAAATCTTCCCCTTGAAAATTATTTATCTCATTTTTTTAAAAACAAGGTTGTAACTGAAATACAAATCTCAGAATTGCCCCATGATTAATTAGTCGTCAACCCCTAAGTTTGCATTCGTGTGAATTGCATGTGTAATATAATTTATTGTATTTTGTAAATATTAGCTTGTTATTAGTATTATAATCATTTGTAAATAGTTGAAAAAATTTAAAAAATAAAATAAAATGATAAACTTGTAAATTTTCTTGAATAAAAAAAAATTTTTTTTTTACACAGGTAAAATAGTATACATCATGTGATATAAAAAAAATCTATATATAATATAATTATAAAAAATTTCCCTTTTTTTTTGTAAATAGAGAAATTCTCAAAAAAAATTGTAAATACTCTTTACATTATATAGATCATAATAAAGTAAATACAAAACTTGCGTATAAAAGTTGTTAAAAAATGCATATTAGACTTGTAAATATCCGCAGATTGTACATAATTTGATCATCTATTAGATTAATTTCTCTTTTAGATAGTTTTAAGTTCTTTTCAATTACAATCACTCTTTGTTATAGGTGTTCACTCCTTTAAACTCAAGTCTATTATTCTATAAATGTCAATCTCCATTTATGGATATTTAAAATAGAAATAGAAAAGAAAAAATGCTAATTTATAAAATAAGTTTTGGTTTAAAATTTTCAAAAAAAAAAAAGAATAATTTCTGTAAATAAATTTCTACTTTAGGTTGTCAACAGTTATTGTAAAATGTGGTTTCCAAATACTTTTTTATAAATATCCATTATTCTATCAGTAATTAGTGTTTTCTAATAAAGTTTTCAAAAAAAATAAAATTTTTTCCTTAAAAAAAAAAGAGAGAGAACAAGAAAAAATTGCTAACAACAATCAAGGATCCTTTAAATTTTGAGACCAATGATCACTCATTTTAGGCTAAAGATGAACTACAAATGAAAAGATATCAAAAATAGGGGGCAACCAAAAGGACTTGATAAATCACTAATCAGGGGCATTTGTTCGGCTTAATTTTAAAATATAAACCCAATACAAAAAGGGCATTTAGTAAATTATCTTGAGGCAATTGAAAAGTGGATGATTGAAAACCAAGAATGATATCTCATTATTTTTTTAAAAAAAAGTCTAGAATGATAAAAGGCAAGACAAATCCTAAACACTAACCCTAAACACTTGAGAGCAAGTGACATTAAAGAGAGGAAATAGATTATTCCTTAAAAGAGGTTCGCCTTGAATTTGATACTTGGGTCAAAATGACATTAGGCATTCATTTCAATATTCCAAACACACTTATCCCTTGCCAACTCAATTGAGCCTATTAAGGAAGTATTTTAAAAGTAAACCCTGTCAAGAACTACCCCACAATGGGCAATTTGGAGGTTAAGATCATTAATAAGGATAAAAAAAAAAAGGATTAACTAATATGTGCTTACCCTAGTTGTATCAATTCAAGAGCAATCAATTGATATAGATAATTCATTTCCTCTGAAAGGAAGAAGAGACTTTATTTCAAAACCACACACAAACCATACCCTTTGAGTTATAAGCCATCCAATGAAAGTTGGAGAAACATAAATCACCTTGAATTCATGTTCATAAAAAAAAAAAGGAGAAGAAGAATAAAAAGGAGAAAGAAAATGGGATTAGAAAAGAAAACCAAAAAGAAAAAGAGAGAGAAGAGAAAAGAAAAATGAAGAATGTTCAAACAAGGTGATCATGCCTAAAGATTGGAGGCATATGCTTAAAGCTCAAAATCACCAAAACCTATCAAAACTCAATATCCGAGGTCTACAACATATTTATATCATAGACCCACCCACAATACCACCTTTTTAGAGGCTCTTCAGATCATAGGACATGATTTATTCATGCTCTTGTAACCAGGGATAAGCGCATTATCAGTTTTCCTTAAGGGTTCTTAACTTGTAAACCCAAAGTGTATTGAAGATAAATTTTAGAAAAATCCTTTATAAGAGATCCATTTCAATTTAAGCTAATAACCAAAAAGCTTACATTACGATTCGAAAAAGACCTAATAGATTGACCAATATATCACTTAAAAGTCGGACCATAATTTTTGGAATCCAAGTCAAATATGTGAAAATAAACCTAAGAAAGTGTAAGGAAGTCCTCCTGGACTAGACAATTCAACATGAGATAATTATCTCTAGGTTGAAAAATCACCTAAAGGGGCATGGAAAATCATTTGCCCTAATTTGGAAGGTATCTGCCTTGAGTTTAACAACTATTTGCCCCAAAGTTGAAAGATAATGCCCCAGTAGAAGCAAATTAAGGTCCTCAAAAGAAAATTTTTGCCCCTAATGTTTAACAGTTTTTCAATGAGAAACCTTAAGTGGTTTAGTAGTTAAGCCTAAGGTTGAACTAAAATGAGTAATCAATAGGACAAGCCCGATGCGTAATGGATTCTATAGGATTTCCACTTGTGAGCATTTTTCCAAAAAAACAGGGTACAGTATTAGTTGAAATTAATCTATAAAAAAAAAAAAGAGTTTTTCAAAGTCTTTGGCTCAGATTTTTCACGGATGAAATTTTTTAGAAGAAAAAAGAGAATCTCAATACTTAGAAACTTTAGTCATCCTCCCTTCAATTCAGCTTCAAGAACTTTAGCTATCTTATGAATTCTTTAGGAACCTCAGCATTCCCATAAAGATCTCAAGAGCCTAAGTTATCTTATAGAACTCTCAGGAACTTTAGCTATCTTATGAATTCTTTAGAAACCTTAGCATTCCCATAAAGATTTCAAGAGCTTAAGTTATTTTATAGAACTCTCAGGAACTTTAGCTATCTTATGAATTCTTTAGGAACCTTAGCATTCCCATAAAGATTTCAAGAGCTTAAGTTATCTTATAGAACTCTTAGGAACTCTTGCTATCTTATGAAAACTTTAGGACCGTTATTTGTCTTATAAAGTTTTCAGAAGCTGTAGCTATCTTATGAAACCCTTAGTAACTTTAGTTATCTTATGGAGATTGTTACGATCTCCAGGAAATTTATTTTTCCTCAGAGAATTTCTGGAACCATTGTATTCCTTTATTTGGGAACTTTGGCCATCCTCTAAGTGTAAGAGTTTCAGTTATCCCATAAAGGTTAGGAGCTTCATTTTGAAAATTTCAAGAATCCCAGTATTCCTATAGCTTTTTGCCATCCTAAGTTGGGAGCTAAAGTTATCCTTTGAGAATCTTAGGAACTCTGGTATTCTTATCTTTACAAACTCTTAGGAGTTTCTATACAAATACAAGCCAAATGCCAACTCAAGGAGCGCATCTGTATCAGATCACAGGCTAGCTTATGGAGCGCTTATCCTAAGTAATTAAGAAAGCATGGTCAAAGGACTTTCGCCATCTAGTCAAAATCTTCAGTGGATCAAATGCAGGAGACCATTATCCGCCTTCAGTTTGCCCTGAGTTTTCAAAAGCTAAAAATGGAGTCTATCTTTTTATCTTTGTGATAAAGTTTTACCCAAACTTCACCACAAAAAAAGGCAGTTGTGGACACCCTATTGTTGCCCATTTAAGGCTTCAATTTATAGTAAAAAAAATGATATTATATTAAGCCCACAAATTACAAAAAAAAAAAGATTAAAAAAAGAAAGAAAAAAATAATAACAAATTTTTTAAAAATTGGCTTGATATAATATTAATTTTTATTATAAATTTATTTTTGGACCCGATTAAATAACTTATTTAAATAAGTTATTTAATTGGGCTCATCTTTAAAGCCTTAAATATAATGTTTGTGCAAACCAGAACAAGGCACAAACTAACAACCTATATGGATAAGTCACTGATATGCGCAAGGGAGACTTGGGTTCGATTCTGCGAAGAGGCAAATTGTCCCTTTTTCTCCTTATTTTTTCCCACATGCTCCCATTGGTTAGATGAGATAAGTGCATATGTCAACGAGCTACCAAATGAAGTAAGCGCATATGTCAGCGAGCAGTAGGTGGGCGGTAGGTGAGCAAGTAGGTGAGCGTATTGCGCCTATAAATACCTGACGCATATCAATAACAGAACAACAACATAGAAGAAAAATACAAAACAAAGAGAAAAAAAAACAAGAAAGAGTCCAAATCTAAGTTAGAGGCAACTCGAAGACATCGGCAACCACTCCAGCGGCCACGACCCGACCCGACTCCTGCAGCTCCGAACTGATCCAGGTAAGATTATTATTGTTGTTGTTGTTGTCTATATATATATATATATATGTGTGTGTGTGTGTGTGTGTGTGTTTATATAGAATGCGATTTTATTATTATTATTATTAGTAGTAGTAGTAGTAGTAGTAGTAGTTAAAAAAATGAGAAAAATAAAAAGTATAGATATAGTATGTGTATGAGTATATAAATATATATATGTATAAGATATATGTATTAATACTTATAAATACATAAAAATGCAAAAAAAAATACGTATAACTAAACAACAAAAAAAATTGAGACTTAGAAAAATATATTTTCTAAAGTAAGAAAAAATGGATCTGATAGTTTATAGGGTCTCATACAAAAATCTGTTTTAAGGAAAAAATTAAAATTTAATAAATTTAAAGCTAAAAGAGTTTTAAATCCTAAAAATCACCAATAGATTAAAGTTTTATAAAAAGAACTACATATTGTCTGATCTCAATTAACGAATATATAGGCACCTCTGGGATGACACAAAAATGAAAAAAAAAACCTTTTTTTGGTTTATTATTTCTATTTTGAATTAATTCATTGCTCATTATAAATATTGTAAGCTTTCATGATGAATTGTAAATATCAATGTTATTTGTATTTATTTGTAAATATTAATGTGAAGATTGATCAATTTTATTTTTTTTATTATTTGTGGGTCTTTGAGCATTAACAAGATAAATTTTAAATTATGAATTTTAAGTGGTAACCATATGGTTTTAATGGGTTAGCCCCCGAATCCAAAATTTCTAGTTTAAAAGTTTAGTTTCTAAATCAAATTTTTCGCAGCTTAATAGTTAAATTAAGATCATCCAACTCATTGATCATAACTTATAATTTTTTTCGATTCCAATCAGGTAACGACTCCAAAATGTTTTCAAAAATTAAATTTCTTTTAATTCCTAGTCGATGGTCTGTATTACATGGGTTCAAGTTTAATACGGATCGGATTAAGAAATGAAACCAAAAACGAAACCAAAAACGAAAAATCCAAGCTCGATAGTTTTAAAATAGGTACCCTTTTTATATGAGAGTTTGATGTTATATTTATAATTGTGAATTAGTGGATTAATAGTCTTAACATGTCCATCCCTAGTAAGTATACGTGGTGGGTTGTAATGCCTTCAATTTAGGGCACGACACATATCAGGTGTTCGGTGAAATGTCAAGCAGAAAGTGTTGGAAATTATATGGAGGTGCGATAATTTATGGGAAAAAAACTAAGAAGCCCTTGGGAAAGTCTAACGAAAAATGCAATTAGTGCGCCGCATTCAATCCATATTTTCTACTTCTTACTATTATTTATTTACTAGCGTTGATAGCTTAGGTTTACAATGGCGGATTTGGTTCGCTTTATGGTGTATGCACATGATAACATTGTGAATAGTTTGCATGGAGTGGAGTATAACAGGCGTCCATTAAGGAAAGTTCAAATGAGGGTGGATGTCTCTTTTGGACAGTTTGTTAGCAAGATATGCGCAAGTGTTGGCATGAATCCAAGTATTGGATGCATTGAAATTATACACGGGACCCTTACTACATGTTAAGTAGATTTACTGATGTGTTTGTAACAATTGTTGATTATGAGAGTGTGGAGGATCTATTGGCGCAAGCAAAGAAGTTAAGTGTAAGCCCGACACAAGAGTTTGTTGTGCAAATATCTAGCCATTCAAGTGCATCACATCTAAATCTTTCCTCAAACTTGTTTGGCTATGCAAGTATACCCATCAACCAATGCACAAGTAGGGGTCAATGTAAGTATCCAAGCTCATGAGGAGCCACCTGTTAGGCATGTTTACTTGGCTCATCCAAGTCAAAGTGCATATGTTCCCCCACCAACATCCTACTCCCTAATGCCAGTTGAGGAATACCCTCCAATGCAGGTGAATGAGACATTGTGACAGCTGGAAAATAGAATATAGGAAGAGGTCATGTTTGTAATCAACCCTAGGTTTGCTTATGAAAATTAGGATGGTTTATTATGTTGATCGGAATGGGGATCCCACTAAAGATGAGCATAGTGATAGCAGGGATGATAATGTGGCTAAAGAGGGTGGTCAATCAATTAAAAATATTTCCACTAAATTGCCTACATAACAACCAACTAGTTCTATGGGTACATAAAGTGATGTTAGTTTATCTCAAATGACTACAGTAAGGGATGAAATTCCATATTTCAATGTTGGTGGCGATGTTGAATACATTGCTTTTGAGGAAAATATCTAACTTATGTGTAGTAACATTTAAAGGAACGATGATTTAGAGAAAGGCATGATGTTTAACATAAAGGCTAACCTAATTCACTATGTAAAATCTTTTCATGTCAAAAACCATTGCAATTTCTAGGTGCATGTATAAGCCAAGAACCTATGGTCCGCTTGATTGCATCAAGCAAGAAGATGGTTGTCCATAGAGGCTTCATGCTTATAAGAAAAAGCTAGAGGATCTGTTAGTCATCACTAAGTTGGAAGGGCTTCACTCATGTGTTAATGCCATGGTAGGTCAGGACCATTCACAGATAGATTCAAATGTTCTAACAAGAGAGTTTTTAAACTTTGTGAAGAACAAGGCAAACATGAAGACTAGGACACTAGAGTCCCATGTGGAGAAGGTTTTTAGGTACAAAGCATCACGTAGAAGAGTATGGGAGGATAAGCAAAAGATGATAGCACAGGTTTATGGTGATTGGGAGAAGTTATACAACGATCTTCCAAAGTTATTCACTACTATCAAAGCAACAAATCCAGGAACTCAAGTTAAGTAGGGTTGGATAAGTTCTCCTATCCCTGGAGAGTCAATCCTCAAATGGGTTTTATGGACATTTCGTTCATGTGTGGAAGCCTTCAAGCACTGTAGATCTATTGTATGTGGAGACAGGACATTTTTTTACAGGAAATACAAAGGTGTTTTACTTATAGCTCGTGGCATTAATGAAGGCAACCAAATCGTCTAGTTAGAATTTTGCTTGACACAAAAAGAATCAAAGGAGCCTTGAATCCGATTTTTAAGAAAATTAAAGCATTATGTAATTGGCCACCGAAGAGAAGAGATGGTGGGTCTAATATCAGACAAGGGAAAAGGAATTATTCAAGCATATAAGGATCCATCAAATGGTTGGCTTCCACCCTTTGTAGTCCATTGCTTCTACATTTATCATGTAGCAAGTAATTCCAATAACATGTGCAAGAATCATCGAATGAGGAACCTAGTGACTTATGATGTGTTCCAGGCCAAGCCTTGCAAGTTTGACAATTTCATGCAACTATTAGTAAATATGAATGAAGAGGTAATTGAGTGGTTTAACTGGACAAAACAAGATGGCTCTTCTTGTTTGGAAAAGAAGCAATGAATGCTGGCATGTAAAGATTTCTATCGCTTTGGATATATGACAAATAATATTGTTGAAGCGTACAATTCTATATCGGTTGGTGCTAAGCATTTACCAGTAGCTACACTTGTTGAAAAAAATTATCTATAGCGGTATTATGAATTAGAGTGTAGGCATGCTAAGGCCATAGCAGATATTCAAAAGAAAGAATATTCACTACTTATGCAGTGAAAATGCTAAACAAATGGAGTGGTAAGGCTAGTAGACATCAAGCGAGAAGCTTCCATAACAGCATGAGGCTATTTAAAATCTATACCAAAAGCTAACATGTTGCTTATTGTCTAAAAGGAGGTAGACGGACACAAAAGGTTGACATTGCCAATCATACATGTGACTGCAACAAGTGGCAGATATATTGGATTCCTTACTCACATGCTTTAGTTGTGAGTGCTCGTGTAAGGGTAGATGGTAACTTATACATGTGACTATAATTAGTGGCTGATATATCTATTTCCTTACTCACATGCTTTAGCTGTGAGTGCTCGTGTAAGGGTAGATGGTAACTTATACATGTGACTACAATTAGTGGCTGATATATCTATTTCCTTACTCACATGCTTTAGCTGTGAATACTTTTGTAAGGGTAGATGGTAACTCATTCGTTGGGCATTGGCATAGGTCGTCCAATTAGTTGCAAGTTTATGATGCCCATTTCCTTCCTCTTAGGGATGAACTTGACATGCCTGCTCCTGCAAGCTTTCCAATTATAGTACCTAATCGAAAAAATGCACGTGGAAAGGGTAAGCCAAGGAGAAAGCTATACAGAATGGAAATGGATCTCCATGGTCAGCTCGATATGCTCAGTTGCAATATGTGTAGGGAAGAGGGTTATAATCATAGGGCATGCCCATGTAGAAATGTAAAGGCCTAAGTATTTACAATCACAAAGTATATTGGAAAAAATAATGTTATAGTTTTATAGTGTTAACAATATACTTGTTGTTATCGCTATGATCATTCATATGAGTATTGACATACTTTCAATTCCATATGTAAGGCATATGGAGCCTGAACTATTAGATGATTCTATACTATCACAATAAGACACACATAAGTCAGAGGACATTTAGATAGCATAGGTACATGTCGACTATCACACATCATTTATAATTTCAAAGGGACAATGACTAATTTTGTACCTTTTATCTTTTAAAGGATGGAGGAGATTGGCGTCTATACCATCAGGTCATGACTATGCAGCATCGTGCATTACAACTACATTATGATGATAGAGGGAATCAAGTGGATCCACGCATGATTCCACATCTCCAGATGGTCAGTTTTTATTCAATCAGCCAGTTGCCATACATTAGGCTTGACTGGCTTCTCATTACCGCACTTGTTCAATGCTGAAAGCCTAAGACACATACTTTCAACATGCCCTCTAAAGAGGTCACTATCACTCTTCAAGACGTGGAGCTACTTTTGGGATTGCAGGTTGATGGGTAACCTATCATGGGAAACACCAACTACACTTGGACTAATTTGCATTTAGAATTACTTGGGAGGACACCAAGAGATACTAGTGGGAGAGGAGGCCGCATCAACATGAATTGGCTATCTAACAATTTTCACAAGTAACCCATTAATGCAGTTGAGGCTACCATCATGAGGTACACCCGAGCATACATATTGCTAATGATAAGGGGATTCCTCGTCATTAACTAGTATGTAAACCTAGTCCACGTGATGTTCCTGCCATCGGTGGCAGAACTACGCACACATGGGAGTATAGTTAAAGGTCTGGTGTCTTAGCCTAAATATACGGGCAAATTTGTTAGGCCTCCAAGAAGGGAGCGAAAGAGATTGGTGGTTCAATGATTCTTCTTCAAGTTTTGGCTTAAGACAAATTCCCAGACGTCTCACCACTTCCTAGGTTTAGGATGTATGTCTTCGTTAATCTCCATTGGCGGCTAGATGGAGACTCCACCGTGACACGACACGTCATTCCACTTATGTCATGTCATCCTACCATGATGCACTAGATAAGCAAACAGCAGATGAGGTAATGTTATTTTCTATTTTCTTTACTTTGTTTCAATACAACTTTTCTATATGATAATACCTCATGTTTTGTCTGTTATGATTGCAAATAGAGTAGGAGTCATATCTTGATGGCTTACTAGAATGCTTCCCTTCCTTTTGCAACATAGGCCAGCACATATAGCAGGCATGGGTGCCTCTTATTTGCTTCTATATTATTGAGTGGCACCTCCCTAATCAAGTGCTCCAACAATTTGGTAGCTGACAGGGCATCCCACCAAAAGCGAACATTGATGTTTAACTCCATGCCATTAACTTGCATGACACATTTGACACGAATTAGGCAGAATTGCATAGAAGCTACATCCAGTTATAGAATGACCGAGAAAATCATGTAGGCCCTTTCAGATGGGTGGAGGGGAACACCCGGATTACCAGGGCTCGTATTGATGCATCACAAGACGATACATAGGTCAATCCAAAGCGTTATTCGGTTGTATGATAAGTATAGTAGTTATAATTCTTTTATTATATCGACTTGTAGACTTTTGCATAAATTTAATACAATTGCTTTCTTTTCAACAAATGCGAGACTTCAAGATCAATCTGGTTGGTAGTGCATCTCGCATGGTTCACATTACTCAAAGAGCTACGTGAAATCAAGACCAACATGGAGTGTCGAGGCTTTTCCCCCATGTTCAGCGTGCCTCCACTAATGGGGATGATGAGAAAGAAGATGATGACGATGAAGCTGAGCTTACACGATGATGTGCACAGCGACAACTAAGACCCTATCTTGGTCGGTATTCCACCTCTTCTATTCCTGAAGAGGTGGGACCTTCTTTACCGGTATTCTCTGATGCACCTACCCATACTATACCGCCCAATGACATAGGTTATGCTAGTGGATTCTTTTAGGGTATGGAATCAAACCTATATCACAGTATATTCCCCTCCACCAGTAGCTATCCAAGTGATATTAGTAGTGGCATAAGGGCTATACATGGTCCATTTTACACATCAGACCTTAAGTACGACATTGGTCCAATAGTAACACCTCCAGTGCCTCATAGAGAGCAACAACATGAGGGACATGATGTTGATATGGAAGAGGGGGTAACTCAGCTTCATCAGACATATCAGCACTGCTTAGCAGCCCCATGTGACTTCATTCATTCATATGACAAGAAGAACGAGGTGGTAAGGAAGAGCAAGAAAGGCATCAAGAGCAGCTAAGGCAGAAGTCTTCAATCATAGCCCACTTTGGTCAGGTTGTTTCAAGAGGAGAAAAGAAAAGAAGAGAATAAATTATACATATTGTAATTGTTTCAAACTTATTATTGAAACAATTTCAAACTTGTTTTTATTAATGTTATTGTACCTTTGATTAAAATTATTCCACTAAGCAACAGTTGAATGGGGTGGAAATTTGTTAGTAGAATAATGTTTTAGCTGGATATAAGGTTGAATTAAAGCTGCAGAAGTAGTCAATTGTAATAAATTTGGATATCAATATGTATTTTTAGGACTTGTCCATAATCATTTGAGGAGCACATGCAGCCTCTTCAGAAAAGGAAGACAACATGTGTACTACATGTGCCCTCTTCAAGAAGAAGGCGCAAGTGCTACATGCATCCTACTCATTAAAAGAAAATTTGGTCAAAGGCACATGCAGTTATTTTCTAATATCATATTTTCGTAATTATTTTCAAAAAAAAAAAACACTGGATGCAACTATCTATCTTATCTTGTCATGAATTAAATATGCATTTTAAAGCTCGTCTATTGAGTTGTTGCAGAAGAAATGTGAAAATGATCCAAATTGATAGACAAGAGCTCATCTATTTTGTGTTGTCATGAATTAAATATGCATCTTAAAGCTGATATGCCAAGTGCATTACGGAGTTCGAGGTGCAATGTTAAGCTAATAAGCTGACAGCAGACTCAAATGTTTGAATATTGGTGACTTCAAATTTTCAAATTTTATAAATGCTTATATCACAAATTATTATCGCGACAAATATCCCAATAACGTATGTATCACGCTTCATTATCACGATATATATGTGAACATATATTTCATGTTAAAATTGCGATTTCAATATCATATATCGATAACTATTTTTAATTCAGTCTTATTTAAATAATTATTATCAACAAGCATCCTCAACAAGAAATAATTTCTAAAATTTACAATATTCGGATTTCAAATGCATACTTTAGTGGGAAAGCTCCAATTTTAGGAAATATAAAACTAGGGCTTATGAATCATCATCACCGAAATGGCCCAACAAAGTCAAGTCCGCGCGCCTGCTTTCTTGTTGGAAGCATATGGTTGAACTTTATTATATTAACAATAAGACAGGCTCGTACGACCGCCAAATTAATAGGCATCGTAAATCCATAATCATCCCCCATTTTGTTAATATGGGCCGTTGATCGATCGAAATCATTAAAGAATCGCGACAATAATTTCCTAATTTGCCGACATCACTTAATTGATAATAGTCATGTACCAAGATGCAGTGCATAAATGTGATGACTTGTTCAACAACATTGATTTGATAGATTGGTCCACGAGGCACACACATCACCACTTTGTCGATTGAAATTTAATCAGATTAATATCATCTATCATGTACTTAAACTTGATACGGAACCGATTCAAAGTTTAAAATTGTTAATTCTATATCTAAACTTTGTTCAATTGTTGCAATCAATTACTAGAACTTGATCAAATTTTATAATTAATTATCTAAGTTTTACTCGTTTTTACAATTAATTTCTACTTGTTTAGGTAACATAACTGAACTCAAAAAGTTTATAATTTACTTTAAGTAAGCCGCCAAATGTGAAATTTACCCAAAGTTATATAAATAAATATAGGAATTGTTTATATTTCTATTATATATTGAGGTTTGGTATCCTCAAATTCAGTCCAAAATCCAAAATAAGTATTTCATCAAAGCTTGATCTCACTGGTAAGATTCACTATGCAATTTGCAAGCTGGAAAAGAAGGATTCTGGACGAATCTTGCCTGAAACTATATGCTGTAATGTTTAAATGGGTCAAGAATCATATATAATTTGGCTTTGAAAAGTCCACATAGGCATCTCCTGAATCAGTCCCAGGATAATTTGCCATGTCAGGTGAAGCAAACATGGAAAAAGACAATGACCTTGATGAGAGATGGATGCACGAGTATGGTATTTTACATTTTAGACATTTCAGTCAGAGAATTACACACTCGGGTTGCTTTATTTCTTTGTGATTGCAGGTATATCAAGAGGACAACTCGATTAAATGATGGATTTGAACTCCTGACCTCCTTTCATGATACCATGTTAAGTCTAACATGCGTTCTCTGATTAGAAACTATTTTTTCCATTGAGAATAAACCATCAATAACTTGATGATTGATGGCTTGTTGGCTTAACCATCACTGAGAAATTAGACCATGTTATGTTGGGAAAAGTACTGTATAATAGTATGGAGTATAAGGTACAGCAGAAAAGCTTTCAATTGAAAAGGACAAAAAGAAAAACTTGTACCATATTTTTGCAGCTAGTAGTACTTGGAAACATATACACAATAATTTCACCAGGCACTAGTCCTTATGCTGTATAGTATTGGGATTATTGCAGGTAAAATCTAACACTTGCTTACATGGATAGAATGGTCACCTCCGATTGGCAATCCAGTACTGTGCAATGATATCCATTCCTGAAATTGCAGTATTGCACTATCCTTATTCAACAAACCTGAAATTCTGTATGCACTTTTGAGGAGTTTCCCTATCACTTGAGTCTAAGCATTTATCTTTCCTATGAAATTCACATTTCACCAACGCCATGCTGTTGCCGTTGATGCACTGAGAGGCTTTTAGAATCCTTAGCTAATAAATATAAAACCGCAGCAGATCAATAATCTTAAGCTTTTAGACTAGATAGTTGCAGACCAAAAATTTATCACCAAAGGCATGCCCGGCTTACCAGGTAACCATTTAGGCTTGCCAAGAATTTTACAAAGGGAGCACCGACCTTTGACTCCGGCCGGACATCGATAAAACAGGAACCTCCCACTGCAGGATAATGATCTTCTCATGTTACTAGAACCACTTGCCAAAGATTTCCCTATTGATGAACTCGAACTTCCCATTAACCTCATCAATCCTTGAACTTCACCATCTTTTTTGGGAACGATATCCATCACTTTCTGATTCTCTTTCTCCAATTCAGAATTCAGTTTCCTCTCTGATTCCCCTGGAAAGTTATTGGCAATTGAAAGGCTGATTTTCAAAGCCGATAAAGAATCCAAAGAAACCGATCTCCTCATAGGCTGTAAGTCATCTGTCTCATCACCAAGAAGTATCCCATCTCTCTTCAGTCCATTCCCAACATCAGCAACCCTAGCTGTTACTACTCCATCTTCAATTTCTGGTTGAGAAGAAACATAATCCATTTCTCTACTACTCTCACCAGTATTCTCCGGAATCCTCAAGGAAACTTCACCCCTAGAATAATCCGAACTCTCAACAACAGGCTCTGGATCCGGGGATCTCCCAACGTTAACAACAATCGGTGCACGACACAAGGGACAATTAGTATGAGATCTAAGCCAAGTATCAATACAAGGAATATGGAAAGCATGACTACACTTTGGCAACAACCTAAGCGTCTCATCTTCCTGAAACTCAGTCAAACAAACAGCACAGTCGGTTCCCTCAACTAAGCCATCACCAGGTTTATACTTGAAAACAGTAATTGAATTAATAACAGAAGGTTGTAATCCAATAGTTTGGATGTACCATATAGGGTGATCAATAACAGGACCGTGATCTTCATCAAGAAAGTGGTCATGGGTTTGATTTTCTTCATCCTGTGCTTGTCTTCTCCTCTTATAAAACCTTACATAGAGTGCATACCCAAATATGATTAAAACAGCAGCGGCTAGGACTGAGAAGGTGAGTATTAAATAAGGAGATATATGTTTGCTTCGGTTGTGTGATGGTAGTGGTGGTGGTGGAAGAGTTCTTGCACAAACGTCGTAACATGCATCAAAACATGAGCTACAAAGTTGTGTGGAGTTTGAAGAATTCCATGATATACATCGGTGTATGCATACATCTCTGCCATCCATTGAAGGTATGGTTGAGTTCTCGTCATCAGCTGACAACAACTCCCTATGGTGTTGAAGGTACACCATTTTTGGATGTTTAGGTTGATGGGGTTAAAAGAGGAGAAAGATGGAATGTGAACATGAATCAGGCCATGGATTCTTTAGACCAGAGGAAGGAAGAAGATGGAGTTTGGTATGAAATGGAGTAGTTGAGTTTGGTTTTGGACAGGGACATTACATTTGTTTCCTTTTTTTTTTTTTTTTTTTTTTTTTTTGTTTTATTCTATGTGTGACTTTTGACTTTTATTACATGGTGGGGATAAAAAATCAAATGAAAATAAAGGAAATTTGTGGTTATCTTGACAATTGCTTTATTCCACGTGGGAACTTGTTTTTGACTGGTGGCTGTTTCTTTTGTTTTTGTCTAGTGGGAATTGGATTCCTGGCGGCTGTGGCGGTGGTTAATGGGCCAATGGCCTGATCAAGCCCAATAGGATCTTTAGCTTCTATTTTGGCCCACTAGGGCTCTGGCAATGATAGAAAAGTTTGAGGTTGGTTAGATTTCTTGACCAAGGGAAAAATTTAAGAAGAAGAAGAAGAAGAAGATTTTTGACAAAATTGCAGATAATCAACCAAATATATATTATTCTTTACACTATATATGGGATGAAGGTTGGAACTATATATGAAAAAATAATAATAAGGAAAATGATAAGATTAAAGAACAAATTTCCATCACTTAGATAATAAGAGAGAATGGAAATGACAAGCATTATCTATGAGTCTTCCATTGGAAAAATTACATATATATATATATATATATATATTCCTTCAACAAGTCACTTCTAAAATTTTTAAAAGAGGTTAAATAGTCTTACCTTTTCCTTTTTCTTCCCCTCCTTTCTAACGGAACATAAGATTATGGACATAAAGAATTTGTTTCCATCAAATCACCCCACCTCTACTTTCCTCCCTAATCTGTGCAAGGGAAATTGCCTTTGGAATGAAATTGCCCTCCTTTCAAGTACTTTAGATTCCATCCTCTCATTCCAAACACATCAACAAAATAATATCATTTGTTTGTCACAGAGCAGTCTTATACTATTTTTTAATGAATTGATAGTAGAAGTTGAAATCCATGGATGAAATTTTTTCTTTTTAACTTTAGTAAGAAAAATACGCATCAATTACTTTCATCCTTTTTCCTTTTTTCAATTTAAATCAACTTTTGAACTTATTAGTAATGGCAGGTGAAAGAAACATGTGCATACAAATAAAATTTAACGATTTTACCATTCAAGAAATTGAATTTGGAAGATTCAACTAATAAATAAATATTTATAAAAAGAATCATGCTAGAAAATAGGCTCATTAGGTCCTACAAGGCTTACTATAAGGAGAATAGGTCAAACCCTCAAAGGCAAGAACTGAGCATGGTATTGATAGTAGTAGCACTAACAATTTGGGACCCAAATCATAAGCTCAGACATGACATGCACGACTATAAAAAGATTTAAGTAAAAGTCGATATGATTAATAACGGGTCAGACCCAAAAACAACATGAATTTAAATGTGCCCGAGTTTAGGTCCTAAACCCAAAACCATTTACAAATGCACAAACTTGTAAACATATTATCATTTTTTGTATTCTTATTTTATTAAAATATAAAATTATTATTCCCAACTAAATTATAAAATGACAAAACTATCCACATATAAAATAAATTATATATAGAATATACATAGAATATGTATAAAATATAAATCTTATAACAAATAAATATATGTAATTTATATATCAATATACAATTGATTTATTTGCTACAAGTATAACATATATATACACAATATATATATCATGTAGTATGTAAATAAAATATCTATAACAATTTTATATATTCATATAATACGCACATGTATTAAATTTGTAGATTATAAATCATAATCTATCTGTTAAGCAATGATTATGCATATAACACACTACATAAATATCTGTGTCAAAATATAATATTTAGAAAATTGGTAGATTGTGTATAATATATTTAACCTATAGAGTGCATATAAAGTACGAATTATATTTAATGTGTATCACCTAAATATATATATAACGTAATATATGTGTGACATAACATATATATAATAAATATTTATGAGATATATACACAAATATAAGATCTATATGTTGTAAATATATAATTTATATGCTATATATGTACATATATGTTATAATTCATTTGTTACATTAAATGAATATGCAATATATAAATATATATTTACATGATTAAACTATATATTTTATGTATAATATTTATAGTTTGTAATACCCTAAAACCTATACCTTATAGTATAGTACAGGGTAGGCAAACCTTATACCCATACCCTATCTTGTAAGAATAAGTTCCAAAAAGTTTATACTTATACCCTAACCTGTGACCCATAATACCTACCCAAACCCTACCTAATTGAGCAAGATATGGGCAGGTGCCCTATACAATAGGGTTACCCGCTCACCCTTAGTCCATATCAACATATCATATGTTATGTAAATTTTATCTTTTATATATTATATATACATATTATATATAATCTATACCATATGTACATCATTTATATTATATATTAGTATAAATTTGTGTAATATGTTATACATAATCTATTTATTATATTGCACACGCGCACTCACACATATATAACATGTTTAATTTATATAACAAATGAATTATAACATATATGTTTTATATTTATAATATATAAATCTTATACATGTATAGATATGTTTTATACATATATATTATAAATATCTAATATATATGTTATGTAATGTATATATTATGATATATATCTATATGATATATGTTATACATAATTTATAGTATGCATATATATATATATATATATATTTAAGTTATATATTTATTTATATAACCTTTACAAAATATAAATGTTATGTACAAAATGTTAGTTTAGTCTAGATATATAATCTATATATTTATATATTTGTGATAAGTGATCAATATTTTATAACATGCATACAAACATATATATCAAATTTATTTTGCATGACAAATGAATTATAACATATTCATACATATGCATAACATATGAATTATATATATTTATAATATGCTATACATATATATAATTTGTTTCCTATGTGGATAGTTTTTTCCTTTTATAACTTAGCTAGGAGTAATAATATTATATTTTAATAAAATGAGAAGACAACATAATAATATTATATTGTGACAGGTTCATAGGTTTGAGTTCTAAAACTTAACCTAGACATGATCAGATTCAAGTTGTTTTTGGAGTTACTCCGTTCAATATTCATGTTTAATTTTACTTATCAAACCTTTTTATAATCATTTCGTGCTGTGTATATGTTCATAAAATTACCGGTGCTCAACCAAACCAGACATATTTTTATGGCACGTTTATTTGTTTGGTCAATAATAACATATTGAATTATATATATAGGTAATAAGTTTTTACTATCTACATTGGAAGTTATACGCTTAATATTACTTTTTCAATTTTTTTCTTCGATTTTCCTTTTTTGTTCTTTTCTTAAAATATAAATTAAAAAAAAAAAAAAACTGGTTCCAGAATTGTCAAGGTAGATCAATTCTTTAATTGAAATCGCTATAATGGTTCGAGGTTAGGTCTAAACCAAAACTCAATAATTATATTTTATGTATCCTTTTTTCCAATATATCTATATCCAGTGACCACGCAACATAACGTGAAATATCATAAAATTAAGACGGCGTAAAAAAGCATATCCTAGGACTTATTATTTTGTTAATAAATTTAAAAGAGAAGTTCTTAATTTAACATGGGAGGGATAACGCCCATGGCCATTTCATTTGCCCCCATAAGGCCATAACAATCTTATAATTTTACTTTTATAGCTTTTGGCTAAACGAAACTGGCAATAATCGCGTTGCATTCAGGCGGCACAAGAGAAAGTTTCGATGAACCCATCGGTTGATTATTTAATCAATCATTTAATTATTAAAATAAATATAATAATTAAAATATTAACTATTTTAATTATTTAATCATAATTAAGTATAGTGTAAACTATTAAATAGTGATGGATTCATAAAATTTTACCGTAATAGACCATCCATTTGTAAAACAAGCAATAACCAACATAAATAGGTGTTTGTGTATGTATCATATATGTGTGTATGAAACTCTTTTTTAAATATGAAAAGTACAAATTTAGTCCTGCCCATTTTTCATTAAAGTTTTTAATTATTTATGAATATGAATCTTTTTCAAAATTTTCAAAATAGGACTTCTGGTAACTCCGGTAAAATAAATTTGACTACCTTTAATACATGTGGAATTTTGATAGATTCACAGTTTTAATTTACTAAACTAATGACATTAAATATAATAAATTAAATAATATAATAGAAAGAAGAAAAATCTAGAAAAAAAAAAAAAAGACAATCTACATCTTCTTCTGGAGTACACAGAGGATGAATCTAGAAAAATTAGAAAATGAATTTGATGCAGATGAATCGTCTTTGGAGTTGCAACAAGCCCAGAAGCTTCGAACCGTATCAATGAGATTTTTACATTTGTTGACAACATAAATGCTGACTCACAACACTCTTACTCTTGACGTTTCTACAAGAAGATCAAGCCTCGATTGTTAGGTCTATTTGATTGATCATATTCTAATCATTTTAATATTATATTTTATTATTTTTAAATAACTAATTATAAACAAATATTGATGAAAAATTCATAAACTAACCAAAAAAATAAATACAATACAATACAAATATGATATAAATAAATTATAAATATAATATAGATAAAATCATATCATCCAAACATACTCTTATGTTTAGCTTTGATGTTTGCTCGATTGAAAGCTTTATAACATAAAGCAATGAACGATGGCTTGAGTTGAATCTCTCTTAGGATGGTAGAAGTTCGAATTAAGCCTACCTATTTTTACAATTGAGTCAAAACCTATCGAATGAGATGGGAGGACACATTATTTTACATTTGGTAGATAAAAGTTTGGAATAAAAACAAGCATGTGAATTTAAAATTATAAGCACAAATGAGAAGGTGCCAATTTCCTTTCTCTAGATTTTTCTTTATTTCTTTTTAGTATTTTATATTATAATATATTTATTTTATTAAATTAGTTACTGTAAACTTATCAAAAGTCGACATGTGTCAAAGTACAAGATTTTTTTAACAGACTTAACAGGAAGTCTGTTTTTTTTTTCCTTAAAAAAATTAAAGGTTTTAAAAATAAAATAAATGAAAGATGAAGAACTTTAATTAAAAAACAAGCAAACTTTTTCCTTTTTTTTTTTTTTTTGGCCCTTTTAAATATTAGCAGGCAATTCTTTTCAGAATCGTGTTCGCCCATGATCGGAACTCTTTACTGTACATAAAGTCGAATTAATAATATTCACCGACTTGATAAAGGTCGAAGTCGAACATATATAGACAAATCTCAAAAAAGATGTTGCTCACCACTTGTCATTAGTTGTCAAGTCCACCCCAAGACCACTCTATTACGAAATCTTTATCACCACTCTTTGTTTTAGTCCGCTGGCAGCTCATTATTTAACAATATCCCTCGACAGCTCGACGTATGAAACAGTTAAAAATAGTTGCATTGAATTGAAATGGGGGTGTTTCTAGCAAACTAACAGTGATTTGATTTGTGCAAGATAAACAATCAAGAAAAAACTGCTTGGCTAATTTGAATGAGTCATACTCCCAAGTGACATCGGATTTCTAAAGGTTCAAGATATCCCTTTCTTCTCTTTTGTTTTGTAATTTTATATTCTTTCAAGTACAATTATGAGTAGTTGAAAAATGGTCATAGATTTACCTGCTATTGTTACCAATCTACTAATTATTGTGGATCCTAATTGTTTGTAACAACTACTTGCGACTAAACCTTGATTTTTACTATGATACGATATAATCTTTCATCCAATTCGAGTTCTTCCTTTATCTTCTTTTGTATCTATAGCAACTGTCTTCTGCCTTAAAAATTAACTTGTTCTTAAGGTCGAAATCATGGTAAATGGTTCGAAAATTTAGCCAATCCTCCCACAAAGCGTCTTCTTGAGCTAATCCTACCCATTGCACCAAACCCTAATGAACCTACTTGCTTTGTCGTACAGTCATTCTTGTACCTAAAATATCCCTAAGATGACTTTGAACTACTTTAATAGGTAACTCTAAAGAGGAATAAATCACCTCATTTGCTTCCTTAAGAATTGATACATGAAGAACATTATGGATCTTAACAAAAGTTGGCAATTCAAACTCATAGATAATCTTGCCAATTCTATGAATCACACAAATAGGGCCATAACATCTTCTACTCAACTTATAATAAGCCTCTTGAGACACGAAGGTCTATCCACATGGTTATAATTTGATAAAGACCATGTCTCCTTAGCTTAAAGTAATGTCCAATTGATGCTTCATAACACAAGGCTTCATTCTTAGCAAAGCATCAGACAAGTTCATATTAAGCAAATAGAAACCTCATCTTTGGCCAATAATTCAGTTTTGATAGCAAGTAACATACTTTTTCCTTTAATTTAAGTGTAAATAGTAGGTGGTTTTATTACATACTTCAAAAGGTGTAAATTGAGCTCCTTTATGATTACTCATTGTAAGTAAACACCACCTAAGGTAAAAATTTTACCCAATTATTAAGTCAATCCATCACAAAACAATGTAGATATTGCTGTTCACCCTATTTATTACTTCTTTTTTATTTTGATTTTTGCTTTAAAGGTAATAAGCAATACTAAATGCCAATTTAGTACCACAAAGTTGGAATAATTCCTTCCAAACGTCAACTTAAAAATCAAATTCCTATCTAAAACTATATATCCAAAAAACCTATATAACCTCACTATAATGCCAACAAATAGTTAAGCTACCTTTGTTGCATTGAAATGTTGATCTAGTGGCCCATTTGAACAAACAATCAACTAATGTTAGTATCATAAGACTAACGCTAGTATAAAAAAAAACCCCACGATTGTAGAAGACACATAAGGAAGTCTATTATGACTTCTTCCCAGATTCTTTCAAGAATCTATAAAGGAGCCAATAAACCCTAAAGTGATCTAATAGTGTACTTAATTTATTGGCATACATCACTTCCTAAAATAGTCCTCTACAGTCTCCTTCATACCTTCTAGAAAAATTGAGACATTAGTCTTTTATATGTTTTAAAAGAAAAAGCCCTATTAATACCTATGCTAAAACTCAAAAGTAGGGGTGAAAAGTACTTCAGAACAAACTTTTATCTCCTTTGCTATTTTAATGTTTAAGTGATGCAATTTCAACAAACAAAGCATACATAAGCAAAATACAATAAGTAAAAAGACAAAGGATAGAGAAAATAACACCGATTTAATGTAGATTTTAGTTTACCTCCTAATCTCCACGATCTCACAATTTTTTCCCAATAGAGGACTTCACATCACACTTTCTTAATCACAATCAAATTCTTCCAAGGTGCTACATAAGAACACTCTCACAAAACACGTATGAGTTGTGATTTTACATTCCACGCGAGTAATGTCTTACAAAGAGACACTCTATATACTCATGAGTAATGTCTTACAAAGATTTACCTAATTAACACTATTTGCTCTCACTCTTACGGAAAATAAAATACAAAAAAAAACATAATATGAGGAGAGTGGGATATTATACGTCAATGCCACTTGTAAGCTCACCCAACCCTACAAAATCTATCCTCCAACCCTTATTTATAAGGTCTTGAAGATTTTTAGTCGTTGCCTATTTTCTCCCAAAAATGCCCTTACATTAAAAGTTCTAATGACTAATTTTATATTGATTACCATCTGAACATCAACCATTACTATCTAGGCACTTGCTGAAAAACTCATGCTATTTTCATATGACTTCCTTACCATTCGCACCTTGCCTACACCAAACGCTTCCTCCATTCAAACACTACACCCTAGTGTTCAAATCTCTGCCAAAAAAATGCATGGACAAAAGCTCTTGAATCATTTGAATATTCCTTGCTATCCAGACATTGCCCCTTGACATTTGGACACAAGCTGCAATGTAGCAACATCCTACAAAACACAACAAATACATACATTTTACATGCATAAGCTAAATTCATTAAAGATATATTTTACATATTAAGTGTAATATCATTTTAGCAATAGTATAATATATTTTCATCTGAATTGAAACCCTCCAGTTCAACCATCTCCCCCATTTTTACAAAGATAACCATTACACAATTTACTTCCCCTTAATTTAGCACCAATAACCCCTTCGGCCCCGCGCCTTCAATTAAGCATTCGAGTTTAAAGAGTTTTTGCAAATTAGCTTCAAAAATTGATGCTTAACTAAAGGAACCATAGCTATGTTTAATAAACCACTCATCAGAAACGCATATTAAATGGACAAACTCAGATGCCTAATGTATTTAGTGTCATGATCTTTAACCTCATATGCAATTAAGTATACAAGCTTAGAGGCTCGCTCTAAAATCAATTGGAAAACCTTATTAACACCTAGGCTAAAAGTCAAGAGTGGGAGTAAAAAGTGCTTTACGACAAAATTTTATGTCTTGTATAGATCTGATGAGTAAGTAATGTAATTTCAACAATCAAAGAAATACACAAGAAAAATACAGTATGTAAAGAAATAAGGGATGGAGTAAAAAACACCAAATTTTACATGGAGTTTAGTTCACCTCCTATTATGCATGATCGCACAATTGCCTCCTAGTGGATGACTTCACATCACACTTCATTAATCATAATAAAATGCTTTCAAGGAGCTACACACAAATACTTTCATAAAATATACATGAGTTGTACCTCTACATTCCATACAAATACTCGCAAGGCACAAGTCATTCACTTACACAAAAACATTTAACAAAATCATGAATAGTACCCTGCAAAGGTTTGCCAACTAAATACTAAATGACACTACACATTCTCTCTCTCTCTCAGGAAAAATAAAATACAAAAGATCTAATTTGAGAAGAGTGGGATGATATATTTCAATGTCACTATTAAGCTCGCCCAACCTTACAAAATCTGTTTCCAACCCTTACTTATAAGGTTTTCAAAGTTTGTAGCCATTGCCCCATTTCTTGTAAAAATGCCCTTGCATTAAAAGTTCCACTAACTAGTTTTCTATCAGCTACTTTATGATGCTTGCTAGAAAACTCATGCGTCTTCACATAATTTCTGTGTGATCTATACCTTGTCTTCACCAAACGATTCTATCATCCAAATGCCTACAAGAAAGCACATGGTCAGAAGTTCTTGAATCATGCGAATCGCCTTACCGTCTAGATGTCGCCTCCTTCACTTTCAAATGTAAGCTGCAATTACATGACTAATCCTTTTGATCATGTTAGCATCAGATTGTCATATTTTGGTGTACAAACACTTACAGTTAGGTCTTGTAAGAACTCAACAACTACAAACACATATATTTTGCAAGTAAAACCCAATTCATCATTGTCATTTTTTTCCTATTAAGTATAACTTAACTATATCATTTGAGCAATTATATAATATATTTCTCATCAAAATCTAACTTAAACTCTCCTATTCAGCATTAAGTATTCCAAAATGCCTAGCTGTTAGAGTATCAAGACATTTCTGTAATAAAAGATGCAATGACAATTGTAAGATTATAAAACTAAAGGGAGGGGACCATAATCAACATTATCAAAACCACTTCCATGTTATTATTACATCAAGGAAAGAGTAAAATGGTCAAATTTTTTATTAAAAAAAAATTATCAAAATCAAACTGTGACTCTATCATGTCATAATTTCAGTTATGATGGTCTATGTATCAATTTTTTCAATAATACTTCTCTGTATGTAAATCAAAATCAATCCACAAGAGATTCATCATTCATCTTATTTCATAGTCTATTCTTCACGATGTTCATGGTAGAAAAAGAGTGTTTCATTGTTGCATTCAAAAACTAGAAGAGTTAGAATCAACCAAATCAAACAATCAATTAGAGGATAGATTAATACTTTTACGATTTCCACTGATATGAGATATAAATCAAAAAAGGTAGATAACCACTTAAATTTTGGATTATGAGGAATATTAGCTTCAAATGTTGTGCTTGTATTTCAAGATAAATCTTTTATTTCTTAATGAAATCTAAAAGGTAAAACTTATATATGTTAACTCAAAAATATAATCAACAATCAACTTCTTGAAATTCTTGCTTGGATTAAGAGATAAATTAAGACTAAGAAAATCCATCATGTTGTCTCTAAACATGTGTTTTTATAGATATTAAGTATCAATAGGAACATAAAACACATTAATTTGATAACATCGTTCTACTGATAGAATGTAACATCGACACCATCAACTTCTACAAGAAGTAAATTTAGAATTCAATTTAAGAACATTGTTATAATACTTTTCACAAAAATGTTATAACCATCTTAATAAGATTATTCCATATTATTGGTCTTTTTTCTTCAAGTAAAGCTTCCATTGTTGATACGAAAGATATTATATTCAATATGGCAAATTACACTAGAAGGTATCATTATTTGAGGATAAATTCATTCAAAGTATCAACATTTTGAGTGGTTCAAAAAAGGAATGATGTTTTGCAAAGAGAATCAAACAAGGTATCAACATTTCATAAAGTTAATTTAAGGTATCAACATTTAAATTAATTTTCCATTAATTTTTATAATTTTCATCAATAGTCAATTATTGATACTTATTTCACTCATTATACAAAACGTTAATTTCTATATTTAGTCGCTTAAAATTAATATCTTGAATGAAATTATCCCTTAAACGTTGAAACCTCTTTTGAACCATAAGAAACGTCGATACCTTAAATAAACTTACCCCCGAACGTTAATACCTTTTGAAAGTAACTTACCCAAATTCAATGTATCTTAAGATTATCCTTACAAGGTCTGACAAAGGTCATGAGTGATTTTCGTAATATTCTTCATCATATGCAAAAGGGCAAATGTCGAATTTCTTACCTAAACTTTGTAAGAAAAAACTCAATTCGATACATAAACTTTAAAATGGTCAATTTAAAACCTAATTAAACTTTTTGTGATTATTTTTACTACCCTTTTAATATTGCCCACTCTGTTTGTTGATATAAAAGAAATAACCTATCATTAAATTTTTACTACTTATCCTAACAATGTCTAACATTGATAGATTATCTCTTCCACATAAAAAAAAAAAAAAAAAAAGAAAATAGCATTAGTGAGATAGTGAAAATAACTACAAAAAGTTTAATTGGGTAATAAATTGACTACTTCAAAACTCAAGTACCAAATTGAATTATTATGCAAAATTTAGGTGACAAAGTTGACATTTCCCTATGCAAAATAAGTGTAAACTTGATGCACATCATAGTGTCAAGAGCAACATTCCCTTTACCTCATTATGAACAATTCCTTTCTTCAACATCTTTGTTAAGAAACAGTGTAAGTAGGATCAAATGTAATAATAATACACTAAATACAAGAATAGTCAAAACTCCAAAGAGATGGACGCAGTAACATGTCGATTGATGAGTCCACTTGTAATTCAATCAATTATATTAGATGTAAAAGCATCTTGTAGCTGATCTTTTTGGTTAAAAGAGGAGCACACAACATGGTTATGTAGTTTTAACTTGAAAAAAATAAAAACAAAACAAAACTAATAGATGGAATTAATTTCTTAATTTCTTTTAATGCTCCAACTAGGGCCAATTGAAGTTGAGGAGTAAAATAATGAATGCAATATACATAACATAATTCACAACATCTGCACAAGTAATACCTTCCATTCACCATGCATGTTATTCATTTAAAATCATGCTTTCAATTTAAGGCATTTATGTCAGTTATGAAAAGTTTAAGGAATCTACCCTTTATATTTTCTTTAGTGTTGACAAATTTGATTACGGTTTCCATTTGTTCTTCCTCAGATCCATTTCAAGTTTCATGCAAGAATATAGTATCTAGTATCGTTAATCTCCTCACTAATTTTCCCACATTTTTTTGTCAGTATATGTAATGTCATATTTGGTAAGGTAATTGTCAAATTTAGTACTTGAACTTTACCAACTTTGGCTATCAACTATCTAAAGTTTAAAAGTATCAATTTGGTGCGTAAACTTTGTTTATTTTTTCAACTAACTACCTAAAATTAGTCAAATTCTGCAATTGGCTATTTTAACTTTACTCGTCTTTATAATTAACTACATTATTTAAATGATGATCCACTAAAAAGAAACCAAATCACATAGTTTCCTAAGATTTATCTCTCCTAGAAATACAAATCTACTGCTTACTACACATAGTCATGAAAACAATTGAGAAAAATAAATATAAGAAACCCATAATAAAACCCCTTAAATCTTTGATATGCCTACGAGGATAATCACTAGGTCTTAGAATAATCAGGAAAACAAACCTTTACTTATCTTGGAGATTATGCACCAACAAAGTAAGCACAAATATAACACTAACGAGTAGTTAATATTACTCACAACCGCTCGCTGGTGTTTAGCTCTCCACAATCCAAAGATCGATAAAAGCAAGACTTGCCACAATCAAAGATGGTTGATAAGAGCTAGGTTTTTTCTCAAAGAGAAAGAATTTCATTCAATTGATAAATCTTCTTTTTTATATCAAGAAACTCTAATTTATACTCATGACCTGATATCTAAAACAGGAAAGATATCCAAAGATAAAATAAGAAAATAGCTAATAAAAGCAAGATTGAGATCTATCTAAAAATAAAATAGGAAAGTAGCTAAAAAAGAAAGATTGTAATATATCTAAAAAGTTACTCTATTCTCCCATAAAATATCATGGAAAGATCCATGGGCATCATCTTGCAGATCGTAGATGTAAGTAATGCAGCAATGTCCACTGGAATCAACTCTTCAAGCAAACAAACTCAGTCATGGGTATAGCTGAGGACTAAACTAAGGGCAAGACTTCCGTTAAAGAGAATCTCATATACTATCATAGTACGAATCGAGTGCATACTTCCTCTGTTTTCATCACTTTCTTCTTCCTGTTTTTCCTTTAATGTCAGCATGTTATACTCCAAGTAATCATACATTTCATGCAATTAATAAGATGAGACAAACTTCTCTTCATTTGGTTCCAAACAATCTATAATCACTCTAAACAACAAGTTTTGTGATCCTCTAGCTTTTGATCTCGTAATAAGACCTTTAAGTCGATTCCCGTCAATCTTGAAATCTAAATGAAAGGATATTGTTTCCTACTCCTGGGTCTCTAGCGCTAAAGCTGTTAATAGTTCTCTTTTAAGTCCAAAGTCTCTACAAGGCTATTTATCTATCTATCTATATGAGAAAAACAAGGCAAAATTCACATGTGAGGAACAAGTGCACAACCAAGAAATGTGAGCATGTACTCCAAGCATGCTTCCCTTTTATTATAAGCCGTCATGTTCGGAATATTCCTATGTTTCTTTTTTCACATTTTTCAAGCTTCAAATCCTCTTTAAATTAATTCAATGTGCAATGATCAAATCTTTTCTTAACTCCATACATATTCTCAAACCCCAAAATCAAAACATAAACCATTAAGCACTCAAATCTAACAAAATACCCATATATTACATAGAGTAACATAGAAATGTATCTATAGAATAAATACAATTAAACTCTTAAAAAATTTTCTATAGAACAAAGACTGATGTCTAGAGTAAGTAATTTTAATTTCATCTTAGAGAAGCTTGGAACGGAATTGGGTGGTTGTACTAAGTATATAGGGAGATTAGTCCTCATCAATTTGGTTTTAAATCCATTGCCTACATGCTATACGTGGACAAGAAAGCTTCCTAACATAAGTGTATAAAAGAATGGAGCAATTCTGGGGAATTTCTTTTGGTTTAGGATTAAAAAAAATCTTAATATTAACAAGATTTAATATGGAAAAGAATAATTAATCCAAAGGAATATGATAATTTAGGAATACATGATTTAGTTGTTGGTAATAAAATTTATGCCATCTACTTTGTAGAAAGCTAGGTATATTACACTTAGGGGATATTTCAACACAAATATCTTGCAAATGTTCGTCTTTCATGGAAGGAGATTTAAAATAAACTTGCTTGACTTGATGATAAGAGGCTTAAGTTGGTGGGTGATGAAAAAGGTATGAGCTTTTTGTTTATACATAGAGGAACCTATATATATCTCATATTTTTTTTCATTTTAGTTGTTATTGTTGATAAGCTTTACTTGATCATAGCCCAATAGACTCAATATTGACAAAATGGACCAGCAATAGAGTCCCTACAGCTCATCAAGCAACTCAGACTACCTTGGTCCATAGACCTCAGTCACTCACCTGCTCAGAAGTCAATATCCTCCCATTGGTGCACATAAGGATTCAAACTAAGGTCCACCTTCCCCAAGCTCCTCTTTTCACAAGTTACACATTCAATAACATCTCCCCAGTCTCTTATATCTTCTCGAAGGTACTCTAGACCTTCCTAACTCACCATACCTCCCTAGGGAGACCCCAAGAGATTGCTCTCCATCTGCCCAACCACTCTCCTTAAATGATTACCACCACCTCCACCTCCACCTCCAGTTTAAATCAACCGCCAACAAAAGGATCTACACTTGAGTTTATTTCCCTCCTTTGGGAAAGCATCAAGAGGACTAAGAATATTTTGTGGGCCCCTATTTTGGCATGATAATTGCCTATAAATAAAACCTAAAGCATTAAGGCAAAAGGGTTTGGATATCTAATCTTATTCACATTTACACAATTGCTTGCTCTCTCTTAGCCTACCATTTACTTAAGCATCAAAGTGGCCACGCCGAATTACCCTCTGATGCACCACTAACTGTGTTTTTTTGTTGCAGGATTTTGGACCTCTAGTAGTGATTTTCCATTTGCAATAGTTATACTAAGATTGAATTGGCTTTAAGCTTTCAAATTGGATTTTTCTCTAACATATCAAATTGTCCTCAATGCACACATACAGGTAAATCTTGTCACTCTATCAAAATCTAGATCCAATTTGTTCTGATTCAAGTATTCACTATGAATGCATAAGTACTAATGTTGTGAAACAAAGGAAGAAGGAAATATGGGAATGAAATTTTTGTTATTCTTTTATTAATAGTTTGTATAAGTCCCTTATATACAACCTTTGTCATCTGTATAGAACAACACATGTATAAATATTTAAATTACTATATATGGTCAAAACACCCTACCCTTAAGTTAGATTTTGCAAAAGTCCAAACTTAGAATAAAAATAAGATAAATGAGACTTTGGAATTGAATTATTAATACATTCAACAAGTTGGGAAGATGTTCGAACATGAGTGATTTGCAAAAAGCCTAAAGCCACATGGTTATACGGATCGTAGGTAATTAATAACAAGTTAAAAATCTCAAACAAAATTCCAAACTATGACCATATAAAAGGCAAGTGTACATATCAATACTATAGTATAGGGATTGAGTATGGGTATTGTCTTCACAAGGATCAATGAATATCAATGCTTACCTTTCTCCTATTGTTTAACCTTCAAAATTAGGTGAGTTAAATTACATTTATAATATTACTACTGATTATAGATCAAGCACAATTCAAGTAAAAAGATAGGCAAATTACAAGAACGTTTAGATCTTGAATCCCCACTACGTGATATGTGATTACACCAAGGATAATTCTAATATTATTGTTAATACTCTTGAACGGTAGAGATTCCTAAGGCAATCCAATATCTTTCTCGAGACTATTGAAAATCTAATCATCGGTTCATTAACTGATATTTCTTTCTAGTTAAAAACCCTAAAATAGCATTACTAGTCTAGAATCAATATACTAGGTTTCACCTTAATCTTGAAGAATCATGTCGTCCTAAGCTTAGATTGCATACAACTCCTTCCAATTGTATAAATCTAGTCTTACAAATAATCTTTCAATTAATTTGCGTGAACATCTAATTAAGAATTAATAACTATCAATTCAAGATAAACAATAAAGAATAACACAATTACATTCGAGAAACCAAGATAATATATCTAAAGTAATGAAGAACAAACCACATAATCATCTTAAGGTTTATCAAAATCTAAACTAGTAGTATACTCCTCCTTAGGAGAAGTAATAAAAACCCAAAAGGATATAGAATTAAGCATAATCCATAATTACAATTTGGAATTTAAGCACAACTTTGACTTACACGACAATAACTTAGATAATATTCATACAACTACGTGCTTCCGCTATATATCTCTCTATCTCTCTCTTATTGCCTTGGAGTCTTGTTCTTATATAGATGTTCTTCAAGCTCCAAAAGAGAAAACTTCCCTTTCACAAAAGAGGAAAGCTGAGATATTAAAGAATAAGAAAGTTATTTGTCTTTGAAGAGTAATATAGGGTTTTGATTGGGGAAATAGCCCTCTTGAGAATGGGAAGGTGTTGGGTTTCTTAAGCATGAGGAGGGAAACTAATTTTTTGAAGTCTAAGAAGCTAACTTTCCTTTTTTAAGCCATTTCATAAAAAATAGCTTGTTGTTGGATTGACACGACTAGGATAAGTCATATCCTAGCCCTCTCATGATGTAGAAATTGACTCAAGTGAGATAGATCATGTCTTTGGTTGTGTAACTTTCTATAGCCAACTCGTTGCAACGATACAACTGCAACAAGTCATGTTGCGGTTGTATCCCTTGTTGTTGCAAAATTTCCAGATCGACATGACTTGTGATAGGTCATATCATAGTCATGTTATGCCAAAATTCAAATTTTCATTTGTTGGCACATATTTTCTTAACATAGCTTAAAGACATAACATGTCTTCCTTGTGTTGACAATATTTTGCTTCCAAACTTACTATTTTTGCTCGATTTGCTTCCTTTTCATAAACGACCCGAATGCATAATTTAATGATTTTAAGTGCTAAAATGATAATTATCAATAAAATGACCAATAAAAGTGTTTTTTAACACTCATAAATTAGAAATTAATTACGTTTATCACCACACGATTGTAAACAGAGTGAATATCAACTTCAACCTACTTAGTTCTCCCAATTACAAGGATTACGAGCAATCTACTAAGATGATTTACTATCAGTAAAGCAAGTAACAGGGTGTCCAATATTCCAGCCAATATCATGTAAACTATAGGAAATCCAAAGAAATTCCATAGTAATAAAAGCAATGCCTTCGATATTCCACTTTGGATAAAGATATAGAAAAAGTAGGTTATTTCTTTGTGTTATAAGTCACAAGAGAAGAACATAAGAAGATATAGTATCTAGATACAAATTGAAGATCAAATAATGAAGATCACCAATCAGCATCCAAAACACCGTGTGAGGAGAGATCAATTTTTTCATAGTAAAACAACCCTTTATGCAATGTCCCTTTAAGATAGCGGAGGATGTGTAAAGCTACTGCCATGTGGCAAGACCTTGTTTGAAAAACAAATTAACTAAGATGTTGGATAGCAAAAGATAAATCATCATGTAATAGTCAGATAAAGCACATAACCAACTACATATAAAATATTAGAAGGATAAGATAAATGCTCTCTAGAAAAATTATCCAATTGCAAATTGATAGGAAATGGAGTAGCAATCATGAAATAGCCTAATTCATAATACATAATTAAATTTAATATATGTTGATTTGAGTAAATTATAAAATCTTTTTAAGTGTTTAGTTGATGAGAATATGCTATATTTGCTTGGAATATAAAAAAATTATGATAAATAGTTAGTTAATGAAATATGGAGTGTTGGTATAATTTAGTAATAGTATAATTATAGCATATATATGTTCTACTTGATTTAAATATGAAATTTGATGAATATATCTTAGTTGATAATTTATACATGTTAGAATTTAATGTGTTAGTGTAATTTGATATTTGTATTGCATTGTATATGTTGGATTAAAGCTTGCATTTAAACAAAAAACAACCTAAACTAAATATAGAAGATTTTTAGTCCAAACCAAGCCCAAAACCAAGCAAATTTTTGCCCAAAACCCAGCCTTTTTCTCTCTTTAGCAGCTGCCCCAAAAGTCAATATATATGGGATAAATATCAATACATTTTTTGTCAAATAACAAGGCAAAAACAGACCAAAATCACACCTCTCCAAGCCAACACCCAAATAACAACAAAAAATCCAATTTTCTTCTTTGATTTTCTCATACAATCCTCCTAAAGCTTGCACCAAGCTTGAATCCTCAAATTAAAGCCTCTTAAGGTTAGTTACATGCTTTTATAGTTGTTGTTTTCTTTGTTTTCAACATAAGAAATATTTCTTGTTCTAGTGGGTTTATAATGATTTGAATTTGATTTTCATGATTCATGTTAACCAATGAAGTTATATAAGCTTTTGAAGTATATAAGATGGTTTGAATGTGTTAAATGAGTATAAGAACTGTGGGAGTTGTTTTTAGTAGTGCATGAGGTGGTGAAAATTGGTGATGAAGGAGTTGATTCATGTTGAGTAATGTGGAGAAGTTGTTTGATGTTGAAAAGTAGAGTTTATACTTGTTTTGTGTTGTTAACTACTTGAGACATGTTGTATGATGTTTGTATAGGTCTTAGAGTAAGGTTGAAGTAGTGAAAACTGTGTAAAGTTTGAGTTTGAAACAACGGAAATGTGAAAAAGTTCAAACATCCTATCAAACAGGGGGAGGGGGTGTTTAGGGAGTATATGGTGCAGACGACCCCCAAAACGGCCTATGGGAAAGGGTGTTGCACTCTTGGTTGAGTTTTGTGTGCTTTCCTTAGGTGCAAACGGGCCTTGAAATGGCTTGTGGTGAAGGATGTTGTACGTTATGGAGTTTTTGCAATTTTTTCCTGGGTCCAAATAGCCTTGCATACAGGCCAGTTTGGAGAGGTGTTGCGCTCTCTGACTATTTTGAGTAAATTTCCTTGGTTGAAACAGCCTTGCGTATAGCCGTTTAGAAAGGTGTTGAGCCCAAACAACCTTGCATATAGGCCCATTTGGTAGAGTGTTTGGTTACATATTTTGTTCTAAAATTTATTCAATTCTCCAAATGGCCCCATATGATCCATACGGTCCTTCAAACGGCCCTGTATGGGTATGAACAGTAAGGTACCCTTTTAAAAAAAAGTAAAATAATAATAATTTTTGTTTGAAATAATTTTATTACTTTATGTGTTTTTTCTTAATTGTTTCTTAGTTTGTGATTAATTAAAAAGCTTATATGAATCCATTATCAGTATTAACACTAAGTTATGTTATTATATGGGTTAATTCGAAATTAATGAATGTTAAATACTTAGAAACTAATTATGATTATATTCGATTGAGAAATAGTGATATTTGATATATATATATACATATTCATTTGAAATGAAATATATATACACACACACATTATATGAGTGATTATGAATTGGAATATGATTGTAGATTAACCATGTTTTATGTGGAATAATTTCTTTAACAGACATTCGTACTCAATCGAGTTCGAATACTGGACTTTTGCTTGATAAACCTAATTATCAAGGTATACAGTAATGTAGATGTTGATTGTTAGATTATATATATTTCAAAACCAAGTATAATCAAAGTGGCAACCCTGTTAACGAGGTTAACATGGTAGTTTAGGCGCTTAGGCCACTTAGTCATGATGCAATGACCTTTCTTAGCGACTCGGCGGGTAATTGATAGGGAGTATCATATTGCTATAACATTTGCTTACTCTTAAAAGAATATAATATGATTTAATTCACGTTTATGGGGACGATTGAATTAGGTGATATTATTGATTAAGTTAAGTAGGGTTGATAACGATTGTAAACCCTACATGAAATTACTTTTTCATTATGAGGATTTATCAAAGATATAATATTCGAGCTGTTTATATCAACCATCTGAGTAACTGCAGTTACTTAGGACCCCTAAATTCCCTAGGATTGAATTTGGAGTTTGAATACTCCAGTGTTGTATTATTGACTTAATTAAAGAAAAATAATTTATGACTTGCTTTACATTAGTTAGGAGCGTACGCCATATCATATTTGTTTGCATTACCGTGTACTAAGCTTCTGGCTAAGGGTGGGCATGGACCCGTTAACCAGTCCATGACCCCATTTTTTGAACCTAACCATTATGATCGATTATTTAAAATTCCAAACATAAACCGGTCCATTATTAACGATTAACCGTCTTAACAGTTAACCATTTTTCTCGATTAATATTTTCAGTTTTCGGTTTTTAACCATTTAGCATAATGGTTAACTAAAAATTATGGTTAATCATATATTCAGCTCATCCATAAAAAATTAAACTATTTTGTTTCTTAAAGTGACATGCTAGTAAAATCTCATCTTAACTGTAATAGATAAAATCATGTCAATTCATGCACAAAAGGGAACATTACGAATAGAAACATGAAAATAATTTTCATATCTATTGTTTAAAAACCTCTCAAGCTCATCTCTAGAAAAATCAAATGCTCATATTTCTTATTACTTCTTTTCTATTACAACACCAACAGCTTTTAAAAGAAAATAGATAAATAAATAAAAACTTTGTTCATATATATAGAACTATAATATCATAAAACACAAGTAGTGAAAGTCATTTAGATCATAATCAATGCTTAATGATATTACATTAGGGTTTCAACTCTTTAGCCTTTTGTATTAAAAAAAATTAGTTAGATATAATATTATATATTTATAAATATCGGTTAGCTATTAACCATCGGTTTTCATGGTTACAAATCGAAATTGAAACCAAACCAAAAAAAAATTAAAACATAAACCTAAATCGAAATCGATGGACTGGTTAACCATATTTTTTGGATTGGTTTTACGGTTTCATTTCGGTTTCTCAGTTTAGTTAATTTTTTGGCCCACCCTTACTTCTGGCTCACTTTCTCTGTTTCTGGTATCTAAGATGACGAGTTTTATGATTCCTTATGTTATGGTAGACTTTGAAAACTTTTGGGATGGGTATGAGGACTAAGACTCCTAGACCGACCTTGTTGTTTTTTTGGCAAAAGAGACCAACTCTAAGAATGTTTTGTTTGAAAGTATAACAGTATCGACATAGCTTGTTTATAAGCCTAAGTTGTAATATAAAGTATTTTCATTTACTTATATAGTATGTAATATATGGTTTATAAATTTTGAGATATCATGATATTGGTATCTATATGTTGATGTATTAAAGTATCTACTCTTTTCTGAGTAGTTTTTGTTAAAGCTATGTTTTTTAACCGTTTAAATAGGCAATTCACATAAACACTTCCTTTTTAGACAACCTCACGTGTAATATATCCGTATATTATACGTGGTTGGGGGATGTGACATGTCATATTTAAATATAGTACATATTAGGTCCTTACAAATCGACTTCAAACCAATAGGGCCTCGATCTTATAATATATCAAGTGCAAATTTGCGTTGATTGAGCAAAAGAGCTAAAGGAGTTTGATAAACTTCAATTTCCAAAAAATATCTCCCTTACTAAGGTCATCAATAGTAAAGGTCTTATCTAAAGCCTTCATCACATGCACAGTAGCATCAAGATCATCTCAACCACAAAAACATCACCCACATAAACAAAGATAGCAAGAAATCCATGTGATTCAAGTTAGGTAAAAAAGAATAGTAATGTTTGGAATAAAGGCACCATAAGTGCATATATTTTCTATTTTTGGAAATTTAGTGTTTAAATTTTAATTTTAGCGATTTAGTGATAATAATTTTAATTTAGTATTTCCATTAATAAAAAAAATTAACATCGTTACAATTTTTGTGTTTCAGTGCCTATACTCTAGTTTTAATTGCATTTCGGTGTCTATACTTTAATTTTGATGCACTTAGTGTCTATTCACTAATTAATTTATTAAAAATTAATATTTTACTTTTCTTAAGGGATATATTGTTTTAAAAATTAAAAGAAAGTTATGTATTAATTCATTGAAAATTAATTATAGAGTTTTAGCTAATATATTATTTTAGAAATGAAAAGAAATTTATTTATATATATATTAAGTTTAATCATAAATAATTTTTCACATATAATGTTTGATTAATCTTATATCACTAGAATACTCTCAACTTTTATTTAAAAATAAGATTTTACTATGTATTTCAAAATAAAATAGAGAAGATAAAATTTGAAAAAGGTTATAATTTATAAATCAAGGGTCATTTGTCTTATAACATGAATTTTCAATTTTTTTGACTAATACACCTTTATAAATTATAACATTTGTTTGCATTTTCTTTTGTGGCGTCCCCAAAAATTCTTCATGAGATTGTTGAAAAAATCTTCCCTTATCTAGGCACATAAGTCAGTCTACCACACCCCTACAAGGTACCCTATAACAGTATTGATGCACCCCGTAACAAATTAGAATCGCAAATATTCATGATGGGCCATCTTAGGCATTTAGGGAAACATGTGGGCATCAAACTGGTAGGACACTCCGTGGCATGGACAGTTATAACGAGACCGTAAGGTTATTCAAGATAAGAAGTTTTGCATACATATAAGTCACATATAAGTAGATATTTTACATCCAACTTATGGGAAGTCCTTAACCATTACCTTGAAAACATACAAGAAACGTACTTAAATTAACCCTATACAAAATACTAAACTTCTTCTTTCGCTTAAATCCCAGTCTCCCTGGTTGTCTACTATTTTCCTTTACTTCGAGTATGGATCAACCCTAATGATCCCTGAAAACATTCAAGTCTATAGGAGAATGAGCAAACCACAGCTCAATGAATGACTAGATCTCAATGCATATCAAGCAAAGATAAAAAGTTTGATTAACAAGCATATGTTATGCAACAATAAACCATATGATACACACATAGTTTAGATGACTGGAATATAAAGCTATGGAGATTTATGCCCTCTCTTGGGGATTGAAGGACTAGCTCAAGTAATTCACACTCAGGAGGAACTGAGAACTAAGGAAGGAGAAATTTTCAAACTCGTTTACTCTATATATACACACTCACACATAAGCAATATAGTCTCAAATTTCCTTAGAATCTCAGGAACTCCTAAGCGTTAGCCTCTCCATGTCAACTCCATCTTCAGTGACATCCTTCGATGCCCACTTAGTTCTTATGAGGCTGACAGCCCAATAGTAACTTTTAAGAAAGCTAGATTTATTGGAATAACACAACATTACCACAAAGTTGAGTGCCCAACATGTGACATGAACACCATACAAATGCATGTGATACAGTTGTCCAATGCATGTTCATTTAGTATATTAGTCTCATATGATTAAAGTTTATTATTTAATGATCACCCATTTTTCAAATAGTCATTATTTACATGCAGTACAACACACATTTCATAGTTTACTTCACACTAGTGACCATCATTTAGAAGCTTAAAGCTTTGTCATTCATTTAACCACCACACAACAAACATTATTTCCAATTCCCATGCAAATTATCCAGTTTAATTACTTTACAGAATAAGTGCAACTACATATTACAAGTACAACTAATGTGAATGATCAGAATCACTCACATGTACATCTTGCTTAAAGATCGTAGTAGTCCACTAGAAACTTTAGATCCAGGTTTATGGTTCCTATAGAACAACACACATACATTACTAACTAAGTAAGGACTCTTATTAGTGCTTAAGTAGCCTAGATTCATGTTATAAATTCCATAAATTATTTGTCTCTCTATCGCTTGCTACTTAAATTAAAATGCTGGTGACACTGGTTAAATTACAGGGGTAATCGCGGGCACGGTTTAAACCGTGTTTAGGTAAGATGAAAATCTCGGTCATTTGTATCAATCATAGCTTAAGTCGCAGGGCTAACTGAGGGCACGATTCAAGCCACAATTGAAGTTGTGCTCAAAACCTTACTTTTGACTCTTAGCTACGACTTTGCACAGTTTTAAACACGAGATTAATAGCAAGCATGATTTTGACCGCGATTAAATCTGTGTGCAAAACTTCATTCTCTTGATTTTTACTCAATGTATACCACAATTCCAATCGCAAGCACGACTTAGCCATGATCTCCATCACACACAAAATAGAAAACTTAACTTATTCCATCTTACAACTTGCCTTTTTTCTTCAACCGATACATGTATCCAAATGTAGCTAAAGATAGACTTAACACAACTACTTCTAGTAAACCTCCTAATCCAATCTAAGACTTTCATCTTCTCATTTAACCTTAGTTCTAGCACGAAAGTTTAAGGTAGTTTCTGCCTGTTCTGTCACGTGAAGTATCATTTTTTGTTCTAATGAGCAAAGTTAGACTTGTTTATAAGTTTTTTAACAAACATACTACAACTTTAGACATAAACAAACTCACAGAGCAAGTTTATACATGTTTTTATCATTTCTTAGTGAGTTAGCTTTGTTTTAGTTTACTAACTTATAACATCTACTAAACCTGATGTTCTACTTATAAGCGGTGAAACATGCATATGCACTAGTGTATTCGATAAAGGTATTTTATCGTAACTTTAAAACAAAAAAAATAAAGTTACTTGATGCATTCAATGGGATAACTTCACCTATTCCTTTCAAAATATTGGTTGTTGTGTTCGTATATATTATCTTAGAGGTTTTTTTGGTGGTGAAGGTGAAAGTTTTGAAGAAACGGCTTATGTATGTATATAAGAATATATTAGAAAAGCATATTTTAAGAAATTTGTGTTTACCTTCTAAAGATAATGATGTCCAATTGGTGTAAACTTTTAATTCTCCAGTTGCTTCTTTTTCACACAAACAAAATTATGTTATACTTAATTAAGGATTTGTCATTTCAACATTAAATGAAAGAAAGTTTATGAAAACAAAGGACAAGTCCACCTATACCTTGTAATTTTACGGTGAAGTAGGCTTTGCAAAATAATTTGGGTAATTTTGAAAAAGATTTAAGTGTAGATAAGGAAAATCAAAACCTATAATGCATATAAGATGAACCAAGTATGATATCTGATAGATATTAATTAATATACAACCAAAATAGTTATTATTTAGGGCACTATAATTAAAAAAATGATGTTTAGGTTTCAAATCTTGTGAAAATAGATTTTAAATTAATATTTAGTATTTTCTATTCACCTGAATTATTCTTAAACTATCATTAACCAACCAAAACATCAAAGATTTAATTTCCTAATACCCAACCTAAGCTAAGGAAAAACTCGGGGATTACATCCTCCTCCCCTTAAAACAAGCTTTATCCCCAAAGCTCGAGACATACTTGGTTCATCGAACAGTTGTGGATAAACCCTCTTGATGCCATCTTCCAACTCCCATGTAACTTCTTCAATTTGTACATCTCATAAAATTTTGACGTATCCGATGTCTTTGTTCTGAAGAGTTTGCACTTTAAAATCCAAAATCTATATTGGATGCTTTTCAAATGTCAAGTTTTCTTTGAGTGGGAAAGGCTCTAGTTCAACCACTTTACCAAAGTTTGGTACATATTTCCATAAAACTGATACATGGAAGACATTATCTATACTAGTAAGGTTCGGTAAGAGTGCCAAATGATATGCTAAATTTCCAACTCTTCCTAATATCTCAAAAGGTTCAATGGATCTCAAGCTCAATTTCCCTTGCAATTTTCTTCGATTTAAACTCTTGATTGGTCTTATCTTGAGATACACATGGTCTCCCATATTAAACTCAAGTTCTCTTCTTTCCATGTCAACCTAACTCTTCTGTCAATCTTGCGCTTCTTTCATTCTCTGCGTGATTATTGCCACTCTTGCACTAGTTCGGGCCTGATGACTATACTTTCCAAATTATCCCAAAATAGAGGCAGTCTACACTTTCATCCATATAACGCCTCAAATGGTGGCATCCTAATATTAGAATGATAGCTATTGTTGTATATAAACTCCACCAATGGCAAATGTCAATCCCAACTTCCTTTGAATTCTAGTACGCAAACTCTCAACATATTCGCCAACGTCTATATCTTTCTTTTTGTTTGCCCTTCTGTTTGAGGATGATATGCAGTACTAAACTGTGATCGAGTTCCAATGGCTTTTTGTAAACTAATTCAAAATCTTGAAACAAACCTTGGGTCCCGATCTGACACAATTCCTGTTGGCACACCATGTAATCTAATTATCTCCTTTATGTATATTCGTGCCAATTTCTCTAAGGAATAAGTCATGTTAATGGGTAGAAAAGGAGCAGATTTAGTGAGTCCTCTACAATTACCCATATATCATCATATCCTACGTTAATCCTTGGGAAGGAGCTTACAAAGTCTATTGAAATTTGATCCTACTGCCATTCGGGGATAGGTAAGGGTTGCAATAACCCATCTGGTCTTCGGTACTCAACTTTTACTCTTTAATAGATTTCACATCGAGCAACAAAAGTTGATATATCTTTTTTCATTCCACTCCCCAATATACACTCTTAAGTTTTTAGTAGGTCTTGGTTTCACTTAGGTGAACCATATATCCCGAGTAATGTGCCTCATGCATTAGCTCCTTCCTTCAAGCTAGATTATTTGGCATACATAATGATAAGTGATATAACACCCTTATTTCTAAGATGCTTTTGAGCTCATTTAGTTGATATTCTAAGCAAAAATCATTTAGAAATGGCTCTTAGTTGTTTAATTTGTTAATCTCAGGTAAATTTGATCTCCTCATGAAGAAACAAGACAAATGCGACAAGAATGAAGCCAAATAGTGTTTTTTGAAGAAATTAGAAGGCACAACCTGTTTTGAAGGCTGTTTGGACCAGGATGACTCATTCAACATCAGTATGCGCTACAGCTCGTGCCACAGGGGTGTTTTGGAGGGTGTTTGCAACCAGGATTCATTTTAAAACGCGCAACAGCCTTCTCCACAGGCCGTTTGGGTCCCTGTTTCATTTTTGGCGTCATATAAATACCATTTTTAGAGAGAGAAGTTAGTTACAGATGCGAGAGATATTTTGTTTTCTTGTCATTTCTTTTTGGTAATTTTCTGGAGACTTTTGGAGAGCATTAGAGGAAAACAATTTGAAGAATTCAAGTGAAGGTTTATTCCAGATTTGAAGATCTAGATCCAATTCCATCAGCTGAGCTTCATTCTTAAGGGTTGTATTCATGAATTCATACTCTTCTATTGAATTTCAATTGTTTTCTTTTATCTCGATGGAGGAGTAGTTCGTAGATCTAGGTCATGTTCGGATTTTAATTTCATCATGTGTTGAGGATTTGATCTTAATAATCTGTTGTTGATGTTCTTATAATCAAATTGCATGTTCTTCATCGTTTTCTTGAATTTGTAAATCCGAATTACAAGTTTATTTCTGTTTTCATTTAAGTTGATTGAGAAATCACTTTCATGAATAGATCTATGCAATTTGATGAGATTTGATTGTGATCCTAGAGATAGGTTGCAAAAATCTTCCGTATGTTCTCTGTTTTTCTTGAATTCATATTCTTCATGCGATCTTAGTTTGTAATTAGTTAAGGAGAGATCCTAATTAATCAATCTAAGGTTAGAAAAATTGATAAATATGAGAGGACTGTCAATTTGTATAAGGAACTCAATGGTATAAGAACTCAATTAGTTTAATCTTTAGTGTTCACTGATTCACATGATGAAATTAAATGAAGAACGAGATCTAGATCGGTTTAAGTAATTGATTTTTGAAATCTTGCTTGAATTCTAAGTACTTGTGATTCTAAATTCGAATTAATTCTTTTAGCTTCTTAGTGAGAGATTTTAATCAATCAATTGATCATTGTTCATCTGGCTAAATAGTAGAAATATAGTGATTACTAGTACTTATTCCTTCCTCATGGACGACTCCGATCTAAACACTATACTACGAGTTGATAGGTTCACTGCCTATTGTCTTTCGTAGAAGTTTAAGAAAGGATTTTAAAAATTTAAACTACGATTGGCTTGGAAAATCACCATCAAAGTTTTGGCGCCGTTGCTATCGGGGAATAGGAATAATATTAGGAAAGCTCTAAATCTGCTAGTTTAGCTTTTTGTTTTTGTTTTTCTGTTGTGATTTTTGTTTTTGCTGCAAGATTGAACTTAAACATTGTTTTATCTTGTGTGCAGTGATAGTGTATGACCCGGAGTCAAGGGACACAACTTGTTGAATTTAATTCTGATCCGGAAAAGATTATTCTCAAATATCGGAAGAAGAACAAAGACATAGCTGAATCATCTTCTCTAACAGCAGATATGGCTGATCTACCGGAAAATCGAGGCCAAGAGTACCAGCAAGATAACTTTGATTTTGCTGCTCCAAGAACAAATTCTGATTTTGCAAGACCAACTTTAATTGGAGCCAATTCTAGTATTGTTCGTCCTCGGGTTGAGGCGAAGAATTTTGAGCTAAAGCCAGCTGTGATACAAATGGTGCAACAATATGCACAATTTGATGGCCTTCAAGACGAAGATCCTAATGCTCACATCCAATCATTTTTGGAAATATGTGACACTTTAAATTTAATGGAGTGAGTGATGATGCGGTTCGTCTTCGTCTCTTTCCATTTTCACTAAGAGGCAAGGCCAAGCAATGGCTCAATTCATTGCCAAGAAATTCAATTACTACATGGCAGGAGCTTATAAAGAAATTCTTGGATAAATTCTTTCCTCCTTCCAAGACAGCAAAATTTCGAGCTGAAATTCAATCTTATCATCAGATGGAAATGGAGACTTTATATGAAACATGGGAGAGATTCAAGGAATCTATGAGAAGATGTCCACATCACGGTATTCCGGAATGGTTGCAAGTCCAAATTTTTTATAATGGACTCAACTATCAAACAAGACAAATGATTGACGCTGCAGCTGGTGGTACTCTTAATCATAAGACTCCTGAGGAAAGTTTGAAGCTATTTGAAGATATGGCCACAAACAACTATGAATGGTCACACACTAGGAGTCGAGATAAAAGAGCTGGTATGTTGGATGTAGATGTGGCTACCTCAATTATGTCTAAGGTGGAAGCTCTATCAAGGAAAATTGATGGTTTGTCAATTTCACCTCAGCAGCAACTAGCTTTTGTTGAACCATCTGGTGGTGAAGAGTCTTTTTCTGAGCAAGTTGATTATTTGGGAATCCTATCCGGGCTCCAAATAATCCTTATAGCAATACTTATAACCCGGGATGGCGAAATCACCCAAATTTTTCTTGAGCAACAATAATAATAGCATTCAGAGGAGCAATCAAAATTCCAATCCAAATCCTTCTCCTCCCGGTTTTCAAAGACCACAAGCTCAAGGCTCTAATTCTCAACTTGAGAATTTGATGATGAAATTTATCAAGGATTCTGATGAAAGGCAAAAATCTCTTGATTTACTCTTGAAGAACCAAGAGACTACTTTGAGGAATCATGGAGCATCAATTCATAATTTGGAAACTCAAGTAGGTCAGCTTGCTAAGATGTTGTCTGAAAGGCAACTCGGTTCTCTTCCAAGCAACACTGAAATTAATCCAAGAGAGCAAGCTAAGGCAATCACTTTGAGAAGTGGCAAAGAGTTGCATTTGGAGCATCAACATCAACAAGGAAATGAAGAAAATCAGAAGTTATCATCAACTGGAGTAGAGACTAAAAAGACAGAATTTGAAAAGAATTCTTCTCCACCAGCTGTAAGGGAATATCAGCCCCGGATTCCTTATCCTTCTTGTTTAAATAAAACAAAAGAAAAGGAACAATTTGGTAAATTTCTTGATTTGTTTAAACAATTGCATATCAACATTCCTTTTGTTGAAGCTTTGTCTCAAATGCCCAAGTATGCTAAATTTTTGAAAGAAATATTGTCTAACAAGAGGAAATTGGAGGATATTTCTACTGTTGAAGTTGGAGTGAGCTGTTCATCTATTATTTTGAATAAATTACCTCCAAAATTGAAGGATCCGGGTAGTTTCACGATACCTTGTGTGGTAGGTGATGTCCTTGTGGAAAAAGCTTTGGCTGATTTAGGTGCAAGTATCAACTTGATGCCTTATTCCTTCTTTAAGAGATTGGGACTTGCTGACCCAAAGCCTACAAGGATGAGCCTCCAACTTGCTGATAGATCAGTGAAAATTCCTAAGGGAATAATTGAAGATGTGTTGGTGAAGGTAGGAAATTTTATCTATCCTGTTGATTTTGTCATTCTTGATATGGATGAGGATAGAAATGTTCCTTTAATTTTAGGGAGACCTTTTCTAGCAACAGCTAGAGCTTTGATTGATGTTGAAGGTGGAAGACTCACTTTAAGAGTTGGTGATGAAGAGTTTGTTGTTAAGCTTTCTTCAGTTTTAAAGCAACCAATGAATGGTGATGACTCTTGCTATGCCATTGATATTGTTGATTTTTCAGTCATTGATCATTTGGATGAAATTCTTTGTAAAGATGGTTTAGCATTGAGTCTAATTCATGGCAAAGAGAATAGTGAAATGAATTGTGAAGTTGTTGCTGTTTTAGAGAAACTTGATTCTGCTAAGGAGTTTACATGTAAGGCAGGATTTGAAGAATTGAAGAATGAGGGGGAGTTGAGATTGAAAAGTTCTATTGAAGAACCAGAGTTAGAGCTAAAACAACTTCCAGATTATCTTGAATATGCTTTTCTAGCTGAAAATTCAAGGCTTCCGGTTATCATTGCTTCAGATTTATCAAGTGAGCAAAAACAACAACTTTTGATTGTTCTTAAGAAGCACAAAAAGGCTTTAGCTTGGAAAATCTCTGATATAAAAGGTATCAATCCTTCATTTTGTACTCATAGAATTTTACTTGAAGAGGGTTTCAAACCTATTGTTCAACCTCAGCGAAGATTAAATCCAAATATGAAAGAGGTTGTGAAGAAAGAGGTGATTAAACTTTTGGATGCTGGTTTGATTTATCCAATTTCCGATAGTACTTGGGTTAGCCCAACTCAAGTAGTTCCTAAGAAAGGTGGTATGACGGTGGTCCCGAATGAGAAGAATGAATTGATTCCGATGAGAACAGTAACAGGATGGCGAGTTTGTATAGATTATAGACGATTGAATGAAGCCACTCGCAAGGATCACTTTCCGCTGCCCTTTATTGATCAAATGTTGGAAAGACTTGCAGGCCATTTATTTTATTGTTATTTGGATGGTATGTCGGGATATTTTCAGATACCAATTGCTCCGGAAGATCAAGAGAAAACAACATTCACTTGCCCCTATGGCACTTATGCTTATAGGAGGATGCCTTTTGGACTTTGTAACGCTCCAGCTACTTTCCAAAGGTGTATGTTGGCTATTTTTGATGATTTGGTAGAGAAAATAATGGAGGTTTTCATGGACGATTTTTCTGTTTATGGTGATTCATTCGATGATTGTCTTGAAAATTTGGACAAAGTTTTGATTCGTTGTGAGCAAACAAATTTGGTTCTTAATTGGGAAAAATGTCACTTTATGTGCAAGGAGGGTATAGTTCTCGGACACAAAGTTTCTCACAAGGGTATAGAAGTGGATCAAGCAAAGATTGAGGTCATTGCAAAACTTCCTCCTCCATCATCAGTTAAAGCAATCCGTAGTTTTCTTGGTCATGCGGGTTTTTATAGGAGGTTTATCAAGGATTTTTCTAAGATAACCCGACCTATGACAAGACTTCTAGAGAAAAATGTGCCATTTGATTTCAACCAAGAATGTCTTGATGCATTCAATGTTCTTAAAGAAAAGCTCATCAATGCACCGATCATGATAGCTCCGGATTGGAATTTACCATTCGAATTAATGTGCGATGCTAGTGATTTTGCTGTTGGAGCTGTTCTAGGTCAGCGGAAGGAGAAGCACTTTCATCCTATTTTCTATGCCAGCAGAACTTTGAATAGTGCTCAAGAGAATTATACTACTACTGAGAAGGAGTTACTAGCAGTGGTGTTTGCTTTTGATAAGTTTCGGTCATATTTGGTTTTATCCAAGGTAATTGTTTATACTGACCACTCTGCTCTTAAATTCCTTTTGACTAAAACAGATGCGAAGCCACGCCTTATCCGCTGGATCCTCCTTCTACAAGAGTTTGACCTGGAGATTCGAGACAAAAGGGGAATGGAGAACTTGGCAGCTGATCATTTGTCTCGAATGGAGAACTCCAATCTGAAGGAATTGAAAGAAGAAGATATTAATGATGAATTTCCCGAGGAGCGATTATATGCAGTGAATGAGGTATTTAATTCTGACATTCCTTGGTTTGCACATTTCGCCAACTATCTTGTTGCTAAAGTTCTTCCCCAAGAAATGACTTCTCAAGAAAAGAAGAAATTCTTTTCTGACTTGAAGTATTATTTTTGGGAGGATCCGTTTTTGTTTCGTGTTTGTGCAGATCAAATAATTCGGAGGTGCGTTTCTCATCAAGAAGGATGGAAAATTTTGCATGCTTGTCATTTTGGTCCTATAGGAGGTCACTATAATGCGAATAGGACAGCTCAAAAAGTTTTGGAATCCGGATTTTATTGGCCTTCTATCTTCAAGGATGCTCATCAGTTTGTTACTATGTGTGATAGATGTCAAAGAAGTGGGAACATTTCTCGACGTGATGAGATGCCTCAGAATTATATTCTTGAATGTGAGGTTTTTGATGTATGGGGTATCGATTTTATGGGACCATTCCCAACTTCTTTTGGGAATAAATATATTTTGGTGGCGGTAGATTATGTTTCAAAGTGGGTAGAAGCCCAAGCTTTACCTACCAATGATTCTCGGGTAGTCACCAAGTTCCTTAAAAAGCTCTTTTCAAGATTTGGAACCCCAAGAGCCATTATAAGTGATAGAGGAACACATTTTTGCAATTCTCAATTGGAGAAAGTACTAAAAAGGTATGGGGTGACTCATAGAATTGCAACACCATATCACCCCAAACCAGCGGACAAGTTGAAGTATCAAATCGTGATTTGAAAAGGATTTTAGAGAAGTCGGTAGAGCACAATAGGAAGGATTGGGCAGAAAAACTTGATGATTCATTGTGGGCATATAGGACTGCTTATAAAACACCATTGGGTACTACACCATACCGGCTTGTCTATGGAAAAGCTTGTCATCTACCAGTAGAGTTAGAACACAAAGCTTATTGGGCTATTAAGCAAGTCAATTGTGACTTAGAATCTATTGGTATGAGAAGAAAACTTCAGATCAATGAATTAGATGAATGGCGAAGGCTTGCTTATGAAAACATGAAGATTTATAAGAGAGAACCAAGTTTTACCATGACAAAAGAATTCGTCATCCAAAACAGTTCAAAGAGGGTGACCAAGTTCTTTTATATAATTCTCGGTTAAGGTTTTTCGGGAAAATTGAAATCAAGATGGTCTGGCCCTTTCTTAGTTAAACAAGTTTTTCCATATGGGGCTGTTGAATTGGAACATCCAGAGAAAGGAATTTTCAAAGTTAATGGTCAGCGGCTAAAACTTTACTTGGGAGCTGATCTAGACCAAATGGGGCGTGAGAAGAATTCGTTTTCATTCACCCAGTTTGTGTGATCAAGCAAAGGGAAGTTTGTCGAGCTAACGACATAAACAAACGTGCTTCATGGGAGGCACCCATGCCTAATTTTTTTTTCTTTTGTTTCGTTGTTGGTTTAATCAAGTTTAGATGTAAGAGTAATGCTCTTATTTGTTTTTGATTTGCAGGGAAATTTTTTGAATTACACAAATCGGAGAACATTTAGTGAAAGTTTTGCTGATAAATCATACAAGGAGATCTCATATAAGCCGTTTTCCTGTTGCCACTCTTGTCAAAGGAATCAATGTCAATCACGCAGGCTAAACAGTTGGATTTTAATGTCAAAGCAGCCTGGTCATTCCAACTGTTTTCGAATGAGATTTCAATCTTCATCTTCCGATTTCGCTTGGCAATTGTTTTCAAATGAGATTTCAAATGTTTTCCTCTGACTTGATGACATTGATTTGCGCAAAACCAGGCTGCGGCAATATTCACGTGGAGCATGCAAATTCACAAAACGTGCAGACCAAACAATGAAGGTTCCACCGAGAATCATGCAGGAGTTGCGCCATTTGAATTTTGTAAATCAATGTCAAAGAAATCCATGCGTCAATCAATTGATTTCAAGTGCAAAGCCATTTGGATTTCGCAATTCCATGCCAACGAAATTCATGCGTCGATCAATTGGCATTTACGTGGTTACGTAAATCAGGAGCACGGCTATTTGGATTTCACGAACAGAGCATTTGGATTTCGAAAAAAAATATATATATATTTTCCAGCGAGCGCAACAGGATGCACCACAGGGGCGTTTTACTGGCTGCAGTAATGAGGCAATACCTACGGTGGTGTCCAGAGAGCACAACAGGATGTATAACAGGGGTGTTTTATCAGCTGTGTTAAACATTCCAGCTTTCACTAAAGCAGTTCCAGCAAGCACAACAGGGTGAGATACAGGGCTGTTTTCCATCATGTTTACACCCAGGATTTTTTTTTTTTTTCCAGCACATTTAATAAAAGTGTTTGTAAATATATAGGGGTTCACGTAGGTAAGAGTTTTCTTTTTATACAGAATTTTCTTTCTTTTTTTGTTCTGAAACTCATTTCCTCCACTCTTACTTTGGCCTTCTAATAATTTTTTTTTTCTCTCCTTTTCAAGAAGAAACTTATCATTTCTCTCATTCTTTTGCTTCAAGGATCCATTAAAGGTATGTTTCTTCTCTTCTCTTTTTCGTTTTCATTCCAAGGACTTCTAAAGGTTGGTGATCTATCTCATGAATAACTCCTTTCTTGAGTTTTGTTTAGATTTTTGTGGTTAGATTTGTGATGCTTTGATCCTTGTATATTATTTGGTTTCTTCATATTTTGCTGTCATTGAGCAATTTCTTGATTGAGTAATTTTGGGTTTGCTGTTAGATTCTATAATTTGTGGGTCTCTTGAAAATTCTTTTGTAAACCAAGATTTTGAGCTTTCATGTTTACTATTTTCACTATTGTGCTGTGGATTGTTGCATGTGGAACAAATGGGTTTCATGTTTGGATGATTTGTCAATGGGTTTCAAGTTATATGATTAAGGAGGGTTTTCAATTTAATTGGTTTTTTACTTCTTATTAATGGAAACTTTCCTAGTTTTTTCAAGGATTTCTTGAACCATGTTTGCTTGCGAAATTTTGTTTTCATACACGTTGGATCTGGTTTGATTTTTAGGAGTTCATTTCAATTTGTTTAGCTGTCATGGGAGATTATCGTGTTTTGAAAAGTTGCTATTCATGTTCTTTAGACCCTTATTTCCTGATTTTTGATTTTGAAATGAATCTCATGAATGCTTGTTGAGCTCCATTATGTTTTCATCATGAGCTTTGAAATTCTCTTGAGCTGTTGAATCAATTTTATCATGATTAAATATCTTTAGGAGTTGTTTTGACCAAGGTTTTCTATGATGAACTCATCGATTATTTGTATTAATTTCACAGATGGGTAAGAAAACAGTTGCTAACAAGAAACGGCCCAGGACTTCAAGTATCGGATCTAGCAGTACCCCAAGACCACCACCAAATTTAACCGAGGCACATAAGCATAAATTTAAAGAGATGGTTACCACAAAAATTTTCAAACCCAATGTTGTTTTTAGTTGGCCAGTCTTGAGAATATTTGGATTAGCCCCAGATTTTCAAACATACTTTGCTGATCCAGCTTGGGAGCAATTGTTTAGTATCAACGAGAAAACTTATAGAGGAGTTACTTTGGAAGTTCTTTCATCCTTTAAAATTGCTTTCCCTTATCCAGTTAATAGGCTACATAATGAGGTTTCCTTTTCAGCTTTTGGACAATATTATCACCTTCCTATGCTTCAGTTTTGTGCCTATACAGGTCTTTATACTGATGAGCAGATGCAAGCTGATGATTTTCAACATCTTCAAAATACATGGGGTTAGCTAAATGCTATGAATGATTTCTGGCATTCCATTTCTACCAAGGGACCCTATAATTCTTCTGCATCACGAGGAACTCACCTCCAGAAGACTAGTGCCCGCATACTTCATTGGCTTCTTGTCCATTCTTTGAATGGTAGAATCAACAGCACTAGTGTGATGAGCCAACAAGATTTTTTTGCCATGTATAGTATGATGACTGATACTAGAGTTAATGTGGCAATTCAACTTGCTTTTGCTATTCGCCACCAAACTAAAGTATCTAATCATGGTGTCTTTTGTGGAGCTTTCATTACCAGAATACTAAAAAACATGAGTATTTTTCCATCTGAGGAACCAGGTGATGTTGCTTGTATTTCATTTTCCATGACTAGTCGTACTATGGTTCAATGGGGCATTCCCAAAGTTTCCACTTCTGAGGAGGATCCAATTCAATCTACTGGTCGTGAAGACAATACTTCAGTTTCATCTCTTCAACAGTTGACTATGGAAATGAAGTCATTAAAGAAGCAACAGGATAAAATCTTAAGAAGGCAGAAAGGCCTCAAACAATTCATGGTTTCCAGTTTTCAGGCAATAGCTGAAAAGCTCAAAGTAAAATTGCCTAATTGTATCAGCTCATCTAGTGGTGATGACTATGATGAGATAGAAAGATTTTCTCCTATCCATGATCTTGGGGCATCTGGAGTTGCTGCACCTGTTGATGAAGAGTTTGCTGATATCAATCAACAATTTGATGATTATGAAGCTCCACAAGAAGGTGATGGAGCAGCAGAAGGAGGAATAGAAAGTTTGGAATATGGCTCTGAAACTGATGATGCATGCACAAGAGTCTCAAGAGGTTTTATTTTTCTGGCTCTTTTGTTTTGATCGTGCTGTCATCTTAATCTCCAGGGCGGTATCAGTTTTCCTTCCTCATTGAACTTTAATTTGTTGCTTCTTTGCTTTCATTGAATGTTATTTTAGTCATTGAGGACAATGCCTCACTTAAGTGTGGGGGAGGAAAAAGCAAAGTTTTTAACAAACAAAGGAAGGAGAAAAAATAGAACTAAGGGTGTTTCAGATTTTCCGCTAACTCTTTGCTTACAAATGGACTTTGAAATCATGAAATTTTCCTATGGAATTATTTTTGAACTCTCTCTTGACTTGCTGTGAATCATTAATACTTGGTCAAAGTTCTAAGATAGAATCTTAGTGAAACAAGTTTACTTGCTTTTTAATAATGGATTTTAGAGTTGGATTTAGATTTGAGGTCCTTAGTAAAATGTTAAATGGTTTAATTTCTAAGTTCACTAGGATTATATCTTTTCATTAAGAATTTTGAAAGCATTTTAATCTCTAATGAAAGGGCAAATGAGATGTTTCTCTTGGAATTTTCTCCTAAGTATCTAATTGGAATATAAAAAAAAAAAATGCCTTTACTCCACTGACTCAGGTAAGTGGGTCAAGAGTATAAAAATCTGAATGTTAGAATGAGTGAGAGTCCGTTGGGGTCCTTTTAAAACCTGGTCACTTGGGTGATGAACCCGGATGTGCCGACTTAATGATCTCACTATAACAAGAAGGTTAAAAGGGCATATAAGGCTGAAAAGAAGCGGGCAAAAACCCGTCCAGAGGAAATATACAAGATGGAGATAAAAACCTCCCCCTCTGAAGGCCAAATAGATAAATAACTAGTGCTTAGAATGATAAATTCAGTTGATATGGGCGGGTCTTGGTCCCTCAGAAGAGCAAGATTTGACCCCGCTATTAACTTGAAATTAAAAAAAAGAAAAAAAATTCAATGAAGATTACAGAAGGAGAGAAGCCTAGGGGAGATTTTGATGCAATATACTTTTATTATAGATTCTTGTGCTTAGAAAAATGATTAATGGAATTATATACTCCCAAGTAAACAAATGAAGTGGACCAATTCTCTTTTTGCTTTGTTTTTACCTCAGATTTACTTTTTACTTTGAAAGCTGTTCTTAAAAAGTGAGGGTAAAACTTGGTTTACTTTGATTAATTTTAGAAAATTGATTAAAGTATTTGGTTGATTCAATTTTCCATTGTAAAGTGAGAGTTATCTTGTAAAAATGAAGAAATTGAAATGAATCTTGTTATATGAATCATGATTGATGATTAGTTCATTTGTTCCTTAGTTTTTAAATGAATCATCTTGCTTGAGGACAAGCAAGGAGTTAAGTATGGGGGAAATTTGATAAGTGATATAACATCCTTATTTCTAAGATGCTTTTGAGCTCATTTAGTTGATATTCTAAGCAAAAATCATTTAGAACTGGCTCTTAGTTGTTTAATTTGTTAATCTCAGGTAAATTTGATCTCCTCATGAAGAAACAAGACAAATGCGACAAGAATGAAGCCAAATAGTGTTGTTTTGAAGAAATTAGAAGGCACAACCTGTTTTGAAGGCTGTTTTGGACCAGGATGACTCATTCAACGTCAGTATGCGCTACAGCTCGTGCCACAGGGGTGTTTTGGAGGGTGTTTGCAACCAGGATTCATTTTAAAACGCGCAACAGCCTTCTCCACAGGCCGTTTGGGTCCCTGTTTCATTTTTGGCGTCATATAAATACCATTTTTAGAGAGAGAAGTTAGTTACAGATGTGAGAGATATTTTGTTTTCTTGTCATTTCTTTTTGGTAATTTTCTGGAGACTTTTGGAGAGCATTAGAGGAAAACAAGTATTGAAGAATTCAAGTGAAGGTTTATTCCAGATTTGAAGATCTAGATCCAATTCCATCAGCTGAGCTTCATTCTTAAGGGTTGTATTCATGAATTCATACTCTTCTATTGAATTTCAATTGTTTTCTTTTATCTCGATGGAGGAGTAGTTCGTAGATCTAGGTCATGTTCGGATTTTAATTTCATCATGTGTTGAGGATTTGATCTTAATAATCTGTTGTTGATGTTCTTATAATCAAATTGCATGTTCTTCATCGTTTTCTTGAATTTGTAAATCCGAATTACAAGTTTATTTCTGTTTTCATTTAAGTTGATTGAGAAATCACTTTCATGAATAGATCTATGCAATTTGATGAGATTTGATTGTGATCCTAGAGATAGGTTGCAAAAATCTTCCGTATGTTCTCTGTTTTCTTGAATTCATATTCTTCATGCGATCTTAGTTTGTAATTAGTTAAGGAGAGATCCTAATTAATCAATCTAAGGTTAGAAAAATTGATAAATCTGATAGGACTGTCAATTTGTATAAGGAACTCAATGGTATAAGAACTCAATTAGTTTAATCTTTAGTGTTCACTGATTCACATGATGAAATTAAATGAAGAACGAGATCTAGATCGGTTTAAGTAATTGATTTTTGAAATCTTGCTTGAATTCTAAGTACTTGTGATTCTAAATTCGAATTAATTCTTTTAGCTTCTTAGTGAGAGATTTTAATCAATCAATTGATCATTGTTCATCTGGCTAAATAGTAGAAATATAGTGATTACTAGTACTTATTCCTTCCTCGTGGACGACTCCGATCTAAACACTATACTACGAGTTGATAGGTTCACTGCCTATTGTCTTTCGTAGAAGTTTAAGAAAGGATTTTAAAAATTTAAACTACGATTGGCTTGGAAAATCACCATCACATAATCTATTATTTACTTTTTGGGCTCATTCTCTATCTACATGAAATTCTTTAGACTTTCCTTGTGTAAGCCCTTGAATGATTCCTTAAACTTTTGAATCTTGTTTTTGTTCTTCTTTAATCCGTTGCAACAAGGTAGGCTCCAAAATCAGATTTGCAATCTTGATTTTTAGATCTTGCAAAGAAGCTCTAAATTCAGCTTTTCGAATTCCCTTATGAGATCTTTTTGTCCCATTACATCGAGGCTATCTCTCCATGACTCTTACGACTTAAAGCATCCGCAACTGTATTAATCTTCCCTAGATGATAATTGATGCTTAAGTCATAATCCTTGATCAATTCCAACCATCTACGTTGCCTCATGTTCATCTGTTTTTGAGTGAACAAGTACTTCAAGATTTTATGATCAATTTAGTTTTCATACGTCTTTCCATACAATTAGTGTCACCATATCATTAAAGCAAAGACGATAGCTACTAATTCCAAGTCATGCATTGGATAATTCTTCTTACGCAGCGTTAACGACCTTGACGCATATGCAATTACCTTTCCACCTTGCATTAACCTTCACCATAATCTATTCTTTGATGCAACACTATAGATAGCTAATGAATCCTCATTATTCAGTAAAACTAATATTGGTGTGAATATTAATCTACTCTTCAATTCCTATAAACTCTATTCTCTCTTCTCATTCCATTCAAATTTTTCACTTTTCGTGGTCAGTTGAGTTAAAGGAAAGGCTATCTTGGAGAAGTGTTGAACAAATTTTCTATAATACTTGGCTAATCCTAAGAAACTTCTTACCTCGGGTACCGTTTCAGGCCTTTTCCATTCAATAATAGCCTTAATCTTCTCCAGTCCATAGAAATCCCTTCTACTGATACTATATTTCTAAGAAAAATATTTGTTTAAACCAAAATTCACATTTTGATAGCTTAGCGTACAACCTATTATCTCTCAAAATCTGTAATACCATGCATAGATGCTCATCATGTTGTCCATCCAAGGTAGAATATACCAATATATCATCGATAAAAATTATCACACATGTATCCAATAATGATTGAAAAATCCTGTTCATTAGATCCATAAAGATTGCTAGTATATTAGTTAACCTAAAAGACATCACAAAAAATTCATAATGACCATATCATGTCCGGAATGTTGTCTTAGGTATGTCATCAACTTTAATTCGATTTTGATGGTATCTAGACCTTAAATCAATACGAGAAAACACTTTTCTCCATGCAGCCAGTCAAACAGATCATCTATTATTGATAAAGAGTACTTATTCTTAACAGTGACCTTGTTTAACTCTCTCTCTAATCTATATAAGGCCTCATTAACCTATCCGTCTTCTTAAAAAACAACATAGGCATACCCCAAGGTGAAACACTAGGGTAAATAAATCCCCCATCTAATAGTTCTTACAGTTGTGTTTTTAATTCCTTTAATTCCACAAATGCCATTCTATAGGGTGGTTTTGATATCAATACCGTCTCTGACATCAAGTCTATAGCAAACTCAACTACTCTTTGGGTTGGTAGTCTTGGTAGATCATCAGGATAGACATTAAAGAATTTATACAGCATCCAAATACTCCAAGCAACTGGCTTTTCGAACCCTTCGTCTAAAGAAGACATTGTGTTCTTTTCCAACTCATCAACTCTCTCTCCAAGTACTTCAATAGCTCTTATTTCCACTTGATTGCCCTTAAGTACTTCCCAGGTAAATTCCACTCTTTTCTTCTCCTTATTTATAAACGGGAACATCTTGCATTGACAATCCACTTTAACCTTAGCAGTAGTCATCCATGTCATTACCAGAATGACATCATATCTCTGCATATCCACCACTGTACGGCCAGCAGTGGTTTCCTGATTATGCATCCGTAATGAACATCTTTATCACTTCTCGGTAATAACCATGACTTTGGTAGGAGTTAAGCTTCTTGAACCCTTCTCCATTGCCTCAGTACAAAAACTAACTCTTTTTGCCAATCCTAAGTTAATAAAGGAATGCATAGCACTAGCATCAAATAGTGCATATGTAGGGGTATCTTTCACTTATATTGTTCCTAATTAGCTGGCATTTATTTTCTAGTTACTAGCTAATTTAAGGAGTTTTATACCGGTTATCTAACGTGCACTTGTGCCAAAACTTGTAAAGTAAGGCTAAATACATACCTACTATTAAGGTAGAATCTTATATTGCCATCATATTCCTCTTTAGATCCTCAAACTATGGAGGGACATTGCAAACATTTGAGCGATTCCCGTGGATTTGCTTCCTTGGTTACCTCCTTCCTTCCTATCCTTAATTCCTTCAGTTTCCTTGGATTACCAAGCTCCTCCCTTTTGGGTTCTTCCAGTGTAGGCAGTTGATCAGGGTTTTTTAATGACACTAAAAAAAAAACATAAAGAATCATTACAATATATACATGCATATTATTCAACAAGTTTGAAATTTTATATTATAAGGAAAATGACACATCATTGACAAATAGTAACCATTTTCAAATTTTACTTGGTCTTTGTTATCTTAGCATACATTGTAAGATCTTATTCTTAAATATGGAAAATGTCAAATTTAGCATATTAACTTTACATAAAAGTTTAATTGGGTACTTAATTTGAAGTTGTCAATTTAATACCCAATTAAAGATTTCATGACTTTTTTATAGTCTTACCAACAACATTTGATTTATTTCCTAACGTAGAAGACACACCTATTAGTATTAAATGTTGTTGCACATATTAGGAAAAATTCAAAGATATGTTGTATATTCTATGTCTATAAATAAACCAAGTAAAAACAATCAAAAAATTTTTGATTGAGTGTTAAACTAAACACTTCAAAGTTTAAATACTAAATTGAATTTTTATATAAAGTTTAAGTATCAAATTTAACACCTACCCTTTCGTTTAAAATTGATGTTGAGAGTTTTCTAGTGATATAAGATTTTATAAAAATCGAACATCACGTGCAAAGAATTATTTACGATCTATTTATTATATATATAATTTTTTATTTCTAAAAATAATATATTGGCTAAAAAATCTAAAAATTAATACATAACTTTCTTTTGAATTTTAAAAAAATACATATATCACTTTAAAAAAGTATGATATTAATTTTTAATAAACTAATTAGTGAATAGACACTAAAGTACATCAAAATTAAAATATAGATTGGAAAATGCAATTAAAACTAAAATATAAGCACTAAAATGCAAAAAAAGTATGAAGACATTAACTTTCTTATGAATGGAGACACTAAGTTAAGGCTACAAGCACCAAATCGCTAAAATTAAAAATTTAGACACTAAATTGTCAAAAATTAAAAGTTTAGGCACTCTTAGTTCCTTTATCTCATCATGTTTTGATTGATGAAATCCCAAAGAAAGAATGAATTTTGAAAATTCCTTATTCCATTGGTGAGAAGTCTGCTCTAACCTATATAATGAGCAAACTAACTTACACACATGACCTATAGCTACATGTAAATACCCTTTTGGAGGTGTCATATAAAAGTCTTCATCCAAAAAACCATGTAAAAAGGCATTGTTAACATTTAATTAATGAACAAAGCATCCTTTTATAGCTGCTATAGCCAAAGAATCCATACAACAGTAAGTTTTGCTATGAGAGAAAATGTGTGAACAAAATCAACACCTTTTATTTGATTATATCCTTTAGCAACCAAGTGAGCTTTGTATCTTTCTGTGGTACCACCAAACTTGTATTCATTCTTGTAGACACATTTACTCCTATAGCAGTTTTTCTAGGTGTTAAGGATGTAAGATCGTAATATGATTAGCTTCTAAAGCTAGGAGTTCCTTATTTGTCACGCCCCAAGGGGTACCTTAAACGTAACAGTCCACTACACTCAACATTAAAACTTAAGTATGACAACCTTAGCTATTCCCAAAAGCTTTGATATTAAGTGTAAGGCGTGCTCTCACAAATTTAGATAACCATCTATGGAATTATGAAGCTTAAGAAGATATAATAACAAATTAAGAAAAGAGGATCCATAATATTCATTTATTCATAACAATGATCTTACAAAACTTAGGGGCATTCCTTAGTCACAAATCTATTACAATAATATTTCTACATCTTATCCAATACTAAACTTCATCTAGAAAATTCCTTAACCCAAATGAAAAATACCTGGCCGTAGGATCTACGTGGCCTCAACCACAAATAAGTGAACTGCAAAGATATCTAATAAGGGGTATGCTAATAGGCTTAGTGAGAACTATTTATAATAATTCTTGTGTAAGGGAATTCAAAGTTATTTGAGCAGACAAATAAAATGCAACATACACGTAGGCAAACAAGGCATATAGATTTCCGGGAACTATATGTTGAATGGATTTACGCCCTTTATTCGGGGTTTGGTGATACGTAACCTCAAAATAAGTAGTTTTAGTTAAAAGTTTTATGCTTTCGACCATATCGGCAAGCATATTAAGTCTACTTGAATTGAGCCTTGCTTTCAGACTTTCCCGCAAGCATTTCTTCATGTCGCCAAGAATCGCTTTCGATCACTCCGCCATGTTGCTTTCGACCTAAGCTACAATCCTTCTCACCAAGGTAATAACCCAATGCAATGTGACTCACTTCATTGTATACATGAATCCATTTATTTATGATATTATAGCATCGTTATTATCAAATTTAAGGTGTAATAAAATCTCATACAAAATAAGTGTTATACTAAAACAAACATTAATTCAATTCCGGCCTCGATGTTCTTAGGATTCTTTCAAAGAATTATCTTAGACACATATCCATTTATCTTTTCTTAATTCTAATGCAACTAGATTACAAGCACAAACAAGTAAAGCATTTTAAGGAAATAAACTCACGAGACCATGACGACAATTCTTCTATACGGATGAGTCGCTCACACAATCCTCTTAATCGAAATAGTCCTCGGGGTATAGGTATCCTTCCTCAGAGTCATCTAGTCAAAGAAAATACCCAAAATGAGTATTTCTTGATGATTTTCTTGAATTTTGACAAAACAATGTTATGAAAACGTCAAAGTTCGTATAAATGAGAATTCCAAATTAAAATGGCCATAACTTGGTCATTTTAACTCGGAATCGCGCATATAATATACCAATTCCTACCTACTCGAAAAGATCTATCTATTTTTAAAACTATTTTTATCAAAATAAACCATTTAGGCTCCGAAACAGTAGTGATCAGATTCACCACGAATTTTCGAACTCAAAAATAATTTTGTTCCAAACTTTAAATCATTCAAAATTTATTTGATAAATACTTAGTTATCTATATAGTTGAAAAATTCTCTTTTTTAGTTACTTTAGCTCATATTTATTCATGCTCAAGTGTTTGTTTTCCATTCATGTTTCTTGAGTAAAACAATGTTAATTAAGAGTTTAGAAAAATACAGTTTACAAGAATCCATTTTGTAAATATTTTTAAACGAATATTTTGATTCTTTTTGTTTTCAAAGAATTACTTTATGTTTGACTTATTATTTCTCCTAGATGACCTTTTTCGAAAAGTAATTTTCTTCTTTTCTAAATTCTCTACATTAGTGCTATTTTTCCTATTTATTTCTATACAATTTTTCTTTGCCCATTTGTTTGAAAAGATCTTAATTTGAAAATTCTCATTCCTTTCTCATAAGGTTTCCTTTATTTATGTTTTCATAGAAATCATTTTTGTATTGAAATCATTTTCTTTTTGAAAAACAAAGTGATATAGAAATGATTTAAAAAAGCTTTTCAAAACAAAAAGTAGTTTCTAAAATGATAATGAGTTCTTCTTAAACTTAAAAGGAATAACTTTTACTTTTGTTAAACTATAGATTTTACATTTCATATAAACTTATTCATAAGTGACAAAATCTCTTTTTTATCAAGTATTTTTAGAGCTTTGAAAAATTTGGACAACAATCTTAATGGCATGATCTTATGAGAATTTTATAACAAGCAAAAATATAGCATAATATTAAATAAAGTCATGTATTGGGAGTCTTAGCTTCTTCAAGGCTCTCGGGACTAAGAATAGATAGTACCAAAAGAAAAATAAAACGAAAGAAAGAAAAATTTATTTTAACTTGATGTGGACAAGTTATGACTAGAGACTAGTCTTAAAATAGCAGAAGTAAATAAATTGCAATGAAAAAAATAAATAAATTATTTTGCATGGAAATAAATAAATTGCAAGTGAGCTTATATGCTCTAAAGAATATCTATATATATTATATATATATACATTATACTTAGATATAGTAACAATAATATGAACAAAATAACAACATAAATATAAATAGATTTCCATGAACAAGAATAATACATGAACATAGTGTAACTTCCATAACATTTAGTTTTTGGAAACTCACACCATGATCATGTAAAGTTACATGACATGAGGAGAAGAAATAATAAGAAAAGTTTATCTAAAGAATGTTTTTGGAGTGTTATATGGTTATGAGTTTTGTGTAGGTAGAAAGTGGTTTTGGGATTATTTTGAGAGAGTTTTTGTAGAGAATTTGTGAGTAGTATTTGTGTGAAAGAAGTGAAAGAGGAGGGGTGTATTTATAGGAAATGATGAGTGAATTTTTATGTGATTTAAATAAGGAAAATTAAAACAAATTGAGAGAGAGGGGGGGACATGGGGCGCTAGCCATGGCGGTAAGAGAGAGGGAGAGTTTTATTTTTTTGTATTTTTGTTGATTTAAAGAAGTAATAAGTAGGTAGATGTGAAATAAAGTTATGGAAAGTAAAAATAAAGGTTAATGTTATGGTGTGTAAGAATAGATTGTAAGAAATTAGAGAGAAAAGAATAGCGTAGAAAGTAGTAAATAGTATAATGTAAGGTAGATTATGACTAATAAAGTTAACCGGTAGTAAGAAAATACACGTATAATTGCGATATTTGTTATTTTATTACCGAAAATTATAAAACTGATATTTTTGAAATCCTTATATTTTTACGAGTCTAATGGTTATATTCGGAATATTTTTACTATTTTCGAGCTCCGGGACACGTTTTCAAGAACTGTGTCCGATTGGGTTCAAGATGATTTGGCGGTTTTTACTATCTGATATTTTTAGCTTCCTTAGATAATTATGCACTATTCTACATTCTAAACTCTACTTACTTTTTCTAGATTGCTTATTCGGGATTGCCAGACTTAACCTATTACGTCTACTAGGATTTTGTTAACTTTAGGGTTCCGATTTACTTCCACATTAGGATTTTAAACTAAACTGATTCCAAAAATTTGGGGCTTTACATTATTCATAACATCAACCCAATTAGGATCTTGTTTTGCTTCATTAAAAGTTCCTTAATTTATGGACCATGAACACATTAGCTAATGATCAAACCACATAGTATTTGGGAAAATCATCCAATGTGGTTGAAAAAAATAAAGGATGGAAATAAGTATTCAAAATAGAGGAATGTGTTGCTATGTGAAGAAGATAAAAAAGGAGAACAATTTCTAGAAAAGGCTTTTCTATTTTCAATATATTGTTTGTACATACATAGATATATATATATATATATACTTATATTGTTGAGTTAGCGACAAGAGCTTGTGCTTGCCAAGGAGGTATAACGTAAGATTGAGCTGATGCAGTAGATTCAGGTGGTGGTTGTGCATGAGGATATTGTTAAAAACAGTGGGCATTGTGAAAGAACATGTCCCTGTGTACGATACCACTGGCATTTACTAAGAAACGGTCGAGCTGAGCGGTCTACTCAAGAGTTAGCAGGTCTGGTGGAATCTGTTGCAGCAAGGGTAAATCGTTGAGATGAACCATTGACAAACCGAGAAGGACAGTTACGGGCAGACCACTAATTTGAGTGCATGTTGGAGAGATGGGCAGATGCTAGTAGAATAGAGGAGCTTAAAAATTTTTGAAGAGCCAAATCTTTGTTGATGAGTTTTTCATGTAGTTCATCGAAGGAAATGATAGTGTCACGACTAGTTACTGCATCTATTACAGATTTATAATTTTCATCAAGTCCTTCCAAGACTTTTTGATATCTTGCATGTAATCTATGATAGAAAGAGAGCCTTTAGTGATGTTTTTTATACCATCCTTGGGTTGCTTGATGTGTCCTCGAGAGGGTTGAGCATAAGTGTTGGCGAAAGTTTGCCATGCGTCTTGAGATGTTTTTGACTGAGTGACAAGTGGCATAATATTTGGTGAAAGAGTACCTATAAGAGCTCCAAATAGAAGTTTGTCCGTCTTAACCATGTTTGATATACTGGATTGGGAATGATTATGTTATTAACTGTGATAGTGGCTGGAGGAGAAGGATGAGAACCATCAATGAACTTCTACAAGTTATGGCCGATTAGAATCACTTCCATTTCGATTTTCCAAGAGAGATAGTTTGCAGAGGTGAGTTTGATTGAGTTGTGAATTGTGATAATAGTTAATGGATTTGAAGGTTCTTGAGTATTTTAAATAATAATGGGAGAGTCCTCATTTGCCATTAGGAAGGAAAGAAAAAAAAAAAAAAAAGGTTGGCGGGGATTAAGAACCTATGATGAAAATTTTTACAGAGCACGCCCAAGGCTCTAATACCATGAAGAAGATAAAAGAGGATAACAATTTCTAAAAAAGTTTTCTATTTTCAATATCTTGTTTGTACATACTAGATATATTTATATATATATATATACACTATTGGAATATCTCTCCTACCACTATATTAAATACATTATTTGACTCTATATTAATTATATTATTTGACTATATTAATTACATTGGTTGACTAGTCTTATCACTATGGTGTTGAATTGAACATTATGAACAAAAAATTTAAACCAAGTGGGTGTTTTGTATACGCTTTCTAATTAACAAACATTTCAAGATGAATCTAGAGGAAAAATATCCGAAGATTCTACTAAAACTATATCCAGCATGGAAGAATAATTTTGACCATAAGAAATATAGACAAAATTATTTGCTTGATCAAAATCGGGACAAGGAGCATATGGAAACAAATTATCATGCCCCAAACTAGGATTAATCTACCTAGACACACTTGTTCAAAAGGGAAAAATATGTTCAATGAATTAAATATCTTTACTAACAAAGATATCATGATTATTCAAAGCATATAACTTGTATCCTTTATGTCCACATGGATATCCAAGAAATACACAATGATGACCTCTACCATCATATTTATCCTTAATATGACCAATGGCAAAAGCATAACATAGACATCTAATTATACAAAGATTATTATATGTAGATGGTTTATGAAAGAGAAATCCATATGGACTTTATATTGTAAGAATTGAACAAACATTTTGTTAATAAGTGAGGTAGCGGTTACAACACATCTCTAAAATTTCTTAGGAAAGTTAGCATGAATACGAATCGCTCTAGTTGTGTTAAGGGGATGTTTATATTTCCTCTCAACTACACCATTTTGTTGGAGTGTTTAAATAGCACTCTTTTAGTGAACTATGCTAAATCTATTAAACAAATTTTGACAATCAATAGAAAGGAATTTTTTACCATTGTCAATACAAATTCGTTTAGATGTTTTATCAAAATAACTTCTTACAAAGTTTAAGACACCTCTCAACAATGAAAGTGTTTGATATTTGTGTGTCATTAAATAAACCCATGTGCATCTACTCATGTGTATTGTGTGGCCCTCGAATATCAACAAGCAACAAATCAAAATGACAAGTTAATATAGATACACTGGAACTGAATGGCAAGTGATGAAATTTCACCAATTGACACGTATCACACAAGAACTCAACATTGTTCAGAAAATTACAACCATGTAAGTGTTTCAATTTGGCAATGGAAACATCTCCTAATCTGTTATGTATTAATTTCATGTTTATGGATTGATTAAAAGTGGACTTGTTATCAGAAGAACAAGAAAAAGAGGTTACACATGGCCGATCAAAAAAGAGCAACACCAAAAGCTAATTTATGTACATAATGTCCATATCAAGTATCAGGTTGTAGTAAGCTTTACTTAGCGTCAAGTTCTAAAAGATGCAATCGACAGATGTAAAAGTAACAACAATGATATTTGTTTGATCATCTTGCTCATTGACAACAAATTATAGTGAAATTTGTTACAAGAAGTACTTCAGTAAGTATGACGTGCTCACTTAGATTCACGTGTCCAACAACGTGAATTGTTTTTTGTTTGCTATATGCTAATGGATGATTAAGTGGGTTGGGCGAAACCTATTTTTTTTATTAAAAGACAAGATGAAGATGTTTTATACATTTACAACACGTGTCAACAATACGTGCACATAAGAAATTTCCAAGAGGCAAAGACATATCAACAACAGATGACTTAATAGAAAAAATACTTGCAAAATTGATAGATATAGTGTGCTAATCTAATCTTTCAGCATTTAAAGTACTTCATTACAAACTTTGGAGATGATCTCTTATTCATTAAAGTGAAAAGAAGAACTGTTCTCATCATGCACTAGTTCTTCTAATGGCATTTCCACAATACCCCTTCATATATCCACATGTGCAGTCATTCTAAGCCTTTTTTGTCTTTTGATCCTTTATATCAATCAATTCAAAGCAACGATCAATGGTATGACTAGAATTTTTACAATGTACATAAATTGGTTTACTTGCTTATCCTTTTGTTTCTTATCCCTCTGTTAAATATCGGAGTCTTTTGATTTCGTACAATCTAAGCCACAACTTCTTCATTTCAATTTAGCAAATTACACATTTGTTTCTATCTCTCAATTTGGTAAACTAAATAAAAGGCTTTTCTTACAGTTAGTAACGGATCCATAGATAAGATCTGGCGCTTAATTATTAAGATTATCATTTGATCCCATAAGGAACTTCTTAAGCTTGTTTCGACTATCCATATCATAGTATTTTCCCTTCAAGTCACAACAACATTTCTCATACACACCACAAATAGAATCTAGAACTTCATAAACATTTCACAATTTGTCCATAGTTTATTCAACTTGTTGAAAAAATTAGCCAGTTGAAGATCCTTGTTTTACATTGGCAATTCATATTGAATTTGATATAGCAAAAGTTCATTTTTCATGCCGAATCTTTCATAAATATCAATCTGCAATAGAATTTGAAAATCAATACCTAATCATTATTGATCTCATCCACCTTTCAATACAAGATTTATTTGCATAATGGTCTAGGCATGATCCATCTATGAAAATTGATTTTGCTTTTTCTCCTAATGTCGGCTTTACTAATCTACTCCAATCGATGAAATTTGATCCATCAAAGATCAAATCCGTTAATAGAATTCCAGGATTATTTGAGCTTGATAGAGACAACAAATTGATATTCTCTATGATATAAAACTAATGTTGGACAAAAACAAAGAAATGCATCGGATAATCAACAACTTCAATTGAAAATACAATAAAATTAAGCAACTAACCTTGCTCTGATACCTAGTCAAAATCAGGATTTAATTTGCTATGATTCAAGTATTCACCATGAATGCATGAGTACTGTTGCTACGAAACAGATGAACAAGGAAAAATGAGAATGAAATTTTATGTTTTTCAATTATTGATAGTCTATACAAGTCCCTTGCATACAACCTTGAATGACACGTGTTAGCTATAAAAAAAAAAAAAAAAACAACACATGTATAAATAGCTAAACTACTATACACATTCAATACTCTTTAGTAGTGGTTTTGAAGGGCAATTTTAAGTCCAAAAGTGAAATAATTTATTTAGAGAACTTTGCATAATGGTTTGTTAATGGGATTTAAAATGTAGAAGCTAAATTCTTAAAATTACTTTCAATGCCATGACTATTGATTTTAAGAGGAAAATATTATGTCAGTTTTGAGGGTTTCCCTTGCAATTTGTCACATTTGGTGTGAACTTAGTATGGAGGATATAGTGGTTTAGGGATCTTATCTTTATCTTATAGATTACATAGAGTTAAATATTGAATAAGGAACAAGATGTATATTCAAATGTAGTGCGAAGAGAAGTTATATTTGGCTTTAGATTGTGGCACTTATGGTAACTTAATGCACTTTTATTTTGGTGAGAATAGGAAAATCTTCAATTCTCACCATCAATCATGCTTCATCCAATGAATTATGGGCACATAGGTATAACAGGAGATGAGAATGGATAATGGTCAACTAAGTATGCAAGAAAATAGGCAATATAGACATGTTAACAACAAGCTATAGGGGCTTATGGGGGCTTAAAATTTAGCAACTTAATTGGATTTTAGAAAGTAGGACTCTATACAAATTCATTTATCTCCATTTGTAATTTAAAGGACCCTACATCTTTGCATTATAATTTGAAATATGCTACTGTCAGTAGTACTTGTAGGGAAGAATTCCAATGGCTTAATAAAAATTGGTAATGTGTAGCGCCCTAAGTGAATTATTATAGTGGCTGACTATTTAGCAAGAGCAAATCGAATAATGAAAGCTAGGGAAAGAGAATATGATGGCTTTTGTACCTCTATATGCAATTTTTAAGTTGTCACTTAAGGAAAATAGTAGTAATGTGTATGTGAGGAGAGTTGTTGACCACTTTGTTGTTTATACTATGTGTTTAATTGGGGTGATGTAATCTTAGTTATTATAATGTGATGTGATATAGTTTTCTACTTGGAAAAATGTATATGTTTACACTTAACATGAATAAATTAATTAGTGATATCTATAACAATAAAATTTTAATATATGAGTATTTTTAAAAATTACGCATTATTATGACTCTTTGTTAATATGTTGCGATCCCATATAAGTTTCACAAGAAATTGTGGAATTGTACTTATACTTGGAGGAATCTCACACCTGATAGGTTAGTCTTTTGGGTTTGGTTCTCTCTCTTTAGGCTTGGTACTTAACATTTGGTACTCTCATTGAGCATGTCGGTACCAGCGGAAGGGTCGACCCAGAAAGGGGCGACCGGGAAAAAGGCTACCTAGTAAGAAGGCTAGAGTGAAACTATCCAGAATGGGCCGCTTAAGGTGAGCCACCGAGGCATTGACTTCTTAAGGGATGGATAATGTTACGATCTCATATCAATTCCAAAAGAAATTATATAATAGTACTTATGTTTGGAGGGCTCTTCTACCTGATAGGCTAGTATTTTGGGTTGGGCTCTCTCTTCCGGCTTGGTACTTAATATTGGGGTGACTCAGTAAAGGACGAACTGGGAAAAGGCTACTTACCAGAGAAGACTAAAGTGAAAGCCATCCAGAGTGGGCCACTGAGGGCATTAATTTATCAAGGGATGGGTAATGTTACTATCCCATATCTATTCTACAAGAAATTATGGAATGGTACTTATGCTTAGAAGGTTCTTCCACCTAATAAACTAGTTTTTTTGGTTGGCTTCTTTCTTTGAACTTGATACTTAACATTTGATGCTCTCATTGAGAGTGTTAGTATCAATAGAAGGGACGAACCAAGTAGGGGCAACCTAGGAAAGAGCTACCTAGTAGAGAAGGCTTAAGTAAAAGCCGTCCAAAGTTGCCGCTTAAAGTAAGCAGTTGAGGGCGTCGGCTTCTTAATGATGAACAATATAACAATCCCACATCAATTCTACAAAAAAATGTGGAAGGGTTCTTATACTTAGAGGACTCTCCCACCATATGCTAGTATTTTTGGTTGGGCTCTCTTTTCAGGCTTGATACTTAACACAATAAATATATATTTGTACTTATGCACCACTCGATCCAAATATGTAGCATATTAGTATATATGAATCTTTTTTTTTATATATATTATGGTAAGTTCGATCCTTCATTCTGTTATTTTGTTTAGGTTAAATTATAAGTAATCACTTTGGTCTTTAGATAATAATAATAAAGTGATTTTAACATTTTTTAATTATTTTAAGTAAGAGTAAAGTATTAAAAAGAGATTTAAAAACCAGTTTTTTTAAAAGAATTATGAATTCAAGTACTCAATTTAAACGGTAAGATAATTAAGCACATATAGAACAAATATAAGAAAACAGTATTTGCAATTTATCTAATTTTTCAATAAAGAGAATCTATATACATATTTATTTGAATCATATTTTGTTATAATTCGGCATTTGGGTTAGGTTAAAATTCAGAACCTATCCATAGATTGTGATGTTGTCTGTCACATATATATATCAGGCAACCAAACATCATCATTGGTAGTGAAAATAACATATGCACCTAATGTTAGGCTAATTTTGCATAATTTGCACCTTTCAAGGTATCTCATCTTACTCCTCTCTTTATCCTTTTCCATTTCCCTTTTTAAGTTTTCCACCCCATAAATGAATATTAATGAGATAGGGCCAAAGGCAAAACTTCAGGAGTCAAGGGACCTTTCATCATTCCCCCCCCCCCCCCCCCCCCCCCGCCACCCCCCCACAAAAAAAAAAAACAAAACAAAACAAAAAAAAGAGTAGCTCCACAAGCAACACTCAAAGCTCTTCCTTGCAAGGAATGATCTATTCCCACTTAAAGCATAAATTTATAATGGTCTTGTTGGTGTTTGTTTCTGAGTCAGACATTAAGAAGAAGATAAAAATAAACTTTTGCGTTATTTTATATTAATATATATTCTACAAAAAGAAATAAATGTATGTTAATATTATTTATATGGATTGAACCTAAATCTAATCTTTAAGGTTGAGTAAGCTTGAAGGCGACAAAAAAAAACGCATGAGCCACACATCATCGCTTGACGTGTTTGCCCTCTCAGACTTTGTAGAGAATTTTGAATTTGGTTTCATGTTAGGCTAGGTTTCCTAGCAAGACATCACGTTAATTTCCATTTCCTAGTTATGCAAAAAAAGGGGGGTCATCATTTTAAGGAATATACCATTGCTTACTAAATATATATATATATATATATATATATCACCTATACCCAGTCAATATAATACAGATATATGCGTTTGATCAAGTTTAGCAATTCATCATAACATATATCAATTCAAATGGATAGAATATCCAAGGTGGTCATCGCAGGTTCATGGTCATCTTTCAAGTTGAGAAGTCTCAATAATCTAATATTTAGACATCCTACATCTCATTATTCCATCAACGCAATTCGCCGAAGCCATGCCGATGATCCACACTGCTGGAGGAAGAGTCACTCTGGTAATTATTCTACTCAAAGGTGGTTGCACTTGCACATGACGAGGGTGTTCCACGGAAACCACAAAATGTAGGGATGACATTGTTTTTTTCTTCCCCTCCCTTCCCTTTTATTGGTCAAAAAGATATATGTAGGTTAATAATGGTATCATCATATAAGCAATGTTCTATCAAAAGCTCTTGCAATCTTCTTTTCTCGTTTGTTTTTTAAGTAAGATTCCGCCGAAAAATTCGACCAAATTCGGTTGTGTCTCATCAATGCAAATCTTGTTTCCTCGCAGGGTAAAGAATGATGATACCTGCAGGAAGCTTCAGTCTCCGATACCAAGTACAGATCATTCCAAGTCCAGGTTACTTAACTGGTAATTCTAACAGTTTACTTTTATGTATCACGATAAGCAAGAATGTATATGTATTGCCTCTGGACAAATATTCAACGGATACTGAATCGATGAAAAATTAACAGTTTTACTTATAAGCTGATCAAACTGAACCGATACTAAATCGATACCAAAATGGTACTGATCTGATGCAAATCTGATATAAATAAAAACTCAACAATCCAAACAGAACACAAAATTGGTTTTATTGTAATATTTGAATTAGCAAAATTAACCATTTTCCCAAAAAAAAGTGGCAATTATTAATTACATGGGAAGGGGATAATTATGTATACACATAAGCTAAATGTAAAGGAAAATAATTATTATAATAATAGTTAATGTTTTAATATAATTCTTACTCTTTTTTTTTCTTTGAAAAATGCAATAACCTTAATTATTATATAGTTATATATAATTTAGAGGCAAGCATTATGTGTCACCTCTGGTTTAGTCTAGCCTAATTGTCTAAAGTCACTCACGAACTTTTTAACATGCAGGGGCAGGTGGATCTTGGGCCCTTTGCTATTTGTACTTTCCCCATTCTGCAACTTCAAATGGCGAAAGCTACTACTAATCGGAAGTACGCTACACGTTATATATAACAAACGCAATGATATTGTTTACGAATTTTTCCGAAATATATAGTTTCTATTTTAGGTCGATTATCAGCTGATGTGTTGCTTTTTTTTTTTTTTTTTTCCTAGTTAGAAAATTTTTATTATTACAACTAAGCAAATTAAATCTGATATGTGTAGGGGAGGCAGAAATGGTGATGGAACAAGTAGAAAACGTAGCCGAGGTGGTGGAGGAGGTGGCAACCGTCGCGGAGAAGGTGGCTGGCGACGTGGCAGATAAGCTACCTGATCATAGCAAGCTGAAGGAAGCAGCATCCGCTGTGGAGCATGTTTCCAAAGTAGCCGCACAAGATGCCCATTTAACTCAAGATTTCATCCATAAGGTAAATACGTTTGCTTTAAATGTTGAAAATATATACATACATATATATTTGTAAAATTAATTATTTATGCACCGCCAATAATTCATGGATAAGCAAAAGTACAATTGTAGTGTAAGTGAAGTCATATCTAAATTAGCATCTTATACAAAAATATCTATTACCCACCACCAAAAAAATGTCAAATTCTTGATAATTTCTATATTTTAAATGGAGGTCCATTTCATTATTCCATTCGAAAGAGAGTATAATAAACTATATTATCTTAATAATATATATATAAATTCACAAACAGGTCAATACTTATGATTGTGGAGAAAGAGACGATATAATAGCTTTTTACCAATTATAAATAAGTGATTCTAGAATATTTATAAATTTTCTAGTATAAATTTTTTTTTTAATAATTTCACCATTTAGAACCTTGAGTTTACTATAAGAATTATGTTACATATATGTTTTCGTGAAGTGTTACAATGCCGTGCCCCTAATCGGGGGGTTAGTGTTTGAAAATACCACATGTTGGTGGATTCAACTTAAAAGGATGTCCAACAAGTCCTATTATGACATTACATTCGAATAAACATGTTGCGTTCTCGACTAGGGAAGGAATCAAATGATTATACATATACATATATGTGGAAATTTATTTGGTATATGAATTTTATGCAAAAATTTAATTTTATCCCTAAATTTTCAATTAGTCAATTTAATACCTAATAAAACTTTCGTAACTATTTTTATTATCTTACTAATATTATTTGCTCTATTTCCTAGCATGCAATGTGATGTCTCTTTCAAGTGAACAAATAGAGTCAACAATGATAAGAGGTGGTAAAAATAGTCATATAAAGTTTAAATGAGTATTAACATAATTACTTCAAAATTTAGGTACTACATTGAACTTTCATGCAAAATTCAAATATCAAATTCAACTTTTACTCATATATATATATATATATATAAATATGGGGTTAATTATCAAAACATGATCTATGTTTTGACTAATTTATAAATACATGACTTTTTTTTTTTTAAAATAGGTAACCTAAGTTTAATACGAAAAGTGTCAATATTATTTAATAATTTTAGCATGGCAAATGTCAATATTTTATTAGTCATAAAAAATAATTTTACATTTTTTTTCTATTTCTCATTTTTAAAAAATAATTTTTAATATTTTATTTATTTAATTTTATTTGGTAATATTTTGTATTAAATTAATCTTTTTAGACCAACAAGACTCTAACACATAGCTTTGTAATAGTAATTAATTATAATAATATTTTTGTAAGAAACCTAGGTCACCTATTTATTAAAAAATATATATATAAGTGATGTATTTACAAATTGATCAAAACATATGTCATATTTTTATAATTAAATCATATATATATATAAGGTAGCCAAAATAATCTAATCATATTTCTACTCTTTGGAACACTTATTTGATTGATTCCTAGATTTACTTGATTAAATTTTCTCTATTTGCAGAATTAGTGGCTCTTTCTTTCAAGTCTCCTATAATATTCCTTTCCTTCCGTACTTTCACGCGACTGCAAAATTTTCTAGTACTTCGGGTTATCTAACCTCCGTTATTATTTTACATCACTCGAATCATCTACAAATTCTTGGGCCCAGAAAAAAGAATCATCTACAAGTCCAAAGTCCGGCAAGTTGAGCGTTGAACCCTCTAATATTACTTAGGGCTTAATCCAAATGTTCATGATCGCTGCAGATATAATTGAAGTAAAAGATAGATATGATATGGCAACACCCTTTATTAAAGATATATCATACAAAATTATGAGATCGCATATGGCACTTGAAATTATTGAATTAGATGGATGTGGAGAGTTGATCCAACGAGAGTTGCAAACGAGTCGGATAGAGTTGAGATTCTAAAGATTCGGGTTTGGCTCGTATTATAAATTAATGAGTAAGCTAAGTCGGACTTTTAACAAGCTTGAAAAGTATAGGTTTAAACTCAAGCTTAAGCTTATTAAGAATTCGCAAGCCCGAGCTTAAACACAAGCTCAGGCATGCATACATAAATAAATATATATATATAATTATATTAATATATTAATACAAATAATTGTATATAATAAAATAATATTATAAAAGAAGATTAATAACAAAAGTGGTATCCGAACTTTCACCAAGATGTTCAATCTAATACCTAAAGTTTCATTTTAAATAATTCGATACCCGAACAATGTTTTCATGGACTTTTTTTATACCTAAAACAAGCTCGATCAAATATAAAAAAAAAAAGCCTACAAAAATTTTGTTCAGGTATCAAAATTGTCAAAACCAAACTTTAGATACCGATTAAACTTTTTGTGAAAATTCAGGTACTAAATTGTTTAAAATAAAACTTCAAGTATTTAATTGAATTTTTTATGAAAATTTAGGTACCATTTTTTACATTAACCCTAAAAAGATGTTTTGCTAGCTCTTAACAATCCCGTTCCCAAGTTGACTCACTAACTTAAGTAAAAGCTCAGACTTGGCTCGTTGAACTAAATGAATTTTATTTTGAGTTCAAGCCAAGCCGGACCTAAGATAGTCAAATCAAATAACTCATGAGTAACTCGCTTATTTGCATTCTAGATCCAACCCAATTTAAGGAGGTCATCTCAAATCTTGAGGCAACCTTGAGTGGGTTTGTGTTCGCATGGTTTTGTGGTGAGTCTTATGTCACGTTTGATATGCAGGAATTGTTCCGAATGAAATGGATTTCAATAGGAAGAATGGAATAAGAGACGGAATGATAAATTATTCTTTTGCTTGGATACATCATGGAATAGAATGAATAAGATATGTTATCTATCAAAAACTTTCTAGTAATTAATGTGAATAATAAATAAGTAAAAGGATAAAAAAGTAATTTAATAGTAATCATTGATGAGAAATGAATAGAATCACTATGCTGCTTTTACAAGGTAAAATTGAATTCTCTTTCAAAGTTGGAATCGACAATTTTCAAAAAACGTAATTCCACTTTTTAAAAATGTAACCAAACATAAGATTGAGAATGAAATATAGAATTATGATTGCATTTAGGATTCATTCCCGCATACCAAACAGTATATTAGAGCCCCCTCTTTCCTAAGGATACGGTTTATGGATCTTAGCATGTTGAACCATAGATTTTCTATTTCTTCTTAACTTTAGACTAGTTGTCATATTTTCCCTATGTTGCTTTCATACACACGGAATTAGTATAAAACAATAATCGATAAGTTGGCATTCCCTTATCAAGTGGAATAATGTATTTTCTCAGTACCACTTCCTTATTAGGAAATACAATTACAAAAACAAACATATACTTTGCACATTTACATGAAATAAGAAGAAAGCAAAAGTAAGGGGAGGGGGGGGGGGGGGGGGGGGGGGGGGGGGGGGCAAAAAAAAGAAAAGAAAGGTAATAGGATATAATAAGATGACAATGAGGTTTAAATTAAAAATGATACATATCATATATTTTTTATATTTAATTGAAAGTGATTAGACTCTATTCAATCAGCTGGTCCACCCTCACATGAGACTGAGTCTTAACCTGACGTGATGTGTCGGTATCGAGACACGGGTGCGTGCTCATCCACATTGAGGTTCTTCGAGGTTGACATTAGAAGTTGCAGCTTTCAATTTTATCAAATTATATCCGCTTACTTTGCTTACTGAATGGGATAAAATTATAAAAAGTTATTATTTTTGAAAAAATAAAATAAAGATATAATAAAATTTTATTTATTAATTTTTTATTTAAATAAGGATACTTTTTAAAAAAATATTCCATGATTCAATTGTTTATATATAGGCTTTTGTAATGAATTAGTATCTTATGTTTTTTTAAATAGAGATTTTTTATAAAATTGTTAGTACATCCAACTATAATCTATAATGATTATACATAAAAATAAAACTGTAATAAAATTATTATTACAACAAAGTAAACAAATACTCAATTTGACTCATCAGAATGATAACATCTTAGCTGGGTTATACCCAGGGGACTCTTATCCTCATCTCCTAGGTAAATGAAGTGATCTTAAAATTCAACTCTCGTGGTCTTCTTAACATGTCATTATGGGCTAATTAATCCACTTATCAATCGACAACGGGTCTGGTCAACCTTCTTATCCGTAGGTAATTATAGGCCGGCTGAATAATCTCAATTTGATCGCATTAAATTGCATCAGAATATGCAACAAAGATTAAATATGTACGCTGATTAATGCTGGATTAAGTATACGTGTAGGTTGATGCCGTGAGACACGACGTGAATGCTCTGGGAAAGATTGTGGAACCCGTGATTGAAAAGATTGCTGACCCAATGTCCGAAGCAAGGCCAAATAATAGAGGATAAGGCTATTCCGATTGCTTAACCAGATGTAGAACACTATCAGAGCACTGTCGACAACATGGACAGCCTTTTTTTTTGTGGTTTTCTTAGTTCCATCAAATGCTGTTCCGATGACATTATGTGAAAACATCAAGCATATTATATTGATTTAATTTTTTCTTAGACCATAAGGAAAGTTGCCTTCACTGTTTATTTAGTATAATTAAACCTCTGATTCAACTGAGAAAGTAAAACTAAATGGTATATCGTGGACCATTTGCAAATTTAGTGTTCATCTCAATATAATACATGTAATAAAGATTGATAAAACTAGGAGTAACAATCCGTGCTAATATGAATCGTATTTTTGTTTTTGGGTGTTAATACATTCATGTTCGGAAAACTCTTCCTATAACAAGATCGAAATAAGAAGGAATTACAAACATTGGAAATGATACTTGTATAGGTTGTCAAACTCAAAATTTTATTAATTTTTGGAAGTAATAGAATTAGTAAAATTATATAAAATCATACAAAATCGCTAAAATCTTTAACTAATAGAATTGCATACTTAGATTCTGTAGATGATTGGATCCGGTTGTAGTGATCATGTGTGTGCAGCCTCTGATTCGCACTACACGTGGCTTCAAAAAAGTAACTTGGCAATAGCATGTAATGATACGTAAGGATAACTTATGAAGAGATAATAAGGAGGAGGAGCAAGCAATTTCAGATAGTTCAAACGCACGCGTGATAGGTGGAGGAGCTATATAGCATCAACCCCACAGTTCATAGAGAGAGGCAATGCGTTCTTCGTTTTAAACCCTGAATGATCTCTGGGATTACAATCTGACAGCATGACAATGTTTCTCTAAATATTTGAAAAATCTTATCAAATGAGGATAACTCCTAAGGTATTTGTAGAGTTTAGCTGTTGGTAGCATCCATTAAATCACAAGATGTATCAACGGCTTATATGAATACTTCTTCTAATGGATCCTTCCATGGGCTCATTTTGAGTTTAAGCCATAGAGAGCCTCTTTTAAGCATATGAGCTTTTTTTAAAAAAGTTGAGAGTGGACAGGTTGGTCTAACGATCCTTACTCCAAGTCCATCATGCCAATCTCCTATAAGTCATCCTAAAGTATGTAGCCCTGTCACTTGGCCTAAGAATCAAATCCACATATTTATTATATAAGTAAATTAGCCCTCTACAGATTCATTATAACATGATCCTAATAAGAAATAATTACAGACATTGGAAATGATACTAGTGTAGGTTGTCAAACTCAAAATTTTATTATTCTTTAGAAGTTATAAAATTGATAAAACCATATAAAATCATACAAAATCGCTAAAATCTTTAACTAATAGAATTGCATACTTAGATTCATTAGACTACTAGAGTTTTGCACATAAACGAATTTGCTTCCATTAGAAATAATAAATTTTAAACTCGTAAAAACAATATATAATCTTGTAATTTTGACAAACATAATACTAGAGCAAGCAGCACATAGCATATAAAAATTACACCACCAACAATTGAATTCCTAACCTTAAAGATACACTATTTGACCCGAAAATATTTATGACCTTCGATTATTAAACGAGTTTGAATATTAGAATGAACCAATAGTTAATGAACTTCTTATGTGAGACAGCTTTAACTATGTTTTTGTTCCCACTTTTGTAATAGGTCTTTTGAGAATTTTAATAACGTGATGTCCGTGTATTAATATATATATTTTCAACGTCCTTAATTTTTCCTTGTCAACGAGGAATAAATCCCTTTCTCTAAAATTCTGTGTTGATGTCTCAGGTTTTCCCGACGTAATCACGCTGAAATTACATCTCATGGGCAAATAGGTCGAAGCATTTTTCGTTGTGGAGCCGGCCACCAGATTAGCTTTCAGAGTGGTCTAATTAAGACCATAATAGTTAGGGTGGAAAAAAACTAATCAAATCTAATCAATTCCTAAATCGAACTAAATTAAATTGAAAATATGATTCTTCAAGCAATTTGATTTCAAAAATTTTTAGTCCAAACCAATTTGTAAATTTATGATTAGTTTGAAAAAGTAAATCGAATAAATCCGTAAAACCAAATCAAAACATTTTACAAAAATATAATTATATTTTACTTATAATTGTAAATTTTTTAACATGATTGATTATAAGTAGTATATATTTTTTATGGTTTCGTTGTCATATATATATATATTAACGGATCACTTTTATTCGTGAATATATTTTTTTAGTAAATCATTTTTCTTGTCAAATCTGTTTGTAGGTGATTTTCGATTGTTTGCTATGTAGTAATTAGTGAATCTATTTTGTCGGTAACTCGTAAATTGACTTTCTGATGAATATGATAGATTTGTGAAGTATTTATTGTGTTATCAATTTGAATTAAACTTTCTATAGTAGTTTAAAAATTTCAACATCTACACAAATATAAAAATTAGAGCCAAGCTTTTTTCAATTAAAAATTTGATTTAATTGGTAATTTGAACCAAACTAAATCTTTATTGAATGGTTTGAAAAAAATTTAATCAAAACCAAACCGTTTTTTGATTATTTGATTTAGAATGTAAAAAAACTTAATCATAAATTATAGTTTGATTTAAGTTTTATTAAAAACCGATTCAAGTTAATCCATATCTATTGATGTCATAATCACATATAGTCACACAATACCAGCAAGGAACACTAAGAAAACAAACCAAAAATCCCTTCCTTAGGTTAAGTGTCTAATCTGTCATGATCGATCATTTTTTGAAATGATATAAATTTAAATTCTATTTAACTTCCATGTATATGTTTTATTTATCTTAATTATTGAACTAAATGAGCATGTTGATTTATGAGAGTTATGTTTAGTAATATTAATATTTGAGTAGATGAGTTGGTAATAGTTTAAATGTGTCTAAATTAGTATAATTTGAACATTTTATATGTGTTATTTTGCATATGTAATGAAATCAATATCATTGTTCTATATATATTAACGTGTATATGGCATAATTAATATTTATGTCTTTTATACATTAATATTAAGTTATGTTTAAATTTATAAAATCAACTTTTGATTTGCTTACGGAAGAGTTGACAAAAAATTTCATTAAATAAGCCCAATATTCATGCCTAAATTACACTCAAATAAGCCCCAAATTAACCCAAATTCAATCTAAAGTCTAATATGCCTTAAAAGTCAAATTTGAGATAATATTGAGTCCAAAATTTGCTAAATTATGCTCTCTTTTGGCAGCCCTCTCATTTCATACGAATTTCCATTTTCTTTCTTTCCTTTTCTCTTTTTCTTTTCACTTCAAGTTCCAAGCCCCAATCAAAGAATAACACCAAGCTTCTTGAATCAAAACTCTCTCCAAGACAAGGCTTATCCATGTGAGTTAATATAAGTATAGCTTTTGTTTTATTTTCCTTTCTTATAGTATCTATGTAAGATCTTGGATAGAATGAATTTAATGTCACATAAGTTGTTTTGTTCATGCATTGAAATTAGGTTGGATCGTGTTTTGTTATTGTGAATTTGTTTATGTGTTGTGGTAGTTATATGGAGTGTTGGGAAGGAATGAGGATAATTTGAGTGGTTGAAGTTGAGGATGAGTGGAAATGGGATTTGAAGTGATTTAGTGTGTTGATTTAATGTTCTAAGTTGCTAGGATTGATTAGTGTAGATAAGAGTTAGTATATGAAGCTAAAAATGAACTTGAAGAAGGATTAAAAATGTTATAAGTTAGAAATTTACAATGTGAAAAACAGGAGAAATGAGTTCTGTTCAAATAGGTCTGTTTTGAACATACGCCGACATCTGACATTTCAACGCCGCCCGCATAGAGGCAGTATTGGAAGTGAACAGAATCGATTTTCTTAAAGCCGTTTTCAACACCACCAGCTTTTGTAAGAAAATTTTGCCAGCGTTTATTTTTCAAAATGTACACCGGCCATTAGGGCTTCAAAGCCGCCGGCGTATGAGTAGTGTTGGATTGGAACATAATCAAAATATTTAAAGCCGGATGAAACACCGCCGGCGTATATTTCCCACATTGCCGGCATTCGTTCAAATTTTGCCAGCGTAGGAAGGCTGCGTATCCCATGAGTTTTTCAAATTCAAACTTCTTCAATCTTCAATCTTTACTTCATATATGATCTCCTAATGAATTATAAGCTAGATAAACATGTTTTATGCATGGATTAGATATTAAAACTTTATGCAAAGCTTATTGAATCCCCTTGTATAATTAATCTAGGATTGTAATATATATATATATATATGGATGTGAAATCTATATTCAATTATTGATTGTTCTGATATTCTTATTTCAATTAAAGGTTCTTCGGTTAGTTCCTCACCGAGTGACTATAGTGATATACTATCGAGTTCAGGTACGCAATAGCTTGTTTAATGTTTGTTAGGACTAGGCATTCCTAATTTGATTTGATTCGATTCGACTTAATGTTTTGATGAACCGGGTGTCTATTACGCTGTTTAATCTGGTTTGAGGAGCAGCAAACCTGTCATGATGCAATGACATGTTAGTTAGGCATTTAACCAAGTCATGATGCAATGACTTTACCATGATGCAATGGTATGCTATGATGCAATAGTGATTCTTTTTGGTTAAGTGGGTAGCTGATAGGGAAAATAGTATCTAAGTAACGTTTACTTAAACTTAGGGGGAAATGCCATGGTTTAATTCAAAGTTTATGGGAACTTGTGAACTAGGCTCATGTTGTGGACTGAGTTTAAGTAGAGTCGGGCAACGACTTTTGAATCCTAAATGAAGCTATTTTCTTTATGAAAATATAAGTATTCGGACTGCTTATATCAACCCTCTGGGCAGCTGCTGTTACTCAGGATCCCTAAATTCCCAGAGTGTGATCCTGGGGTTTGAATACCCTCCTGCTGTTTTGTAAAAGAAAACTTAATAAGATAATCACTTGTCTATTGATGCATTCCATTTGATTTAAGCTTGGCTTGATAACTTGTTCTTGTATTTTGTTATTGTGTACTGGGCCTTTAGCTCACTTTTGCTGCTTTGCAGGTAATGGAGATGAATTTTATGATGATTTGGGTTACGGGTCAAACTTTGAGAAATTCATGGATGAGTGGGACGAATAGGACTCGAATACCCTGGATTTTTGGAGGAGCTTTTGTTAAAGGAAAAGTCTTTGTATAGAAGGCTTGATAGATAAGTCTAAGATGTAAAGACCTTAAGATCTCCTAGGGTTCTTTTTGGTTTAAGAAAACTTGTAATTTTTGTAGTGTCTTATATTGACACTAAACATTGTACATATGATGTAAATATATGTATAGATTGATTTTATTAGCAATCTTGTTTTGTTAAAAGTTCTTTATAAAGTTTTAGTAGATTTGACCAAACAATTTTCATAAATTGTTAGTTTTAGGACAACCTTACATATAATGTGAAAATGTTATATGTGGTTGGGGACTCGGTACTCTAAATCTCAAGATTTAAAGGGTCGGGTCTTTACATTTTTATTTTCAAATTACTTTGTATAATAACTAATGATGAAGAAAAATGAAACCTTTTTTTTACCCTCTTTTTGCTTGTAAAACCTATCTTGTTGAAAAACCAATATTTATACCACTTAGACATACGCATGGTTCGGTTCCGAACCAGAACCATCACCAGCGGTTCCAAAATTGGAACCGGACCGGTTGGCCGGTTTCACGGTTCTTTGGCCTAGAACCGGTGGAATCGGTGGTTCCACCCAATTCCATTAAAAAAAATAACATTAAATATATAATTATTAATATTTAAATTATTTCATATAAATAGTAAATTTTATTACTTATTCATAATATTTAATATGTTATTATCAACAACACAAATAAATATAACTTAAAATCATATATTTAGTTTAAATAAACTTCTACTAAATCAAAATTCATTTTCTTAAATGTGAGATTATATTTTACATTATAATTTTCTTTTTATCTTCTAGAGTATTTTACAATATCATAATACTAACTATAATTAATATTGAATGTATTGTATACAATAATGTGCATTCTAAATAAATTTTCAAAAATTTTAGTTAAATAATTTAATGTTTTTAGATCCAATAATTATTTTGATTTTAAAATTTATTTTATTAAAAATTAAAATTTATTTTTTTTTTAAAGATTCAATGGTTCCAAAATCGAAACCGGAAATCGGACCGGAACCATGGGAGATGGTTCCAGTTCAAGTTCCTCGATTTCAAGACCCGGAACCGGTGGTTTCAATTTCTGTTCGATTTGGTTCCGGAACCGTGACGATGTCTAATACCACTTCATGAACATTTTGATATTTATTCATTTTGTTAGAAAGTATTCGTTGGAAATCTTTTATACAATTTCATATATTAATCGTCGATCGCTTTGTGGTAAAATTTTTCAACATTTTAGGTTTTCATGAAAAACATCAAAAAGTTGTTTTCTTTTTCTAAAGTGTTAACAAATGTCAAGATAAAATCAATAGAAACATAAATAAATAATATTTAAGATATTAAATGATACATAAAACACTAAATAAAAAAAAAAACTTTAGATAAAATTAAAGAAGTCTATGGACAAAGATTCTTAAAAAGCTAATATAGTATCTCCAAAGGCTATGATCCAGCCAAAAGAGGAAAAATAAAATAGAATAAGGTTCTTAGTTATTGAACATGGTATTAGGAATTCACTAATATAGCTTAAAAAAACATAATCTATGAATCAGATTCCCACCTAGTTATTGAAGCTTTAATGTTTCTTCTAGTTGTTGAAGCTTTAATTTGTGATGGTTCTTCTATGTCTTTGAGATCACCTTTGACTAATCTCTATAGGAATAGACTCGAGTTTCAAATCGGATGAAGTTTTCAATGCTTTAGTTGTGTAGGCTGCCAATGTTTTAGATAAACCTTGTGTGTGGTATCCTCAGTCAGATGTGGGCTGAGTTATTTTGTGTTGTCTTAGGAGATGTAACAATTTAATGTTTGTCTTTTTGCTTTTTCTTTTTTTTCCTATCTTTTTTATTTTAAAGATTTGTAGCCTTCGCCCCCATAAAAAAAAAAAAAGCTAATTATGAAAAACATGCCTAAGTTTTTAGGTTTTCACTATATGCGTATGTTATTTATCTAACAAAGTTCTTTTATACTTTCCAAACATGTCCTATTTGAGCAAAGTAGATCGGGTGATGGGTGTGAACCGATACGTATCGAACCCATGTGGCCATGGCTTAGCACCAATTTTAAGAACCGACTAGTGGGCCAATTCAAAACTGGTGGAACTAGCTGTCACGATAATTTTAAATAGGATAAATTTTTAATTAAAAAAATTGAGTCTAAGAGTATTAATTTTTAGTCAACTTTCTTAAAGAATTGTTAAGATGTGCATTTATATAATGCATAAACACAAAAGGCAAATCTCATATCATTTTATTTTTGATAAAATTTTATATAATACATTATAATCTGTGATAAATTTCTACTATTTACATGACAATAGTTCAATCAATTATTCTTATTTACCCACATTCAATTTTATATTTTTCTTTCGGTTTTCCTTTTTGAACAAATGACCATGTGCTAATGGCCTTGTAGCCTTAGCATTTTCCCCACTCTCTCAAGTAAGAAGTATCAGGATAGAATCGTCTCTCTCCATTATAATGGTCAAAAATAAAAATAAAAAATAAAACAAAGGACAATGTGGGACTTAATGGATTTTGGGATTCAAGCCATTGACATGGAACCTTGTAGGTCTCTAGATGCCTCTAGGCCCATCAGTAGGGATTAGGTCCTAATCCTAACCTTGTTAGTGCTACCGAGTTGGTTGATGGGTAAGACTTAGCTGTGTTTACATCTAAATCAAAATCTCTTCTAATTTCTCAAGTGAAAGATACTATATTCGAATCGTCTTTCCTCGTTATAATGGCAAAAAAAAAAAAGGGGGATCATGTGGGACTTATTGGATTCCTAGATTCAAGCCATTGACATAGGTCCTTGTAGGCCTCTAGCCCAATCATTTGGGATTGGGTCCTGATTCTGACCCCTTGATACCACGGGGCTAGTTGATGGGTATGACTCAATTTTGTTCACATCTAAATCAACACATCTATATTGTTTATTTTTGCTTTATGCACGGGTTATGACTTTTTCGTTTATTCCAAGGAATCACGAATTCCAGCGTCTAATGATGCGTCCAAACATGGGAAAGAGAATAGAACCTGGACTCACAATTCTATTCCAGACACATTCCTACATACCAAACATAACATTAGAGTAGTAACATAATACTAAGGTACAAATAATTTATGAATTCTTAAAAATCTTACGTTGTTCTATCAGATATATACTTGTAATATATATATATATATTATATGGCCGTTAAAAGAATAATAGTATTATATACTTGCAATATTAAATACATACACACATAGAGAGAGAGAGCATGTCTAGGAAAAATCTATGGGTTAATCTAAAAAATGATACATGAATTTTCACAAAATATGCAGTTAGGTATCTGAATTTTGAAATCAATCAATTTAGTATCTGAACTTTGAAATTGATCAATTTAGTACTTGAAAAAAAATTTCATACATACTAACAATACATCCATCAAGTTATTTTAAATATTAAATTGATTAATTTCAAAGTTTAGATAACCAATTGTATATTTTGTTAAAGGGATTTCATCATAAAGATGAAAACCATAACATGTGATATAAAGTAAAAAAAAAATACATAGATATAATAATCAAATTAATTATTAGGATAAAAACCATATTTTTCTTCCAAACAAATTGACTTCAAATATTTTATCTCACTATTGATTGAGAAATATATAAATGACACTTCAAGAACACTTATCAAATAAACCAATAAGTCGACAAACCATAGCATAGCGTGTTCCATAGTCTACATGAGCAAAACCACAGCAAAAACAGCAAGAGCCAGTGATCTAGCTCCAGCGAACCGATTCAAACCAGCAGCGTCATCCGGAATAGGTTGAACAAAGGGAGGCCCCAGAAAGAGTGAGGGATCTGCTAAAGTATTAGTTGAAGGGGAAATTGAAGGAGAAGATGATGGAGAAGGGGATGGAGGAGAAAACATTTTTGGCGACAGAGATGGTAGTGTGGGACTGGCGTAGGTAGTGGTGGTGCTAGGGTTGGAGATGGAGGCATACTCCCCTGAGTGGATGCTAGAGGAGGCGAAGACGGTGACGATGGAGATTGTGCTGTCGAATAAGAGGAAAATAGTAATAATGTTGTTATGGTCATGGAGAAGACAATGATGCTTGAACTGGCCATTTTTTTGTTGTTTGTAAAAATAAACAATAGAGGATATGTTAGATTGGAGTATTTGGGGTTTTGGAATTTATAAGAAGAGGGTACATGTATATATATATATATATATATAATGAAAGGAGGAAGGATCTTGAAAGGAGTGTTTAATTGAGTTGGTGGAGTGTTTGTGCTTTACCACTTAGCACCAAAAGCATGTATGTGTGCATGAATCAAGGATTGCACATTATTGAAATGGAGTATCAATTGTTGGACAATCCAAGTCGAGTTTATAAGTTCGAAGTACTCCACAATCCACCCTTAAACAGAGGTGATAAATAGATGGTCTATAAATCGGCTAATTTCGAGGTTGATGGAAGGGTTTGGTCGCCAAACCCAGGCACAACCAAATTGTTTAAGATAAAGGAAAAAGGGAAAAAAATCAATATCTTAAAAAATTTACAAAAAAATCCAAATAGGGCAAAAATAATTAAAAATGGACAATTTGAAATCTTTTTTTTTCCAAAAGATGAGTTTAGGTTGTATTGAACTTGTCTATTGAAAAGATGAGTTCATTAAAGTTGTCTTGTGTTGAAAAAAATATTATAAAGCACATCTGGGCTTCTTTATACATACATGTGGAAGCTATAAGGCAGGTTTTTAAACCGATTTTAAGCTCATTTAACCAACTATTATCCCTTTTATCCTTTTACGTACAATTATAACGATAATTATAAAGAGATAAGGGAAGAAAAATATTACACCAAATTTAACGTAGAGTTTGACTCGCCTCCTAATCTCCACGGTCCGCAATTTGCCTCACTTAAGGAGAACTTCACGTTTCATTCATTCAAAACAATTGCCTCACAAAAAGTACTTCACAAATATTCCAACTTAGAGGACTTCACGCAATGCCTCAATATAAAAGACTTCCCAAATGCCCCATCAAGAGGACTTCACTAATCGCATACACACATGTAAGGCTTCACACAAGTACTTCAACACACGAGGACTTCATATTGCCTCAATACATAAGGACTTTACTAAAATATTCGTACAAAACATGTGAATAGTGTCTTATAATTAACTTACTAATATCACGAATAGCACTATTCACTAGGCGTGGGCAAAAAAACCAATCGAACCAAACCAATCTGTAACCAAATCCAAACCAAACCGATCATGTGCGCACCCCTACTATTCACTTAACAAAAACAAACACAAAGAGTGAGTATTTTTACATAATATATACAAGTTAAGCTCTACTCTCTTTTCTCTCTTTAAAAAACACCCCAAAATACTTATATATAGCGGCTTTAAAAATATAGTCGTTTCCCCTAAAAAAATCTCAAATGATCGAATTTGAAAGTTTACAACGACTATTTTTTAAACTATCGCACCCTAAACTTGTTGTGCCTCAATTTACCTCTTGACCAAGTCTATGCTTGTCGAGCTCTCGATGTGACTTACGACCAAGTCGTGTATTTTATTTTGTTCCACTTGCACGCCTTTGATTTACACCTTGATTGGACTAATCGAGCCTTTGACGAAGTCCACGATCAAGGTCGCGATCTAGACTAAGGCATGACAATGTACTCTTGCACAATTTGCAGAGAACAACACACATACGAATATAAACACATATATGCATATTAAAGCTTAAACATATAAAAAACAAGTTTTACTTATTAAATGTTGTTTAACCAAGTTAAGGAGTATTTGTGTAATATATTTTCTCATCAAAATAAGATTGTAACCACTCTTGGTTCATCATCTTGAACTCATCATCTTCTGCAGAGATAAGTTAATACATGAAGTCGAATATTCAATAGAAGAGCTTATTACAATTCAAGCTCGTGTATTCAAAAGATGAGTACAACTTGCCTATTTTTAGAATTAGTTTTGTTCTAATAGAATTTTTATAATTTTTATTAAAATATTATTTTTTTCCTTATCCAATTTCAGATAAAGAAAAAAAAATCCCAATGGTGGGTTGTACATCCGCTTAGTATCTTATAATATTTTTCATATTGCATGGAATCTTGAAAAAAAAAACTATGAGGATACTCTAGCTATATATACAACAACTATGTCATAGACTAAATTCATATACACATTTTACGATGGATTGGGATGAAAGATAATAATATTTGAGTAGGTTGTTCAACTTTAGGGAAAAGTACAAATTACCCCTATGAACTTTTACCTACGTGTTAATTCACCCCCAAACTTTAAACCCCCCTCTAAAATATACTTTCAATATTTGATAGCAATAAGGACAATGAAAAATTTAAACTATTCTGATAATTATATTAAGTATCGTAAATAATTAGAAAATAATTTGAGAATATCTTATTAGAAATTAATAACTTGATGTAAGAACATAATTCAAAAGTTAAATTTATAAGAAATCGGTATTTAATTTTGGGTCTAACTTTGGAAACAGATATTTTTAAATAAACAGTTGAATTAAGAAAATTATAAAGATTTAATAAAAAGAAGGTTAAAGTAAAATTCAAGGGTTTAAGAGTTCACTAAACATTTAAATTGCATATTTAAGAGTTTAGGATTTAGATTTGAAGAAAATGGGTTCTAATAAGATTTTGGAAAAGATTATGAAATTTGATTTCATCATAAAAAGATAGATGAGACAACAAAACAACTTTGAAAGGAATATAAAATCTCAAATTTCAACTTAACCTATTTACTAATTTAATTATATTGAATTGTCTAATCATATTCTATTATTTGCTTATTTTATTCATTTAAAATATCTAAATTATGTTCAAAATTAATTATCTATTATACCATTCAATTAAACTATTTCAAACTCAACTAGCTGTAGATTTAGGGTATTTTACTCCTTCACCTAGTTTGCCTCCATTGTCCTCATTTTCTATCATGAAGTAGATAATCTTAGTTGATTAGTGTTAATCCCCCTTTAATCTTACTTAATTAACATTGAGTGGAGGCTAAGGTCTAAGGAATCTTACCTTAAGATCTAGTAGGTTTCCTAAAAAGGTAAGGTTGGAAAACAGGAGTAATATTTATATGGATGACAGTAGGATAGAATATAGGGTTCGTATTGTTTCCATTTGGAGTGCCACATGGCACGATCATAACCCTTCATCTCCACTAGATTTTACCTGACAACCTTTGCTAACCAAACTAACGTAAATTTTATTTTTGTTAGCCTACCAATTAATTTTGTCCATTCTTTTTGTTTAAATTCCTAATCATTTTCCAGCTATTACAATTGAATTTGGAATTTTATGGGTAGCGTCTAGATCATTTCACAAATGCCATTTGGAAACCTCTAGCCATCCCCTTGTGTTTAGAGTGTTGTACACTTCTTACTTACACGAAATAAGCCTACCCATTGAATGATATACCACGCGTTTGAACCTTAACCATAATGCATATATTTAGAAGCATTATAATCATGTTATAGGGGTAGGTGTGATGCAATTAGGTTCGATTTGCCCCTCCAATTCGAACCAAATTGTAAAATATTTTTTTTTAATTTCAAATCCAACCATATGGTTTTTTTCGCAATTTTTTTGAACCAAAAAGAGATAATGTGGTTTGCGATTCGAACTTTTTTTTTATTCTTTAGATAAAAATACATTCTGTTAAAAGATAGATTACGTATTTCTTATCACTAACGCAAATACAAATAATAATATTTGACATTAATTATTTACCAAAATACATATATATATATATATATATATGTAAAACTTAAGGTGAGGAGAGATTCCATCTATCATAAAACTATAATATATACTAGTTCTATTCTCTTAAATTATCTTAAACTATAATGATATATAAAACCCAATAAATAAGATTATGCTATCGTAATATAAGGTGCAAGTTTTTTTAATTTATTGTAATTAACACATTATTAATTATATAAACCAATAAATTATTAGGTAATAAAAGTGAATTAATTAATAAGACAAAAAAATAAAGGATATTTAGAACACTAGAGATTAAAGACTAAAATCAACTTGTTTGTAGACATACTCTAATGATCAAAACATGACATGATAAATATAATTCCATTCGCATGAATAATACACATTTAAATATAAATTTGAAGAAATGATTAATTTTTTAATAAAATAATTAAAAGGAAAAATAATATATATATTTTTAATATGTAACATGGTTTAGTTTGAACTTACGGATCAATTTTTAGTCTTGAATCAAACCGCAAATCGTTACTCTTTCATAAACCAAATTGTTTTAAAAGATAACCGAAATTTAATTCGATCTGCAATTCGATTAACTTTTGCGCACAACTAATCAATTTTATCATCTAGACACCGACCCTTAGCATTTGAACGCTAGCTGCAAAATAACAAGGTTTTACAAAACATATATCAACACAAGCACAAACACATAATATATTGCATAGAAAAAAAAAAAAAAAACACATTGCGCACATTTTTGGCTAATTAAGTGTCATAAACAATACATGCTGTTGGTACAATAGATATCCTATATCTAGTAATACCATTTGTTTGCTGCGTGTAACCCTTTTCTCTCATGGAAAAGTCAAGTTCAATCTCACAATTCCAAAATAGAGATGTATGTAGGTTTGTGAAAGCCATTTCCTGGGAAGCTCTAAAGGAAACTAGAGAGTGATAAACTTTTTTTTTTTTTTTGGGTGGGGGAGGAGGAGGGAGGGGAAGGAGGAGGAGGGCTTGATCAAGCACTGAGATCGGACAATTAATATCTCAAATCCATCCTATAATTTTTAAGACCTTTTAAAAATCTATCAAACTATTAAAAAAAGAAAAAAAAAACAAGCGAATAGTTTCAATTGGCCATAAAATGATTTGTTTCTGCTCCATCTACGAGGGGATGACATGACGTTGCCCAGTTATATACTGGTGATGGTTCTTTGTAGGGAAACAGGTATGCTAGATCCAAATAATCCGAGTCAGCAAAGGCATGCAGGCCCCAATGAGGAATATTCAGTAAGTTGTACGTAAAATAAAAATAATCCCCATTTATCTAAATCCTCGAGCCAACGTAAATGAAGACTTTTTCTCTCCCTCTCTCTGTGACATATTCTCTCCTTTTCATTTTTTTTTTTCGGCTTTGATTGATTTTCACGCGGCGCTTCTCTTTCTCTAAAGCTTTCCTATTCCCTTGCCCTTTCTCGTCCCCAGTTTTTCTTCTTCTCCATCAAGCCCTCCTGGAATCTCTCTCTCTCTCCCTAACCCTAACCCTAACCCTAGGTTTTTTTCCCCCTTCCATTTTCTCTTTCTATTCGCCTGTCGAGCTTCAGTTTCGTTTTCTGATTCATCGATAGAGTGTCCGTACGATTCGTGAGAATCGCAACATGAAATCTAAGGTTGCATATGGCTGACACTCGAGGCTATTTACCGGTTCGACAATTAGGTTACGCACTTCTTCTTCTTCTTCTATATGATCGTGTTTTATAAATGATTCTTGAGTTAATTTCTAGTTGATACCGGGATTTTTCAACCCGATATGTTGTTATATAATGGCTTTATGTTGCGTTCTTGATGCATGCATAGAGTATGGGGATACTCCATACTTTTTTTTTTTGGCCAAGGGTTACTTCATACTTGAAGTAGGAATATAAAGATATATTGTTGGTGAAAAGGGGACGGGTAAATATGTATTGGATGTGATGGCTTGGAAATGAAGAGTGCATCCACTGGCATTTGAGAGTTGCGTCTTGGTTCTTATGTTGCGAATGTTGGATTTTTGAGGAGTGTTAAATGTTTTGAGATTAATGGAGAGAGTGCTATGTATGCAAATGAGTGAAAGTTAATTGTATTCTGCAGCTTACTAGCTTAAGTGTGATGCGAGCGGATGGTTACTGCTGGTGTGCGTTCTTCAAGAGTTTGAGTTGATTAGTTGCGGGAACTAAGCTAGTGTGGAATGTAGCGCCTTTTTCTAGTACGTTTTGGATCACGATTTGAATGCTGTGTGTAATTTTGTATGGATATTTGGAACTTTGCAGACTTAGCACAAATTCTGCAAGAGGCACAACATCGTTGGCTTCGCCCAACGGAAATTTGTGAAATATTGCGCAATTACCAGAGACTTGGTCTTACACCAGAGCCACCGACCAGGCCTGCAGGTTGTCACTCTTATCCTCTTTATGTTTTCATCTTATGTATTTGTCATGAATCCATGGATGTGATGCATCTTAGGGAAGATGTACCCTCTACTGTGAGACATACCAGTGCACATTTGCTAGAACATGGAATGAATTATTGCCATTATTTTTCTCTGGTTCTTTCAAATATCCATGTGCACATCTCTTCCTCATTATCCAATCCTTATGCTTGTTCATCCAAGAAAGCAGATTTTGTTAACATAATAAAACTGAGCAAAGCCATGCTGTGATTCAGCTGAAGCATAGCGTATCAAATTTTTTTACTATGTTTTCCAAGTTGTCGATTCCTTCAGTTTCTTTCAATGCCACTTGCGTTAAAGTTTTGTATTTTCAGGTTAATTGCAACTCTCTCCAATCAAAAGGATGAGTTTGCCTTCTCTATTTTGGTAGTTGATGGATTTGTTAAAAAAAAAAAATTCTCATGATAGGCCATTCCCTGCTACAAATCCCCTTACAATCAAGTTCTTAGCACAAATAAAAACTATTGTGAACCTCTGAGACATGAAAAGTGCTGTAAAGTCACAAGACAACATACTAATGTACACATGCTTCACTGCATACAGGTGTCTACTGTGTTTAGTAGGAACATAGTAGAAATTGTAGGTTGGCTGGTCCAGACTCTTTACCAGGGCATCAGGTTGGGCTAGTGTCGTCTGCATGTTTATATTTGGTATAGACTGGTGTATTGTTGAATTGCAGAATAATGAGATATGGAGGATTCTGATTGATTGGCAAATTTTGCCCAAGTTTATTGCTTGTTTTGGCATAGGGTTTTATTTCCTTTATTGTATATAAATTCTATTTCTTGTTTATTGCATGTAGTGTGAATGCATATTTTCTTTGATTGTGGCCATTGCGTCTGATGATCAAAATATTAGCTCTTCGTCATAATTTCTTTCTCTGAGATGGAGTTCTGTGACAACCAATAATTTTTCCTTTTATGGCTTCAGCTGGTTCTTTATTTCTATTTGATCGTAAGGCACTTCGTTATTTTCGTAAAGATGGTCATCGTTGGAGGAAGAAGAAGGATGGCAAAACAGTCAAAGAAGCCCATGAAAAGCTGAAGGTCAGTGTCTTGCTTTCCATCAGCCATGTCATTTGAGTCATTTATGGCAGTGCTTTCTACCTTATACTTAGGTACCTCCTGGGTGCTTGTGGACGGCATTGCTGCATATGTTAGGTTGAAGTTGTTTGCATTGGCTGTTTTGATAATTGTTGCACGAATGTATTATGATTTTAAAGCAGCTTTTACGTAGCCAAAGTACAAATGGAATAATGTTGTTTATTTGAATAAGTGCCTAGCAAGGAGCTTTGTCCTCATGCTTTTGAGGAACTCTGCGGTGGAATCCAGCTTATTGAGGACCAAACATTGTGTTAGCTCAATGTTTCTTGTTTTTCTTTCCTAGGCTGGCAGTGTGGATGTTTTGCACTGCTACTATGCACATGGAGAGGACAATGAGAACTTCCAGAGGAGGAGTTACTGGATGCTGGATGGGTGAGGCTCATCAACTTTTACCTTCATTTTCTTACCAACCACAAACACCAACCACACCCCAACCCAAAAAAAAAAAAAGGGATGAAAGAAAAGAAAAAAAACGAAAAAGACAGAGAGAATAATAATAATAATAATTATCTGATATAACAAATTCAAAACTTCAGTTGTTTCCAACTTTTATGTTATTATTTGTGTCTGCGTGCTGTATTGCGTGCTATATCATGTCCATAATCCTATCCATTAATAGTTTGGTGGAAGACATGTATAAGGCAGGTCAAGCTTACCTCTAATAAAACTAGGTTTCATCATCTCCTAACTGATAGTTTCTCCTTTTTTGGTTGTCATGCAGATTAATGGTCCTTTCATTAGTCTTACTATGCTATTTCTTTGGAATATTTTGTCTACTGTAGTCTGCATTACAGCCTGGTTTCATTCAATGAGATACCTGTCTTCTATATTGTGAATCTGTTCTGTTATGGACTCAATTTTTTTCCCTTTCATTTATTTTCAGGCAATTGGAGCACATTGTTTTTGTCCACTACAGAGAAGTGAAAGAGGTAAATCTTTGTTTCATGGGTCTTCTCATTGTTTTTCATCCATAGCCACCCAACTTAGTGTGTGTGCACGCCTACACATTCACATCTTCTTATCGCAGGAAACAAATGTAATTGCATTTTGTGACTTCCAGACATTTTATCCTCATACCACTGCTCCCACCCCATATAGTTCATGTATGCGCATGTGCACTTTGTATCTTGAATTGATTAGATGGTCCCATAGTCAAAATTCTTGTTTTGCTTCCCTCCTATTTAATCTTTTGTAATATTAAGGGGCTTTAAGCATATGATGACCTATATACTGTAGCTTTTAAGAACTGTATTACAGTGAAAATGAAGAATTATCACCCTGCATGTGCAGGGGTATAAGTCTGGCATTAGCCGTTTGTTACCAGATGGAGGATCACAGATTAGAGGCCCTCCAAATAGGTCAGATGCTTATTTTGCACCTAGAACTTCTGTTTCGGATGCTCAAGCATCGCATGCCTTGAGTACAGATAAAGTTGCAGGGAGCAGGCTAACCTCATCAGACTCGAAGGGTTCCATGAGGGGTAAGGCTTTTGTTTTAGCTAATGCTAATCTTTTCCATCAATTTACACTCAAGAAAGGTTCTTCTTCTTTCTTCCTTTTGTTTCTTTTATTTTCTTTTTCTTTCCTTTCCCTGGTATATCAATTGCACATGCCTTTCTGTGTTAGTTAAGAATTGACCTAGAGCGGTAAATGTTTGAACATTTATCTGTGTTTTTGCTCACATTGTTCTTCTTTCATCCTATTTTGACTCCGTTAGTACCTCTAAAATATTTACTTGTGTCCCAACTCCCAAGTATACCAATCGTATTTGGGACTAAGACAATGTAATAGGCCCTACCTATATCTCTTAGGGAATTTTTATTTCACAACTTACCACCTCAATCATCATTAGGTTTGCTTCTTTTCAGGACCTACTCCATCAATGAGGAATGATCCTATATCATGGACTTCTGGAGGCAATTTTGATATTAGCACTGCGGTTTCCATTTCATCTGATATTCGTAGTTCTAACTCTGATATTGCACATGACATCAGATCCGATGTTGGTTCCAAGTTCTATGCTGATCGATCTGGTGTTGCGGACTTCATTGCGCATAAACTAATAGATGCTAGATTAGACTCAGACAGTAGAAACTTAGATGTGACTCATGGAAATGGGTCGGTCTCTAATTCAGATTTGCCAGGTGAAGCTGAAATTCTGCAAGAACCAAGTCAGGTATGCATTGTATTAGTTGCATAATACTTCCCAGTTCTTTATCTACTTTGATTCTTGATGTTTTAGTAACAGCTAGGATATCAGGTTTGCCTATTCAAGGTGACTTTGCATATTATTAATTTAATGAACTAATCATGTAGCTGGATTAACATGCTGATGCTTAAGTTTTTCTGCTTTTCTTTTAATCATTCATAAAGTTATGAGAAAGAGGAGTAAATATACAACCAATGGAGGACTTTTCAAGTCTGTATGCTATCCTTTTAATTTGCTTAGAGCTACTGGCATGTATGATGGTATCAGTGTGCTGTGCCTTACTGGCTTTTTCTATTTATGTTGATTTTTTTGAGGATCAATTATTTTTATATATAGAAAGATTTAATTTTCTGCAGGTGGAACTTGAACATGATCTGGCAACAGTTCGCCATCAGAAAGTAGCCTCTTCTGCTGTCCAGTTTGAAAGTGGAATGCAGGATGGACTGAAAAATGAGGAAGCAGGAGAGCTCAGGAAACTTGATAGCTTTGGCAGATGGATGGACAAAGAAATAGGTCGAGACTGTGATGATTCCTTGATGGCTTCTGACTCTGGAAATTATTGGAATGCGCTAAATACCGAGCATGATGACAAGGAAGTATCTAGTTTGTCACGTCACATGCAACTGGATACAGATTCGCTGGGTCCATCTCTGTCTCATGAACAGCTATTTAGTATTTCTGATTTCGCACCAGATTGGGCTTATTCTAACATTGAAACAAAGGTAGTAGGGTTGTCTCTGTGCTTTAGAATCTCTTTCCTGCTTGTGGACTCTAAATTCAATGGTCAAATTAATATTCATTTGCTTTTGTCATTTTTGCATGCCGTTAGGTTCTGATAATAGGAACATTTGTTGGAAGCAAGAAGCTTTCTGGCAAAATTGGATTAGGATGTATGTTTGGTGAGATTGAGGTCCCTGCTGAAGTTTTAACTGACACCTCCATCAAGTGTGTAGTGCCTGCTCATGCTCCAGGACGTGTTCCATTCTATGTAACATGCAATGACAGGTTAGCCTGCAGCGAAGTGCGAGAATTTGAATTTCGAGAAACACCATCCACAGCAGCTGTAATTGGACCTGAAGAAGGCCTTCTTCAAATGCACTTTGCAAAGTTGTTATCCTTAAGTCCACAAGGTCAATTGTTTAATTGTTCTGTTGAAGGATGCAATAAATGCAGGCTGAAAGACGGATTATTTTCTATGATTAATACTGGAAAAGGCACTGGAGGAAGAGCAAAAGAAGCTTCTGCATGCATTAAGGCTGATCATGAATGCAGAACTGATGCAGTATTGCAGAACTTGCTTAAGGATAGACTTTATCAGTGGCTTTTTCTTAAAGCTCATGAGGGTGGTAAAGGCCCACATATTTTGGATAAGGAGGGTCAAGGGATCATTCATTTGGCGGCAGCACTTGGTTATGAATGGGCCATTGGCCCTATCATTGCTGCAGGTGTCAATCCCAACTTTAGAGACTCACATGGAAGGACAGCGTTGCACTGGGCATCATACTTTGGGAGGTAGCATCTGAAATATATTATATTTTTGCTATTTAGCAGTAAATAAGGTTCTTCAGCTATGGTTGCATTTTGTCAGTTTATCATTGCCTGGGGAAGTTAATTTTCTGTGTACCATGATAAGGAACAATATTTTGATAATTTTTAAAACAATCTTGTTAAACTTTTGCTTTACTAAAAGGAATAGAGCTGATCGTGTACGTGAAACTCTTGGACTTGGAATATCTGTAGTTGAGCACTAGTCTCTGGTTAATATTTTATAAAGTACTTTAGCAATTAATTACGAGAAATGCCCCTATGTACCATTCTTTGATGGAGTCTAGAATTATACTGATCTAGTTTTACATGTATGTATTCTTTGAAATGGATATTTGAATATCAATTTTGATGTTACCTTCTGCAGGGAGGAAATGGTTATTACACTTGTTGGACTTGGTGCATCTCCAGGAGTTGTTAATGATCCAACACCAACATTTCCTGGAGGTCAGACAGCTGCTGACTTGGCATCAAGCCAAGGGCATAAGGGGATTGCTGCATATTTGGCAGAAGCAGATTTGACCAGTCGTCTTTCTGCACTCACTGTTGATAATGATGTGATTTCTAATGCTGCTGCAGTCATTGGTGAGGATGGGATGGCTGATGCTGTATTAGGTGCCATCCAATCAGATATAAGGAAGGATGAAGAGTTAATTATGAAGGCCTCTCTTGCTGCAGTCAGAAAATCAGCACATGCAGCAGCTCTTATCCAATCATTCTTCCGGATGCGTTCATTTCATCAAAGACAGTTAATGAAGGCTGAGAATGATGTAGCTGAGGTTTCAATGGATCTTGTAGCCCTCGGGTCCTTAAACAAGGTTCAGAAGATAAGTCATTTTGAAGATTATTTGCATTCTGCAGCTATAAAAATTCAACGAAAGTATCGTGGGTGGAAGGGAAGGAAAGAGTTTTTAAAGATACGTAACCGAATTATCAAAGTTCAGGTAATTTAATTTTGCCCTTTTTCCATGAGTTCCTAGCTCTCAGATGATCTTTCTTCTTTCTTCCTCACTAAAAATTTCTTTTTTCTTCCTTTAAATTTTCTTCATATGTTTGTTAATCTAGAGAAACTAAGACGCTTGATTGCAGCCATTAAGGGAAATGTAGGGGTAAAACATCATGAAACATGCCATTTTTAATCCCCTGTAAAGAGTTTATACCAGTTTGGTCATCTTAGAATAGATTGGCATCTAAAATAATTGCATTCTTGGTGATAGCATGAGTTTGAATGATTTCTAGAAGGATATATATGGGGAAAGTGGGAATATTACTCACACCTCCAAGTTATTTTCAATTACCTATTTATTTAGGTTTTGAAGAATGAAAGTTTGTTCTGTCAAACAAATATCATCTATAATGCAAACGCTAGTGAAATGCTACCTTCAGTAAGCAGATCCATAAATTATGATCTTGTTTTATTCAACATACAAAACTGTTGGACTTTTGCCACATAGCATGACCTTTTGTAATACTGATACTTCCATCTGCTCTATTCTTACTCAAGTTTAATTTTTCCGTGGAGACAGACCTAGATTTTTGGAAATTTATATTTTTGTGCAGATTTTTGTCTTTATTATGGTCTACTGATGTTTTGGAAATTTTTTTCTGCATCTTTTTAAAGAATATCCATTCCTTATATTATCCTCTCTGACAAGGATTATAATGTGTCGAAAGAGGGCCATTAGGAGTACTGTTTTTGCTGGGAATGCATGATTTGATGATATTACTGTTTGCTTGCAGGCACATGTGAGGGGACATCGAGTTCGTAAGCAGTATAAAAAGGTAGTTTGGTCAGTTGGTATAGTGGAAAAGGCAATTTTACGTTGGAGGCGGAAAAGAGTTGGTCTTCGAGCATTTTGTGTGGAGAAAAAGGATGGAGTTGCAGAAACTCTGGGCAGCAAAGGTGATGAATATGATTATCTTCGAGTTGGCCGTAAACAAAAGTTTGAAGGTGTTGAAAGAGCTCTTGCAAGAGTCAAATCAATGGTTCGTGATCCAAAAGCTCGTGATCAGTATATGAGGCTGGTTTCAAAATCTGATAATCTGAAGGTAAATCAATTTTCCACTAGGGCATCTGAAGGCTTCAGTCTTATAATTACTAATAAAGTTTTCAAGATATAACCATATGTGCTTTTTAAGAAACACATTGTTGTTTTGGGGCATGGCTTAATGTTACCTTTCACATGAAGTTCACTCTTGCAATCCTCTCCTGTGAATCTGTGATGCATTCTTTCTGATAATTTATTTGCTTTTTAACAGATGATAAGCAAAGGCAACAGTGTGTTAGCACAAGTTGGAATTGAACAAAGAAGTGAGACACAATAGCAAACATATACCCCGAGCCAAAATGCTGGTGAGACTGATGGCACATAGTAACGATCAAGGTGCGCTGGTGATTAGCTTCGTTCGTTTATATACCATAACAGATGATAGCTAACATGCTTATAGACAAAAACTTGAATTGCTTGTATATGTATTGAATTGTGCAAGCATTAATTAATTCTTGTATTATTTTTGATACTTTAGATAGATGTGTTTATATCCATAAGAAATAATAGTGATTTTCTTGAGAAAATAGCATCTGGCAGTTGCACTCTTATGACCACATATTCAATTAGATATTGGAATACAACATAAATTTTTGCACCAGGCGGATTGCCTTTTTATGCAGGCCGTGGTTTGGAAATTAATTAGCAACATAATGGATGGCGTGTTGATGATAACCAACTAAAACATTCACCTGATTTCCCACAGCTTGATTTCGTTGGTTGCCTTGAAGTTGTTATTATCATGGCTATAATATACCTGCATTTCATTTCGAAAGGAATTCTAGTAGCCATATGTTGCATCGCATCCTCAGCGAGACGTCCTGGTGGTACCTTTGAATTTCATGCCACTATGGAGAACACGTTCTCTTCATGGTTTGCAAACACCATCTTTATATCTGGAACTCACAAGTCTCCTCATATCATATGCAAATTTAATCAAAAAATCGGTATGTTAGAATGCATGAAGTTACAGTCTTGATGTGCATAGATACACAATCCTCGCAGTGCTTTTGGCACCTTCATTAGATCATCAAAAGGATATCCGGGTACTTGGGTACACGACTTGTTCTAAAGGTGTGTAGGTGGGTTGTTATCGTTGGGAAGGAATGGGTTCGGAGCACTTTATGGGGTTTTAGAGTTGAAGAAGCAGCGGCTCAGCGGTTTTGGTTATAAAATGGTGTTTTCAACATAAGATGTCATTCCGAGTTCAAATCCTGAGTCACCGTCATAAGGTATTTGCAACAATCTTATGTCTTTATCTCAAGTGTTACATGTTAGGGGTTTATCCGTTTCCCGAAGTTCGTTGGTCCTCTTTACCTTATCTTTCACTATCACGCTTATGGCATCTTTCCCTCTTCCCACTATATTTCTGTTGCTTCGTCAAGTGACTAACTATATTTTCTTGATGGGATCATTATTAGGACAAAAATATTTGGGACTCGAAGGATGTTCTTGTTTTGTTGAAAATTTTTGTGACATTTTTCAATATTTGTGAATTTTTGTAAAGGCTATGTACATTTGGTATCTGAATTTTGTTTGATTATACAATTAACTACCCTTCTTTTAGATTATTATTATTTTTCTATTCAATTAAACTTTTTAAACCCATTTACACTAACTATATTAAGTTTGTATTAAGTTATCTGTCCAATTAGCTTTTTTAACAAATTAGCTCAATGTAACCCTATATTGGTAAACTACAAAGTTGAAAAATATTCTGACGGTTTTTTTTTTTTTTTTCCTCAACCATTGCCTTTTCTTCCTAGAAGGCTTTGTGTGAAGAGAAAAGTAAGTTCCCAGCACAAACAAGATGGAGTTTGGCAAAGGTAAGGGATAAGAATATCTTCCTTTTTTTGGCATGACGAGTAATGTAGATGATACACTGCAATGTCTTAATCCAATTTTGACCTGATACCAGCTTCCTTGAGGATATAAAAATTTTCCTTACTGAATGAGCCATCAGCTATTCTGTGTCTACTGCATCTATTTCAATAAATTCTATATCTATCTGGAACTAGAATTTTGATATATAACCTATAAGAGTTCGTGTCTACTATTATGAATCAAGAAACAAAGACACTAACTGAGTTATAACAATTTAATTTTGGTAGGACGTGGAACTCTATAATGTCTTTTAAGTGCTAAATTTGTGGTAATCACGTAACATGATCTAGATAACATAACAATGAACATATTAACCTAAAACACAACGCAAATATTGAATGGAAATTATTTTCTGTTGAGAATTCCTAATAAAATTAATCACCGAAAATAAGGTCTAATTAAAATTGATTATCAAATTATGGTATCAAAATTGCGGTTTTATAACGTGATTTCCAAAATTCATTTTTGAAAACATTGATATTCGCGTTGAAAATTTGCAAGACACTTGTTACTGTGATGAAGTGAGATTGTGATTGTGCAGATCCGCTAGAGATTTATTGGCTTATAAACATTCATTCAAAAAGTGAAATGTGACGAGCTCAGATTGTGCGTAAAAAAACTCTCAGACATTTATTGCTTCTACCGTGCTGGGAAAAGCAAACAGATCCATCTTATCGTTTATGACATATAGGGCAGCAGTTAGGGATGCAACCGGGGCGGGTTTGGGACGGGTCGTATAAGATCCGAATCCACCCCACTTTCTAATAGGCTTTTCCAAACTCGTCCCGCGACCTTATAGGTTTTCTATTCAATACCTAAACCCGTCCCTATAAGGTTTTGATCCTGATCTGTCCCGCCCTGAGACCCGCTTAATTTTTTTTTTCTTTTCTTAACACTTAGTTAAATTATAAAATTTAACGATAATTTTATCCTATAGAAGCATAATAGTTAGTTACAACTATGCTTGAATGAATTTAACAAGATATTCACTTTATCAAGCCAAAAAAAAAAAAAAATTTAACAAGATATACTATAACTTTATTAAGAAATATAAATGTTTACATAAATATACATGATACATATATAGGACCGTGCCTTGTGAAGACTCAAGAATAGAAAAACATATTTTCAAAAATGTCGATAGTGAGAGGGAAAGCAAAGAAGCAACAATGTTAGTGTGTAATGTGTTTACTGTGTTAGCTCAACGAGAAAATTCGTAAGGGCTTTTATATCTTAAATATAATTAAGGTGCAGATCAAGATGAAAAGTCAAGAAATAATAAAAATATATTACATAACCGTGATTTTAAAATTTTAGATTTAATTTTTTAAATTATTTATATTATGACGGGTTCAAGTTACCCATCGGGCTTTTTTTAATGATCCGAACCCGCCCCGAAACCATATAGGTCAGCAAGTAATTTTCCAAACCCGTCCCGCGACCCTATAGGGTTTTTAGTGGTTCGGGCGGGCCGAGTACTTTATAATGACCCGTCCCGGTTGCATCCCTAGCAGCAAGACCCACCTAAGCATGGTACCTTCCTGCTTTACGTAGCCCTATATGAGAAAGGCAATACAACACGCGGTAAATATATTTAGTATTGTCACTTTTTCTTCACACGATATTGCGACCATATTCAAGCTTTATATCATGATTTGTTATTATTGCCACTTTTTTCTCTACGCGATATTACGGTTGTATTCAAACTTTATATCATGATTCGTTAACGTGATTTATTTGTAAATTTTGTGTATCTTAACTTATAAATGAGATTTTGTAAAATAATTTATTAATTTTTTATATTAAATCGTATATTAGCAATTAGTTATTATAGGAGGGATAAACATATTTTTCACCCGAATGAATGCATGCCTAATTAAGTAAAATTGCATTCAGTTACTAAAATTAGTCATTGGTCAAACTTACACAACCGAGAATATATGCCTAAACTTACTCTTAATTTTTTTTTTTTTTTTTATATAGATAGAAGAATGAACATTTGGGTTTAAGTTCAAAATTCATATAAATGAAAGAATTATAGTAGCATGAAAAAGAGATCAATATTATTTGAAGTAGCATAAATGGATCATGTCACTGTGTCACTACTGTAAAGTTTATATGTTGCTAATATGGTATACTAAATGCCTAATGGGATCTTGATGTAGCATATGTGATGGGAAAATAATAAACAAACAAGAACTTAAACCAAACCCAAATACAATTGTTTTCGTATAAAAATACTGCTTTTTAGGGAAAATAATCCAAAGTATGATATTTTTTAAACTTATTCTCGATATAGGTGCCATAGGTGCATGTGTTGCGCCATTGACCTGGACAAATATATATGAAAAAGGCAACCCACCTTCAATAATAAAATTAATTTATATAAAAGGCACATAAACTGCATCTGCTTTATGCTAAAATTAAAAATATTTAATAAAGAAAGCACATGCAGTGCGAATAAGTATAATATTAAAACCTTCTTTTCCTGTTAGTCCAGCACTCTTGAAGTCATTTTTACACATCACATCCTTCTTCGTCAACACATCTAATCAAGGTAACAAAGCATGTTAGTCAATTATTCCTTTACTTTTATCACATGTAGTTGTGTTTCCTAGTAATTCATATTTTGAAAACTTAGGTTGAGGGTTATTATGAATTTATGTACACATAGCGACGAACCAGGTTTGACTCATAAGTTAGTCCAAACTATCACTAGCGGGTTAGACCTATCGGCTCGACCTTGCCATATGTGTCATGATAGGCATGCTAACCCAATGGGTTAGCAAATCAGGGCTAATTCAAGGCTTATAACCCACCAACCCAACAAGGTCAAACGCTCAAAATTAAAAAAAAAAAAAAAAAAGAACCAAAAGAAGAAAAAAAATTAAAAATTCAAGCAATAAAATAACAAAAAAATTTAAACTTATTTCTATGTGAATAGATAATACTATTATCAATTCACAACATTAAATGTGTTATCATTATTACCAACATTTATATTAATATGCTTCAAAAGATATCTAGTTGAACTTTTATAGGTTTGTAGCAAAAGTGATTTTTAGTTTTTTAACGATGTGGGACTTATTTTAGGTATCTATCTTGAGTGTTTTAATGTCTCACATTGCTAATTTTATAATTATACTTGGATATATTTGTGTATAAATAAATGCACAACTCAACCATTTTGGTTAAAGACAATTACACTCTTATGTCCAATATTGTTTTAAGTTAAAAATTTTGTATTATTTAATTAAAATAAATTTCTAACTTTTTAAAATTTTATGTTTATTTTATTTGTTCTGATTTTTAATTTTATACTTATTAAATTCGCATGAGGGAAATTCAATCTACCCGCCACAAATGCAGCAACTAGCCAAGCCCTCAGTGCATCCTCACCGGTGGCATCATATTCCAATACCAGGTCAATCCATTTGCTTCCACTACTTAAAGAAACTTTTTTCCCTTGAAAGCTATCTTTCCATTCACAAAATTTTGAAGGCAAAACAACATTGTGCAAGGCCCTTCCAACTTTCTCACTTCCAACGTCTTCAACAGGGCGCTCTGGCTTCGATATAGAATGGCGCTTTTAACCAGAATCCATGCAGGTCTTCATTTTTAGTAGTGAAATATAAAACACAATAATTTCACAGAATGCGTCTTTCCATGTAATTGGACTTTTATAGGCTTGTAGTCAATATGATTTCTAGCTTCTTAACGATGTGAAATTTAGTTTAATTTTATGAAGTTTGTATTAAGTGTTTTAAAGTCTCATATTGCTAATTTTGCTAGGACATGTGGATGTAATTGTATATAAATAAATACACTTCTTCAATTATTCTCCAACAAATGAGCTAAAGACTATTATTATTAGACCCAATTTTGTTTCAAGATAAAAATTTGTATTATTTAATTTTGAATTTAATATTTAATTTTCTATTTAGTTATTTTTTATTTCAAATTTTATCTTACTAAAAAGAGATTTTCACATTTTCATTTGATTTTTTAAATAACAAATATAGCTAGTTCAACGACTGTAAACTGACCCATGAGTCAGTAGGTTGACCTAGATTGGACATTGATGGATTGGTTCTAAGTCAGATTGACTTGTCACTGATGTCTAGATTTGCATTTGCTTGGTTTGAACTAATGGGTGGAAAAAGCAATTGCAAATTATGTATACTTGAGCATGACAATTTTATTATTAAAAGTTATGTGAGGTTGCACTGCTATATTTTTACACTGTTAGTTTATTTTAAATGATACATGTCAACTATTTAGTGAAATGATCAAGAGAACCATAGGCCTAGTTTGTAAATGTGAAAGCCTAGAATGAAAGGTACTCAAATATTGTAATTGCATTGTTCAACTCGGACTACATTTTCACTTAACACATGAGTATTATGATATAATGCTACAAACATTATGTGGAGAGGTTTGAAATGGTAGATTTTATTTTATTCATCGTCGACAAACATGGTGATATTGTCAATGGTTAATATTTAATACAGGGTCAATGTATCATAGGGCATCAATTGAGAAGTTAAAGAGTGATGGATGACGTTAATTATTGGCTGGCAATTCATAAGTAAGATATATTAGAGTAGATCCAAATCATAGACAGTTGAATAAATACATAGACACACCCTTTCATATGACAAATGGGTAAATTTAAATGTCGACGCCTTGTTGTGAATGATGAAGGCATTGGGAATCATGTTGCCTTGGCAAAGGAATTAAATGATGGGTTAATAAAAGAGCTATACGTACAAGTATCTAGATAGTTAAACACTCCTCTAGAGGTCTATTCAACACAAGCAAATGTCTCCATTCATCTCCGTTTTGAAGTACAAGTGGACACTTTTGACTACTCTTTTATAGGAGTGTGCAAAAAAACCGATGAAACCAAAAAATCAAAACCGTAAAACCAATCCAAAAAATATGGTCAACTGGTTCGTTGGTTTCGATTTAGAATTATGATTTTTTATTTTTTTCTATTTTCGGTTTTGGTTTCGGTTTGTGACCACAAAAAAACTAATGGTTAACGCTTAACCGTTTCAATATTTATATGCATATGATTTATTTATATATATAATTTATCTATGTTAATATTCCTTGGATTTCGATTAAAATACTATTGCTTTATGTTTAATGGAGTTAATATGGTAATTGATTTGGTTTGATTTTATTGATAATGATATATCCAAAGGTTTGTTTTTTTCATTTTTCTTAATTTGATTTTCTTTTTTTTAGCTCTTGTAATATATATAATAATTAAAAAAAAAACTCTATGATGAAGGCTAAAAAAATAAGGTTTTTTGAAATTATTAATCTGATATGTTGAAACATTATGTTAAATAGTTAAAAATCGAAAACCGAATAAATTAATCGAATAAAGCGATTAACCGTTTGTAATGGACCAATTAAGGATCGGAATATTTAAAAACCGATCATTACGGTTAGATTTAAAAAATAAGCCAACGGACTAGTTAACCAATCCGTGAACACTCCTACTCTTCTATCTGTAGGTAAATCTGGTAACCTTGCACACTTAATTTTCTTACCTTGTTGGATTTTAGGAAGGCAAGACAATACAACTACGGATCAACTTACTTAGCCTAGCTATACAAATAGTTGAGCTGCATGTCAAAAATTGGTGCGTAGAAGTTGGGGTGGGGGGGGGTTGTGGTGTTTGGGTTTGTGATTCTCCTACATGATTTGGTGTGATTAGATTACTTCGTGGTGCATGGTGGAGCTGTGTAACTCCCTCATCCATATCTGAGTCCACATTGTTAAGCTTTGGTTGTTCCTTTTGATGTGCTGAAGTAGTAGGGAAAGGAACTGATATGATAACTGAGATATGGGGTAAAGAATGAGCTGGATTTGGCTCTCAAAGCTCCTTATTATATCACCAAGAAAACAGTACTGGATGGCATTAAGATTCGTTGTAGCTCCTGCACTAACGCACCATATAGTCTAAGAAGCACCACTCTGCTAGATAAAAAGATACGAGTGGTAATTGGGCCGTCCATATTCCTTCGAACATCAAAACTCAAAAAGGAACAACCACAACCTAACAATGTGGACTCAGACATGGAAGAGGGAGTTACACAGCTCCACCATGCACCACGAAGTAGTCTAATCATGCTCCTATAACTTTGGTCAGTCATCTCCACGTGGTAGAGCAACATCAAAGGCAAGGATGCTCTTTACTTTCACGGCTTGGAAAGTCTTTTGCTAGGCAAAATAGTAAGAAAAAAGGTCATGAATTCAACCAATTTTCAGTGATTGTGGTGAATATATATTGAACACGTTCAAGCTTTTTTCTTATGGTAAATCATCTAAATTGCAAGCAAAACAAACTTTTTTATTGAATGCAGTGAAAATGTTTCAAATATATTAAGTTTGTTACAATATGGCATATCACCAAAATCATAACCCTATTAACTTTTTCCATATTGAGCTAGATTTCTCTCAATTTAAGTAAAATCATTCTATTGTCGTTAATAGCTGATATTATAGCTACTATAAATTCCTTATAAAACTCCCTCTTAATATATAAAATACAACTAAATATCATATTACCAACTTCATATGAAATTTAGATGAAATATAATAACATTTTTGCCGAATGGATATACATTTAGTGTAGACTAACTAAATAATGGAATTTTAGATCAATAGTCATAATAAATATTATCCTCGCTTTCCAGGTCTAATAAACAATGTCGCAAGTGAAAAGCAGTATCAAACGATTTCCGTGAATATTGAAATTAAGAAAAAACTAATAAAAATATGATTTTTATATTATTTTGCAAACTCATATTTTATATTTAAATAAATATATACTAAAGTGGCTAGAAAATACATAGTAACAAAATAATAATAATATTATCAAGGAGGGACTAGAAACTAAAGTGCCTTCTAACATAAAAACTCAAGGATAAATTATAAGAACCACCCTTGAAAACTTTTAAAATTATATGAACCACCAATTTTCTTGAAAGTCATCAATTACCCTCCTGGAAATTTTATGGATCCCACCATGTACAACTTCATTATACGAGTATAATAAAGTACAATAAAAATAAATACCATGTCATTTTTTTCCCTGATGTGGCAATATTACTTCTGTTTCTTTTCAAAAAAAGAGAAACCCAACCTAATACATCCACAAAACAAACATCTTTTAAAATATACATGATTTCTTTTATAAGATTATTTTTATAATGTCTTTTTAAATAAAACTTTTATAGTTAATAACGACCATTTTTATTATGCAGTGGCTAGTTGGTGTGAAATCTATATTGGTATTATTACAATAATATTTGAAAAATTCGTAGCTTACAAGTGATAAAAGGAAAAAAAAATATAATCCCCAAACACATCAATCTACAAGTGTACCAACTTTAATTACTTTTGTGGATGTATTTGGCTAGTTCTTTTTTTTTTTTAAGAAGTGATATTGCCACGTTAGCTAAAGAAAATGATGTAACATTTTTTTTGTAATTTCTTATACATATGGGATGGAATTATATATGATCAGTAAACACAAATTAAAACTGGGAACCATAAATTTTCCAAGTGGTAATTGTTAATTTTTAGGAAAATTGGGGTCCATGTAATGTTAAAAGCTATTGAGAGAGATGTATAATTCGGGGTTGTGTTTTTATAATTATCCTTGAAATTAGACAATGATCATTTTATTGCAAGTATAAAATTAAATATATTTGTTACGAAAATATTTTTAAAAATATAGGTATGAAAATATAATAATTGTTCCAAAGAAAAGGACCAGTTACTAAAATCCTTTTAACACCTTCCAGTACTAAAAAGGAAAAATTATGCGCTAAATAAAAGCTTTCTCAAAGTTCTTCATGTGATTAAAAAATTCCTTATGATATTCGGTATTTTCCTTTATTTCTCGTAAAAGAAATATATATTATTTTTTGGTTTGTCCGTCAAAATTGAGAATTTTCTTCCCTCACCTGATAACGGCTGTATGCCCATAATCATCCTCTAATAATTCCACAGTACGTATTCATTGAATAAATGGTAGCCAAAAGAAAACCATACACTATGTCCTTAATCTCGCAGAGATCTGCAATAAAAACCGTAGTTCCGTTTAAAATTTTATCAGACTTAATGTTAACACGAGGAAAATCAATTTGGTGAACATGGTGAAATCATAAGTTAGTTTTAAGGCTTATGATTCTATTAATTCTATACGATTCTACGTAATTTTATACAATTTCATACCTCTCAACTGGTTTAATAGGCTATCAAAAGTAAGAAAAGATCAGTGTTTCAACAATTTTAAACAATATCATCAAATGAGTGATATCACATTGCTTCTTAGATAGACTACTATTCTAAACCGTTGAAAACCTTTCATTTGATAATTAATTAATAGTCGAGGAAAAAATATAATGGCATATAATATATCAAATAAAGACTAGTTGAATATCCTTCTAAAAGCAAGGATAAGGAAAAAAGTTAAAAGTGATATTATGAATGAAGTAAAACACACACACACACACACATATTTTTGGCCACGAATGAAGTACACTTATAGATTTGGAGAATTATAGTTATAGAAGTAAGGCTCAAAATGCTTTGACATTTATGATATTTATAATGTTGAAGATGAAATATAAATGGGTACTACAAAAATCTTAAAATCATTAGATATAAATATATAATAGAATCAATAACGATGATAACAAACAATTGATAACTAAAGATTTGTTTTATATTTTGTATTTTATAATAACAATTTATGCTATAATTTAATTTAAGACGACACTAATAATTATATTTTAGTTTTATGCATTAGCACGTTGATATCTTAACCATTTATATAGCACCTTATATCATAACCAAACATTACATCAAATTTCTTTGTATCTATCATGTATTTTAGGTTTTCTTTTCTTTTCTTTTTTAATGAAAATTGTAGGCATTTTTACAATATTTAAAAGCCCGTTTACACAAATTGTAAAAAATTAAGCTTTTACAATACATCCCATGATTGAAATTCTACAAAACGGGAATTCATCCACCTTGGTTAGTTCAGCAGTTATTGCTTATTAACAAATAATTCACTTCCCTCTATTGTAGAAAAACTACTATCTGTAAAATAATAAATAGTAAAGACTCAAGACTTAAAACAGTAACATTTCGCCATATAAGATACCTAGTCATATGTCTGCATTTTTACCTCCCTTACCATCAATCTTCATTGCACTTCAATGCCGTTAACAGCAGGAAAGTCGTCAATAGAGCTCAGCTTCTCGAGTATCAGTTTTTCTTGTCTGCTATCTATCGCAAGCTAAGGAGAATTCATCCTTCAAACAAATTCAATATCTTTCTTACTCAGTGGACACCTAATCAGAAGGCTATATGCATAGGCATAGGCAATGTTCAACATGTCAAATTATTTCCTCACATGACTGTCAAATCAAAGGGAGGCTTTCGGGTGATTACCAACTGTCAGAGTGGCACATACATGGGAAAATCTTCACATGCACATGCAACCTTGGCATGACAAAAGTCCTCTAGCCTTTTCTAGAAAACACCTAGCATTCTCATTGCCCCAGAAAAGATCACGCATTCACGCCCAGCAAACTTAACCACTTAACAAGGTACAATGAAAGGGTTTAAACTTTTGACTTTTATATCAAAACAGCGTACCATCAATTAGGAGTAATTTATTGATGAATCACCAATCTGTTTGAAAGCTGAGTTTCCAAATACTGGAACAAAATAAAATAATATAAATAAAGAGGCTGAAATATTTAGGATCAATTTCTTCAAGCTTGAAAGAACAAACGTAAGAGTCAAAGATACTCAAGTAAAGGTAACTAATTTTTTTTTTTTCCATTTCCATTTCAAACGAAAGCTCCCAAAAATGCTGAAATATTTTTTTAAGATGTAAAACATTAAGAAAAGTTATCACCAATGGATTAAGAAAAGAAAATGATGTACTCTGGCAATTTAATAAGAAAATTGCTTCATGATGTAAGTTCAGTATGAAAGTGAAGACTCACGATACCATACTCCACTATAAGCAGCAGAAAATAGTCTCCCTGCTATTACAAAAGGCTGCTAAAAAATCATAGAAGAATGATGAGCAGACCATACTCTCAAATTTAGAAGGACATTAACCCCACTACAATATTTAACTCTACTATAGGAAACGGATAAATAACAGGTTTATGAAGGATCCTTTGAACTAGATAATATAGCATATTTATTTCCATTTTTTTTACTCTTTTAAATATATCTTACCACTAATTAGAGACAGATATCTTTCAAGACAGCTAGACATCAACTTACTTCAATACAACAAATATCCCATGATTCTACATCCTTGTAAAAATTGATAAAATCCCTCTCGGTAGAGATCATGGAAATTCCTTATATTTCTTACCAGACTACCAAATGAGGATAGAATTATCAAGCAAGCACCAAGCAGGAAAGCAAAGTAAAAATTTCCGTCTCAAAGAAGAGAAAGCAACAGTTCTCTTAGAACCACAAACAGAACTAAACTGCTGTAGATGTAGGTTAGGAGTTCTACAACTCTAGGAACTAAATGATGGAATGCAAAGTATCACTCAATTGGAGTGTTGAGGTGATGTGAAGAGATTTTTGTTTTGCATTTTTAATTCAAGAATCCTGAGCAGATGCAACAGTACAGATGTATGCTCATTCGGGGACCATAACCATAGACACCAAAAGAATTTAAAAATCTATATATAGATTTCATTTACAAATCATTAAGAATTAACAAAGAAGTCAGGTACAGCATAAAAATTTTCCACCACCACCAATATTGCATATAGACCACATCAATGCCTCATTGAGCAGCCACAGCAAACATTGTAATCACTTTAGCAAATTTACCCATAACCCCAGCTATAAAAAAATATACACTAGCTTGCTCTAAACATTTACATCATACAACCACCTAAAAGAACAAGATCAGACAACTAATTGTAAAAATACAGTTGACTTTCTTGTTCACCATGAGTTGTTATTCAGTTTGACATAGGCGGCTCTCTCTCTTCAAGCTTCAAGTTTATTTTTATCTACCTTTCTTCCACCATAGGTTTTTTTAGAAAATCTAAGCGAAATTGTCCCATGACTAGATTCCAATCCAAGGCTTGCAACATTTTAGTTTCGGAGATATAAGTCATGAGAGATTCAAGCAGCCAGATGAACCAAATCATGGAGATGATGAAGTTAATGTTGAAGGGAACATGAGGTTAAGCATCAAGCAGCACATGCTGCCTTGACCACCAGAATCAACAACTTATCACAGACCCATGGAGGATTAATAAATCAGAAAAATGAGTCAGAAAACAGCAGCAGCAAGGGATCAGAGGCTACACAACTAGACTCTGCATTAGGGGTTCAGAAAGCAATTTTTGCCCCCAGTATACGAGGCTAGAGTTCCCTTCTTATGATGGAAAAGAAGACCCATTAGGATAGTTAAACAGGTGTGATAAGCTCTTTTGCAACCAGCGAACAGTGGAGGAAGACAAGGTTGGACTTGCTCCATTCCATATGACCAAATATATCCAAGTCCAACTCTGGTTTTATAATTTATCCCAAAAGAATCAAAACTTACCTTGGGAGGATTTCAAAGAATCATGCCACCTCTGATTTGGACCGCCAACACAAAGTAAGCCCTTAGAGAATTCATCACCCTTCTGCAAACAGGATCAGCGGAAGAATACATGAGCAAATTTCAGAGTTTGCTTACGCAAGCTACCACAGTCCGCACCAATTAGCAATAGCAGGGTTATCTGAATTCATTTGCCTCGATGTGGAAATCTATTGTCCAAGGGATTTGGTATCAATGAGTCTTGCTCAGGCATTTGAGAGGAAGCTCAACTCAATAAAGGAAAATGTCATAATTATAGCTGGACAGCACCAAAACGTGCTCTAAATAAAGCAGGACGTCATGAAGGAATAAAGCAAAATAGCAACGTAGAGTTAGGAGGGCACAATAACAAACCACCCTTCGTCAAACACTTAAATTGAGCTGAAATGGAAGGCAAAGGGATTGTGTTACAATTGCAATGAAGCATACTCTAGTGCCACAAATGCAAATGACTTTTTTTTTATTAAAACTAGCAGACACCAGACAAGATAAAGATGAGGTTGCTGCTACCCTAGAGCCTAAGGTTTCTCTCCATGCAATTACTGGAAATTCGCCAACTTTATCCTGAGTTCGAGCTTGAGGACAACCTTGTAGTTGAGGAGGGGAGTGATGTTACTGTCTTACTGATGCTTTTTGGAAAAGTATCATAAAAGTCAAAAGAATAAAATCAAGGGGGATCAAGCTCAAAAAGGAAAGGAGGATGACACGACATAACAAAACCAAGTAAAAAATGGTAGTAATAAATTAATATTAGAATTATTCTATGAAATTAAGGCGGCAATAAATTAGTGTCGATATTATTTTACATCATATTCAAACCCTATAATAAAGGGGTAGAATCCCTATTGTTATGTACCACCTAAAAGAACATCCTAGCATTGCTATTTAAATAGGGTAATGCAACGAAAGAAAAAACATAGAATGATTACTTAATATGAGATAGGCAGTTCTCTCTCTTCAAGCTCCATGTTACTTCTATTGTTATTTTGGTAGAAAAGTGTTCGAGCCACACAAACCCCATCACAACATTTTATCATATATTGTTAAAATGAAAATACAAAATATATATATATATATATATTACACTAATACATTTAATTATTCTAACACTCTTCCTTAAGTTGGAGCATATATATCATGTGCTTCTAACTTGTTACAAATATAATTCACTCGAATTCCTCTAAGAGGCTCGGTAAAGGAATTGGCAAGTTGTTCTCTAGATCTCATATTGGTTGTACCAATGTCCATATTCAACAATTTTTTCACAAACAAAGCGACAATCGATTTTAATATGTTTTGTACGTTCATAAAACACTAGATTTGATGCTATGTGTAGAGCAACTTGAATATCACATGTTGGTTGCATTGATTGTGATTATGAAAATCAAATTCTTCTAACAACTACTTAAACTAGAGTAATTCACATGTAATGGATGTCATTGCTCTATATTTAGTTTTTGTACTTGATCTTGCTACTACAATTTGCTTCTTACTTTTCCATAAGATAAAATTACCACTAACAAAAACACAATATCTCATGGTTGATCTTCTATCTAATGGTGAACCTATTCAATCAGCATCTACATATTCAACAACATGCATATGGTCATGATCTTTGTACACAATATCTCGACCAAAAGATCCTTTAAGATAATGCAGAATACGAATCACAACATTCCAATTACCAGTGCAAGGTAAGCCCATGAATTGGCCCACTACACTAATTGCAAATAACACATCATGCCGTATTACTATAAGATAATTAAATTTACCCACTGTCCTTCTATACCCCTCTGGGTCATCCAGACATTTCCTTCAATAGGCAAGAGCTTAACATTAAGATCTATAGGTGAATCAATTAGTTTTGCTCCGATTAAACCAGTTTCAAATAGTAAGTCAAGCATATACTTCCGTTAAAACAGATATATATACTTCCGTTGAAACAGATATATACCTTGTTTAGACTAGGCAACTTCAATTTCAAGAAAATACTTCAAATTGCCCATGTCCTTAATTTGGAATTTTTGGTGTAAGAAATCCTTCGGTTTCTCAATTCTATCGTGGTCATCTCTTGAAATCATAAAGTCATCAACATGTTCAACCAATATCAATTTCTCACCATTATACTATCGATAAAACACAAAATGATCTGGATTACATTTGAAAAGGCCAAATTCCACCACAACTAAACTAAATCCAGCAAACCAAGCTTATGGAGAATGCATAAGCCCATATAAAATTTCTTTTGACAATAACCTATCCCTATTTCCCCTTGAACAACAAAGCCTGTGGTTGTTCCATTCACACCTTTTCTTCATGATCACCATGGAGAAAAGCATTTTCAATATCTAACTAGTGCATAAGCCATTGATGAGTAGCAGCAAGAAAAATCAAAAGATGTACTGAAGTTATCTTAGCTCTCATTAAAAGGTATCCCAATAATCAACACCCTACATTTAAGTGTAGCCTTTAGCAACTAAACAAGTCTTGAATCGATCAACAATACCATCAGGTGAGACTTTCACTAAGAATATCCATCGACATCCAACCATGGATTTACCATTATGAAGAGCAAACATTTCTTCTTACATATTAGCAAACTAGCCAAGATGAGTTAAAGCTTCTAAAACAGAGTTTGGGATAAAAATAATATATAATGATATAATAAAGGAAGCATAAGAAGACGAAAAAAATGAGTATGTAATGATATTTGAAAGTGGGGCCAACTAGAAGGATGGATATCTTGTTTACCCTTTCTCAATGCAATAAGGAGATCAAGATCAAATAAAGGAGGATGATTTGAGTTAGATGGAGGACTTCCTGGAGATGTAGAGTTTTGTGGGCTAGTGCACTGTCGTCAAACATAAATTGGCATATTTGGCCCATTAAGATGAGGATCCCTGTGAAGGTGGCAAAGTTTTAAAAGTGCCCAGACAAACTAGGAGTGAATCATGAAAAGATGATAAAGGCAACTCATTCCTAAAAGATGGAGAAGGTATGGAATCAAGACAAACATAGAACTTATTAAGCTTGGGTGAATGACAAGCCGATCAAGAAACACAAACAACCAAAGAAACGAGGATGTAAAGGAAAAAGTGAATGATTATGAAGAAGAAGATGACATGGGACTTTGCCATGCATTGTAGATGACATTTTGTTTATGAGAAAGCATGCAATGAGAATTGTATCAGCCAAAAAATGCTTAAACACATTCAAACGAATCAATAATGCCTTAACAGTCTCAATGAGAAACAAGCTTTTACACTTGAAAACTCCATTTTGTCGTGGAGCAGAAACATGAGGTTTGACGAATAATACCATGCTTTTTCGTATATGATTGGAATGGATTAGACATGTATTCCTTGGCATTATTAGTTCAAAAACACACGAATAGAGGAATTAAACTGATTTTGGATTTTAGAATGAAATGTACAAAAGATATCAAATAACTCGGAATGGCTTTTCAATTAATACAACCACATCATCTTTGAATAGTCATCAATAAATGCGACAAAGTATCTAAAACCCAAAAGAAAAGTAATACAAACAAGTCCCCATATATCATAATGAACTAAATGAAAGAGAGAAGTAGCCTGTTTATTGACTCTTGGACTGAACGAAACATAACTCTGTTTGCTTAATTAATAGCACTGGAGACTAGACAAGACTATAAACTACGACACAATAGACGAAGTATTTTTTAAAGATGGATAACCAAACCGATAATACATCTCTAGAGGATCCAATTGAATAACAGAGCATGTAGTAGTAGGAGGTGTTGAATAGATATAGTATAACACACCTATCTCATATCTATCCTCCACCAATCATCTTCCCTGTTCTCAAATTCTATATCACAAAAAAAGAAAGGAAGAATGTGGTGAAGCAATTATAGGAGGTGGTAAGTTTACTAACAGATTGTAAGTTAAAAGGCAAATGGGATATATATAGAACCGATTATAAAGGAAACAATGCAATAAGTGTGGCAGTGCTGATCCTACTTATAGGCAAAGTGAATCCATTGGCAAGAGTAACATTTGCAAAGTGGAAGAGTGTAATTTGTGAAAAACAACCAAGTGCACCTGACATATGATCGATGGGGCTAGATCAACTACTCAAAGACTTGAAAACCTTTAGTAGGACAAATAATAGGATTACTTGACTGAACTAAAGATAAAAGAAGTAGAGGGTTGCAAAACATATTGAAACCGTAGGAGTTTCATATTCTTCCCTTGCTAAAGTGACTATAGATGATTGGGTTTCATTGCCATGGAAAACTAGATTAGGCATAGCATGAGTTGAACTCGAAGCAAGAATCATGGCAGAGCATGAAGGCATTATGATAACTAATTTAGATTCCATGACAATTACTAATTTATCCTTTGAGAATCACTGTTAACTTAGCCTCTAAACACAAAATCCTAAATTAAAAACTGTGGGTCTCAATTCAATAACCAAAAAGGGGTGAATTGGTAATTGCAAAATTTTAATTATTTTCTTTTAATAAAAGCAGCCCATTCGATTGATTAATTCAATGGTTTAAACAATCAAACATACAATAATGAAATACAAAAATTAAAAAGAGAAGGAAAGAGAAGACAGTGCTCAAGTATTTATAAAGATTTTGCTTTGTAGGTCAATCCTCTCTTCTAGCTCAATGCTAGTGACCTAGCATTTCACACCTGTTCGGTACACTATATCCAATAATCAAATGATGAGAGCACAAATAGTTTCCAAATACAATGAACTCAATTCCTTGTCAAGCCCATCTAACTCACTAAGTTACTGATCTATAGTGCTATTTACTACTCACTTTAACAATAAATCTCACCAAAGTACACAGCAAACTAAGGAATACAAGATTATAAATGTTCCTCTTAAGTAAATTCGCTCAAAAAAACAAAGTCTATCTAAGAAAGTGTAGGTTTTGGTCAAATGCTTTGAGTAACGTTCTTAAGTTATCCTCTGAGTAATGCTCTGAACTTTATAATGAAATAGAATAAGAACAAATCTTTTTAATGGCAAAAGTAATTCGATTCTACTCTCTTTTTCTTGTTATTTTTTATCTAGACACGTCAATATTCTTTATATGAAGCTTTTTCAACATTTAAATTTTCAAAATAATTTAAAATTTGAATATTTTTACTGTTAGAGATGAATAAACTTGAAAGATAAGCTCCATCAATTTCTTTGATATTTTGCCGATTTCTCTCTGATATATTTTTAACTTTCCTGTTGATATATGCTTTAAAAGTTGTAATTTGAATCTTCAAATTAAACAACCTTGATATCTTGAAGCTTCCACAAAATCCGGACTAGATATTTGTCTTGTAACTGAATTAATATTTGAAATTCGTCCAAAATTCAATATGCAGATTTTTCTCAAGATATTTCCACATATATCCCCAATATATTAGCTTAAACTTTATCCCAAAATATATATCTATAACATCTTTTTGATTTCATCTTAAAATCCCCAATATACAGGTATGACTTATCCAAAATTCCAACTCAACATACTTTTCTTCCTTATTTTGCATTATGAATTTATAAATATATAATTAGTTGTATATTCCAAATATAACTAATCTTGAAATCAAATCATAACACCAGCGCCACATTGCTTTGACAAGAAATGATCATTAATCCTTCATTTAGCCACGCTATCCCTGTTTGAATTGTCGAGCCGAACATAAAAAATAACAATATCCAAATTATAAAATGACTTTGATCATTATGGTAATAGCTGACAATGATCCAATCAAGGCTTGATATGCCAACATTATTAATAAAAAATCCAAGTTAAGTCATGATTTATTTTTCTGCCACATCAATTGTAGTGTTCCATGCTCTCGAAATTGAATGTCACATTTTCTTGAATCACACCTGCTTAACCTAAATCTTTGAATTACAGCTACTATATGAAATATTCTCAAACACTTTATTAAAGTATATTAAAAATAAATTCTCCAAAACTTTATTCCACTTTGATATAAATTAATCCCCATGGATATAAAACCAACTTTAGCATAACACATTGAGTATATTACCCAAATATCCGACATGTGGAGCTGGGTCTCATATGATCATTTGTCCAATTTAATCTACCCAATAAATTTCTCCAATTTCATATGTATCAAGTGTGTCCCCCCAAATAAATTTACCATATATTATTTTCCCACATTCACATATCCTTAATTTTTTTCTTGACCATCTATATATTATATGAAACTCTAAATAACCAATACACTTAAAAAACATATTAGTAAATTTTGTTTTATTATCATCAAAATCAAATTAAGAGTTCTAACAACTAATAATCATTCTTCCTACAATTCACATGATTATTGGTAGGTACTTTTGCAATTCAGCTCAAATTTGGTTGTGTTTGTGGATGGACTATGCTTAATCGCATTGGATTTGGTGTGGCAAAACTTTTCTAGAGCTAAGGTTTTGATTTTGGGATTTAGGGTTTTGATTTTGAATTTTAGGAATTGGTGGTTGGAGTTTGGGGTTTGTATGTGGTGGCTAATGGTGGGAGGTGATGTTATGAAGTGGTAGTAGTGTAATCCAGTAGATATGTAGATTTCGGTCAACCTCACTCTAGTACCATGTTATTTTAGTAAAAAAATATCAAAGTCACACAAACCCCATCACGATATTTTATTATATATCATTGACATGAAAATACAAAAATATCCTTACAGTAATACAATTAATTAACAACTTTTATCCACCAATCTTCCACCACAATTATAAAAAATCAAAGCAAAATCATCTCATAACTAGATCCCAATCCAAGGCTTGCAACACATTTGTCATGATTTGTGTCTACAGATGGACTCACTCCCAGCCTATCATGCCACTAACTACCATATCTGAATTAACCAAAAAATAAAAACTAATTACCATAGCTTTATCCTCCACTTCAATCAATACCTCACCTAACCCTTTACCTTTCCCATTTCTTTCCACATCATCTACACCACATCCAACCTCCTTTCAAGTACACCAATTCTATGTGTACTCAATCCCAATCTAACATCACAACACCTATAACTATTCTCAATCTTTAGACCTCCACAATCTCGTCTGAGCCTTGTCACTACATTGAACCCTTTTGAGACTCCACTTGGATTGCTGTAATAATGGACAAATTTGATTCCCTCATTCAAAACTGAAAAAATGTTATAGTGATTTTGAATTTTTCACTATATTAAAAAAGATACAAGCGTGGTACATATATACTAGTACAACAACATGTTTTCCTAATCTAATAAAGGAAAGAAAACTAAATAAAGAAAACACAATAATGTCAAATTAATGCCCATAAGACCAGATCCTGTTGCGGTCAATTAGCCATAAATTATATAGATTATATGACTGTCAATTAGCCATAAGTTTTCCTTAATCCATTCCCTAGAATCCGAATACTAACTTTGGAAGATTTTCAACACTCCCCCTCAAGCTGAGTTGTAGATGTTGTATAAACATAGCTTGTGACTCAATTCTTCAAAGTTAGTCCTTGGAAGAGCTTTGATGAGAATACCTGCTGTTTGAGACTTTGTAGGAGTATAGATCAGTTGCATAATTCCTTTCTCAATCTTTTCTAAGATGAAGTGCCAATCGATTTCAATGTGCTTCGTCCTGTCATGGTGAACCTGATTCTTTGCAATACTAATGGTAGCTTGGTTATCGCAGAATATCTTCATAGGCTTTTCACTTGATGCTTTAAGTTCACTAAGAAGTCTCTGTATCCATATGCCCTCACAAATACCAAAAGCAAGTGCTCTCAATTCAGCTTCTGCATTGCTCCTTGAGACTATAGATTGCTTCTTGCTTCAACAAGTCACAAGATTTCCCCAAACATAGGAACAATATCCTGATGTATATTGTCTGTCTGAGATATCTCCTGCCTAGTCTGCATCTGAGTAGACTTCAACTTCATGCCTCTTATTCTTTTTGTATAACAAACCTCTTCCTAGTGTCATCTTGAGATACCTCAAAATCCTGTTTACTGCTCCCATGTGTTCTTCTGTTGGATTGTTCATAAACTGACTCACAACACTAACAAAAAAACCAATATCAGGTCGCGTATGTGAGAGGTAGATTAGACATCCAACAAGTCTCTGATATCTCCCCCTGTCGACTAGTGGGCTGTCTTTCTCAGCTCCTAGCTTCTTGGTTAGATCCATTGGAGTGTCAGCAGGTTTACATCCAAGCTGCCCGTCTCCTTTAGTAAGTCTAGAACATACTTACGTTGAGAGACAAATATCCCTTTCTTGGACCGTGCTACTTCCATACCAAGAAAGTATCTAAGATCACCAAGTTCTTTGATTTCAAATTCCTTGGCTAGGAGTCCCTTCAATCTCAGGAGTTCTTCTTCATAGTCACCTGTCAGAACGATATCATCCACGTACACAATTAGTACAGCTATTTTCTTTTCTGGAGAGAATTTTACAAATAGTGTGTGATCGACTCGACATTGGGTGTATCCATGCCTCATAATTGTCTTTGCAAATCTATAAAACCAAGCACAAGGAGATTGCTTGAGCCCGTATAGAGATTTTCTAAGTTTGCACAGTTGGTTGTTGTTGAATGAAGTTTCCAATCCTAGGGTATCTCCATGTACACTTCTTCTTCCAAATCACCATTTAGAAAAGCAATCTTTACGTCTAGTTGATGTAACGGCCAATCTAGGTTTGCTGCGAGAGAGAGAAGAATTCTAATAGTGTTGAATTTGGCCACCGGAGCGAATGTTTCTTGGTAATCAATTCCATAGGACTGAGTAAAGCCCTTAGCAACAAAACAGGCTTTTAGTCTCTCAATACTGCCATCAGCTTGATGTTTGACAATAAAAATCCAATTACAAGCAACAAACTTCTTTCCCAAAGGGAGTTCTGTGATCACCTATGTGCCATTTTTCTCCAAGGCCCTGATTTCTTTGTAGACTGCCTTTTTACATTCTGTATTTTTTAGGACTTCCTGAATGGAGTTGGGTACCTGCACATTGTCAAGAGTTGAAACAAACGCCTGATAGGAAGGAGATAATTTACCATATGAGACAAACTTTTGAATAGGATGTTGTGTACGAGTTCTTACGCCTTTTCTCAGAGCAATCGGCATATCAAAGTCATCAATGATACTTTCAATCCTAGGATTAGAATTTCCCTTACTTTAGTGAGTTTGAGCAGGACTTGGACTCGGTTCAGGCTCTTGGACAAATGTGAGAGGAGTTGAGAGTTCCATCCCTGTAATAGGCCTCTTCCTCTTAACATAGACACGAAGCTCCTTATTCGCAGTTTGTGGTGATTTGGGCTGGTTGGGAACAGATGAAACTAGAGTTTGTGGTGGTTGACTTTCTGTTTGTGTATCATGGGTGAGAGGATGGATGATTGAATCAGGTTGAAATGACTCGACAGAGGGCTGCAATGAAGGAGGTTGGATTGAAGGTGATGGAGGATCAAGAGGTTGGATTGAATGACTGAGATGATGCTCCCAAAGCTGATATTCCCTCAAGTTCTCCCCCTAAATCTCAGTTTTGGGATAGTAGGATTGGTGTTCAAAGAAGGTCACATCCATTGAGTTGTAGAATTTTTGGGTAGTGGGAGAATAACATTTGTAGCCTTTTTGATTTGAGGAATATCCAAGAAAGATACACTTGATGGATTTTGGATCCAACTTGCTGTGGTTTTGCTGTTGTACATGAACAAATGCTGAGCACCCAAACACTTTTGGATCTAGTGATGTGATGATTTTGGTATGTGGAAAGTGTTGAAGGAGGACTTGATAGGAAGTATGAAATTTAAGAACTCTGGATGGCATTCTATTAATGAGATATGCGGATGCAAGGACAGCTTCTCCCCAAAAAAAATTTGGAACGTGTGGAAAACATGAGAGATCGGGCTACCTCAAGTAAATGTCTGTTTTTTCTTTCTGCTACCTCGTTTTGTTGGGGAGTATCAACATAAGAACTTAAGTGAACCATGCCTTGTTCTAGGAGATAAGAACCTAGAACGGATTTGAAGTACTCTTTAGCATTGTCAGTTTTTAAGACCTGAATCTTGGTCTGGAATTGAGTTTGTATCATAGTATTGAAATTTTGGAAAATTTGACATATTTCTGATTTTTCTTTCATGAGGAATATCCAGGTCAATCTAGTGTGATCATCCACAAATGACATGAACCATCGAGTTCCTATTATATTTTTCACCCATGAGGGACCCCATACATCACTATGAATCATGGCAAATGGATGAGATGGTTTGTATAAACAACTGGGATAGGTATTACGAGTATGCTTGGAGAATTGACAAATTTCACATTTGAAACGTTTTGGATTTTTATTGATAAATTTTGAAGGGAAAAGCTTTTCTAAATATACAAAATAAGGATGCCCAAGACAATAGTGCCACAGCATAATTTCACTATCTTTATTTACATAGGAATTGAAAACAGACTGACTTTTAAAAGAAACACCACCTGCAGGTTGAGCTTGTCTACTTTGAGGAGTATGGTCCTTAAGGAGATAAAGTCCCGAACACATCTCAGCATTGCCAATCGTCTTCCTGGAATCCAATTCTGGAAATTCACACACGTTTAGGAAAAACATAGTTACACAATTTAGATCACGAGTCAATTTACTAATGGAAAGTAAATTACAGTCCAAACTAGGAACATGGAGAACAGAATTTAAAGTCAGATTCTTAGTAATCTTGACTGAACCAATTCCCTCAACTTTGGATAATGAACCAGCAGCGATTCGAACCATGGAGTTGCCATTGTATGGACTATATTTGTAAAATGCTGTCGCATCTCCTGTCATATGATTTGATGCTCCGGAATCAATAATCCAGGGTTTTGTGTGCCATTTGTCAACCATAAGAGCCAATGAGGAATTACCTTTCTGTGCTAACATGCTGGTTCCAGACACAGAGGTGTTATATTGAGACTATGAGACAATGTTTTGGTTGAAGAGTTTTTGCAGAACTTCCAATTGCTCTTTGGTGAAGAGACTTGATTCATTTGAGGTTGTGTTGTCATATGAGGATGCTGCAATTTTGGCACGACTTTCTTTGTCATTGGTTGGTCTTGATGCCTTCCAATCAGCGGGTTTGCCATGAATTTTCCAGCAAGTTTCCCTAAGATGACCAGGTTTGCAACAGTGATCACACCATGGTCTCCCTTTCCTTTGCCAATTTTCATTGTTGTTTGGTGGTGGTCCTCTTACTGCAAGGATAGATCCTTCAAAGGTTGGAGTGGAATTTTGGGATCCCATCATAACCTTCTTTCTGCTTTCTTCACGCCGGACTTTAGAAAAAGCTTCTCGGATGCCTGGAAGGGGCTTAGTTCCCATCACTTTGCCTTGAATTTCATCCAGATTTTTGTTGATACAAGAAGGAATTTGAAGGTTCATTTTTGTTCCACAATCTTCCTGTATAAGGCTGTGTCTTCGGGTCACTTCCAAGTGTGGACTTCAAACATATCAAGATGTTGCCAGTATTGAGTAAGGGTATTGAAATATTGAGTAACAGCAAGATCTCCTTGTCGGAGATCATGTAGCTAGGCTTCAATATCAAAAAGTTCTGAGGTATTTTTAGAACTTGAATATGTCTCCCTCACAGCATCCTAAATTTCCTTTGCTGTCTTATATAGAAGAAAATTCTCACCTATCTCATTATTTATGGAATTTATCAGCCATGACATCACTAAATGATTCTCAGTTTTCCATGTCTTGAATTGTGGATCATTTTTCTCTGGAATGACAACTTCTCCAGTGAGATATTCATCTCTTCCTCTCCCACAAATGAACATCATCACAGATTGGGACCACTGGAGGAAGTTGTGCCCATTGAGTTAGTGTCCTGTGATGAGAAGAGATGCACTTTCAGCTCCTCCATGGCTGTTTGTAGCAAGGGCTGGGAAGGATGTGACTTCGGATGAGGAGGAATCCTTTTTGTTAGTCATTTTTTGGCTTAGAGGAAAACAGATCTAATTTCTAGAAAGGAGGAGAGAGAGATTTCAGAGCGTGGCTCCGATACCATGAAAATATATTATAGTGATTTTGAATTTTTCACTATATTAAAAAAGATACAAGCATGATACATATATACTAGTACAAAAACCTATTTTCCTAATCTAATAAAGGAAAGAAAACTAAATAAAGAAAACAAAATAATGTCAAATTAATGCCCATAAGACCAAATCCTGCAACGGTCAATTAGCCATAAATTATCCCGATTATATGGCTGTCAATTAGCCATAAGTTTTCCTTAATTCATTTCCTAGAATCTAAATACTAACTTTGGAAGATTTTCAACAAAAACCACACCTAGGTATTTATCCCCTCTCACCCTAACTATAACATCATTGGTAGCACATGAATATAATGCTGATAGATAGCTTAAGCATTATAAAGGTCATCTTGTTGCCTAAGACTACACTCAACGAGAAGACATTAACTATGATAAAGCATGTAATACTATTGTAAAACCTGCCACCATTTGTTTCGTTCTCTCATGCAATCCTTTCTTCATAGATCATTTGTCAACTTGATAAAAAAAATGTTTTCTACATGGTCACCTAAAATCAAAATAGTAATTATATAGTAGCATTGTGGTTTTATTCATCAGCGTTATTCTTACTAACTCTATAAATAGTAAACATCTCTTTATGGTAAATCGGCTTCTCATGCCACAATTCACCATTTCAACACCTTTCTTTTCCATATAGGATTTTGCTAGAGTAAAGTTACTACATCCAAATTATCTTCTCTCAAGGTCTTACTAGCAATAATTCTCACCTCATAACATCATATCACAATTCTCTCTCATCATTTTACCATAAAGGATCTTGGGATCTCCACTTTTTCATGAATGCCATAAATTAGTGAAAAACGCTAATGTCTCCTAAGAATTGACTCAACGCTGATGATTTTCCACTAATCTCCAACCCCATTCCTTACAAAGATTGTTGGGGAACTTTAATACCTCAATATTTCCAAACAAAATATCAACTTTGCAATTAATTAGTTAAGTCGTCATATGTGTCATCTAGATACTAATCACATATAGGCAACCGAACTAGTTCTTTGATATCTTTGTGGCAACATGAGACTGAGTCTTCCTATTATTCGCACATTTTGCACATTATTGACCACTATGTTGATGTGAACTAAGCTAGCTGTCTTTCTTGGACATAAACTGATCTCTTGGCACTCCGAGAAACAACCATACTATCTTCAAAAATTAACAAAAGCTTAATACAGAGCCATCACTTGTGCTATTGCAGAGTCTACTTGGATTTATCATCTTGCCCATGATTTGCATGTCCTTATTCAATGCATTCAATTCTATACTATGACAATCTTTGAGCTACTTACATGATTGGAAATCCATCACAACTGCACAAAACACATTGAGATTGATTATTACTTTGTGCATGAACCAGTTCTTATAGGTCAAGTCTTAGTCTAATATGTTCCTACTCATCAAAAACACAAAGATTCTCACCAAGAATCTCTTTGCTACTACGTTCATTGATCATCGCACTAACCTCATATTGACATTGGCACCATGAGATTGAGAGAGCATATCATTATATATATATATATATATATAATACATTTACAGCCTATTGACTTCACTAAATGAATAAAACTCTAATGGAATTATTATTACCAAGAAATAAAATAGCGCTGTAGCCTGTAATAAAATTTTCATTTGTTAATTTTTTATTTAAATAAGAGTATTTTGGCAATATTCAATTCTAGCTGTGAATTGTTATTCATAAGTTTAAGTAATGAATACCTAGTCAATGTTTTTGTATTAGGGATTACTTAAAAAATTGATATTACAATCAACTAAATATCACCATAGCTCATCATAAGGAATAAGACTTTAATGAAATTATTATAATAATGAAATGATTGACCAATTAGTCTACTATGTAAGGGGTAGATTTGTCTTTTCACATGTTGAACTTCAATCACTTTTTTATATACTTCTTTTTACATTATATGAAACAAAATACTTAATAAAATACTATTTATCATATTTGTACATTCAGAATAGAGTTTTGTTTGCTCTTAATATTAGTAATAGATCATGAATATACCTAAATAATAAATATGTATTTGATATAGTATTTTGTTTGCACTAAATATTATGTAGGGTGAAGAAAATGCTATTCATAAATAGAAATTTCATGGAATAGTTTTTCTATAACCCACACAAAATATTAAATATGTAGGGAATTAATGATTATTCCATACCAACTCTATGAAGTAACCCAAATATGCAGTTTTATTTTTTTTCCCGGCCATAACCAAACATGCTGTCAATTTTTTTTAAATTAACTAAAGAAATAAATAGGAAATAGGATAGCTTTTACTTCTTATTCCATTCCCATGGGATTCAATTTCTATCCTATCTTGTTCTGTGTTACTGACTCACCAAAAAACCAGTGCAGTCCATTTTGTTCCCACCAGATGCATGTCATAGAGGCACTCATGTCATGAATTTATTGCAGGGAGAGAGGGAGAGGGGGGGGAGAGAGAGAGAGAGAAAGGATACACTCATCATCAGGGTTCTCACTAAAATTGGAGTGCAGGGCATCACCAACACTGTCCACTATAGCTGAGATGTTCATGGAAGATTCAATGCACAATATTGCTGTTATAGCATCCATTTGGGTGACCTCATTTCTGAACATTAGCCTCGCATGTGCTACAGTGAGAGTAGAAATCTCAGCATCACAAGAAACACATTTAAACATTGAGATGTAGGGAAACGTACCTTGAGCCAGGCGTATTAAACTTTCTAACATACGCACTGTTGTCCTTGCTGCAGTACAAGTGGTGTAATAATAAACTCAAATCGCAGTAGAAATACATAATGGGGTTAAATGCAAAACATGTACCAGTATTTTCAACTTTTCTTTTCTTTTTTTTTTCCCTCTTTAACTTTGCATAACTGCAGTTAAGTCTTTTTTACACCTTGCATGCCAGTATTTTTCTCCATTGAGAAAAACCTTAGTTGGATATTAAAGATAGACATGTGGAATGCAAATGTGCAAATAAAAAGGAACTGAAAACTCTTCCATCTTGCATTTCTCTTACCTAAAATTTTTGGGTCTTTTTTCTTTTTTACTCCACATGTGTGTCAAACTAAACAAATGTATGGAAAATATAACAGGACAAAGCCAGCAACTATCAAAGTACAAAAAGGTGAAAATATATCTATCTATCTATCTATCTATCTATTTATCCATCTATTTTAAGTAGGATCACCTGCATTTTGGGATGCGGATCTTCTTTGGAGCTGATAATAGCTTGATAGAACTTGTTCGGCCCCCTTTGTAAGGACTGGTCTGAAGTGCCCCCTCACAAAATGTATATACCTGCATAAAATACTTGAATTTTATCACCATTTCTGCTTTCAAAGGAAGAATTGGTAATAAGTAATAACATTTAACAACTTCTTAAACTAGCAAGGTGAAAAATTAAACGAAAGAGAGGAATTTCTGTTCGACTTTCTATGAGACCAGCTATTGTCAGGCAAGGCATTTTATTCGTTCTACATCCTATCTAAAGTACAATCTTTAGCATAGAAAATCAACTGAAGACTTCCATTTTTTCTAGAACAGTTCTCAGTCTTGTACTTATTTTTAAATACATTTCAGCTGACTTTTTAACTTTAAGCTCAAAGCTTTACCTTCGCAACATATCAAGTGGCCAGGTGTTAGATAGATCTCCATCATTGCTGAACCTATCAGGATCTCCCTGAAAATTAGCAGCATGATTCATTCAAACTTTTGCGTTGATGATAGAAAACTGAAAAATAGCAAACAAAATCATTTTAATTGATTACCTCAGAAAGAATGTGTGAGGAGACAACTGCATCCCACTCTGGATTCTTAGTGTCCAAAAGCACAAGGACAATATCAAATCTGCTCAAGAGTGGACCAGAGAGAGATGTATTGACAGATAGTGCTGTGTCAAGTTAAGGAAGATGGAGTAAACATGGACAAATAATTGGATAGATGGATGCCTTCAAATGCTTGTGGAAGAATCAGCAGCTGAAAGCTGTGTTAATTAGGTGCAATAAGCAGAGGATGCAAAAAGCTTAGTTGTCTTGTAAGAATATATTGAGTTGCAAGCAAGATTGCAAGACAAATAAATAATATCAACATAAAATTATTAGATTTGTAATGATACGTTGCTCAGGATCATAATGGCCCTTGGGATTTGTTGCTCCAAAGACAACTGTTCGTGTATTAAGAGTTGTCACAAGCCCAGCCTGATAAAAGGAAGAAAAAACATAAGTGAGCAGTTTTCATGCAGTGATCAATGAACCCTGTTTGAGAAAAAGAAAGAAAGGACATAGTCAAGTAGTTTTCTTGCAGAAATCAACAGATGATCCACATCTCCCACAAACAGAAAAAAAAATAAATAACAACAACAATGATATTGATAATAATTGCACCAGTAACAAAATCAAATGAAAATTCAATCAAGGGACTGTTTGGCAGATCTGCTATTATAAAAATAGAAGTGACTCAATGGTGCCCATTTATGTGAAGTAGTACCTTTGTGCAAATCTATTCAAAGCCATGCTGACTGGTAAGGCTTTTGGTGCCATTTAGCTCACATTTCTGTTTTATAGCAACTAGGATAAAACAATTTGTCATATAAATCAGAACTGACATAATTTAATAGTGCTTGTGAGTTGGCTTGCCAGTTGTCCATTTCTGCAGTTAATTGATTTGTTCAAGATGATACAGATTCCCCTGAAGTATCTGTTGACTCCTCAATATCCAAGTTCAATGTTAAACCACAATGCAAATAACTACTATCAAGAATGATTGTTTGATTACTTTCTTATCACAGATTATATTGGGATGATAGTATGTCCAAGCTACAAATAATTCCTCGTGATGAAGAAAAACAAAGTACTGTCAACTAACTGATGCAAGCTTCCCAAGCTTGTACCCTATGCATTGGTTTTTGGATGAATGATTAAAATCATATATGGTATTGCCTGGAACTGGTGTTCAAACTCATGTTATATAATAAATATAATAGCACATCCCATATTTATATTGTGGTATTAACCTAGACATAATATTGGAGCAGGTTATCATGAGTTCAAATCTTTGCGACTCGTAAACCCCCATTAAATTAAATTGTCAAGCTTTAAGATTAGATGGATGTGGCGCTAACCTAAATATGTTTATTTTTGGATAAATGATTAAAATCATATATGGTATTGGCTGGAACTAGAGTTCAAACTCATGCAAGACTGCTAGTTACAAAGTTTTTTCATAATTCAAATAATTTCCATGCTGTAAGTGGTGTCAGACTTATCCAAATTACAGATTTTATTTGTTCAAGTAAGAAAGCATTAGAGGTGTTGAATCATGACAAAGTGGCTTACTTCACCTTTGCAATGCTTATGGTTTGCTGCTCCATTGCCTCATGTATCGTTGCCCTATCATGCTCCCTCATGCTGCCAATTAAAATATCAATGGCTGGTAATAAAAAATGAATAAAACTCCTTGTGAAAATAACAAGGGACAATTTTTAGCATGCTGTACACAAGATAATGCCACATAGTGCAAACCATGCAGCTGGTAGAACATACAATGTCCATTCAAGAAATTGCACATATCCTTATTTCAATAAATCACAAAGAGATTATAGATATTCTAGGCACCATAGGCCTATAAACAGTAATAACAAGGATGTCTAACCGTGCAACACAACATAAACAAGTAATCTAATTGCATTAAGCTAATAATTTACTTTTATGAAAACTGACAAGGGAGGAAAACAGATAATATCACTAAGTCATGATATGTAGAGCCATATTGAAAATCACTTATGACAATATTCAACCAGTGCAGCTTGAAACTCATCAGTGAACCTGTCAAATTCGTCGATACAACACAAGCCTCCATCTGCCAAAACAAGAGCTCCAGCTTCCAGCACCCATTCGCCTGCATAATCCATAAATATGCCAAAACTCATGTAAATAACATAAGCTGAAGATTAGTTTTAAGCACATCAGAGACAAAAGAGTCAAAATAAGATACAAATTGCTGTTACACTTCTTACCATGTTCAGAATGCAGAGCACTAAGCTTAGGATTGAAAATATTTTTAATCTTATCAAGCTCATTAATTAAACGGGCCAGTCCTACTCTTTTTTATCAATTACGGAAAATAATGGATAATAGTAACAACCGCGATGAAAAATGGTGTGGAAGTATTCGGAATTAGCAACATCACAAAGCACAGCCATTTCACAGTGGAAGTGAGCCACAAAATGCAGAGTGCTGGTTTCCTGTATTTAGGAAATACTAATTATTGTGCATATCACTCCAGATGGCAAATGTCATGAGGAGTTGATAGAACTTAAAAGACCATTTTTTCCTTAGCTAATGCTTAAAAAGCAGCTATTGCTGTCACTTACAAAATGTCTATAGTACCCAGAGGTCCAATCATAGGACTTCTCACTTTGCACTAATCTCTATAGTCAAATTGTATGAATCACCTTAATATGCAGAAGAAAGCTTTTCCCCATCACATTATGGGGAAGAAGTTTATTCATTAATTTTGACAACTGAATTTAGCCAAAAAAAAGGGAAGAGGAAAATCAATGATCAGAGAAAATGAGATATCGATAGCAAATTCCTGCAGCAATCCAATAAACGCACTCATAATTTAAAGGCTCACCTCCGTCCTTCACAGCAGTTACGGTCAGTCCAGCGCTTGTGCTTCCTAAGCCAGTGGTTATGACAGCGCGATTGCTCATCTTTGCTGCAAATTTTAGAAATTGGGATTTTCCAGTACCTATGACAGTTACACATGAACATTATGCAAAGAAAACAATTGCTTCAACCATATGCACGCTTCTTTTGTGCATCTATTCTCTATCAGAGACTGTAAGTGAACCAAGCAGCATCAACTTCCTACTTGATATTTATTCATATTCGACCAGAAGACAGTTAAATCAATATTGAGATACTTGAGTTGCCTACCAATCTTGACCAATCATACTTAAAAATCAAAGAGCCTGCAAACCCAACCAAGGTCATACACATATTTTCACACTATTAATCTTTCTTAGAAACAAGCATATACAGATTTTAAATCTTAAGTTCCATTATTATAATTTTTTCTAAAAAGGAAAAGCTCAACCAAAAATGAAAAAATTGAGACAACTCAAACAATGGATGAAGATCCACAATTCATCAAGAATAGTGAAGCTCTAAGAAAGTGAGCACATTCTTGGATTGTATTTGAGCCAAAAGTTGATAATATCAAGCATATGATAATTTTTTAATCTAAGTTTTATATTTGAAATTAAGCTCCACACTTTGTGTTAAGGAATTAATATAAAAGCTCATAAGAGTTCATGACTTGAAACCACTACTCCATCATTTCACTCCATTTAATTAAGCAGTTCGCTTGATAAGTTTCAATCAAAATCCAAGGCCACAAGTAGAGAAGATTGTTAAGGAATTAATATAAAGCCTATATCATATCTCTATGTCTAAAATTTTTAGATAATATGGTTGTAGTACTCATTTCATCATTTTGGAACCATATACCAATGGCTATTGACATCTTCTTTAAACTATAAAATAATGTTTTTACTGAAGGTCTAAAAGAATCCATAAATAGAATTGCAATCCTCCAATATTGCTAAATCATTTCTATAAATCGATGCTTGGCAAAGGAATTTTAAAAAAGATAAAGATAAAGATAAAAGAAAATGTTATAATACAAGATGACGACAGATGTCATAGATATAATAGGAATCTTGGAAAGCCATAATAACAAATGAAACATACATAAAGATTCAACTATTCAATCTCACATATGCTAGGACTATTGGCAAAACTGAAGCAAAATCTTATAATACAAGATGACAATAGGATTCACAGGAAGTCATAGATAACAAAGGAAACATTTACGAAGATTTACCTGGATCACCTATAAGAAGCATGTGAGACTCTCCACGAACTTTTGTTCCAGAAGCATCAACATGTTGCACGCCTCCGATAAGTGTTAGGGCCACTAAATTCAAGGAAAAGGCAAAAAAGAAGATGAAGCACTGATAGGCACTAACTGTAGGACCATGGTCAACATATGGAGTCATGAAATTGAACAATTCTCATTAATGTTCAAGAATCCTTGAGGTGTTTGCCCATAAATGTTCAACAAACTTTTGAAAAATCAAATATCAAACAAAATTCATAGCAACACTAGATCGTAACTAACCTGCAAGCTTTACTGTGAAAAGTCCAAAAACTTGAGGACATACACCACGAAGGATAGCGTTTCTCCCTAATGCAATGAAAAAATTTTCAGTTAAAAGAATTATGTACTGGAGCAAAAATCCCTGTGGACTGTTTGTATTTAAATGAGACTTGACACAAAATCACATTAACATTATCTAGATGTAGTATGGAGGTAGTGCGTTGGCTCAAAATTATGTGTAAGCTAGCATAGATTGTACTGGATCCAAATTGGTCTTTTACATGCTTGTTCAAATCAAAATTTAGATTTAAGGGTCTGTCTGAATGGTTTGTTTTTCATCTGTATCTATATCTGTATCGAAACGATATATGTACATATATCCAATTTGTATCTATATTTTATCCATATTCGATCTATTTGATCTTTTAATAAGAACTGCTAACTTTTTTTTATTTGTATCTATTTCTTGATAAACAATTTATTAGAAAAATTTTTGAAAAAAGTGTCTGTATCTGCCAGGAAAAGCTAACCAAACAGACCCTAAAATGTTCATATCCTTGAAGCCTCAGGCATATGTAAATTATAAAGTATCGTTGAAGATTTTGTAGGTTATAAATTATATGACGATTAGCAACATATTTTACCTTTCAATGGAGTGTCTTTGAAACAATACCAGAACTTCTTGAACTTCACAATGATATCTTCAGGAATATCGATCTCTAACTTTAGTTCATTAGTCCTCCTTTAAATGGAAGAAGCAAAGATTACATCAATAAACATAGCTAAGATATAAAATAACTCAAGCATGTAATTTCACTATAGTTGAGAAATGACACAAACACTGAAAGAAACTGTGTTTGACTAAGTAGAGAAATGAGAGGTTGGACAGCATAGCAAGTATGACAAGAATGTCCCATTATGTGGAAACCATACGAAAACCAATCATGCTCTATGCAACTATCAGTGAAAGTTGTTTGCTGAGATGCATCCATTATTAAGATGAAATAAATAAACAAGAACAATAACACCCATGCCTTATTACCACTGTTAGGTCAACTATATGGAACCTTCTTCACCATAGGATTCTACCATGGACCATAATTTCATTAATACCAGAAAAAAATAATATCATTTTTTATTGCTTCTGAACACATCTTTTCAGGTATCTCTTATTCTTGTTCTATGTTAGTTGTCTCAAAGGCATTAACAGCTAACAAAAGCTATGAAATCACATCTCCATTTATGGCCAAAGCATCATAATCATGCTTCCCTCATCTTTTCATCTATGGATGCTACTCCAACTACAACTCAAACTCCAACTCCAACTCCAACATTGTCTTAAACACTGTTATTTCTTATCTTATCCATCGGCATCAACTGCATATCCATCTTAGCATACTCATCTCAGCTAGTCTCATCTCGTAATCTTCTAGCAGCATCGTAGAACTTACCTTATAAATTCTATGGGTTCTTTACGGTCACATAGGTACCTGAAGCACCTCTCCAACCCATCCACCCTGCTCAAATGCTGTGTAACATCTAGGGTATCAATCCTAGATATTAGCTCACTTATTTAAATACAAGCTTATTATCCAACTCTTGCAAAAGATTCATTCATCCTCCTCTTGTCACTAGAACTGAACTCTATAAACAACTAGAAAAATATAAGATTCACTTTATTGTGTCTCCATGTCCTTTATATGTAAAACCCACCAATGATTAGATAGTTACAAGTTTTTCCTTGTAAAATGATGCAGTAGCTTTTCAGTGAACATATTTCAGATTTTCAAACACCAGTATTTCTTGCAATATGGAAATGCCATTCTATAATTCCAATCTAGAAAGCCCCCTAAGTTGACAACTAAAACTAGGTTTTTCAAACATTGAGACCCCTATTTAGCTTAGCAAACGAGGGACCTTTCCTACTCATATTGATACTTGGTATTCTTGCCAATTATTACAAACAATTCATAGGGTTATTTTCAAACCCATCAAAGAAACTTGTGAGTTTCCCCAAATACATGAAATTTCTCTGATGTCCATTTCCAAATGGTGTAGCAGAAGGCAAATCCATCATGATCATAGTAGCATCAACTACAAATTCTTAAAGGTGAATGACATTTTCATTGATAGAAATCTTCAAAAGGGAGGATTGCAAACAACTTTATGTGTTATTAAATTGGCAAAAGGTACGACATTGAAGATGGAGCCATCAGCTAGAAATGAAGGAACTTTAAACCCAACTGAACAAGCAAGGGAGAGCTACATAGCTAGAGTAGGGCAACAAACTTGAAATTCAAAAGGGGAGAGAGACTTAAAACAGAGTCAGGAAGCTAGGTTAACCAACAACACAAAGCAAGATATCTTTACTGTTTGGGGACTAGACGTATCCCTGCTTATGAATTAATCCCCTTTTACAGAGCCACAAGAGGCTTGATGGATCAAAGAGAAGGCGAATGGAGCATGATGCTAAGCTAAAAGAAAATTACGGCTTGCTTTCTGACAATGCAAAAGGTCTTCTTATGCAATGTGCTGCAAAGTTACAAACTGAAGTTACTACTGGAACAGCTAATTTTGTAACTAAAAAAATAAAAAAAAATAAACTAATCATCACCTGAATAGTTACTGTCATATCTCACAAGCAAGGTCGACTTTTGAAAGAAGACATAAAGATGTTAACCTAACGGACGAATTTCTCTTCTAAATGGAAGGAAAGGTACTTTCCTCAATTTAACAACTCCTTCAATAATCTGAATTTGATGTGAAATATCATAACATCTTCTTACCTTACATGATTAGCAACCAATACTGGGTCTAAGTCACTGCGAACATCCTTCACATCAGGAGACCACTTTGCTGTTATAATTCCAGTAACAATAATGTCGTCTGCATAAATAAAGCAGACATCCGTATTAATAGCCAAATAAATCACATGCGAAGTAATTCTTCTATTAAGAATATACTTACATTGTCACATCATTTATCATTTGACAAATTTATAATTGATAGAAGGTTGAATATGGCAGATTTAACATGCTATGCCTTAGGTGCCTTCCAAAAGCCAAGAAGTTCGCCTATAAAACTCATCTAGTATATTGGTTTTGGGTATTTAGGCAAAAGGAAAGTTTTTCTACTTTTGTGTGAATTATGCTGTATCCGACAAGGTTAGTACCACGATGACCATACAGGGAGAGAAAATCCTCCTCTCTCTAGGGCTTTTTTAGGGTTTTTTTTCTCTTAGGGTTTGCTTTTCTTACAGCCATCACCCCCTCTTAGGCCTCTCTCCCCAGGCTGACTCCCGTTAGCTGGTCACCATCTTGCCAGCATCCACTGCTACATCACGAACGACCGTCCTGCTCTGGCTATAGTCTTGCTCCAGCGACCTTCTCTCCAGCCACCACCCTGCTCCGACGACCTTTTCTCCGGCTGCCTCTTGCTCCGGCGACCATTTCTCCAGCTGTGAGTTCACTCCAACGACCTTCTAGCCTCAACCTCTCTTCTCTTTGGCCGTTTTTCCAGCTTTCTCTTGGTTTTCTCTGCTCTTGTAATGCTATTCAAAAGGGTCTACTGCCGTTGCTAGGCTTCTTCTTCTAAGGAGAACTCTCCTCCGGTGACCTTTCTTTTTAGGATGTTTCTACAGTTCCTCCTGTTGTTGGTGTACAGCCTTTAACATCTTCTTTAGACTCTTCCCTAATGGTGAGTATGCCTCCTACCTATGGCTTGTCTTACAAACAGGTTCTCTCTTCCTCCCCCCCTTCCTTTTTCCCCCCTTCAAAAGTTTCTCCATCTCCTCTCTCTTTTCTTTCTATCCCTCCTTTCCCTATTGTTGACAAGATTGCTCATGCTTTGTGGGACCAATACGGTTTGTGTAAAGTATTGTGTAAAGTATTGAGTAATGAGAAAGGCCCATTTCTTTTCAAATTTGGTGATGATAAACAAGTTATGAGGATTCTTGAAACTCCTTGGTATTTTGTTGGCCGTTACCTTATTCCTCAACAATGAAAAATGGGAATGTCTTTACCAAGTGGAGAGTTCATTCTATACTTGTTTGGGTTAGCTTCAAAATGTACCTATATAATTTTTCTATAAGCAAGGCATTAGTTATATTGCAAGTTGTCTTGAAAAACCTTTAGTAGCTAACTCCTTTATAGCTCGACAAGATAGAGTAAGCTTTGCTCATGTTTGTGTTAAAATGGATGCTAATAGTGATTTTGTAAACACAATTTGGTTCACACATGTTGATGGAATAAAGATTCCAATGGAGATTGAATACCAATGGAAGCCCTTGAGTTGTTTTGAGTGTAGGGTTTTTGGACATTGTAGTGTTAGTTGTCCTACGAAGATAGTAAGGCCTTCGCATGGTTCTATTGATGTACATGTGACTCCCTCTGCTAAGATGGCCACAGAATTTTTAGATAAAGAGGTTAAAGAGGTTGCAGCATCTCAGAATCTCTCTACTCTATCTAGTTCTTGTCAAAACCAGGTTGAATTTTGTGCTACTAAGCTTATTTCTAAAGAGAATGGTAAAGCTTTTGACTCTACAACTGTTTTTGACGGTGTTAAGAGTTTGGGTGAGTTTGTCTAGTGCTGAGGAATGTTCAAAGCTAAACCCTCCTTTTGATATGACACCAGCAAATTTTCTTGATGCCATCAAGTTTCTTAGCCTTGACTCTTGAAAGCTCAAATCTAGAGTTTCACGTGCAAGAAGAAGAAAAAGAATAGACATCAGTCTAAAACCAACCTAATGTTTAGGCTTCTTGTATGCTCTTTTGTTCTATAGGTTGTAATTAGAAGTTTTCTTTCCTCTAGTTTTTTCTATTGTTTGTCACTTTGATAAGGTGACTTTTTGTTGTCCTTTTGTATCTTTTTATCACCTTTTGTATCTTTTCCTTTTTTAATGGAAAAAAAAAAAAACCACTGAACTTACCCAAAAAATACACTGTATGTCAATTCAAAACTGGCCTAATATAAAAGAGACTCATTCTATTTGAAGATGCATACATTAGAATATTAAAGAAAAGGCATGCGATAAGATAAAATGAACATTAACCTCCTGCTTTGACAATGTCAACAAGATCATCCTTCAAGATAACAGGAATAGAACGAGGGATGGCCCCGACACCCAATAATTGTGTACTTTCTTGAATTTTTACTTCCTGATAATCATGGCATGAGATGCTGTTCTCTACTAACTGGAAATTTGTACCCTCACAATATTTTGATCCCTGTTATAGCAATGGCAGGAGCCAGGCTCTCAGAAATGAATTGGATGGGCAAAAGACGGATACAATTTTAAAGGATGAAAAATTTCCAAAAAATTCACAGCCAATCAGCTACCTATTCTTCTATATTATTTGGGTGGTTACAAACTTTTTTGTTTCTCAAATGAATCCTGCGATTCATTTGGACTGGAAAGATTCAATATGTGAACCTGATGACAAACTTAGCAAGTCCCACAATAAGAATGAAAAGATTAGTAACTGGGTATATAAATAACAAACCTGAGATGGGCAACTTGATGGCAAAACTATGGAATTTCTTGTCTCCAGCTCGGGGTGCACTGGAAAGCTACATGTGCAGGCTATCAAGTCAAAAATAGCATATAGAAAAGCAATATTTATGACTTAAATATGATGTGCCAGAGACAACCAAAGAAATTTCTATTTAATAATGAAGTATAACATATACAACAACAATAAGAAGATACAAATGAAGAGATGCTAAATCTGAATAAGATATAGCTTCTAATGATTGATGAAAGAAGGAAAAATCACTTTTGTATGATCCTAGTAGAAAAGTTTCAAATGGCATGAAATTTTGGAATAGCTTGAGGCAGGTATAAGTCTACCAAATTATAGTGATTTCTAGGCAGCATTTCAGCTGATGAAGAGTGAAATGTAGCGGTTTTGTCCTGGAATAATTCCTACATCTTTGCTATGTGAAAATTGTACAGACAAAGACCACGCCATATAGTGGTTCGGTGAAATGTGGTTCACTCCCATATGTTGTGAATACCACCTGAAATTACATCTTCGACATCTATACCACCGCTTTCCCTCGTACATCTTTACTGCTCCTGACCTTATCACTGTTCCTTTCAGAGTAAGAAGAATACCATGATGCTTTACTCTCACATGCCCAATGCTTGGAAAAGTATCTGAATACATCCCAGTCAGGCATTTTCAGTAGATACAACCGAAACAAATATACCATGAAACAATGAACTCGGATGACAAAGAAAAAAGAAGCTGGAAGAGAGGAAGACCAGGGCACTCGAGTGGAGAGCCTTTTATGTCGATTCTAACATGAATGAAACTCTTGTTAATGCCATTTTCTTTTCCATTCAGATTCCCCAGGATGACTCTCTGCACGTTTATCCAAATCATAAGCTCGTAAAATCCCCAAAGAATTATTCGTTATTCAAAGACGAGGACAATTTGTAAAGAAAAAGAAAGTAGATAAGACAAGCAAATTCGTACATGAGCCCAAACAGCCGCGTCGTCGAAGTACTTCAAGTACTGAGAGGGTTTTGAAAACACGAGTTGCGCGATAGGAGGATCGTAATCTATCAGCTCAGCAAACCTAATGAGAACAAAATTGAAGATTTTAGGGTTTCGGGGATACAAATAGGCGATAGCTATTGAGCAAAATCAAGAAAAGTCAGCTTAAAGGAGTAGTTGACGGTACTCGATGTAAAGAGAATAATGGAGATTGGATCAGGAGAAAGAGTGATGGAATGGAGCTGGTCGGAGTAGTGTTGTATGAGAAAGGATGCTAAGGTTTTCACTGCCGGTGATGGATTGTCGTGGAATTCCGCTGGGGCTTCCATTGGCGTCGGACGTCGGTCTGGTTGAGTTTAGGCGGGAAATGCAAAGTGTATTGGCTTCCGGGGTCACGGCATATCATCCGCTTTAATATAATTATTAAAATAAATATAATAATTAAAATATTAAATATTTTAGTAATTTGATAAAAAATTATAATAAAATTAGTCTAATAAAAAATAATGATGAAATTATATAATTTTGCTACATCTTAAGCAACTCTCACTGTCAAATATGTAAGACTATCATTAACAATAAAGGATACCTAGTGAACATCTTAAGCAACTATCACTGTTAAATATCTTACTACCTTATTCGTAAGTTATTTTAAAAAAATTTTATAGGTCTTATATTACAAAAATTATGCACAATAAATATAAAAAACCTAAGCAACTCGTTTTTTTCATTGTTTGGCTAAACAATCCATTATAGCTAAGCAGCTCATTTTATTAGTTAGCTAGCTCATAAAGAGGTTGGTTAGTCTAGGTTCTCCGGGAAAAAAATAAAATATTATTTTTAAAAAATTATGAAAATATTAGTGGAAAGAAAAAATCCCCTGATCTCTTCTCTTGAAGAGACGAGATCGATATTTTTCAGATGGATCTCGTGTCTTGAAGAGATAAAGTCTCTACTTAGTAAGTGATCTCGTCTCTTGAAGAGATAAGGTCAAGTTAAGTAAAACATCGTCTCTTCAAGAGACGATGTCAGCATTAACTATCCCCTTTTTATTAAAAAACAACTTCCATACATCATAACTAACCACAATAGTATTAAAAAACCCAATCCATTCAATCACAACAGAATTGTAAAACCATTCACAACAAACATAATAAAAAAACTCATAATATGAAATAATCGAATAAATGATGTGTTGATTATATAAATATTCTGTTAACTTCAAACACCGAGAGAAAATAAGAATCATAAAAAATAAAAATCTATGTAATAGCTACTGCTTGGTGCCCTGCCTCTCTTGTCCCCACCTAACAAAAATTCGAGCAAAACGATGTATGCTGACGAACATCTTGATAAAGAAGCTCCATAGTCGAATCCATCTAAATGAGTGTAGCATCCTCATCTCCACCACTAGCACCATAAGGATTAAATGGGACTAGGTCTAGCTCCACATGGGTGAGTCCCTCCTCCATATCATGCGGCGATGACGATCGTCTCTTTTGTGGAGCAAAAAGGTGTAAAAATCGATGTATGCTATGTCTGCTATGGGAATCTCATCTAAATGAGCATATGATGATGATGATGATGGACCAAGCTTGGAATGAAAAAACCGTGGAAGGTCTGGCTCATTAGATACGTATGCATTCGAGGGCGGGGGCTCGTCTCTGATATGTACATCTCAGGCTTGCCTTTGTTCCTAACCCCGCCCCTGTCCCCACACACGCTTCTCTCTAGTTGGCCGCTGTTTCTATACAAGCTGAGGCTGTGGGTCTTTAGGTGCCGGTGCTGCCACTGGCCCTAGATCATTCAAATTAAGTCCCATAAACTCATCCCACTCAGCTATCCACCTAACATGCTCTGTCACTTAGTTTCACAAGAAACGCCCTTGTAAGTCTAGCTCATATAGGGCTCTCATATCAACTGAAGGGTCGATGATCCCTTAGAAACCACAAAACCATCTGAACACCCTATCTGAGTAGTAGTGCTCGACAATCAAGGATGCAATCGGGTTGGTGATTAATGGGTTTCCGATCCAGTAAAAACTTTATAGGGTTGAACCCCATAGGATAATAGGGTCGAGTTTGGACATTGGTAAAAAACCCTTTATGGTATTAGGGTCGAGTTTGAATACTACTAAAACCCGATTAATACCCATCTGACCCGTTAGCCATAATATAAAAAAAATTATAATGTAAATACATTTACTAAATGTAAACATAGTAACGGGCTAAATTTAAAAATAGGTTAACAAAGAGAAGGTGAATTATTATACTATTATTTTATTAACTTAAGTCTACTGAATCTATTGAAAAACAAAAAAAAAAAAACAATAAGTAGGGCAAGTTTGAGTTGATAATTAGGCAGGTGGTCGGGTAGGTAATCGGGTTGATAGTCAGGCGAGTAACCAGACGTGAAGCAAGTTTTAGAGTAAACCCTGTAGAGCGGATTTGGATATAAAAAGAAAACCCTAGCGGGTTATAGGGTCGGGTTTGGTATGCCTTATAGTGTAGTGGGTTCGGGTTCAAGTTCAAGTTCGGGTTCGGGTTCAAGTTCATATGACCCATCTGAAACCCAACTCAGTTTGCATCCTTATCGACAATGTAAAAGCAAACTAGGAGGACTCGAGTACACCATATGTCACTGTCAACCCGGTAGTACATAGGGAGGGAATCCATAATAATGGCGTAGGGGTCCCAAACAACCTGTAGAAGAAAAAAAAGTATAGTATGTATTAGTAAACACAATGAAACTATACACATATGAACACATAAAATATACGAACCGATACTTGGGTGAACAGTTGTCTATCGAAACACCCCCTATACTCGAACAGCAAATGTGTGGAGGAGTGAGTGACATCGAAAGTAACTCCCCAATAACTTATAATGGGCGACCCATGGTAACTGATGTGATCTGTTGGCATATTAGGGTGATGTGCGAGAAGTGCTCTTAAGCCCAAATCTACAAGATTACTAGTGGTCCTGCATATTTAGTGATGTGAAACCACCCATCATACTTCTTGTAACTGCCTCTGAGTCTCCATTTGCAACCTATATTATGGACATCGGTATATTTAACTACCCACGACATCGGGTCTTAGCCCACCACCTTGAAGTTATAATAATTTAATATACGCTGCATTTTAACTACCCGTATGAGATGATTTTTAGTCTTAAACCATATCTTAATCTTGAATTCATTGTTGAAACTCCAATTTCCAACATTCATTTCCTACTCATCAAATGCAGTATAACCACTATCAACATCAGCAATGAAAAAAGGTACTGGCGTTGAGCTTCCAACTACATCAATGTATATGGGAGCCACAAAACGGTGCCAGTCATTTCTATTACGTTGTACGCTGGTTGTAACATCTTCTTGGGGAAAGCTACCACATTATCATTTCCATCATCATCATAGTCATCATTGGATTCACTGGCTAAAGAGTCTTACATCATATTAGTATCGTGATCACATGCCCAATTTGGTTTAGTATTTTCAAAGTTACTTGATTGTCTGGATTGGAGTTGAGTTTAAGTTTACTAACCCTTGGCTGCCAATATTTCCATCAATACCCACTTCCTTGTAGGGGTGTACAAAAAAAACCGATGAAACCGGGAAACCGAACCGAAACCGTAAAACCAATCCGAAAAATATGGTTAACCGGTCCGTTGGTTTCGATTTAGGATTACGGTTTTTATTTTTTTCGGTTTTCGGTTTCGGTTTCGGTTTGTAACCACAAAAAACCGATGGTTAACGGTTACCCGTTTTGGTATTTATAAATATATTATATATATAATTTACATATACAAATAATTATTTTTTTATATATACATATGATTTTCATATACATATAATTTACCTATGTTAATATTCATTGAATTTCGATTAAAATACTATTGTCCTATGATTGATGAAGTTAATATGGTAATTGATTTAGTTTGATTTTATTAATAATGATACATTCAAAGGTTCGTTTTTTCCCTTTTTCTTAATTTCATTTTCTTTTTTTTTTAGCTCTAGTAATATATATAATAATTTAAATAAAAAATTTATGATAAAGGCTTAAAAAAAGGGGTTTTTTGAAATTATCAATTTGATTTGTTGAAACCATTACGTTAAATGGTTAAAAACCGAAAACCGAATAAAACGGTTAATCGTTAAGGCGGTTAACCGTTTATAATGGACCGGTTAAGGATCGAGATATTTAAAAACCGATAATTACGGTTAGGTTCAAAAAATAAGATCATGGACCGGTTAACCGGTCCATGAACACCCCTACTTCCTTGCAGGTGCCTATGGCAGTTCATTCTCAAATATCTGCACATACATAGGCACTGGCCCTTCAGTGTATACCAACATCTCATGGCAGTATCATCATCAGTCACTGGAATAACATCATAGTGTAGCGTCTTATCTCCAATAGCTACCCTATGATTTACAGCTCAACCTGATGTGTAGACCTATTTACCTTAAGTCTATTGCAAATTATACCAAGTAGTCTCTCATATGTTGAGTTCCTACTAACATTGATCACCGCAACTAGCCGTTTATCATAACCAAAACCATAATTTTGCTCTACAATGTTACCATGAGCGTATAGTACAAACTCGGCCTTATCCATTTCCTCTCCTCACTTACCCTGTTATCTTATAAAACAGAGGGTGAATGCATGAAATTTGCACCATGAGTTATCTATTGCACCCATATAATATTTAAGCATATTTACTGATGCTACTATATCCACCGCGGTCTTCTAATAGTATATGATGAATGTGTATGATGTATACCAATACATGATTTCATAATTTGGTTCATAATTTCAAAAACTAAATAGTATAATCACAATTATATCAACTATACCAAAAAAAAAAACTACAACACAAAAAAAGGGATCAAAACAGAATAAAATTTTAAAAAACAAAAATTACTTTGCTCAACAAAAATACATGGAAAAAAATGAAAACCCATGCCAAGCTCGTTTCTTCAACCCATACAACAATGCAACAATAGTAACAACAAATTTAGTATCTTGACACTCAATATTCAACAATGGAACACCAGGATAGTGAACATTCAAAGGCAATTACGTATTGATTTGGGTACGATTTCGGGGAATTTCTACACAAATTGCTTCACTTCTTTACGATCTTATCACTTCTCCAACACTTGGTAATCGATCCAACTCCAAATCATGCCCTGATTTTCACTAAATCACCCTGAGAATTGAAGAAGCTAGGGTTAGGGTTTCGGAATTGGGAAAAATATGAGAGAAAATTAGTTGCATAAAATGAGGAAGAGGAGCTGGTAGGGGTTCTAATTCTCGACAACCTTGTCTCTTAAAGAGACGAGGTCAGCCACCAATGAGACGAGGTCAACTTGCCTAAAACTGGGATTATCTTGATCCCAGTGGCATTTTTATAATTTGTATTTAAATTATAGTATTTTTTTTCCTTTTCCCTAGGTTCTCCTACTAAACAACTCTAATAAAATTCTCTAATACGTGTACATTTAAAATTATTAAATGTTTAATATTATAAATTTTTTTTATCACAAGATTTATCATGGGAATTGAATCCATGACGGTGGACATTAGTAAAAGAGAGATATGCTTATCTGAGTATGATGCAGAAATATTAGAAAGGTTAATTTTCAAATATTAAATAAAAACCGTTCATACTAAAAAATATGAGATTATTTCATGTTTAACCATCATTAAAAAAAATTATATAAAAACGGTTTGAATAAGAATAATCATCGCTATAGTGCTAGTTAAACATGCTATATAAGGCTTTTGTGTATATCTTTGTATAATTATTCAATGAGTATCATATGAACAATATGCGATACATATTTAGACCTATATCTTTTATATAATATGCGATACAATTATTTTATAAGTTTGACTCAGTACTATTACTTTATATGTTCTCCAAAATATGGTATAGAGATGATAATTTGGTAATTTTTTTATGCAAGAATGATATACATGTGTCGCATGTCTTTTACCAAAAAAAAAATGAAGGGTATATTTAGAACACGTAACATAAAAAAAAGATTAAAAAAAAACACCAAACAATCTCTTTTAACTTTAATAATATAGATAGTAATCTGTTAAGATTTTGCATTAATGATGAGGTAACCGGACACAAGGAAGTGGACTTTTAGCTTAAATAAGGCTGTTGGAGTGTTACGAAATAATAAAGACGAAAAATGAAGATTGAAATGACAAAGACACAAAATTGTTTACCCAGTTCATCACGGATTGTGACTACGTCTGGGGGCGCTACCAAGCCAGGATATTCACTATATATATAAGAGAGAGATGTGTATTACATAGATGGGCTATTTATAAAAAACCCTAATGACAATTTTACGTGAACTGCCTAAAATACCCTTACTAACAATATAATGCCTTTTGGGAAGTTACAACTCTTCTATATACCCCTTCAAGAAAAGTTACGTTGTTTCATATACAAGAAACATGTCCATTCGCATATATATTGAGAAGAATTATGACTTTTCAAAGGTGTACAGTATTCAGGCTCCACAACCCAACAATCTCCCACCTGGAGACTGAATTCATGTAAGCACTTCTCAATCTCTCATCAGTAACTTGCACCAAATGGTAGCGCCAAGACTTCTCTTCAAGTTTCAAGCCCAGTTGAAGCCATACATAGCTTCAACTTCTCTAAGCACAACCTTAGTCAACATATCAGTAGGATTCTCGCTCCCTTGAATCTTCACTAGCTGCAAGATCTTTCTCTCCAAGAGATACCGTATGTAGTGATACTTCAACTCAATATGCTTTTTCTTGAATGAAATGCTGGATTCTTAGCCAAGAAAATAGCACTCTGACTGTCACTGTATAGGGTACCATCCTTATGCTTTTTCCCCAATTCACTTAAGAAATTCTGCAACCATACCATCTCTTTACTTGCCTCTGTCACTGCCACATACTCTGCTTCTGCAGTTGATAAGGCTACGATCTTCTGCAACTTAGAAGCCCAAGATATCGCTGTACCACCCAAAGTAAATACATACCCGGTTGTACTCCTTCTCTTATCTAGATCACTAGATGCCAAATCCGCATCAACATATCCTGCCAACTTGCAATCCTTGCCTTGAAAACACAAACTCCTATCTGTGGTACCTCTCAAGTACCTAAGGATCCATTTCAGTGCTTCCCAATGCTGTTTGCCCGGATCGCTCATAAAACGGCTAACAACTCCCACCGCATGCGCAATATCTGGTCTCGTACAAACCATGGCATACATAATGCTTCCAATCGCCGAAGCATAGGGAATCTTCTTCATATGGGTTCGCTCTTCCTCACTCCTAGGCGACTCTTTGCTAGATAGTTTAAACTGACCACCTAGCGGGACACTCACTGGCTTAGCATCTTGCATATTAAACCGCTTTAATACTTTCTCGATGTACTCAGCCTGTGAAAGATACAACTTCCCCGCCTCTTTGTCTCGAATGATACGCATACCCAAAATCTGCTTAGCCTCTCCAAGTTCCTTCATAGCAAATTGCTCGGATAACTGCTTTTTCAATTTACTCACTTCTCGAGCACTGGACCCTGCTATCAACATATCATCTACATACAGCAGTAGAATGATATAGCTTTGGTCAAATCTCTTGAAGTAACAACAATGGTCGGCATTGCATCTGACAAAGTCAATCTCTGCATAAACCCATCAAACTTCTTGTACCACTGTTTCGGTGCCTGTTTCAAGCCATATAAGCTCTTCTTGAGCTTACACACAAGGTTAGTGTTACCCTCTGACAAGTATCCTTCTGGTTGCATCATGTATATATCTTCCTCCAAATCACCATGGAGGAAGGCTGTTTTTACATCCATTTGCTCCAATAGCAAGTTCTCTGCAGCTACCATACTCAACACAATACGTATAGTGGTTAGCTTCACAACAGGAGCAAAAATGTCAGTATAGTCAATACCATGTCTCTGCTGAAACCCTTTCACAACCAGCCTTGCCTTGTAACGCTTGCTTCCATCAACCTCCTGCTTAATTCTATAGACCCATTTATTATGCAATGGTTTCTTGCCCTTTAGAAGCTCGACAAGTTCCCAAGTATCATTGGACATCAATGAATCCATCTCATCATCCATCGCAAGCTTCCATTTGGCTAGATCCTGTCCCTGGCTAGCCTCTGCATAACATTCAGGTTCACCACCATCAGTTAACAGCAGGTAATAACTTGACGGTGAATACCTGTCTGGTGAACCACACACTCTGGTAGACCTCAGCGGAGCTATGGGCAGTGGTGAACTCTGCTGTGCCTCAATAACAACCTCATCATTCTGAACAGTCTTACGCCCACCTGAGTTCGAAATATCTAACTCAACAATCTGGGTACCTACACTGTTAGAATCTGGTGCATCCAATCTGTCATTGTACAGAACCTGCTCATTAAATATGACATCTCGACTACGAATAACTTTTCGATTACGTTCATCACAGAATCTATAACCGAACTCATCACCACCATATCCAATAAACGTACATTTAACATATTTAGCATCTAATTTAGTTCTAGCAGCAGCATCAACATGAACATAAGCAATACAGCCAAATACTCGAAGAAACGACAGGTTTACCTCTTTACCACTCCAAGCCTCCTCTGGTATGCCGTTCTCCAAAGGGGCTGATGGTCCTCTATTGACCAAGAAGGCAGCAGTGTTGACTGCATCTGCCCAAAACATCTTGGGTAACCCACACTTCAGCCTCATGCACCTAGCACGTTCATTAAGTGTTCTGTTCATGCGTTCTGCAACGCCATTATGTTGAGGAGTTCCTGGCACAGTCTTTTCCATGCGAATACCATTATTAGCACAAAATTCTTTAAACTCACTGAGCTCATATTCACCACCATTATCAGATCTCAGACACTTCACTTTCAGGCCTGTTTCAACTTCTACCAGAGCTTTCCACTTTCTAAAGATATTAAAAGCATCAGATTTATTTTTTAGAAAATAAACCCATACCTTTCTAGTGGAATCATCAATAAAAGTCATGTAATATGACGCACCACCAAGAGATGTCACCGGCGCTGGTCCCCATAAGTCACTGTGTACTAACTCAAGCTTCTGCTTTCTCAAAGTTCTGCCAGCCTTCGAGAAACTTACCCTCTTCTGTTTCCCGAGTACACACTCCTCACACAATCCGACTTCAGTTGTCTTGAGGTCCGGCAGTTTTCCTTTTGAACACAGCTCCTTCATCCCTTTCTCACTCATATGACCTAGTCGGCAATGCCACAAATCTGCATCACTGTATGCTCCTGTAAGAGCAATACTATCCTTGAGATTTGTCGTCGTATACAATGTACCCTCCTTCTTGCCTCGAGCCACCACCATGGCTCCTTTTGTAATTTTCCAATTATTGCAGCCAAAGGTTACATCATAACCTTCATCATCTAACTGCCCAACCGAGAGTAAATTTCTTTTCAACCCAGGGATATGTCTCACGCCATGCAACTGTAATACAGATCCATTCGGTGTTTTGATCTGAACATCTCCCTTCCCCACGATTTTCAGAGGTTCGTCATCAGCAAGATAGACTTCTCCAAAATCACCAGAAGTATATTCTTCCATTAACTCTGCACCACTGCAAGAATGAAACGATGCTCCAGAATCCAAAACCCACGATTCCAATGGACTGCTCACACTCAAAATTAATGCATATTCGACTTCATCTACTGTTGCATTTGCCTCCTTTTTCTTCGGTGCTGTGCACTGATTCTTGAAGTGACCAAATTCCTGACAGTTCCAACACTTGATTTTACTCAAGACCCTTTTCGATGCACTTCTTCCCCTGTTCCGACCTCTTGATTTCGATCTACCCCGATTCGTTTCCTTCGAATCAGATCTGCCCCTATTTCCTGTGTTCAAAACTGACCCTGAAGTAATACCTAATTCCTTCTTGCAAATTTTTTCACTAATGATCAGATCTCTTACTTCGTCAAATTTCAACTTCTCTTTCCCCGATGAAGCACTAACAGCTGTAACTGTTCCGCTCCAACTCTCCGGTAAGGAAGACAGCAAAATTAGGGCTTGGACCTCATCATCGAAATCAATATCCACAGCGCTTAATTGGGTTGTGATCAAATTGAACTCGTTAAGATGATCGGCAACCACAGTATTCTCTGACATCTTTAGGTTGAAGAGACGCCGCATCAGATGAACCTTGTTTGCTGCTGATGGTTTCTCATACATCTCCGATAACGTCTCAAACATCTCCTTAGTGGATTTCGCTTTTGCTGTATGAAGCGCAACGTTCCTGGACAGAGACAAGCGAACCACGCTCATCGCCTTCCTGTCCAACAATTTCCAGTCTTCGTCCTTCATATCCTCTGGTTTTGTACCCAGAGGCTGATACAGATCTTTACCATACAGATAATCCTCGACCTGCATCTTCCAGAATCCGAAATCTGCTCCGTCAAACCTTTCAATCGGCAATTTTCCGTCACCCATCATATCTATCCCACCGAACCTGCTCTGATACCAATTTGTTACGAAATAATAAAGACGAAAAATAAAGATTGAAATGACAAAGACACAAAATTGTTTACCCAGTTCGTCACGGATTGTGACTACGTCTGGGGGCGCTACCAAGCCAGGATATTCACTATATGTTAGAGAGAGATGTGTATTACATAGATGGGCTATTTATAAAAAACCCTAATGACAATTTTACGTGAACTGCCTAAAATACCCTTACTAACAATAATAATGCCTTTTGGGAAGAGTTACAACTCTTCTATATACCCCTTCAAAAAAAGTTACATTGTTTCATATACAAGAAACATGTCCCTTCGCATATATATTGAGAAGAATTATGACTTTTCAAAGGTGTACAGTATCCAGGCTCCACAACCCAACATGGAGATCTTATTTAGTTTGCAAGCAATTACCAGATGGATTACAAGCATCATATGTTAATTATACCACCTCACGCCGTCCACTGCTACAGATAGAAAAAAAAAAAAAACCTTGATAAAACACGTTAATTTGGAAGTTATTTTGAGAAAAAGAGAGCAGTTATTTAAAATATAGGTGTCTTAAGTTTTATAGGAGTGGTTTTGATCCAGAAAATAAGTTATAGTGAGGATTTGTTTGGATGGTCTATTTTTTATTTGTATTCGTATCTTTTTTAAAATAATATATATAAATATTTTTAATTTATATTTATATTTTATTTATTTGATCTTTTAATGAGAACTGCTAATTTTTTTTATTCGTATCTATTTTTTTTATAAATAATTTATTAGAAAATTTTTTAAAAAATCAGTTTCTATAATCTGCCTACAAATAGACATCCGAAATATGCTTTATAGATAACTGGAAAACCAACTAAAAGGTTTTTTAAACTTCCAAGCCATTCTCAAACTTCATGTTCTTTAAGGAACTCAAGCTTTAGATTTTCCAATGAGGCTGCAATTTTAAAATTCAATAAAAACTCTACTTAACTTAGATATATACTGATTGAAACTTCTACTTGGTTTGCCTCGGCTTATTAGAATATAATTCATATGAAAGGTACTTTTAAACAATGAGTTTAAAAAAAAAAAATTAAAAAAGAGGTTATTGTTTTTATCGTAATATATAGTTAAAAATTACAAAACGATTATTGGTTTACGGCTAGTATCATACTGTCTACAACTTTTTGAGATATTGGATAAGGAAAAATTCATTATGTTATATTTAGTTTGCAAAATAAGTCTACTGATGGACAAAACTTGTCTTATGGAACCAAATAAAACACAAAGCCCATTCATGGTGAAAAGATCTTATAGTAAAATGAAATAATATTCTTAACCAATACCTATGTTAATTCTAATTTTGTCATTTCACTATCACCACCCAATCTTATGACCACTATCATTGTCGCTGCTACTAAAGTTATCAACAAGTAAAGTAAGAAACAAGCAAACCAAGCTACCTATAAGCTAGCTTAGCTGATGTATCTTAACTCAACTTGAATTTGATTAGTAAATTAATGAAGTTCAAGCTCAAAATAAAACTAATTTAGCTAATAACTAAAATTTGAGCTCCTATCTAAATTCATGAGTCAAGTCACTTAAACCCATAAACAATCTTACCTATACCTGTGGGCATATATTCTTAAATAAGCTTGTGAGATTTCTATTATATATTATATGCAATGCACTATTTAAGAAAACTATACAAGAATCCTTTTTTACCTTCAAACCCTTCTCTTTCTTATCTATTTTTAGTGTTTATTATTATTTTTGAAATAAAAACTTTTTCAGTGGACCAAAAACAAGTGGCTTTTTTTTTTTCTTCCTTATTGAAATTTGGGCCTAAATGCTTTGTGACAAATAGGAAATTTGATTAAATGTACATGGAACAAGCATAAGACGTGTATTCATAATTTTCCCAAAATATTATGATAATTATATAAGATTATAAATATAAAATAAAATTATTAAATATAATATATATTGTTTATAATAACCATAATTGCATGATATATATACTTTATAATATTATGGCATGGGGTGTGTGTGTATGGATATAGATCAATAGAAATAGATATTAAAATGAATAAAGTTATATGTGTTGGATTAGTGCTTCAGATATATTTTCATATATATAGTATCGTATTGTATTACAATATATCAAAACGTATATAACAATATATATACATTTACAATACTGACAGTGATGGGTTTTGGTATGTTGTTGTTGTTGTTTTTGTTAGTATATTCTCATTGAGGGTATTCTTAAGTTGGCTTAATGAGTCTTTCAATGTTTTCAGAGGAGTAAGCCCACAAAAATGGCAAACGTAAATTAACAGGCATTGATGTAGTCTCCATGCGAACACTCCGATGCTTGATTTAATAGAAGATTCAAGAGAGTGGAGAATACAATCTTAATTGAGGGAAAGATGCTATGAAAGAATAGAGTTGTTCCAACTAGCCGAACCAAGGGCTTGGTCAATGAGATTGAGAGTGGGGGTTGCATGGATGGAGAGGAAGGAACCTCTTGAACGTGCTGCCCTATCACTATGACTTATTTTATCCTTTAATGAGAGGGTCTTCATGATTCAATCCCATACTAGGTGGCACAATTGAAAAATGACCATTAAGATTTGTGTCCCCGCTCTTGTTAGCAGTTGAATAGTAATAGGAGGTCATTTTTGTTTGGACCTCTTAGAGTCTAGGGGCAAACAAAGCTTTAGATCATGGCTTGGACATTCAACCCTTATCGATGAAGTCTTACTTGGAGGTAGTTGTGTCATACCTTAATGGGTGTCTGAAATATGACAGTCCATCGTGCACATTATAGAAACCTATAAATGACTATCTTAGCCACACAAAGGCTTCTATACCATGCATAAGGCATACTTCACAACAAAAGAAACATCAGTGGAGTAGTGCATTTCAATATGATAATAGATATAAGAGTACTAATTATATATAAACTTAAACATGAAATATTGCAATTATTTAGGGCATACCCCTACTAATGTCTACAAATAATTCAGAATATCATAGTCATCCATTAGGAGTCTCTAAAATAATAAAGCATAGAAAAGAGATTCTAATAGAAATCTACTAAAAAATCTTCCTGTAAATTTCCTTTAAAAGCTCCCCAAAATCTAGCAGCATTTACCTCAGGCATCGCCATCCTAAGGTAAAGCCAAAGGTATTCCTGTGACAACAAAAATCTATAGAAATGTAAGCTCACAAAATGCTTAGTGAGATAATTCCCGACATGCGTACCATATAAACACAATCAAGCAAGTTTGTTAAATAAGCATATGCTATGCAACAAGGATATGGGGCAAGCAAGTACATATGGCTATCTAAGAACCATATATAAAATGGATTTACACCTTCCATAAAAAGGGTTGAGAATTTATCAAAAGGTCTCTGTGACCTTACTACTAGTCCTCGGTTCCCACCCATAGTGAACAAAGTTGGCATGGCTCCTCTATGAGGTTGTATTCTCGAACGTTTTTAGTACCCCATGCTAGAGCAGGGTCCATACATTTGTGCCTTTTTGTATGGTTCGCAATCCCCTTTGGTTTTTCACGTAGGAATGATAACCTTCCATAAATATGACTTGATAGATGCCATGCGTGGCCGGTTTATTAAATTAAGCCGCATATAATTAAGGAAATACTAAGGGTGATCAAACAATTATCATACAATTCACAACGAAATGGAGATACACAACACTTTAAGCCACCATATTGTGATTTCAATATGCTTAAGGTTCGCTTGATCATGCAATACAATACACAAATGTAATCCCATGGACATTTTCATTTTATCTTCTTCCTAGTAACTAGTGCAACAACTTTACAAGCAACAAAAAAAACAAAAAAAACAAAACAAGATGCATAATGCATAAGGGAAAAACTCACTTAGCCATTGAGTTAAAATTCAATCAAAGTGATCTTTCAAGAATGGAGTCTCGGCTTCCTTCCTACTTGAATAAAGAAATACCCAAAATGAGTATTTCATACGAACTTCTTTTGAATTTCTAACTCTATGATTTCTATTCTCGCTATTTTCTCTGGTTATTTAGCTCAAATCTTACAAATAATTATATATAAGTCATTTTAACTTTGATTTTTGCATATAAGTAGTAGTTTTCTACCTTCTTCGAATATTATATCCATTTGTAAGGTTATCTTAATCATATAACGTCTATAAGGTCTCAGAACAGTAGAGTAAGATTGCTCCCAGTTTATGTCTTAGCTCTATTTTGGCAGTTTCTAAAGATTTCACTATGTGCAAAACTCTCTAAGGTGTTTATTCCTTATTCATATGCTCAAACGTAAATGAAAACATGAAAGAAAATTCATTACATATTCATGACCTTGGTGATGTTACTCATAACAATTTTCTTAAAGAAATCTTTATAATAAAGCTTAAACACTTAATCTACTTTAGTAGAAGAATCAAAACCTTTTTGGCATGATCACTTCATAATTTTTAAAACTAGTAAATTAAGATAGAAAAATGAAGTCCCACACCTTGCTTATGCTCTAGGGTTCTTGGCATTGATAAAATGATTAGAGCATAAGTTGTTTTTTGCATGATCATTTTTAAAACACTAAAATCAAGTTGGTTTGAGGAAAAAAAAATCAAAGTTTCACATCTCTCTTTCATAGGTATAGGTCATAGTATTCTTAATAATGTGGGGATGGAGTTTTATTTTCATATTTCTCTTTTAATGAATGGTTTTCCATGTATTAAAACCAAGTTTTTGTAAATGTGTTACATAATAAAATTTGTCATAGTGTAGAGGTTCATAACTACATGAATCTCCCATCTTTATGCTAGGTTCTCTAAATTAGTAAGTGAACGTCAAGATAATCTCATGATCATCATATTATTCTTACTTTTAATTTAGAAACTTTTGGCCATCATGGCATTTTAAGTTCGAAAATTATTTTATAACCATCAACAACATCACTATGAGCATAATATGTACACGAATCCTAAAAATGATTTCTTATAACATAAAAAATAAGATTTTGACAATGAAATGTAAATATGAACATGAAGATGATATAATGTATGAGTCTTAGCTTTGTGACAGGGCTCCCACGATTTGAAATCGATAAGTATGGACAAGTCCGAGACTTAAATGTAGGATAAGTCTCCATGAACGTAAAAATAAACTGCATAAATACATACACACACATATATATATATACGTATATAAGAAGTTAAATTAGTGTTTATAAAGTAAACATGAACCAAACAAGAGCATAAACTTAAAATGTAACATGGAACAAGTATGTTATCTTGCATTTCTATCCCTAGCATTCAAGCATCATGGGGAATTCTTCTATGGAACATGCATAAAACATATATACATAATCCTAAACATAAATAGGGATAGTGTTTAGTGTGTTTACCTTAATGAAACACAAGGTAAATATATGTGTGTGTGTGTTTGAGAGGGAGGGCCAAGAGAGATAGAGAACGAGAGGGAGGGTGAAGGTTTGGAGGAGAAAAGGGAGAGAAAATTGAGAGTGTTTCGAGAGTTGGAAGAGTATGAAAGAAGTTCAATTTGCAAAGTATGAAATTTGAGTGGGTTGAAGGGTATTTATAAAGGGAGAGGAGGAAAGAAAATGGAACAGAGAGAGAAAGAGATTGAGGGGAGAGAGAGAAGAAAAGAAAAGAATGAATATGATAGATAAGATTGTGTAAGGCATGAATGTTGTAAGAATAAGGTACCATTGATGAATAGGAGAAAATAATGACATGAAAGTAATTGAAATGAATAGTAATGGATAATAGTAAATAGTAAATGAATAGTAAAATGATATGATAAATATTTACTGGTATAAATTAAAATACATGTAAAACTCGGTTTAACTAACAATTTTATAATCCAATAATTTAGTATATAATATTAGAAAATTAATTTGATATCATTTTATTATTAATTGTCATATGATTATGTTATCTTGATTTGCATGCTAACGACTAGGTACAGAAATTGTTTCGTGTAAAGTTTCTGAAATGATTAAAGTATTGAAACTTCCTATCATTTCAATGAAAAGTTTCCCTAATATTATTATTTCTAAGGTTTTAACCTTTGTTTAATCTATCAAGTGTTCTAGGGTTGTTAAACTATATCTGACTATGTCTAGGGTTTCTAGGGTTTAAGATTAACTCGAATCAGCTTTAGGGTTTCAATTTCGGTATCGACCGTAGGGCTTATATTTAAACTTATTGAAAAATCTAGGGGCTTACAAGTTAACTTGTTGAAAGATTCTCAAATTATTAGCATGACACTCCAGTGATATGCAACAACAATTATTGAGGTTATTAGAGAGTTGGAATTTTAAAGTGTAAAATGGAAGGGTGCATTAGAATGTGTAGGGTCTTCATTGGGTCCCAAGCTATTGTACTAGGGTTGGTCGAGCTACTCAACTATTATGGCTGAATCGATAACCTAGTCAAACTTACAAGTGAGAGTTGAATTGATAAGGTAATGTAGTTTCAATGTTTGGTAAATGTTGGTGGGGAACCCAATGTGTAGTTGATAAGAGGGCGACTTGAGCTGATTTTAACTTATATTGAGTTTTTAAGTAAGGGTATTATAAGTGGCATACAGTGGTGAGATAAACCATAATGGTGTTACTAAGCATGGATTGATGTGCAAGAGGGTAATTATGGCAAGTAGGATTATGCTAAGTCTCCATTGAGTTTTGTGAAGCTAGGAAGCTAGTAGTAAGTTGTGATGTGTTAAGCCATTGTCGTTCTTCGGCAATTGAAATAAGCTTAATGTGACGAGTTGGACCATGCTAAGCGTTTAGCAAGATATGGTTAGACTAGAAAGGGCTCTTCCCGGTGAATTAGACTTTGATAGGTCTTCTTTGAGCCATATGGAGTTTAAAGAGATTTGTTATGCCTTGCTAAGCAATATTAAGTGTTCACCGAGTCGTTGCTAATTCTTAACTAGATATGCTAAGAGTAAGAGGTGCTTCACTGTAAAGCGAGCTAGGTAAAATGGTGACTTTATCTTGATTTGGTTTGGGCCAGTGTATTAAACCAATTGATCTTTATGCTCCTTGAACCGATGGAGTAGGGGAAGTATGTTGAATAAGCTTTGAAGTGACAGTTAATCTTATAAAAATTGTCACTTTGACGTTTTGAATTTCAAAAGTATTTCTAAAGAGATACAATGCCTTTATTGTGCACACATAAAGGCATCTGAAGTGACCTACACGCGTGATCGAAGCGAGGGGCCTATGGACATTGTACAAAGGCTCATATTGATTTATGTGTAGATTCGTAGCATCTTAAATAATTGTGATTTTTAGTTTATGGATATTTATCTTAAGACACATGGATGTCTTTCAGTGAGCGAACGAATCTTAATACTCAAGACACGTTAGGTTGTGTACACATCACTACAGGTCGATTTCGACTCGAGAACCAACCCAAACCACCATCAATGGTTCCTAAACCAAGAATTGGATCAACCGAGGCAATTTGAAACCAACCAAAGACTATTGGTTCTAAAGGGTCAAGCCAGTTCTTGCCACAAAATTGGCTAGCCCATCAAGTTTGGAATTAACTCATGGAACCGATTAGCTGGACGAGTCAATGTTGGCTCCACGTAAAAAGAAAGTAAATAAATAAAGAATAACTTATTCTACAACTTAAAGGATTTATCTTAAGGTTTATAGACCTTTTATTGTGATATTATAGGAAAACTCCACGAGTAACCCTAAACTAGATTGACATATCAAATGCCTTAAGTCCAGCCGATCCTTGCCGCACTCCTATCCTAAAAGGTTTCGATAGGTTATGCATTAATGTTTATACACCAACCTTGGGAAAGTGCACTTAAGTTAAATTTACAGCCTTTCTTTTCATTCAAATGAGTTACAATCAGTTCTATCATGGTATTGGTTTAAATTATTGGAAGTGATGCCTATATTGGCTTATCGATGGATCTGACTTATTGAATTGTAACAGTATGGCTTTATATTACATTATTTGTGTGCGCCCCTATTGATACAAGAGGAGCGAGTAGCAGACATGGAAAGCAAAAAAGAAGGAAAAAAAAGCCTTTTGATGTGTTGTTTTATCGTGTGGGCAGGCGGTTTGAAGATGTCAAAAAAATTGAAGAGAGGGAGAAGAACAAGGAGTGTCATGCGTGTCTTGTTTTGTTAGTTGAAGAAGAGGTTAAAAGTAAAGATGGCCTTCAATTCCAATGATAGACTTTTGAAAGTATCTCACTGCTAGTTCGATTCCTTAGCTTCTTGGAATTAGGGATTCTAAACCTAAACCGTACCTTGATGATGTCTAAGGCCATGTCTTTAAATCTTTTGTAGATTTATTTATTAGCCCTTGCCTATATAAGAGCTTGAGGTATTCAAACCCTCTTTTTGTACTATATCTTTGAGGAGTTTTTTTTCAAAACCCCATTTCAACTTTCTAAAAGTTTACCTTTATCTTTTATTTTCTCTTGATTTCTTTCGCAAAAGGAAGTTTGATTTTTCTTTTGAGTCTTATGTGTAGCATGGAGACCAAGATGATGTCCTTAGCCCTATTCCTTTCTTGGAGGTGGTAATGGACCATCGAGGTTTGTATAGGGTTTCCTAGAGGCCCTAGAAGTTATGATGCATGAAGTTGTACTAAAGGAGGTGATGCACTTACTGCAAAGAATTGTGCAATGTTCCATGAAAGGGGCAATTCTTACTAATTTTATATTTGCAAGCACATGTATTTTTTTTCTCACTTACATAATTGTTATGGTTTAAGAGTGAAAGTTATTGCAATTAGACGATAACTAACAAGTGTCATTGATAAGGAAAAACATATTTTTGGATGAGAAAATGCATTTGCCTTTTCCTCTCATGCAGGGTATTAATTGAGTAGGTGTTGGACCGCGATTAAAGGCAATAACAATACAGTAGACAAAAGAAACCACATGGTGATTTTTTTTACCTAGAATGTTAATTGTTACTTGAAAATATAAATAAAGTAGTAACTTTGCATTATAAAGACATCGTCATGAGTCATGGTTAATTGTCTTTACTGAAAGTCAAATTTATCCCTTGGAAATATCTTTAAATCTAAGAAATAAGCGGATAATATGACTTTCAGTAACAAAATTAAAAAAAAAATTATGGCAAATAATTGTCAAATCAAATCAGATATCACAAAATTAATAGGGTAAATTATAAATAAGTTACTAGTGTTTTCACACTTTTGTAAATAGTGACCTATGAATTCTTTTTTTTTTTTTTTATATAAAAAAGAACTAACCCATGTTACACACAATCATGTTTTATTAAAGAAAAAACTTTAATTGTCACGCGGCATTTCATAAGAAACACCTCTACTTTGTCTTCTCTCTCACTAGGGACCCAATTTCAAGCTTTCTCTCTCTTATAACTAACTTCCTCTCATTTTTTTTGTTGGTCTAAGTTCTTCTCATTAAACAATCTTCTTCATGCAACATCTGCACGAAAATCACACATTACCATCGGAAAACCTAATCATACCCACCGAGTTGACTCGCTGCTTCTTGACTCGGCCCCTTCCCCCCTTCCTCCTCCTCTCTCCCTCTACGAAAATTACACTTGTAACTTCATCTTCCTCACCGATTGCCTCTCCACCTAACTTGCTCTCTCTCTCTAAACTAAACCACACCACCAAATTGACCCGCTGCCTATCTTCACTTCACCTAGTTAACTCAGCTTCACCAATAACTTCAAGTTTTTAATGAACCAAACGATGAAGCACTGAGAACCACCTTCATCTAACACCCCATCATCTCGATCTCGAACTGCTTACAATCGTCGAAACCTAAGTAGATTCCCATTGAATCAACCGCAAAAGGCCCAAACCCATCATGGTGGGTCTGATATCCACCTCCATTCTCATTATATTTTTTTTTCTAATTTTAGAGAGAGAACGGAGAAGAAAATGAGTTTCTAGAGAGAGGAAGTCTCATGGGAGATGGAGTTTGGAGAGAGATGAATTAAAGAGAGAAAGTGAAGGTTTTTTTGAGAGAGAGGATCTTTAGGATGGAGATGAAGTCGAAGGATCTAATGAGACAAGTATAAGTGTTCTATAGTTGCTTCTGTTATATAAGTTCGGAAGAGGGGAAGGTGACCTGTTTGTTTAATTTTTTTTATTTAATATGCAACTAACATGTATACATTTAATGGTCCATTTTGGATGATACATAATGGAAATTATCTCAATTCAATTCTTTATAAAAAAACAATTCACAGGTCACCTAATTGTAAAAGTGGTAAAACGCAAGTCATGTAATTATAATTTACCCAAATTAATAATCATACTAAAAGTGTTAAGAGCAACTTTATTGGTTACATTAGCAAAGCCGCTTGACAGCACTAATAAAATAAGTTCATTAATATGGATATGTAAGCTCAAGTTTCTTTGCCAAAACAAGTTTACCTATGCCAAGCATCCCATTAATACCTATAACGTAATGTCAAATTTAGCATGCAAGAATCATTTGGAGTGGAAAGAATGAAATGAAAAGAGTGGTGGAATGATCAATCCATTCATTTATCTGTATACATAATGGAATGGAATTTGTATGATATTCGTCAAAAATATCATTTGTAATAAATGTAAATAATGAATATGAAAGAGGATAAAATAGAGGTTATAATAGTCATAATTAGTGAGGACCTTATCAAAGCATAATCAAAATTTTCCTTAAATTCATGACCAAATTTTCTCTCAAAGCTAAAATTGTTGATTTCAACTATCGTGATTTTAGTTTTTAAAAATGCATCCACGAATAGGAATAAGAATGAAACCTGAAATCACGATTACATTTTGGGTTCATTCTTACATATTAAATGTGACAAGTTTTTTGTTCAAAAGCTTTGACATAAGTTTCTTGGTTTAAAAACTTAGGCTGAATTTCTCTGTTAAGCAAAGTTAATTTGTGTTTTCTATTTTATTTTATTTTTTTCTAATGACAATAAAATTGACTTTACCAATAGTGTGAAACCCACAAAAATTTTAAGATGTTGGTAAAAACTCCAGTGAAAGACTTATAAATAAAGCCTAAAATACTCTTTTAGGAAACATTAATATATGATGGTTTCATAAATAACTTGAAGCATTGTCCGAAAATTTGGGATAATGGCACGAGAAGTACATGCACCTTGGATTTTGGTAATTTAGTACATGGTCTTTAAAATATGGCAATTTAGTGTATGTACTTTAGAATTAGTGGCATTTTAGTACCTTCATTAAGTGTCCATGTGACGGGTGTTAATGAATCGTTGACATGGGTTGTTTTTTATTATTTTGACTGCTTGACTGATTGGAAAACGATGTTTTACCATAGATAAAAGCACATCATGTAACCATGAAACACACGTTGATGGTCACTTCACTTGACGCAACTCCAATTCCAAAACCTGTGGACAAAGCCCTAATTTTTCATCTGGAGATGTGAAACTAAGGTAAAGGTGACGCAATGACAATCAAATCAGCTTTGCAGTCCATAATAATCAACCTTCTTCACTAGTAATGTCTTCAACCATGAGCAGAAGTGGCATCAGAAGAGGAAATCCATGATATTGCAAATTTGCAATAGGACTTATATTTGCTAACTTTTTCTTTCTTGGGTCTTATTTTGCATTTTTTCATATTAAGATCCATGCTCTTGAAAAGAAAGTCTAAGTAGGATTCTCGTTCATCTCCTACTTGAAAGGCTACCAAAATTGTCGTATTTCTGACTTCAATAGATTGATGGATAGAGCCCTTTAGGAAAAAAAATTCCAAAAATTTCCAAAAACACGGATCCTTTATTATGGCTATTATCATGCTATAATTGCAGTGTCAACTTAGTAAGTGAAATTTCGATATAATTAGATGGTATACAATGATGTAAAGCATGACCAAGAAATCTTCTTTTACCACTATGTAAATTTGTTCCTCAATATGGGGATACAGCTACATTATTAATCTTTGAAATTATCTAGGAGGTAAGAGTATTTTGATTCATCGTCCTTGGACAAACAATGGAACAAAACTGATGCAATAGTAGTAAAATACTCCTGATCTATTGATGCTCGGTGCTTCATTGTGTAATAGACAAAAAGGACACTTAAAAAATAATTATGGATAAGATAAGATATTACCTTGTTGCTTCATTACATCAATGTTATTTGAGATTTTATTTAGACTCTTGATGTCTTGCATATTTTAAAAATTATTATAATCATCTATGTAATTAAGATAAGAAAGCTATAATTAAGACTATGATATGTGAGTTGCAGAATATGGGTTATAAGAAAGTTCATTGAGTAGTTTTATAAAGATATATCTACTGATATATAATTTCATATGTTTTGGCTAATCTTTTGGGAAAAAGATGCTTGAAGTTACAACTCTTTCCAATTTTTGAGATAAACTGATCATATCGAGTGAAAGTATGCTTACCTATAATAAAATACCAAGAATCATAAAGTTTAAGATCCATCACAATTGCAGGAAAGTTAACAAATGCTTGTATGGCGCGACATAATGCCTGACAATTGCATGTTTTCTTATCTATGATGCTAGATTTGTTTTTCTCACCGTCACTTCTTATGTAGTATAAACCCACATATCTATTAATGAGGAGAGTACACGCAACTGAATTGTTGGCAGTATTGGTTCTTGAATTACTTTCATTGTTGAAACTTGAGCAGAAGATTCCCAAGTGATATTCAAAGAATGCACTGATGCATATAAGTTGAAATTGCATCGAAGTATGTTTAGTAGAATTGTAAAAAATATGCGATTTGGCTTCTTGTTTCTATGAGTTCACATTAGGATTAGTAGAACTGTAAATATGCAATTTGGTCTCTTGTTTCTATGGTTTCTTAATCACATGAACAAAGTTCAGCTACATCATTTTTTTAAATGGTAAATATAAGCTAAAGAACTTGAAAGGAGGCTTAAAATCAAGGATGGATTAGTAGATGAATAATGAGTGCTAGATGGATTGGTGGTGGAAACTTTGAATTTGTGGATGGTGGGGATTGGGAAAAATAAATGTCTGCTTTAATGCATGGAGAAGTCGTTGTGAGAAGAAACAAGGAGGCTTAAAAACAACTAGGGACAAATGAAAATGATGTTCCCTAGTTGCTCAAAGGGTCAAAATAATAATAATAATAATAAGCCACATCCGCAATGCATTAACGTTTGTGACGTGACCACTTAATAAATGTACTAAAATACCATTGATTTGAAAATATAGGCACTAAATTAACAAAAATCCAAAGTATAAACACTTCTCCTGTCATTATCTCCCAAAAATTCTTTCAAAAAATTTCCTCTTGAATTTTTAAAGCTGCTACTCATTCTATGTTATTATTACTTTCAAGCCGATACTTCTTCTATTTTTCTTATAAAATTAATTAAGATAAATAATATAAATAACAATTTATTTATTACATTCAAAATACGAGAAACAAAAGTTGCAAGAAAATAGCACTACTTTGTCGAACAATAAATCTTACAAGGCAAATTTCAACTTGCAACCGCAATTTAGTGGCTGACAAAAGCTAGATCAATCACTAAGAAAAGAGAGGATGAAGCAACTTGCTTCAAGCAAATTCCTATGTATGATGTATTAGGATTGCTTGACCCAAGTTTTATGCCAACAAATCCTAATAAAAATGATCCCGAACACACTATATCCATGGTATTAAAAGCGAATCTCGTCAATGAAAGATGTTGATGAAGCAACATTTAGGATCTGATTGACTAACTATTTTCCCGCATATACACACTTTCTTTTAAACTTTTTTTTTTTCTAACAAATTATTTCCCAAGAAATAAATATAGATAAAAAAAATTAATAATTCTCATAAACATATCAATTAGATTAAATATAGATACAAATCAGACATATTTACACATATTATTTTATAGTAAAAAGCAGATCATCCAAACTGACATATATATGGACAGACTTGACACTAAAAACACGAATTGGATATTAGAATTTTGAAATAATAAAATTTAATTAGATCACAAGGGACTAGATAAATAATCAAGAGGAAAATTTCAAATAAATCCGATGTTGCTCATAAATGATCTGGTCCTTCAAGACCTGTAGACAAAAAATACTATGGCAAATCGCATTCCCCATCTTACCTGTTGGAATCAAAATACAGAGCGGGTACAAAACAGGACAGGAATCCATAGATGCCATTACTAGCACTTGCACTTCTATTGATCTCATTTTTTTTACCGTCAGCTCAATATCTAGAGAGGCCAAAACCTGATTGAGCAGAACAATAAACAGTGCACAATTGGATCAAATCCAATCGAGTATCCCTCAAAACCTAACCGTAACAAACAAAAATCCTGTTTAAGGTGATACACCATATCAGAAAACTACACCCGGATCTACAGCAGGATTAGAGGCCAATCAAGTTGAAGCTTCATTAATGTAGCCCTCCTTACGACCTTCAAAACCTGGCCGCATAAGTTTCTTCTCTCGCTTAGCGATACGTCTCATCTTTTTGTCATGAATCCTTCCAGCTATGTTCTCAGACCTTTTCTGCTGTTTCTCTGCTTTCATTTTCTCTGTGGTTTCAAACCTTCCCTTCCACTTTTCAGCATTCTTCTCCCGCTTCTTTTTATCCTTACGGATACTCTGCTTCAACAGCTTTGGATCATCATGAACCTTCATACCTGCAGCTCTACTAGTTGCTGCTTTCCATGAGTGCTTCTTTGAGAGAGTCTCCCCTTTCTCGGGATCTTTCTTTGCTTTTTCAAGCTTCATTGCCTTTTCGAGCTCCTCAGACTTTGACAATTTCCTCTTCTTATTTCTATGCTTTTCACCATCCCCAAGTTTCACATGGCTAAAAGCTAGCTCCTTTGCCGCTTCTGCTACATTCTTTTCAATATCAGCAACATCCTTCTTTTTGTTACCCGAAGAGACTCCATTTTTAGCATTTACTTCATCAGAGGCCGAATCCCTTTTGCGTTTCTTATCCTGCTCCTTGAACTTCCGCTTTTCTTGGCGCTTTTGTGCGCGTGAAATCCTTCGCTTCTCCCTCTTTTGTGCTCTTTCAGGGTTAGTAGATTTCCTCGCTGCTTGAAATCCTTCAATTTTACGATGAAGCCGTGCTTGAAGTTCTTCATATGTCACTGACCGCTGTTCACCTTGCAGGGCAGATGCCAAAGGTTTAATCTCCACTTCATGTTCATCATCACTCTCATCGTTTGCCTTTTCCTTTTCCAGACTCTCCTTCAGCAAGTCCAGCGTTGTTTTAGAAGCTTTCTCAGGATCCATCCTCTCTCTACGAGCTTTCTTTATGTTTTCTCTCGTGTCTTTCTTTGCCAAAGCCTTATCAGCTTTGCTGAGACCATTAAACCATGGTCTTTCTTGATCATCAGTCGGTAGGTAGAACCTTGCAGGAATGAGTTCGATTAACTTATCAAAAAAGGCAGAATGCTCACGAATTAAAGACTTAAGATCCACATGGGCATCCATCATAGGAGGATCCTCATTTTTAGACTTGCCCTTCTTCTTCATCTGCAAATATAAGCCGTACACCAAAAGGAAAAGGAGTGAGTAGTGGAACATACAACTCTTTTGCACAAATTTTGCCCTCAATTGCAAGCCACAAAAATTGAATTAGCAAATAAGGAAAAACAGAAATTGACACAAGTTAAATCACATGAGAAGTATCCCAGAGAACGAATCTGACACAATAACTCGTGATAACTGCAGAAGTAATCAATCTTGAAACTTATTATTCCATTTTGGGTAATCATTTGTCTTCTTTTTTTGCCCCGGTTCAATTACCCGAACTCTTGATTCTGTAAATGTTTCAGTAAAAAAAATGCCATTCGGTCGAAATCCACTTTCATTATAGTTAAAAAGGGGTCCTATAAGGTTTGAGTTCTAAAACCGATGAAACCAGCCAAAATATTGAAATGGAGACTTTAAAATTCAATTCAACTCGCAATTATCCCCGGGAAAAGTACCCCTGAGTTCTGATCGCTCTCATTTATTAAGAGTGGATAAAGATAAACCCTAATCTAAGTTTTTGACTCCAACAGATTACTGGAATTTAAGAGTACTTGGCACAAAACCATACCCCGATATGGCCCATATTCAAGAACAAAACTTAGCATGTAACACGCATAGAACACCCAGTATCTCAACAGAAGCAACCGAATTCCAGATGTTACAAGCGCACACGCACACACACACCACAGAGGGAGAGAGAGAGAATTACCTTGTTTGTGGAGGTAAGGGGGAAGAGAGAACCCTGGCACTTGCCCTTTGCTTTAGCCCTAATGTTTTTAAATGTTTGATTTATGTTTTGTTTGACTTTCGTTTGTTTTAGGAAGGCAGATTGGACCACTCTGTCATGGGCTTTTTGCAACATTCCTTAGGTCGTTATGTGGACTACTTGGCCCAATTAAACATTATTGCAAAATCTTTTTTTTTTTTTTGTTAATTATAAAAACATAACTGTTTTGCAAATATATGATTTGTATTATTTTTTTAATAAATAAGCGACTTGAGTTTCATATAAAAGTGTTAATATTATTTATTACTTTTAAAATGATATGTGTCAATATTTTATTAGTCATAAAATTTAATTTTATTTTTTTCAATTTTCTCATTTTTTAAAAAAATTAATTTTTAATATTATATTTATTTAATTTTATTTAGTAATATTTTTTATTAAATTAATTTTTTTAGAACAACATAATTCTAACATATATACTTCTAATAGTAATTAATTATAATGATATTTTATATGAAACTCGGGTCATTTATTTGTTAAAAAATTAACATGGATAATATGTTTGTAAATTGAAAAAAATACAGCACATATTTTTGTAATTAATAATTTTTTTTCCTTACTTAGGTATCATCAATTGTCTTCAACAATCAACTGTACTGAAAATTTTATTAAATTTATAGAAAAAATAAATTTATATATTTTTTCCTTTTCTTATTTTGCATATATATGTATTTTAACTTTTTATAATTTGTTTATTTATGCTTGACCATGATAAAATAAACACATGATATGTATATGGATAAAAGGGGGGAAAAAAGAGATTTAGTATGTTAGAACTAGAAAATCATAGACTTTATCCATTTCAAGGTAAACACATACACATACACACACAAACTTTTAAGAAAACCTTTTCCACATTCTGATGTTCTTGTTAAGGTAAAAGTACTAAAGTTAAGGAAAAATGTTTTTCCGTCAAAGAAGAAGTCGAGTGTTATTCTCATAGAATGATCAGGCCATTTGTCGTATAGTTATTTCCACAATCAGCATATATATTGTATCATATCTATTATTATACAATATACATTTGATGTATTATAGACATATATATTTATACATCCTATGTCACAATCTATGATTATGACCACGGATGACCTTGGGAGTCATGATCACATTACTAAGAAAGAAATATTTTTATACTGATGGTTTTACAGCTTAGTAGTATTACCTTGATATCTCAAAATACCCAGATTTTAATCCGTCCTCCCTCAATTGTAATGGCCAAAAAAAGAAAATATTTTTATTAAAATACTTTTTGCTTCTTGCTTCAAACAATAGACCATATTGTTTTTGTATAATAATAAACATTTGTGGTATTAAATTTATCATAATTAATACTATATAATGCAATGTATATCATAGAATATCATTTGTAATATATTAATAATTAGATTTTAGTTGGACCCTATATTAATATCATAAGACCACATTATCTAAGTTATATTATTGAACATTATTATTAATTATCTAATATATCATTATACAAACATTTTAGATATTAATTACATCATAATATAATATTATATATTAATGATTTGTAATTACCTATATGACACCAAAATTCATTGTTATTATAATTTATAAAATATAGTGTGTAATAAGTCCCAATAATATTATGTATTTAATTAATTATTTTCATAGTATGAACATTTATAATAATCACTTACTTCGTAAAAAAATTAGAGATCCTATTTTGTTGTTTTTCCCTTTGAATAAATTAATTAAAAAACATTAAGCTAAATTATTATCATTTTCAAAGAGCATGTGGGCAAAACACTTTATTTTTTAATTTTATTAAATTTGGACTTAAATGCTTCGCATAGAACATAGGGAAATGCACATGGAAGAAATAGATTACGGGTATAATTATATAAGATTATCAAATGTGATGTATATTGTATATAATAACCATAATTGCATATAGTATATATAGCTTAATAATATTTTTTTATAGTATTACACTTTATACATATTGAGTAATGTATCACATTATAAATATCAAAATGCATATAACAATATGGATAAATTACAAAAACATGACCTGAGTTTTGGTATTTTTACAAATAAGTAATATGTGTTTTGATTTTTTACAATATATGAGCTATATGTTGGTAATTTTATAGACAAGCGACCTGAATTTTATTTTTAACAAAAACATTATATGTGTTTTAGCACTTCACTATTAAGAAAAATTAATGTCCTAGGACAACAAAATAATTTTTTCTCTTGTTTATAACAATAACAATATAACAAACTTAAAATAAAGAATCAACCCAATTGGGGAAAAATCATATTGCCACAACACAAAATCTTCCACTATTAATCAATAATGAGTTTAAAATATTTCTCTTCACTAGTTATACTAGTGGATAACAAAAACTTCATCAAGATGATAAATACACAAGATCACCAATTTAACTAATTAGTAAAAATGCTAAAAAGCCTATTCAATATGAACAACTGAGAATAATTAATAATGAAGGAAGTAATAACCTAGTGATGTCCCACCATAAATTCAATGAAAGAAATTTCATTATGATTAGGAGTCAATATTTCATCAAACTGTGGATCCGAAGATGCTTTATCGAATTAAATCTTCCTTCGTCAACGTTGTCCGTGAAGACAAAACCAAAATCATAAACTTACGTTCGCGTTCGCGTTCACCAGCTTTTTGTCTTTTATGAATCTCAATGTCCGCAAGGTTTCCAAAGGACCTCTTCTCAGTTTTCGAATTCTTCTTGCACCCTTTGATATTCTCCGTGGTCGTGGGATTATATTGATCTCGTTCGCAGCTCTTTTTCATTCTCTTCATCCACCTTTTTTTTTAAATATATATAAAATATATTTAGAGTTTTTTTTTATAATATTATATTACGGACCCATATATTTAGGCCCAAAGCCTAACAAACTCCTCCTCTAACTCATATGAGGGATTTTATCACACCAACTATCTTTCTACAACAAATGAGTTTATCTTTGGGTAGAGCTTTGGTCATCATGTCTGAACTATTGTCATTGGTATGGATCTTCTCTAGCTTCAAAATCTTTGATTTCAATACATCTCAAATCCAATGATATCTAACGTCAATGTGTTTGGATCTAGAATGGAAAGTTAGATTCTTACTGAGATATATAACACTCTGGCTATCACAAAGCAATCTTAAGTCTTTTTATTCTTGTCCCAGCTCTTCTAAAAATTTCTTCATCCACAAGACTTCTTTGCAAGCTTCACTCACAGCAATATCTTCTGCTTTAGTAATAGATAACGCAACATACTTTTGCAATTTGGATTGCCAAGACACCATTCCCCCAGCATATGTAATTAGATAAGCTGAAGTGAACTTCCTAGAATCAAGATCTCCTACTATTTCAGCATCTTTATACACTTTTAATACAGGTTTACTACCACCAAAGTGCAAACATAATCTAGAAGTGTCTCTGAGAATCCATTAACTGCAGTCCAATGCTCTTTCCTTGGACTTGAGAGATAATGACTAACCACACTAATAGTGTGAGCAATATCTGGTCTAATGCACATCGTAGCATATATTAGACAGTCAACTGCAAAAGCATAAGGAATCTTTTTCATGTCTTCTTTGTTTGCTTCACTTTTAAGACACTGTTGAGAATTGAGATTAAAGTCACCTGCAAGTGGAGAATAGACAGGTTTTGCATTGCTCATGCTAGATCTCTATAATACCCTCTCTAGGTATCTCTTCTCTGATAACCACAATTTTTGGCTCTTCCTATCACGAACAATTCTCATACCGAGAATTTAGCCTACTGGTCTTAAGTCTTTTATAGAAAAAGGTTTGCTTAGTGTAATTTTCAGATTTTAAATCTTCTTGGCATCATGACCAACAATCAACATATCATCAATATATAATAATAGAATAATGAACTCACTACTACCATATTTCTTTATAAAGACACAATGATCTGATGTAGTCTTGGTATATCCCTGATTAATCATGAAGTAGTCAACCTTCTTATACCACTACCTTGGAGCCTGTTTCAACCCATACAAGCTCTTCTTCAATTTGCAAACAAGATGCTTCTTTCCCTTGACCTTAAATCCCTCAAGCTTCTCTATGTAGATTTCTTCCTCTAAGTTACCATAAAGGAATGTCATCTTCACATCCAACTGCTCAATCTCTAAGTCCAAACTAGTAGCAATACCAAGCACAACTCGAATGGAAGACATCTTTACCACTAGTGAGAAAATCTCATCAAAGTCAATACTTTTCTTCTGACTGAACCCCTTTATAACCCATCTTGCTTTGTACCTTAGTTGTAAGTTAATCTCTTCAGTCTTTAATCTATATACTCATTTATTCTTCAGAGGTTGTCTGTCTTTTGGTAGTTATACCAAATCATATGTATGATTCTCACACAAGGATTTCATCTTTTCTTGCATGGCTTTAACCCATTCCTTTTTCTTCTCATGTAACATGGACTCTTGATAACATTCTAGCTCTCCCCCGTTGGTCAACATCACATACTCATCTAGATTATATCTAACTGAAGGTCTTCACTCTCTTAAAGATCTCCTCAACTCAATTTGTTGATGAGGCTCTTTAACTGAGTTTGCCACATCTTTCCCGTCATTATTAAGTTTTTCAAGTGAGGAACTATATATACATTGGTAGGGATCTCACCTGAGGATTTTGACTTCTCTAACTTCTTAATGTCTTCAATGGTTTGGTCTTCAGGAAAGACCACATCTCTGCTGCTGGTAATCTTCTTCTCCACTGGATCTCATAATCTATACCCATACTCATCATGTGCATAACCCATAAAAATACAATGCTTTGAATTTTCATCAAGCTTCGCTCTTTTGTCTTTAGGAAAATGCACGAAAGCCCTACAACCAAACACTCGTAAGTGTTGATAAGAAATATCTTTACCCATCCAAATTCTCTCGGGGTATCTCTATCCAGAGCATAAGAGGGAGATGGATTAATCAAGTCAACAGCGGTCCTCATTGCTTTACTCCAAAATGATTTAGGTAACTTGGTATGAGATAACATACATTTCACTTGCTCTATGATAGTGTGATTCATTCTCTTTGCTATGTCATTTTGCTATGGGGTTTTTAGAACTTTCTTCTCTAGTTTAATCCTATATACTCTGCAATATTCTTTAAAAGGGCCTCTATATTCAGCACCATTATCTGCTTAGACACGTATTAGTTGTCTACTTGTTTCTTTTTCAATTCTAGTGTGGAATTGCTTAAACACGTCCAATACTTGATCTTTAGATCTCAAAGCAAAAGTCCACAACTTTTTAGAGCGATCATCAATAAATGTCACAAAATAAAGAGCACCACCTACTAACTTATCATATGTATGAACTAAATCTAGCATATGAGATTTCCTAACAGGTTGATTTCTATGAAATACAACTTTATATTGTTTACCAGTAAGAAAATTCGTACAGGTTTTTAGAGGAGTACCATTTACACTAGGCAAAAGTTATTTCTTGGCAAGTTTTTAGGGCCCTTTTTCACTCATGTGACCATCAAATTCACATATTCTTTACTTAGTTTTGCAGACATTAAGTAAAGGATATTACTCTTCTTTCCTTTTGCCACTATGAGAGAGCCATGGGTGAGCTTTCATTTACCTTCACCAAAGTGACTATTATAACCTTCATCATCGAGTTTTCTTGCAGATATAAGGTTTAGGTGGATATTTGGAACATGTCTAACATATCTGAGAATGAGCTTGCAACCAGTATTAGTCTTTAAAACAATATTTTCAATGCCAACAATTTTAGATATCCCATCGTTTCTCGTCCTAGCATTACCATAATCACAAGCAATGTAGGTTGAGAAGAATTCACCATGTGATGTCACATGAAAGGAGGTATCGGAGTCAATAACCCAGTCACTATCATGACATGCGAAACTAATACAGTTATCATCCCAAGCAACAACAATCTCACCATCTGCTGCTGTAGTGGTCGTGTCATCACCTTTTTCATCATCTTTACCTTTCACCTTCTCTCTCTTCCATATTCTACATTCTCCTTTCAGATATCCTAGCTTGTCACAATGATAACACTTAATATTTCTTCTTCTTGATTTGGATCTTCTCTTGGATTTGTTAGATCTATTAGATTTATTAGATGAGCCCCTAGTCTTGCTTCTTCCACGTCTATTTGTTTATCAGTAACTAGTGCCTGAGTGTTAGCACTTGCACTAAATTCTTTTCTTCTAGCTTCTTTGTTCATTAAATTATCTTTCACCGTTGCAATAGTTAGCTTTCCTTCTAGAGCAGAATTACCGATTGACACCACAAGTATCTTTGTTAAGTTCTCTAATAATATTTTAATGTTAACAAAAGGATGTTAAAATGTTTAATTATTTATGTTTTCTTTGATAAGTATGGTTTGACAGAAGCTAGTTCAGAACCTTTGAAAGGTTGAATAAATAAGGTTTTATAAAGTCAGAAGCTCTTTCGGAAGTTTTAAAGAAAGGTAGAATAAATAAGGTTTTATAAAGTCAGAAGCTATTTCGGAAGTTTTAAACAAGCTTTGGTGTTTAAACAAGTCTGATAGAAGTTGTTTCAAAACCTTTAGCAATAGTAAAATAAGTCTGACATATGCAGTTTCAGAACCTTCAACGATAGACAAATAAGCTTGACAAAATTAGACAGAAGCTGTTTCAAAACACTCAGGTTTGACATGAATTTTCCAGATTCGCACTAAATTATTTTAAAACTTGGTTTTTAATATTTTTCAAGACCCAGCTCCACTTGTCAAGTATATTTGGATAATATACTTGATGTGTTTCATTTAAGTTGGATTTCATGTCATGGGGATCAAATCACATCAAGTAATTTTACAAAGATTTTATTAAAAAAATTGTTTTGGTATCCTCAAACATGTTTTACTAAGTTGCATAAAAGTTTTATAGAGTCCTTATGGATCATAGATATGATAAGATATGAAAAATAAAGTTTGTTTCAAGAGAAGATATGTTTGTTACAAGAAAAGATATGGAAGATAAGATTTGGTATATGAAGATAAGCTCCCATACTTTTAAGGGATATCACATTCTCTTTGGATAAACATTACAGCATCTATAAGTTTATTTTGTTAAGACTATCCAGATTTTAATTCTCATGAAAAGATGTCAACAAACAAATGGAAGCTTATCCAAAGGAAGATCATAAGAGAAGATCACGACAATTTGTTGAATGAAGATCATGTTATCTTATCAAGCATATCTCATTCAAATCATAGCAAATAAGGAGGAGAAGATCTTGATAGCTTCTAGATTAGTTTGTCAAAAGATTTACAGCAAGAATCAAGGAAATAATCACGATGAAGATTATCTAAGATTTAAAATTCAAATCAGGGCGAAAAGAAGCAATCGGGTGGTTTTCAAATTTAAAAAAAAAAGGATAAGGATTAATAGATTTATAGCCGAGATATTTGGGAAAAGATATCAATCCTTCTACCAGCTCTTGAACGTTGGAATAAGAAGCATATATGCGACAAAGACATAAAGAACTTTAGAGACTACATACTTTCACGCAGCAAACAAAAGCACACTTCTCTCTTAAAAAACCGAGACTACATTGCTTTTAAGATTTTATCTCCTACGTCTACAAATTTTCATTAATCTGAAATTGTGCAAGCCTTCCGTATTGCATTTAGCTTTCAAATCTCTTTTTATTTATAATAGAAGAAACGTGTTGTTTCCTTCTTAGCTTAGTAGTTCAGTTACAGGATTATACTCTATAGATCGATTGTAGCTAGATGATAGTAGTGAGAATCGAGCAGAAAGGATTGTACTATCTTGTAATCTTGAATTGTAATCTTAAATTTTTTGATATAGTGAAACACAATCAGTATAGACAATCGAGTCCTCGGTGTGGAGCTGGAAGAGTGAATTGACGCACAAGGCGGAACCATTATAATTGCTACCTAATTCTCTTTTCCCTATTCTTATATTTTCAGTAATTTATTTTCATACTTGTTTAATTGTTATATTGTTCTCATCTTTAAAATTGAAAGGGGATATTTTTAAAGGCGAAAATTTTTATTAATAATCAATTCAACCCCCATTCTTGATTATTATCTGGGACCAACAGTCTCCTAATTATCATGTAATGAACTTAATAACAAAAACGCTTGTATCGCATCATCAAGTACAAGTTTCATAGCAGATAGTTAATTCACAAGACCTTGAAAATCATTTTAGTGCTCTATCATATTGGATCCATCATTATACTTCAAATTCACCACTCTTTTAATCAATGAGTTTTATTCAAGATAGTCTGTCTCGCATACAAGGACTCCAATTTCTTTCATAGAGCATCAGCTCTGGTTTCCTGAGTGACATGATAATACACATTATGATCAACCCATTGTCGAATATATCCAACAATTTTTCTATGCATAATCACCCAATCTTCATCAAACTTATCTTTTGGTTTCACATTATCAACACCCAAAGGCACATACAAATCTTTACAATATAAAAGATCTTCCATCATCGACTTCCAGATTGAATAATACGAAGAATTCAACTTTATCATGGTACTAGATGATCCCTCCATGCTTGTAATATAAGAAACAATTTGTTTAGACCTGGCTCTAATACCACTTGTTAAGAAAAAAATAATGTCTTGAGATGACAAAATATTTTTTTCCTCTTACCTATAGCAATAACAATATAATAAACTTACAATAAAGAATTGATAGAGATACCAAGATTTAACGTGAAAAACCCCAATTAGGGAAAAACCACAGGATTGCAGCACAAAATCTTCCACTATCAATTAATAATGGGTTTACAATATTTTTCTTCACTAGTTATACTAGTGGATAACAAAAACTTCACCAAAATGGTGGATATCACATTCTCACCAAATTAACTAATTAATAGACAATGCTAAAATAAAGGGATACATAAATGGGGTTAACACCATCTATAACCCAAAACCCTAACAAGTTTTTCTTCTTATTAACCATTCACATAAGTCCCATATTTCTCATGTGAAATTTTTCCAACCTCATACTTGCACTCTAATGAATCTTCTCCTCAAGTGTGAGTCTCCATAATGGGTGAAATAACCTAATTTTGCTATTAATTAAATTCTCATGCATATATTTTATTTGTTTTACATAGCAAATTTTATGAGCATATGTGATTAATAGAATGAGCATGTGAAAGCCAATACATAAACTATGCTAGTATTAGTATGGGTATATGTGTGGTATAATTGATAATGTTTTTGTGTAAGTGGTGTTGTGCTTGTAATGTGGTAAGTGTAATGAAGAGACTTGAAATTTAGTTAAAACAAGCTTAGAATGGCCCTAAAACATAGCAGATTTTTTAGCCATGAAAACAAGTCTAACAACACTAATTCTTGGCCCAAAAGAAGCCCAAACCCCTGGAAAATGAAGCCTCCACTTCAACTACCCCAAAGTTAGGATAAGTATAAGGCCCATACTTTGCCACAAACACTATTCCAAAAACAGACCAACATTCCATACGAATTTTCCTATCTTTTCCCAAACTTTATTCCTTTGTCTCTTTAAACAATATCACATAAACTCTTGGCAAGACAAGCTCTTAAGTTCAAGTGTTTCTCAACAAGCCAAAGCTTCCTAAGGTAAGTTTATACTTGTTTGAAAACTCATTTGCTTCTTTAAGTTTATTTAAACATGTGAGTTTTATGTTACAATGAATATGCATGTTGAAATGAGTTCTTGAGGAGTTGCATGTGTTATTTGTATATGAGGTAGGATTCTGGTAATATATGAGTTGTGATGTGCTAAATAGGTAATAAGAGTGTTGAAGTGAATGAAGTTGGGAATGAGTAGGGTTAGGATTGTTTAGAGTGGAATGAATGGGCTAAGTGAGGGTTGGATGATAATTTGTGTTTGAAATAGTAAATAAAGATGTTTGATGAGTTTGAAGTGAAGATTTTGTGTGTTAAAAGAAGTTAGAATACATATAGGGTAAGGTTTGGTGTTGGAAATGTGTTTGAAGGAAGTTTGGAAATGAAAACTTTGGTAAAATGTTTTGTTTTTTGCAATTTTTTTGAAAATCTATGCTGCATTGTACGCCGCCTCAACGCCCATGGGAGTTAAACCTAGAGTTAGTTATGTTCTAAGTATGATTTAAAGTCTTTATATTGATTTAAATTGAATTTCCTTGTAGCAGTAATATATATTCCTTTGAGTTCCTCTATTGATCTTCATTTGAGTGCTTTTATTGGTTTTCTTCATAGCACAGGTACGCAATAACATACTTGATTCTTTGCTTAGGATAGGTATACTTTAAGTTACTTTAATTTAAGAAAACTAAAGAATTGTTTGTATGATTTTCTATTATGCCGTTGAATCCAATTTGGAGAGTGGCACTTTACTATAGGGACATGGTAGTTTAGGCGCTTAGACTACCCTTATCATGATGCAATGACTTTTATAAGTGGTTTAGCGGGTAGTCGATAGGGTATTTAGTATCGGTATAACATTTACTTATTCTTAAAAGAATGTAACATGATTTAATTCAATGTCTTTACAATGGGCTAGATTATAATCCCCCTTAATAAGAGCTTGTCAAATTAACTCAATTAAACTATTTTTTGTGAGTGGTCCGCTCTCCACATACTCACCATACATGAAGGGTTTTATAAACGAATCACTCCACAAAACTTTTCTTTCCACATGGAGGGCCAACCATGAGAGTTTTCCAGTCTAAACACTAACTCTAATACCAATTGTTAGAGTGCAAGTGTAAGGTTGGAAAAATCCCAAATGGAAAATATGAGACTTATGTAAAGGGTTGAAGGAAAACCCATTAACCTAACACCTTAAGGTATTAGGTTATATATGGTATCAAGACCATTTGTGGATCCCTTAGCCCTTTTAAAGAATTCCTTCTCGTTAAAGGCTTCCTCCTCTCCTAACAAATTGGTTTAAGAGCCGATGGTTTAGCTGAGAAACTCCTATGGTTAGCCTTCCACATGGAAAGAAGAGCTTTGTGGTGTGAGCCGTTTGTGAAACCCTTTAAGTATGGTGAGTAGGTGAGGAGCAGACCACTCATAAAAAGCGATTTAATTGAGTTAATTTGACAAGCTTTTATTGAAGGCGAGTATGATCTAGTATATTGTGGAGATTTACACTTGAGGGAGAGATTCGTTAGAGTACAAGTGTGAGGTTGGAAAAATTTCACATGAGAAATATGAGACTTATGTGGAGGGTTTATAAGAGAAAAGACCTATTAACCTAACATCTTAAGGTTTTTTGTTATAGATGATGTTAAGCCCATTTGTGTATCACTTCACAAAGCCTATTTGAAGAATTTCTTCCCATTAAAGGCTTCCTTCTCTCATAATATTTGCAAACAAGTGACTTGTGTTTTCAACAAATATATGACCCATGTCCCTAATCTATTATTAACATAAAGTAAAAAAATACAAGTAATGTATTTGTCGAAAATTAAAACTTAGGTCATTTGTTTACAAAAGTACCAAAACACAGCTAATGTGTTTGTTAAAAATAAAACTCAGCTCGCTCGTTTGTAAAAAAACCAAAATACAGTACGTAGGTCATGTTTTTATATTTTACCCTAACAATATATATTTATAATACTAAAAATGATGAGTTTTAGTATGTTGTTATATTTTTATTGATGATCCTTTGAACCTGGCTAAATAAGTCCTTTGGCATTGTGGAGTGAGTTTGTACAATTGGTAAATGTGAGTTCAAAGACGCTAAGTAACCCTAATGCTACACTTTGATGTAAGAATTAGATCTCAAGAGAGTAGAAAATATAGTCTTTATAAACCCCATGAAATTTTCATAATTTAGAAATCACAATTAGCAATAGTAACATGAGAGTATAGTAATTGCATGTAATTATAAAGTCGAATAGATCATAAATGATACTTTAGAGATAAAACACTTGTAATGAAATGAATTTTATAATATCACATGATAAGTCAATAATTTAAGAAATGGTTAGAGCCAACATTTCAATCAGAGGCGGATGCAGAATTATACGATTTGGAGGGAGGGTTGGACCTTAATTAAGTTAATTTTAAAATTACTTATTAATATTCACTCGCTATTACAATTATATTACATTGTATATATTTATAAGAATTTCATAATAATTTCAATGCGATATTTTTTAAAACTTCATGAAAAGAATCATTCAAATAATAATTAAGAGTGTTTAGTGTATTTCGTAATAGATCATTATATGTTACTTGAAAATTAATTATAAATAAAAAATATAGAGCTAATATTTGTATAAATTTTGCTTTTAATAAAAATAAATAAAAAAATATATCTATATATGATATTTATTCGATACTTTATGTTCATTTTCTTAGTATTACATGTATAAAAAATAATGTTACTAAATCAAATTATATAATTAATATGCAATGTGATTGCTTTTAGTATAAATAGATCATAAAATATACATAGGTGGGATCGTTATTCAATAATTCATGTACATTTAAATAACATTAATTAAAGAAAAAAAGTTACTAAATCTAATTATATGATTAGTTTGCAATAAGATTCAATTGTAATATGAATAATAATAATAATTATTATTATTACCTTCTCACATGAGATTTGAACCCATGACCCCATGGATGTAAAGGTAGACATTTAACTACTATACTACATTTAGTTTTATATCATAATTCTCTCTTTATAATATATATATATATATATTTACAAACATTTAAAAATTAATTTTTCCTGAGTCTGGGGGCTGGACCCTCATTGGCCCCCTTAGATCCACCCTTGATTTCAATATTATAATCATGAAGTAAAAGACAATACTAGGGATGAATCAATAAATTTTAATCTAAACTTCAAGACCCTAAAACTTTAATCACATAGGCTTAAATCTTTATTTTACTTAATTGCGTAAGATTAAAATCTTATATAATAATTGAAAACGATAAATGAAGTACTATAAATAATTTAGAAGTTTAATTCTCAAAGTAGATATTTTCACTTTATGATAGATATTAAATTTGACCTTTTGTAACTAAATATTCTTATAAAATCCTAATCGGGTAAATATAAACCCTAATTTCAATTGCATAAACATAGATTTAAGATATTAACTTGAAATGATAAATAACATATTGTAGGAAACTTGGCGACCAAGTTTCGGCCCTATATCATCACCATTAACAAAATAACTAAAAAATTTGTCTTTTTTCTTCATAAATAACTAACCAAATCATTGTTTTTGTCTTATGTCAATTAAGAGAACTTGAAAATTATCCATTCCATGCATGCATGCATGCTATGAGGAATAAGAAGATAAGGCAATCATTGCTTAAGTTATCTAGATTTGGATGAAATCCATGCATTAATGTGTGAATAGACTTATGTCTATCCAAACTTTGGAATTTATCCTTTCATTTTCAGCAATGGTCAATTACATAAGTAGATCCTTATAGGCTTCTAGCTCAATAGTATTTCAAATAATGATGGCAAACCTTGAAAATAACATCACATTACATTAAACCATCTCAACCCCTTTCATTTTCTTCTTCTTCTTTCCCTTGAAATTTTATAAGGCTTCAATGCTGTGACCTCCATCCATCTTTCATTCTCATTTTTTTTTCAATCTCAAACACGATGTTCTGTACTTCTCATATAATTTCCTAAGTGACATCTAGGTGAAAAACACACATAATCTTCATAATCAAAGCTTTTAAGTAGCTAAGTTGAAAGGTAAGAAAGCTCTATACTCATCTTCATCTACTTAATTTTTTTGAAAATTATAAACTTGATCACCTCATTTTTTTGAGAAGTGGCAGCATTGGGAGGGATAGAGGGATCCATCATCATATGGAACTTCAATCAAGGTAAATCACCCTAAGTTTTATGTTCCTAGTAGATATCATGAAGGAAATCAAATAGAAACAAACTTAAACCTAAGTACATAAGCTATAGGGTTTTGGTTAATATAAGTGACTAAGTAATATGAACAAGTTAAATTGACAAAAAGGAAAATTGAACAAGGATATATATGCATGTATGTGTTATGCCACCTTAGGAAAAGACCATACCATGTTATAAATTTAAGTCATATGACCATCTTAATGATTAGAGTAATATGAGCTTTTGGAAGTAGGAAATAAAAATAAAAAAACCCTAGTAGATGGGATATAATGTCTTGACAACTTTTAGGAAAAATAATACAATGTTACGATCTAAGTTTGTCTTGTAGATATCTTGATATTAAGAGTGACGCAAACTTGTAAACATAACAATTGAGAGAATGAAGAAAATCAAGATGAGAAAACCTAGCCACATGTTTCGACACTAAAGAAAATGAGAAGGAAAGTTTGTTCATTTTGATGAATGATTAGATAATTTAAAATGATCATTTGACAGTTACTTACTTTGATAAATGTAATGATGAGCTCATATGTATACTTATATATTTAGCCATCACAAGAAAAGAAAATATTACGATGCTTTAGTTGTAAAAATTATTTTTATATTGATAACATGATTATTTAATAAACATTCGTTAAGATAAGATGAGAAAAGAAGAAGGAAAAAAAAAAATATATATATATATATATATATGTGAGTGTACATATATATGACATAGCTTTTAAGGAGATATAGAGGAAAGCTTATTGAATTAAATAAATCACATGCAAATACGATTATAGTATTTTAAGAAAGATAGATCATCTTGGTAATTTGAGAAAAATATTCCTACATGAACCATTATGTTTGACCAAGGAGAAAAGAGAGAGAGATCGTGATAATTCTAGGACTACTTATGTGATAATTGACATATCATTATAAAAAACTAAGTTAATGGAAGAAAAACTTACTAATTAAAAAAAATTAAGGAAAATAAGTCACTTTGTGAATATCCATGAGTTTTGAACTAATTGAAAATTAGAAGTCTTCATGTTAAATTGGTTACAAATCATAATATAGTGATAGTTAATGAATTAAAAGAAAAAGGAAATATATAGATATATGTGATTACATGTCTCGGCCCATAAGATTTAGAGGAAGGAAAATAATTATTTTATATGATTTAAATTGATTATTAGAAAGTACGTGAAAAGAGATCTCTAACGCCTATTCATATGCTTAAAACATAGTTAAAGTGAATACATCACACCTAATTTAAAACTGAGTCATCAAGATTAGAATTTAAAGTCATTTAGGGTACTTTTTCTAGCAATTTAAATTTTGTACAAACTCTATTGATTAAATTGAAGAAATTATGAAAAAGTAGTTTTCATAAGCTTCAAAATGACAATTTAAGTGCTAAAAAGGATTAGAAACAAGAAAATGACAATAAGTTTATTAAAACCTAAATTTATGACTCATAGACACAATAGGCACATATATTAACTTATCTCTATAATGACACTGTTATTATATTATTTTAGAAGAGATAGATCAATTTTTTGACTTCCTAGATGATTATTACGATAAGTAATAAAAAACGAACAAGTGAGAAATTCAAATCTATCTTTTTGTTTGTGTTTGTAATATAATGGCACTAAATATAAAGATAATAAAAATAGAATCGTATGTAGGAATATGGGGTTGTGTCCTATTTGGTGGTTGCATTGATTGCTAAATTACCATAATAAACATGAAAATCCATTGCTCATAAATATTTGTTTTTATATTTTTGTTAAGTGTTAGTGAGTTGAGTGATCACATTAATAACCAAACCTAAAACTATCTATCTTTATAATAAATTACCATGCATTGCACGATTTGTATATCTTGCATTATCTTTTAGGTTACCCTACTACGTGTTAACACTTCAGTTCTATAGATTTGCTCGATACTTCATGATGTGATATTCCTAGTTTTACTGAAGGTTTTTTTTTAGTTGTTTTGGTTCCATGGGAACTACTTGGTACCCAAAACAATGCAGCCCATGGTATCAACATGAAGGGAGCTAACACTTAATGGAGTTTCTAATTTCTAAGGGTAAGTTGAGATGATTTAAATTATTTTAAAAAGTATTAAGTAAATGCATGCATGTATTTCTCTTTTATTTGGTTCTTAGTCTCTCCTAGGCATGGTTAACCTCAGACTAGTTTCTGATAATTTTAGAGAGAGGGCACAAATCCATACCTTGTTTGGACTATGGTTATTCAAACTTGTAAAAGTTTCATATGGTTGAGTATTGCATTATATATGCTTGCTAATCAAACTTATTTGTTATTACTTGATGTGAAATATGATCCGATTACTTATTGAGCCATTATTTTACTAATCGCCTTATAGAAATTTTAGGTTCCAAGGAAGTCCTTAACTCGCGCCATCTAGGACTTTTGTGTAGGTACAAGTTATAAAGCTATGGATTAAGGCTTGGAGGGAAGGATTAAGGCTTGGAGGGAAAGATTAAGGAATACAATAGGATTTAAAATATATTTTTAATTATCTTTTGTCATCTTAAACTCAGTCTGTAATTAGTAGTAACTAATAGATATGCATGATACTATCTAATTTGCTATATGACTTATATATTTCCATGTTTCTTATCGAAGTAACCTCGATCCTATTTTCATGTCACTTTTCTTGGAGCAATTTAGTAGATCAAGTGATTGTGACTTACGTTGATGTTCCAATAAATAAATATTGTGGCTAGTTAAGGACATCAATTTCATTCGCAATAACTTGAAACTAGTAGTATACCCCTTGGAGCGTAACGGTCTCAATGGAGGAAGAAGAGATGTGAGTTAATAAAACTGTCTTGACTATTTGAACCAAGGGTTTAGTGAATATTGGGAATGGACTTATCATGGAGAGGAGAGAGAAGCCCCCTTTGTTTTATATATGAAATGATCTAGGATACTAGTCATGCTAGAAAGCTAAATTCATAAATAAAAAATCAACTGGAATTCAAATAATATCGTTTGAATAAAATTTTCACCAAATTACAATTTTGCCTAACTGGGAAATAAATTGTGTAATTTAAAAACACAATAAAATAATTAAAATGAAGTCAATTAAGTGTTTATAATAATAACTAGTGATTGATTTAGATAAAAACAACACTTTCCATAAAACTAAATAAAATTACATATGTGATAAGCATGCTTTTGAGATTGTGCTACTTGTAAAAAATTGGAAAAACCCTACCCTTTCAGGTACATATTCCACTAGAACCCCATTCCTCTCTCTTCTATTCATCTTATTTTTATCTTATTCTTCATTAAACCCTCTTAAAGCAACTCTTGAACCATAAATCCTAATACATGTTTAAGTATTAATTAATTATGTAGGGTTAAGTCGAGATTGGAATCTCATCTTTTATCCTGTTTTCACTAGAGATTGAAGCAAATGAAGAGGAATAAAGAGAAATTCAAGGTGCCGCTATTCTTCAAGAAAGAGACTAAGGTAATTTTTAGGCTTAAATATGAGTTTAAGTGGGTGTTTAAGCTACTTAATGCTTGGTATTAAGATGGGTTCATAGTTATTTGTGGTTTTAACTAATGTAAGCAAAAAAAAAAAAAAAAAAACAAAAAGGTGTACTTAGAAGCCTCTTGAGTGACATATAAGGGGTTTTTGGGTTTTAAAAGATTTTTGAAATCAATGTAATACCCCAAAAATGGTCCTAAGTGGATTAAAGTTGAAATAAGATAATATGGTGTTTTGTATGAAATTATGCCATGAAAGTGCTAGAAAGGCTAGTGACAATAGCTGTTGATTTTCGGTATGATGTGTTTTGCTATGTAATTGAAGATTTATGTGGATTAAATGATGTTTAGGTGTTGAATTTTATGGTTTGTTGGCAAAAATTATGTACATGATGGATCATATATGGTTCACGAAGTGTTTATGGCTAAATCAAGTGGAACAAGTAATTTTTAGATGAAAACCCTGATTTGGAATAGTATGATTAAGTTGCTAATTGAATGTATTTTTTAATGGATTATAATATTCATGAATGATTGGTGGTAGCCTCTGAGGTACATAGTTGGTAAGTTGATAATTTAGGACCTACATGAATCCATTAGCGAATTGGAGCTTCTTTGGACACTTTAATTATTGTATGGGTTGTTTTAAATGCATAATGATGGTAATTAATTAGATAGGCCTTGATTTAGAAAAAAAAAATAGTGAGTATAAGATAACTTGATATACAAGTTATTGGTGCTAACCTTATGACCAGTTTGAAGTTGATTTATTGGATTTAAGTACTTAGAATTATGTATATATAATTTAAATCATGTTGTGGTGAACTCTTATGACTTTTAGTGGATAGATGCATTACAAATATGGTACATAGACAAGGAATACGTATATTTGCCAAATGATATAATTTTGCTAATATTTGGTGAATTCTAATGGTTATCGAGTAACTATGGAATGTAGAGCTTTTGTGTGATTTGAAATATATTGGGAAATATTTTGATGATTTTAGGCATGAGAAGCTAGAAATATAAATTTAAGGATTGATCATGTGAAAAAAGGGACTTATATCTTTGTTGTGGCCTTGTTATGAGAATTATGAGATATGCATGTGTTTTGCAAAATTTTCAATTAGGGGCCGAATCTAGATTTGTATTTTTTATAGGAAACATATGAAATATTTATGCATATGCTTGTTAATCAAATTATACTCTTTATGTATGTAGACCGTTAACATAACATGTCTATGCATAAATATGTGAATTATATACCATAAGATCTAAAATAACACCATAATAAATATATTACATAGCTTAAAATTAAAATATAAATTTTAGTTAATGGTGGCATAAGGAATGTTTTATATTCTCTTGACCAATTTATCTGGTAAATTACACATAAGCATGTTAATAGTGATAATTGTATAAATCTTGAATACTTATATTACTAGATACTTATATAATTGTAATTTAAAGCAATAGAATTATTTTAAATAATTGAATATATCAAATATAAATTAGGTAAATTACACCAGAATGTCACAACGTTTTCAGTGGTTAAAAAGAGGTCACAACATTTGGAGAGATGGGTCAATTGAGGCCACCATTGACACGTGTCAATAGGAGAAATATTTAAAATTAAAACTTAGAAGATCTATCATGTATGACACATGCTAATAATGACCTCAACTAACCTACTTCTCAAAGCGTTGTGACCTCTTTTTAACCACTCAAAATGTTGTAACTTTTTTTTAACTACTTGAAAATGAACTTACTCTCAACATTGTGACCTTCCAGTATAATTTACCCAATATAAATTAAACATAATATGGTAAGAATATGGAATAAATGAAATTAGGACTTAATGGACCTTGATAAGTAATTAATGATCTTAGGTAGTTGACTCTTGATTAATTAAGATTTGGTCACCAATAAAATAGATCACTAATGAGTTGGTTCGCCTTAGCCCATAAACCAACTCAAATGTAAATAATTAATTAAACAATTTGGCTATTATAAAACAAGTGATAAAGATATTGATAGAGACACTTATCTTTCTCAAAGGAGACAATGTATGCAAATGAGCTAAGTCTAAAATAAAGAATCCATAAACTTATAGGCCTTAACATCGGTAATTGCAATAAAAGAAGATGCAAAGTGATGGATTGGTTAATGATATAATAGAAACTATCTTGATATGGATTCTTGGACTTATAAATAGATTAATGTCGGTTTGATTTTCTTAGATAAGGATTTAAGATTTCTTGATTAGCTATACAATAATTGCGTATTGGTTGCTAGGATAAAACTAAAAACTGGACTAATACTTAGACTTGGCTAGCTAATTTGTGTGTTGCTTATTGCATGAGTCCTTGATCCAATGAGAAGCGACATTGGACTAGGCTACAAGTTTCATTGCAGCTTTGGGATGATACAGTAGTTAAACGTCTAAGCCACCAAGAATATGTTATACAACTCCATGAATAGTCAATAGTGGAACTCCACGGTTGGTACGATTGACTAGAGTTGAGACAAAGTTGCAATGATGTTATATGGGGCATAAGACCTCAATAAAGCATTATAATGAATTGTACTTGTTAATGGTTAGTTTTCAATTGAGTGCGATGTTTCAGCATGACTAAAGTGAACCATACTAAATTACTTCTCCTTTTTCCTTTTTTGGCAAGATACTAGAGGCTATTAACCCCTAATACTTGATTTAGACCCTTTTGTTCCTTACTATATTCTTATTGTGCGGAGTCATGATTACTCTTGCATACATGGCTTTTCAAAACGCTTGAAATATATTGTTTGCCTAGCTTTAAATTAAATATCTATACTTGTTGTATATTGCATTAAAATAGGTACGTTTGACATGCATATACGTGTTTAATTATTATCATATTGGGCTTCACCAGTCACTTTTTATCATTTCATGTATTGGATATATTCTCTATGTTGATGTGGACTATGATTATGGAATTTAGGTTTAAGACCAAGGGGTGAGTTGTTAGATGGCAAGGACAAATTTTGATGATTGAGAGTTATATTGACTGGTTTTATGATATTTGAGACACCAACCTTAGGAATATATATATATATATATTAAATCTATGAATGCATAGCTAAATATTCATAACTTGTTTTAAACTTATATTTTGGAAGGACCTTGTCCCAAGCTTTTGATTGCGAACTAAGCTCACTTATTGTTGCCATTGTTAGTTATTCTCAAGGTCTTTGACTTGACCTGGACTTGATGGGTCCCTATTTTGATTTTGGGGAATTAGAATTACCTATCCAAGGGTGGGTTGGTCCCACAATTGTGGACCTTCTGGTTGACAGGGTGGGTTCGGCCCAATAACGGCCCACACATATATATATTTTATGAATGAATTAAAAAAACAAAATTTTAATTTAAAATACAATTTTAAACAAAACAAAAATGAGCATAAGAATATTATAATCTTTAGCCCATTTTTATAAAGAGTTATCAAGGGTGTATAATTATTTATACACAAGCATATCCCACTTGAGTTGAAATATTAATAATATGAGATTAAAATAACACTACAAGAAAGGTTACAAAAGAAAAAGAAGTCTATATTGTTTATAAATGGTTTGTTCTCTTAGTAAAACTCTATATAAAGAATCATACATGATTTTGAATTACATTTATCTTTTGTGTTGTTATCAATAACGCATTAAATATTGTGAACATATAATAATAATTTCCCTTGGCGGGAACTTTATATAAATTAACTAGGCATGTTTTTGAATTACATTTAAGACGTGTTGTATAAAAAATGCATTAAATACTGTGAATGATAATAAATAATTTATGTTTACATGGAAAGTAGTCTAAATATTAAATATTATTTACTTTTTTATTAATTTTTTGCATTCTTTTTTCTTTTATATTTGTTTATATTTCTTTTTTTATAATAAATCATTTTTATTTTATTTAATATTTCTTTTTATGGGACTTAAGTGGACCTGCACAGGTTTATGGGTTTAACCGGTTGACTCACCCATGGTCTTTGGACCTATGTGGGTCCAGCTATGGTTCAAACTCCCTGCCCTGTGGGATGTTTAAGCTATGTTGATGCATAAAATTATTATGAAAAACAATTATTGGTTAAAAGCTTTTGTAAATATCTAAGTCATGAAAAAATAAACGATACTTTATATAAATTTTTATAAATTTAATGATCTCTTGGTTAAAATTTTAATAGAAACTCATCTAACTAATGTATGCTTTACACATATCGCTTAAGTGATATATGTGGTTAAATTGGTACATTATATGCATCTTGCATGTGACAATACACTACGTAAGTATATATAGAAGGGGGTGGACCAATATGAGGAGTAGGGATGGACATGTCCTTTTATCTTTCTTCTTTCTAGATGGTAGTAAGTTGCATGCATCATCTATTGAACGAGTTGTGAGTAGGAGGATGGTAGAGGATGACCTTTCATGTGGTGTCACTAATCATAATGGCTTGTTTCATCCTCTAGCGAGAGGGTCTTTATGGCTTTATCTTGTGTTTGGAGGCCCAATTGAGAAATGACCATCAATATTTCTCTCCTGCTATTGTTGGTGGATGGGCGATAATGAGAGGTTGAGCCTTTACAATTCAAATGTGAAAGGAGATTCATATAATAGCTTGAACATTTAATCCTCACTGAGGAAGTCTGACTTTGAGGTGGTTGACTTGTTGAAGGGTGCTCAAATTGCCTGTATGACATTCTAGTGATATGTAGTGGTGGTTACTAAGGTTATTGGAGAGTTCAATTCGTAGAGTGCTCTAAGGAAGAGTGTGTTGGATTACGTAGGTTCTCTAGCAGTTTTGCTGGGATGGTTAGATTATTCAACCATTGTGATTGAATTGGTTGCCTAATTGAACCCATGGGTGAGAGTTGAGTTTTTAGGCATATGTAGCATCAAAGTTAAGTTAACACTAGAACCTCGTGTTGATAAGCTTGGGCTATAGTTAATGACGGAGCAAGTTGAGCTAGCTTAAGCCTTTGTCGAGTTCTTAAGTAGGGGTACTATAAGTGTAGACACCCCATTTTTGCTTATTTAAGGCTTTAATTTATAGTAAAAATTAAATTATTTTAAGCCCACAAATCACAAAAAAAAAAGTGTATATAAATAAAGAGAAGAAACACTATTATTAATGATAAATAAAAGTTTTTTTTAGCTTGATATAGTACTAATTTTAACTATAAGTTTTTTTTAGATCCAATTAAATAGCCCATGTAAATTGATCTATTTAATTGGACCCATTTTTGAAGCCTTAAATATAATTTTTATGTAGGATAAGTCAATAGCATACATAAGAGAAACCCGAGTTCGATTTTGTGAGGAGGCAAACCACCCTTTTTCTTCTTTTTCTTTTTTTTTCACATGCTCCTATTGGCCAGATAAGGTAAGCAAATATGTCGGCAAGCTGTTAGATGAGGTAAGCGAATATATAAGCAAACGGATAGGTGAGCTGGTTGAGTATCTATAAATACCTAACACAAACATAAGAAAACAACAACAAGAAAAAGAGCAGGAGAATCACAAAAAAATAGAAGAATTCCATACAAATCACAAATATAGAAAAACACTATCAAAAAGCTCAAACTTAAAGTTACATATTGAAGCTTCAAGTTACTCGAAATCATTGAATTAGCTCCGATCAGTCCATTGCTGTAGCGCCACCACCCAGGACTGGAATCTCACCTCGTCATTTGATCTAACCCGCCAAAGCTCCTAGCGTTGATCCCCCTTGTTTCAGTTGTGCATCCTTCGGGTAATTCTCCAATTCTTGTTCCTCTTTCTGTGTTTGTTTTATTATATTTAATAATAACAATAATAGCAACAGAATTGAATGTAAATAAAAAATTGTACTTTCTATAGCTTTGAAATTATAATAGTGTTCCTCTTTTATGATCATCACGAATGCTCATTTGCTATATATATATATATATATATTTATAAATTTTTTACTAATGCTTTCTACTAAATTTATTAATATTGATGTGATGTGCTCATCAGGTATTTTCAGAAAAGTATTGATTGTGTCATAATCTCTTGTGAAAATAGTGAATTTTGTAAATTAATTGTTCTATTTATTAAGGAATGTGATTTTAGTTCATCATTCATTAAAGGGAAAAAAAAGGCCTTTTGACTTAGAAAAATTATTTTTTCATAATCCCATAAAAAATCTAACTTAATTGATTTAAGATCCACAATAAAAATCTAATTTCTTCATTATAAAAGAAAAATATGACTTAACAAATTGTAAGGGAGAATAGTTAAAAATTACTAAAAACAACTAACACACTAAATTTTTATAAAAGAACTACGTATTGTCTGATCCTGATTAGATGGTATGTAGGTTCTTCGGAGCGAGATAAAAATGAAAAAAAAACCCTTATTTTTTTTTAAATTTTATTTTATGGTAAATATTTAATTGATTCATTATTTATTGTAAATATTGTTTAGATTTGTAAACTTTAATGTAAATATGAAAGTCTGTACATTAGTAAAATTTTTTTAAGCATTAAAAGGATAGAATTTTAATTTATGAATTTTAAGCGGTAATCATATGGTTTTAATAGGGTAGCCCCTAAATCCAAAATTCTCTAGTTTAACAAAGTTGGTTCTAAATCAATTTTTTTTATAGACAAGTGGCTAAGTTAGGATCAACCAACCCATTGATCTCACCTTACAATTTTTTTCCGATTTTGATCGAGTGGCGACTCCTACAAATTTTGCAAAAAAGCAAATTTCGTTTAATTCCTAATCGAGGATTCGTATTAAATGAGTTCGAGTTTGATATGGGTCGGATTAAAAGAAATTGAATCGGAAATGAAAAATCTAGACTTGACAGTTTGACGACTCTACTTGGGATGCTTATTTTTTAAGAGGGCTAGCCACATAAAAATTCTTAAATTAAATATCATCTTTTTAATGCTCAATTTTTGTATATTTGTATAATATTTAATTTGTAAATAGTTGTACTAATATTTTTTTCTAAGTGATACAAATATACCCTTTGTAAATAGGAAAAAATGGGGTACGAAAGATTTGTTGAGGGGATTTACAAAAATGTTTTGCTGGATACGGTCAGAACCAGGTCGTCTTAGGATCCTAAGTAGGAGGGTCGCTAGTAAGATTCGGGGGCTATGGCTTTTCCACTATCTAGTTCATGAAATGACCTCGCGCTCTGGTTTAGTATTGATCCACGATATACTAAATCGGGAAACCTCTAGAACCCACCAAATTGTATTAATAAACACGGGTTGACGATTAAATAATAATGGGGCAAACCTTAAGGAGTTACAGTTTCAAATCCTTTTAAAATCTTCCCATTGAAAATTATTTATCTCATTTTTTAAAATGAGGTTGTAACTGAAATGAAAATCTCAGAATTGCCCAATGATTAATTAATTGTGAACCCCTAAATTTACATCCGTGTGAATTGCATAAATAATACGTAATGTGTATAATTTATTGTACTTTGTAAAAAATAGTTTGTTGTTAGTATTATAGTCAATTGTATATAGTTCAAAAAAATAATAAAAATAATAAAATGCTAAACTTGTAAATTATCCTGAATAAAAAAAGATAAATTATTTTTTTACTCATGTAAAATAGTGTACTTCATTGTGATAAAAAAATTATATAATATAATTATCATTAATCTTTTTTTTTCATTTTTTTGTAAATAAATAAATCCTCAAAAAAAAAAAAAAAAAAAACTAAACTTGCAAATACTCTTTACATTATATAGATCATAATAAAGTAAATACAAAACTTGTATATAAACGTTGTTAAAAAATATATAGTAGACTTATAAATATCCATAGATTGTATATAATTCGATCATCCGTTAGATTAGTTCCTCTTCTAGATGGTTATAAGTCATTTTCAATTTGAATCTCTTTGTTATAGGTATTCCACTTCTTTAACTCAAGTCTATCATTTTATAAATGTCAGTCTCCATTTGTGAATATTAAAAAAAAAAAAGGTCATCATTACCTTTTACAATCATTTAAAAAAAAGAAAAAATTTTAATTTATAAAATAGGTTTTGGTTTGAAATTAAAAAAAAAAAAAATCTCTGTAAAGAAATTTCCACTTTAGGTTGTAAACAATCCTTGTAAAATGTGGTTTTCAAATACTTCTTTGTAAATATCCATTATCCTTTCAGTAATTAATATTTAGTTATTTTTAGAATATGGTTTTCTAATAAATTAAAAAAAAGCTTTTCAAAAAAATGAATTTTTCAAAAAGAGAGAGAGAGAGAGAGAGAGAGAGAGAGAGAGAGAGAAAGAGAAAGAAATTTGCTAATAATTAAGGATCCTTTAAATTTTAAGATCAATAATCACTCACTTTAGGCTAAATATGAATTACAAATGAAAAGAGATCAGAAATAGGGGGCAATCATAAGGACTTGATAAGCCACTAATTAGAGGTATTTGTCAGGCTTAATTTTTAAAATATAAACCCAATATAAAATGAACATTTAGTGAATTAGCTTGAGGCAAACTAAAAGAATGGATTATTGATAACCAAGAAAAATATCTCATACAAAAAAAAAAAAAGTTTAAAATGATAAGAGGCAAAACAAATCCTAAACGCTAATCCTAAACACTTGAGAGCAGAGTGACATTAAAGGGAGGACATTGGCTCATTCCTAAAAGGAGGTCTGCCTTGAATTTGATACCTGGGCTAAAATGATATTAGACATTTATTTCAATATCCCCAATACATTTATCCTTTGCCAATCCATTGAGCCTATTAAGGAAGTACTTTAAAAGTAAACCCTTGCAAGAACCACCCTACATTGCGGCACCCCATAATGAGGCAATTTGGAGGCTATGGTCATTAATAAGAAGAAAAAAGGATTAACTAATATGTGCTTGCCCTAGTTGTATCAATTCAAGAGCAATCAATTGATATAAATAATTCATTTCCTTTGAAAGGAAGAAGAGACTTTATTTCGAAATCATACACAACCCATACACTTTGAGTTATAAGTCATATAATGAAAGTTAAAGAAACATAAATTAACTTGAATTCATGTTAAAAAAAAAAAGAAGAATAAGAAAGAGAAGCAGAAAAGAAAAGGAGGAAGAAAATGAGATTAGAAAAGAAAACCAAAAAAAAAAAAAAGAAGAGAAAAGGAAAATGGAGAATATTCAAACAAGATGATAATGCCTAAGGATTGGAAGCACATGCTTAAATCCCAAACCACCCAAACCTATCAAAACTCAATATCCAAGGTCTATAATATATTTATATCATAGACTCACCCACAATACTATCCTTTTAGAGACTCTTTAGACCATAGGACTTGATTTATTAATGCTCTTAAAACTAGGGATAAGCGCATTATTAGTTTGCCTTAAGAGTTCTTGACTTTTAAACTCATGAAGTGTTGACCCTTTTGATTGAAGCCAAAAGCCTATATTACGGTCCAAAAAGACTTGATAGATTGACTAATGTGTATCACTTACAAGTCGAATCATAATTTTTGGAATCCGAGTTAAATGTATGAAAATGAGCCCAATAAAGTGTGAGGAAGTCCTCTTGGACTAGACAATTCAAAATGAGATAACTAACCTGATAAGAAAATCACTCACAAGGGCATAGAAAATCACTTGTCCCAATTTGAAAGGCATCTACCTCAAGTTTAAGAACTATTTGCCCTAAAGTTGAAGACAATGTCCTAATAAAGGAAAATCAACGTCCTAAAAAGAAAAGTTTTGCCCCTAATGTTTGAAGTTTTTTAATGAGAAACCTTAAGCGGTTTAGTAGTCAAGCCTAAGGCTGAACTAAAACGAGTGATCAACGGGGTAAGCCCGATGCGTAAACGATCTAAAAGGATCCTCACTTATTGGCGACTTTTCCAAAAGTAAAAAAAAAAAACCTTCTCAGAAGGTTGTAAAAAAAAAGATTTTTTTTTTAAAAAAAGGAAAGAAAGTAAAAAGAATTTTTCAAAAAAAAAAAAATCTTCCCTCAAAACTTTTCTATAATTTTTTTTTTCAAAAAAAAGGAGAAATTTTTTGCTTAAAAAGTTTTCAAAAAAGAAAAGAAAATTAATAGAAGGAAAGAATAACTTTTTTAAATAAATGCATTAGCCCAAACATTTGAATTTTTTTTATCAAAAATGTTTCAGTCTAGAAGATTTCATCAAGTCAATTATTTCTTAGGATCGCTTGCTCGAAAAAGCGCTGTTTTAGTTTTTGGATCACCTACTTGAAGGAGCATTATCCAGTCAAGTATTAGGATCACCTGCTTAAAGGAGCGTTGTCCTAGTTTTCCAATCACGTGCTCGAAGGAGTGTCGTCCAGTTAAATATTATGATTGCCTGCTCAAAGGAATACCGTCCTAGTTTTTGGATCACCTGCTCGAAGGAGCATCATCCAGTCAAATATTAGGATCGTCTGCTAGAAGGAGTGCTATCTTAGTTTTCAGATCACCTACTCGTAGAAGCATCATCCAGTCAAGTATTAGGATATTTGCTCGAAGGAGCGTTGTCCTAGTTTTTTGGATCACTTGCTTGTAGGAGCATCGTCTAGTTGAGTATTAGGATTACCTTCTCGAAAGAGTGTTGTCTTAATTTTTGGATTACTTGCTCGAAGGAGCGTCGTCCAGTCAAGTATTAGGATTGCTTGGTTGAAGGAGCGCTATCTTAGTTTTTGGATCACTTGCTCGTAGAAGCGTCATCCAGTTAAGTATTAGGATCGCCTACTCGGAGGAGCGCTATCTTAGTTTTTTGATCATCTGCTCGAAGGAGCGTCATTCAGTTAAGTATTAGGATTGCCTGCTCAAAGAAGCACTATCCTAGTTTTTGGATCACCTGCTCGAAGGAGCGTTGTCCAGTTAAGTATTAGGATTGCCTGCTCGAAGGAGCACTGTTCTAGTTTTTAGACCACCTGCTTGAAGGAGCATCGTCCAGTGAAGTTTTTAGGATCGCCTGCTCAAAGAAACGCTGTCTTAGTTTTTGGATCACTTGCTCGTAGGAGCATCGTCTAGTTAAGTATTAGGATCGCCTGCTCGAAGAAGCCATGTCCTAGTTTTTAGATCACTTGCTTGAAGGAGCACCATCCAGTAGAGTTTTTAGGATCGCCAGCCCTAGTAGCACACTTGTACCATATCTAAGTCAAATGCCAGCTCAAGGAGTGCCTTTCCAAGCCAAATGCTAGCTCAAAAGGCGTGTTTGTATCAAGATCATAGGCTAGCTCAAGGAGCATCTCTTTAAGTGAAGTGCTAGCACAAGAAGCACATTTAGGTTGTTTGTCCTAAGTCACGAAAGAAGTACGATCAAGGAAAGTTCATCATCTAGCCATAATCCCCAATGGACATATCGCAAAGGCATTGCTTCTACTTCCAAGTTTGCCATAAGTTTTTAAAAGAAAAAGGATCTCTCTTTTTATTTTTGTGGCAAATTTTTTTAATAAACTTCATCACTAAGAGGGGCAGCTGTAGACACCCCATTTTTGCCTATTTAAGGCTTTAATTTATAATAAAAATTAATATTATATTAAGCTCACAAATCACAAAAAAAATTGTATATAAATAAAAAGAAGAAAAAAATATTAGTAATGACAAATAAAAAAACGTTTGGCTTAGTATAGTACTAACTTTTATTATAAGTTTTTTTTTGGACCCAATTAAATAAGAAATAGCTCACGTAAATTGGTATATTTAATTGGGCCCATTTTTGAAGCCTTAAATATAACTTTTGTGCAAACTATAACAAAACACAGACCTGTAGCTTGTATGGATAAGTCAGTAGCATGCATAAGGGATACTTGGGTTCGATGAGGTAAGCGAATATATCGGTGAGCGAGTAAATGAGCGGTAGGTAAGCACGTTGAGCATCTATAGATACCTGATACAAACATAAGAAAACAACAACAAGAAAAAGAACAGGAGAGTCACAAAAAAATACAAAATAATTCCATATAAATCACAAACATAGAAAAACACTGTCAAAAAGCTCAAATTTAAAGTTACATATTAGAGCTTCAAGTTATTTAAAATCATCGAATTAGCTCCGACCAGTCCACTGTTGTAGCCACCACCCAGAGACAGGAATCTCATGTCGTCATTCGACCTAACCCACCAAAGCTCTTGTCGTTGATCCTCCTTGTTCTAGTTGTGCGTCCTTCAGGTAAGTCTCCAATACTTGTTCCTCTTTCTGAGTTTTTTTATTATATTTATTTATAATAATAGCAATAGAATTGAATTTAAATAAAAAATTCTGGTCTAGTATATATACGTATATTGAAAATTTACTTTATATAAATTTGAAATATATAATAGTGTTCCTCTTTTACGATCATCACAAATGCTCGTTTACTATATAGTTTTTTTTTTGTGAATTTTTTACTAATGCTTTCTCCTTAATTTATTAATATTTATGTGATGTGATCATCATGTATTTTCCGAAAAGTATTGATCGTGTCATAATCTCTTGTGAAAATAGTGAATTTTGTAAATTCTTGATATAAATTGTGTTGTTTATTAAGGCATGTGATTTTAGTTCATCATTCATTAAAGGAAAAAAAAGGCCTCTTGACTTAGAAAAATTATTTTTTCATAATCCCATAAAAAATCTAACTTAATAGATCTAGGATCCATAATAAAAATATAATTTCTTCATTATAAAAAGAATATGACTTAATAAATTGTAATATAAAGATAAATATTTTATAATGAAGGGCAAATGTATCATTTGTTATAAAATAAGAGAGTTCTATGGTCAACCCTAATGGGATATTATTATTAACCCTCACATTAATGATGGTAAAAAACCCTAGATAAGTGGGTCTCTCTCTAGTTTTTTTCAATTAATCATTTAGGGTAATATTTCTTATAAGGTTCTTTTCATATGTTTGAAGGAGATTCAAGATCTAATGAAGAAATCCTAAAGTGGTTAAGAGATTTGTGGTTTCGATTTAAAATAAAGGTATGATCTTTATTATAGTTTTCTGATTTCTAAGATTTATAGATTATAGGAATATTATTATAGTTATTAAGAATAGTTAATTGATTGATTTAAGGTTTTTGTTTCAAATCAAGATCTGTAAGTTTTAGGTAAGTAATGATCCATCCGATCTTGTCGTTAAATGAAATTTTATTTGTTGTTGTAAATTGAATTGTTAATTGGAGATTTTATATATATATTGAAGGAATTGTGGAGAAATTAGAAATTGAGGAGAAAGGTGAGTTTGAAGGTTTCATTGAATTATAAACAAAGGAGACATGTGTATTAATCTCTTTTCGTAGATCTATGATTAGGGTTATAGATCCTTTGAATAAGGTTATGAAATTAAGGATTAGGGTTTAATTATGTGTTGCAATTGGAATTGATTAAGATATGCTGTTGATCAGGAATATTTGTGGGATTAGGGTTCTATTCTTTTAAGAAGATCTGTTGGTGGATTAGAGTTTGGAAGAGAATTCAGGTACGATCATATCTTGTTTGCTATTTGTGCTTATAAGATTAGACATGCATATAAATTGAACTAACCTTTGCAGGATTTTAAAAATTATATGCTGCTTGTATTTGGTTGCGGTTAGTAAAGACCACAGTGTGATACTAATGCTGACAACCTGATGATCCTTGTGTAGCGGTGTCCCGAGTGGAGTTGCACCTAGAAATGATTTCGGTATATTAGGAGTCGTTATCAGCTTAATTGTGGAATGCAACTATATATATATATATATATATATATACTATTTTATACTATGGTTTTCATCGAGGTCATGAGTTACTCTGGGTTTAGGATTAGTTATGAATAGTCCTAAACTGTGCTGCTTGTTGGTTAATCAAAAGATAATAAATCTATGGGTGTTGCATAAGCTTATGATGCATGTGAATTTGCTTTATGTGTGTTCACGCGTTGTTTGTGCTTGTAGGATTAGACATGCATATAAATTGAACTAACCCTTGCAGGCTTTTAAAAATTATATGCTGCTTGTGTTTGACTGTGGTTAGTAAAGACCACGATAGAAGTGTGATATTAATGTTGGGAACTTGATGATCCTTGTGTGGTGGTGTCCCGAGTGGAGTTGCATCTGGAAATGATTCTGGTAGATTAGGAGTCGTTATCAGCTTAATTGTGGAACACAACTATATATATATATATATACTATTTTATACTATGGTTTTCATCAGGGTCATGAGTTACTATGAGTTTAGGATTAGTCATGAATAGTCTTAAACTGTGCTACTTGTTGGTTAATAAGAAGATAATAAATTTATGGATGTTGCATAAGCTTATGATGCATGTGAATTTGCTTATGTGTGTTCATGCGCATGTGTGTGTGGTATGGCGTATTGGGCATTTTCACTCAATCCTTTATTTTTCAGGTGCAGGTGAAGATGATGTTGGTTGAGAATTGTCTGGATATACGGTGTTAGTAGATTTGACTTTCTTACTGGTGACTAACAGATTCTGGATGAAGAAGAATAGAAAAAAAGATCTTTGAAAACCATACAAAGTATATAAAGTTTGTTTAGATTATTATTGAAGATGTTTATAAGATAAGTTGTTATATTTTGGATTTTATATAAGTGCTTTTGGAAAATATCAATTTATGTTTCTAAGAGATGAATTGTAGTAATGATAAATTCAAGTAACATTTTATGTGAAATTTGGAGATAATTATATTTGTTGTTTAATATTTTATATCCTTAGCGTGTCCTTTTTAAGAGAAGGATACATGGCGAGTTATAATGTTGTTAAGTTAGGGCGTTGCATAAATTTTAAGGGAGAATAGTTAAAAATTACTAAAAAACAACCAAGACACTAAATTTTTATAGAAGAACTATGTGTTGTTTGATCCTGATTAGCGGGTACATGGGCTCTTCCGAGCAACATAAAAATGAAAAAAAGACCATTATTTTTATTTTATTTTATTATGAATATTGAATTGATTCATTATTTATTGTAAATATTGTTTAGATTTGTAAACTTTAATAACAAATTATAAATATCAAAATCTATACATTAGTAAGTTTTTTTTTTAGCATTAAAATAAAAAATCTTAATTAATAAATTTTAAGTGGTAACCATATGGTTTTAATAGGATAGCTTCTGAATTCAAAACTTTTTGGTTTAACAAAGTTAGTTATCAATCAATTTTTTTTTTTTACAGACTAGTGGCTAAGTTAAGATCAACTGACCCATTGATCCCAACTTATAATTTTTTCCTGATTTTGATTGGGTGGTGACTCCTACAAATTTTTCAAAAAGCAAATTTCTTTTAATTTATAGTCGAGGGTTCGTATTAAATGAGTTCGGGTTTGATACGGATCGGATTAGAAGAAATTGAATTAAAAATAAAAAATTCAGGCTCAACAATAAGTGACTCAGTGTGGTGAGTTAAACTGGAGCGGTTTCATGGAGTTTAGGTTGATCTATAGGAGAATCATTAAGGCGAGTGAGACTGTGCCGGGTCTTGGTCGAGCCTTGTGAAGCTGGGAGGTTGGTAGTAAGTTGTGATGTGCTTGGTCTTTGCTGAGCTTTGGCAAGTTGGAATAGGTTTGTGCTAGGTTATCCGCGAGCTCTGGTTGAACTCTAAAGGGGTTGCCTTGGCAAGCTAGACTATGCTAGGTCTTAATTGAACAAGTTGTTAATGTGACGAAAAAAGTCACCAATTTCGCTTTCTATTTAGGAAAACAAGAATTTTTTAAATGCCAAAAGATGGCTGCTATCATATTCTATATATATAAACATGTATGTGATGTCTTTTATTTTACATTATATTCTTTTATATTTATATCTATATGCATGTATTCATTTATTCCTTATTTTATTTTTCATATATACATTTTTGTTTTTTATTTTTATGTTTATTTTTTTTATTTTTATATTCGTTATTATTGTTGCATGTATTTTATAAGTTACGTAAATAAAATAAAAGAGGAAAGGATAATGAACTTACTTAGAATGGAGAAATGAGAATGTAATCTTGGAGCTGGTTAGACTTCAAGTCACAAATTGGATAGGAAAGCAGTGGTCGACAACAGTGGAGACTTCCTTGGCGTAAACATGACTTGATAATTGAACCTTCATCTTCCAGAAACTGCCGGCACTGTTTGGATGTTTATTTTTTATTTATATTTATATTTATAGTGAAATGATATATATAAATATATTTGATTTATATTTATATTTTATTTATATTTGATCTATTTAATCTTTTTATGAAAACTGTAAACTTTTTTTTTATGTATATCTATTTCTTAATAAATAATTTGTTAGAAAAAAATTTTAAAAAAATATCTGTACCTGCTAAAAAAGCTAAACAAACAGATAATATGGTGGTTTTACTAAATATCAGCTACAAAAAGAAAATTTCATAAGGAAAATTCTTGAGCTTGAAACACCAACACAAGCAAGCAATAAGCTTTCATTTGTATATACAAGTGTTTGTGAGTGATTGTTGATTGTGTGAATGAGCTTTGGGGGGCCTATTCATTGGATTTTGAAATTCAATTTCAAAAAATCCAATCTTGATTTTCATTTCTAATACGATTTATTACAGGTCGTGTCAATAATTTTTTATTTTGTTATGATAACTTGTTTGAATTAAAAAGATTTGTTGACTTGAGACCTTATCTCTTTGTTATCTTGCTGGAGAGAAATCCGCATAGGTAATTTTTTTTTTTTCAATTTTTCTGGTTTGTTTGTGATAATGTATAGAACATATTTAGCTTAGAAAAGGTTCTCAACTAATTGTATCTTAGGATATCTATGAGATTTTACCATTATTTTGGTGAAATCTTATAGGAAATCTATCGTACCCTGTCTACAATCCTAATATAGTAATATGAGTTCCACCAATTCCAATGCCCCATGATACCTACAGAAACACCCATAAACCCATATCGACCACCATTTACTTGCGAGCAACACCAATAATCATCATTTCTACCACCTTGAATGCCCCTTCACCATCAACCACCATTTTCTAGCTCCTGTTTCAACTTCCGCCATGCAGATCGCTCATAATCACCATCCAAACCCACATCCCCACTATTTCATAAATCGTTAATTAAGGTTCACTAACTGTCACGAACAACCACGACCCTGCTTACTCGAATTACTGTACCTTACCCACTTTAATAGTTCCCTTAAATTATGCGTTGCTGTGAAGATAATTTATTAATAGATCATGGAGACTTAGCAAGCTTGGTTCATATGGTTTTTGAGCTTTGATTATTGCTCCTGCAGTGGTATGAACTTCATATTAATAGTAAATTTCTGAGGTCTAATATGAATTAAAAATTAAAGAAAAAGCTAAAATTCGAGGTCCACTTAGTTGAAAGCCAGTGAGTAGTGAAGTTAACGAAAAAGCTTCATTAGCAGTCATGTCAATTTCACTTATACTTTAAATTTAATCACCAATGGAAAGCATATTAGAAATATGTAGAACCCTCTAACATGCTTGCTACCTCAATTAAGTTAACAACTGACCTTTTCCCTTGTCTTTTCGATTCATTTAAAAAACATTAAACGTATAAATTAGAGCTCTCAACATTTTCTTTGGTGGATTGGTAGTAGTTGCAAACAATAAAGAATTCGAGCACTTGGATCTAGTTAATAAGCAAACACAACCTAGAAAAATAGTGCTTATAAGAGACACGAAAGTGACTCTGTTCTTGACTCTGAGTGCTCAAATCTTATTGAGGAGCTACATTCCTATTAGCTTCTTGTTCTTAGACAAACAAGATATAACAAAAACTTTACATCCTCCATTCTAACCTACTATTTTTGACTTGTAAACTAAAGAAATCAATATAACACCCATGTACAGCCACTACTTGAATCATTATATAGTACCAAGAAGTGCAATTATCCCTTCTTCAATGTGAAAAACATGTTGTAGAGGGCCATTTCGGTAATTAAGCTTTTGGCCCAATTTAATGTCACGAGCTGGTATTCTAGGCTAGTGACATGGCTTAGAAGACTGAGTCCAATACGAAATGTCGTAGGGAGATTAGGCTTGGTAAGCTCAGAACAGGGAATATCTTCTTGGGTTGATTTGGGCTTTATTTGGCTAAAATAGGGCTTAATCAAAATAAAATAAACCTATTTTTATTTTATATTAAAGTTGGATTATTTTAATAAGAAAATGGGCTCTATTTTATTATAAAAGCCCTCATTCTATTCCAAGCCTATATCTAAAGCTCATGCCCACATACATAAAAGAAGGAATGAATTTTGGTTGTCGGATTCATGGAAGAGATCCAATGGTTGCAAGCAATGCTTCATCTTAACCATTCATCTAGAAGTCATCCAATGGCTACTACTAGCCTCCAACATCTAAAATGATGCTTCTCCTCTCATTTAAGAGGATTCTATAGATTGCTAAGATTGAGAAGCAACACAAATACTTTGTTAAAACATCTCCAAGAAATATAAAAGCACCTATTCTACCAAGAATGAGTCAAGAACAATCAAGTCTACTTAATTTGGTCTTTTATTACACCCACACACTCGAGAAACTGAGTTTGCCTATTCCTCCTCTCACACCTCTCTCTATGATATCCTACATGTGTCATCAGTTCAAGACTTCTCTCAGGTCGACCGCCACGCATATTACGCGTAATCGGCCAGCTACAGTAACCCCACCATACACATGTATTGTTGGTGTTGTAGACTTGATCTACGAAGAACCGGAGGTTTTTAGCTATGTCTTGGCATGACTCTTAGTTGCTAAGATCAAATCAATGCGAAAACTAGTGTTCTTTCATTTGCATGCAAGTTTAAGCACATTATTATGCATCTTGTGGAAAATTTACGCAGATTAGAAAGTAATTAGGTGTTTTATTGCACAATATGGATTTTTTTCAGTATTTTAAATCAATTAATTATCCACGCATGAAGATTGATACATTCCTGAGCGCGAATTTGAAAGTAAACATGATGAAAAATTGATGTTGATTCTTGAGGCTAATTGATGAATTGCATGAACTCTTGGTTTGGAGTTTGACCTTTACAATCATAAACCTTGTTGATTGAATCCGTTATTGCATATAACTTTCTATATGGATGTTAAATGTTAAGATTTAGATGTCGATCTTGGTATTAGCTTGAATAATGATGTGTTTTTGAAGACTTTTGAAATTTCATGCATTATCATGTATACAAATGAAATTTTTATCTTATTTGAGATTTTCAAATGTATTTTCTACATCAATGGGTTTCATCAACATGTGAATGAGTTATATGTGCATTCATGTGGGTTAGATCATTTCTTTAACATGGATTTCCACACACAAATTATTGAAGTGTTAAAATTGAGTTGATTGATTCATCATGTGAAACTAGCCAAGACATTAGAATTTTTTTGTGCTAGATCCAAATTAATTAGATCTCCTTGTGCATATAAGCTGCTAATCTTAACGTTAACATATATGTTAACGCTTGTTTTCAAATGCGAGGTAAGATTTTAGTTGAGTTAACATAAGTTATGTGGTATGTGTAGAATCCCACGTGAAGATGAATGAAGTAATTTTGACTAAGAAGATCACTTAATTTTCATACATGATTACTTATGGCTAGGTTTGCTCAAGATATGAGAATGCAGCTTGGGTAAAATGCCCTTAAGAGTATGTTTTTTGACATGTGAGTGGTCTGTTTTGCTCTTGAGGGTAACTTCGTCCTTTGGTGAGATCAATCATCCTACATAGTCTCACCTAAGTGAATGTGGCTCATTTGTGCTTGGTACGCATTATTATTGAGCTTGTTTGCTTGGTTTTTTTAAGTATTTGGCTGCTTGGTATTTCAAGCTTAGTTGCACATGACTATCGTCATATTTTTTTTTTGGTTGAACTTGTAAGTGTGATTTGTACTAAATATGCCCCGTATGCATGTTTATGCTTAGCTGCTGTTGTATGCACACACATAAATATATGCTTGTGTAATTGCTTAGCTAATGTTTGATATTGCTTGTGGTCATCCATAAAATAACACTGCACTTAAAGGATCCAAGGGTTACTGTTTTCAAGCTTGGATTCACTTGGTTGAAATGCTTGATTTAAAAGTTAGATTTTAAGCATATATAATTGCATGATTATTCTTGGGTTGCTAGTCTTTATGACTTGGTTTAGAGTTATATTATATATAGTACGTGAAGTTTATTGCAAACCTTTAATTGGTTTAGGATTGGTATGCTTAATTCACTAATTTATCAATTTAGAATTGTTTCCAACTCATCATCTCAGTTTAGGATTGGTATACCTAATATGCTTACTTGCTAGCTTAATTACTCAATATGTAATTGTTTCCATATGAAATATGTGGGATTAAGATGTTGGGTACTATTGCATTTCATATGCTTCTAGATATCATTTAGGTTTTAGGCTCCATATTATACTCATTTTTTTGATATGGTAATGAATTAACTGTTATTTTATGCCTATACTTATATATTGTGATTATATTTGTTTTCACTCATTTAGCTTAACGGTATGCCAGAGGTACGATTATTCTAAATAAGAAATAGATGTGCCATTGTTGCATGAGGACTTAGTGTACAAGCGGAAAGGGGAAATCTGTGAAATAAAATAAGATAAATATAAGTGTTATCCCTAGTGCTATGTTGTAAATCTAATGCAAATCATAGTTCAAAAGTAAAATTGCTAAATCCCATTGGGAAATTGCTTCCTCTTGGTTAGATGCTTATGTAATTCATTATGGGCTTCAATCATGAGAAGAGAAGAGACTCAACTAATAACAAGAGTTCATGTTGGGTCTCATATGAAACTGATGATCCATTCTCCATTTGACCATACCTATATACATATAAAATTTGGGTACTTCTTTCTATCTTTACTAGATCTCATCTTAAGAATTTCTCTTTCACAAAAGCATCTTTTATATATATGTATACACACACGATAAGGAACAAAGTAGACTTCTTATAGTACTTTAAACAAGAATGGATAGTATTGAAAATAATATATAACAATTTTAACATTGTTTTAAAATAAACATTACAATAACAATAATACATGAGCTGCCACACTAGCTAGTTCATAAGTATACTCTGGATGGATTTAACTCTAGCTTTAACTGCATCACAGGTTTTCTTCTCCGATTGATTTAATGGATGGATTTTTTTTAACCTTCATTGCTTACTTTGGGGGGCACTGACATGAGTGCTAGTAGGCATAACCACTTCATTGATCTTTATAATGGCTAAGAATGCGAGTCGATATAAAACCACCATTCCCATCAATATGGCTAGATCAACCCACTTTGAATATTCCATTTCCACTTGCCATATTTGTCTTAGAATTTGATCACCACTAATGTTAGGTGTTTCTCTTAGTAGACTAGGAAAAGTTAATCCCTCAAACTCGTTCTTGAATAATCCTTGGTAGGCGTATTTATGGAAGGAAATATAGTACAAGGGGTACCTCCAGAAAGGTTTAGGGAGATCGTTTGGTAGTCTAAAATATCCGCCAGCTAACATCATAACACCTTGAAGTCCTGCTCCTGCAATGATGCCCATCAAGAAGTTTGGAACTACACTGGCCACAATCATCATCAGACTCTCAACTAACATCATGCATACAAATAGCATCAAAACAAAGTAGAGGAAACATTCAAATCCATTGTGAAGTCCGGATAGAAAGTATGTAATTGCTCCATTAATAATGGATATCAACATCAAATATGAAATGGATGAGAGTGTGTTGCTAAGGACGAATGCAGTAGTTCCGTAATGTCCATTTAGTCTTTCACATGTGAATACCTGATGTTTGACAAACAAAAGTATAAAATTCATTACCAATACCCTTTAGGAGGTGAACTTGTTAAAAAAAATGATATAATTTAAATTCACAGCCATTACTTTAAAAGTTTAATTTGTTAGATATAACGCTTATATATATATGTATATATTGATTAATATTGCCCTTATTTTAAGACTTTGATTGATGCACATCAAGTTGAGCAGTTAATTACATAGAGGTGAAATGAATATGGTTTCCACATAATTAGTTGTACTAAAAAATAAGTAAGCAGTTAACTTAGAATCTTATATACTAATACCATGATAAATTCTTAATCCACAACTAGTACTCAAAAGCTCTTTTTGGACTGTCGCTTTTTTTTATCTTATCTATAGTTGTTTTGTTTCTGATTTGGATCTATATGAAATTTGGTGATTGAAAAATCATATAATTTGCATCTTATTTCTTTCTGTTTTAAAGCTGATGTTTGACAAAATATCTTATGGACTTTGGTAAATCAGTGATAAGGGAATGGAATTTATGGTGAAAGTTCACATATGGTGAAGGAAAAAAAAACATATTTATTAAAAGAATAATATTAATTGTTTTTATTCTTTAAAAATTCAATGAAGTAAAAGGTAAATATGTCCAATTTCATAAGAGTTTCTTGGGTAGTTAATTTTGTAAGAGTAGTAAATAAATACACATATAACTTTATCCTTTTGAAATTTTTTTATAACACACGACTATACAAGATGGTAGGGGGAAAAATGGGAGGTAAAAAGAAAAAAAACAAAGAAAGAAAGATGGGAGGTAAATGAGAAGCCTTTTAAATGTGGTTTGATTTTAATTCATTGGTTGTAAAGAATTCATGGAAATAGAAATTATACCTTCATGTCTTCCACAAAAGAAGGAAATCCACCAATTGCCATTAATGTCAAGTAAGTAGCTACAAACATAATCATGGACCCTCTAGCCTGGAAAAAACCAAAAAAGTTTTCTCAAATTTCTTTGGCATAGTGATGATTTGGAATTTTAATCATCACCCAATAAAACTAACCTGAATCGATTCATATGTAGATCCCATCTTGTAGTATATGGATCCTAAGCCAAATGCTAAAATGATATAAACTACAAACCGCAACCGGTAGTAGCCCCAGTCTCGGAACATGTTGAGAGAAGATCTACTTGTAAGTACATAACATTGAGTGATGAAGCTCGCTCGACTTCTCTCCTTCACCAATTCCTTATAATATATAAAGCATTTCACAACTATCAAGTTAATATATACAATAAACCTAGATTTTGGATTTAACTTTTTTTTTTCTTTCCATTTTTTGGCCAGCATATTAGATTTAATTTAAAGTTCAAATAAACTAAGTTTGGAGTGGTTTTATATTTATTGTTTAACATTAATGAATGAATGAGAAAAAAAGTTGAATCTGACCACTACCTTTCTACAAATTTTCTCTATATGTTGATGAACTTCTTTGTGAGTAGTAGATGAATGGTATGATGTCACTAGAGTTTTAATCGCTTCCTCTGCTCGAATGGTTCCATTTCGACCTTGTTCCACATCCTAGATGTGAAATTTGTCAATTAGATAGGAAAATTATGATGAGGACAATTAAATCGGTAACTATGATATAATAAATAAGTATTACTACATAAAAAAAAATTTAACCTCTTCAAAGTCCTTGTTTATAGTTTTTAGGAAGTGATCAGATGGGTTCTGGAGAGATGGGCAAGGAAAGCCATTTAAAGCAAAAAACTGCATTCAAATAAGCAAAAAATCATTAGACCTTGAATAATCATAATATTGCAATAATCATAGTATGACCTTGAATAAACACCATTTGTTTAGTACTGACATGGTTTGCCTCAGAAATTGGTCCAAAGTATACTGTTTGTCCATATGAGAGAAGGCAAAGATTGTGAAAAAGCTGGAAAACTTCACTACTTGGCTGATGAATCGAGGTGATGATGGTTCTTCTAACACCATTATCTCTTCGACCCAAGCTGGCTATTCTACTCATAACATAATAAGAAGAAGCGCTATCAAGTCCACTTGTTGGTTCATCGAGAAGGAGAAGTTTTGGGCGAGTTAAGATCTCAAGGCAAATGCTTAATCTCTCTTCTGCCCACCACTTAGTCCTTTTGAAACCCAACCTCCTCCTATCCTAGTATTCATAGCATCTTGTAGCCCCATTTGCTTGATTGTTGCTTCTGCTCTTTCCATCTTCTCAAGTTTTGTCATGGAGCTGGGTAACTGAAGTTGAGCCGAGTAGTATATAGCTTCTCTCACAGTTAATGTTGTGATTAATGTGTCATCTTGCATCACATAAGTCTGTGAATTGGCAGTGATGATGTTTTGGAAACATTAGATGAATTAGGCTAACACAACAACAAGAGATAGGAGAGAGTAAGATGCATGTCATGGTTCAGCATATAATGCCGCAATACTAGGTAAAAAAACCATGGGAATTAAAACAACAATTTACCATGGCAAAAACAAGGGGAGAGTACAAACGAATTACAATGATTCTTTGATTTCTCAGGAATCCTCATTTAGAATTTCAATTGAATCTCAAAAAATGAAAAACAACTATTTAAATAATAGATCATCTAGCAAATCTTTTATAATCCCTATTTGTAGACCGATGGAGCAAGTAAACATAATTATAAAAACATAAGCACAATATAAAAAAGCTGAGTACATTGCTGTCTGGGGTTAATTGACCAATGGACTATTAGTCAATCGAACCCATTTAGGTCAATCCAATTAGTAATCTTGCCATAAACTTAGTCAACCAAATGACTTCATGTTGCCTCGATTGACTGAACATATCTGGAAGCACCAAATTCCCGACTTGTGTCGGGTTTTACAATATTTTATATCAAGAATACTAATTAATGATGCCACTTTTGGAGACTAATTAGGATGTGGTTGGGAAAATTACACTAGAAAGATATCAACAATGGATGTAAATTTAAATAAAGAATCCACAATTTAAGTGTTATATAAAATGATATAAATAAGAAATTAATATTATAAGAGGGTGACAAATAAACACAAAAAATATAAGGCTAACCTTTTTTTTAACCATCTAAAATGTTAGTCCTTTATCTGTACTACTTTCCGTAACGTTGATCCACTTAGACGTCAACGTTTTCTGGTATAATTTTTCTGGAAATGATTTGATTGGATAAGACATGCAAACACTAAAATTCCTTTTTACTCACTGAAGTTCCATAGGCTAAAGTCTGTTTCCGGCCATTCACTAGAATATCTCCTGATTGTTTTGCGTTTGGGCTTAATCTTCCTGCAAAATGAAACCAACTTGCTAACTGTCATAAAAGATATTTCATGCTATCGCTACTCTCTCTCTGAAAATACTAAAACTTGATTCTAAGGTCAACAGGTTCAATTTAAACTTAGTAATGCACATAACGGTTAAGAAACCATGCCGGGAACCTCATTATAGACACGATATATTTTATAAGATATGAGACTAGGCAAGGCAACCACTAACTGTCTTCTTTTATGGTGCTTTTCACTTTAAAATATGTAAAGACACTAAGCATATAATTATCCAAATTTTTAAAAATTTGCTACTACACCCCTTAGAACTTTGATTTTCTAGTCTTTTTTATTCAAATATATGCTTTTTATTATTTTATGTTAATATATTTATGGATACAAATATGAGGCTAGAGAAGTTTCACAACGAAAAAATATGTATTATGTGAAAGTTTTATAAAAGTGGAATCCATTTGGTTTTAGCTATAAAAATTATCCTCATTGTGGGCTCCTCTTTTCTTTAACTCTAACACATTAATACGATTTCCTGACCAATAGATTTTTGTTGAGTGCAGTAATTATTTTCCGATATAAATATGCTTTGGCTTTCCAATCATATCCCTGCAAGTGCTTGGTGTTTTAGGATATAAGATATAACTTGGAGAAGATTTACTGATATAGGTCTTTGAAAGTTTAGTTTGTGGGGTTTATGATGCTCCTTCACAAAATGTCTACACCAACTGTTTGCATAATAACAACATAACTTACGTTTTAGTATTTTCTAAAATTATGATTTGTATTGAATCTTTTGATAAACGCGAGGTGTCGGTTTATTATTTTTTTTTGGCCATGGTTTATAATTGGTTCTTACTAATTAGTTTAATAAAATAATATTATTAAAAACATTTAAATAAATAATTTAATGATAAAAAAATCAAAATTTTTAAAATAAAAAAAAAAAGAGAAGTAAAACTCATTATAAAGCTAAATCACATGACCAACCACCTCAAGATGACAAAGGCTGGCCACCTTCAAACAACATTTTGCAACTATGACAAGGTAGTGACCAAGCTATGTATTCCTCGGACGTAGGGGTATAACTTATTGGATCTCTCGGTTCGACTGGCTAGGGATCCTTTGGAAGGATTTGTTATCCAGAGATATTTCAAATCCACGCAATCCCACATTTTATAAATATATAAGTGGTCATCATACTTGTCATAGATAATTATCCAAAAGTTGCATGAAAACGTAACCTAACCTTCGAATATAAAAGAGAACTAAACCATATTTGACAATCACCTGCTAAAGCATCAAGAAGTGTTGATTTCCCACAACCAGAAGGACCTATTATAGCCAATAATTGTCCTGTTTCAGCATAACCAGTTAGCCCTTTAAGAATTGGTTCACACCCCTTTTGCCCTTTCGGAACTGTCACCCATAGATCCTGCCATGTCAGACATATTCCTTCTTTTTCTTGCTCATCATTCGCCTCATGGTTCGTGTTTTTTTCCTCCCTAACATGATTGGTTTCAGTTTCTAGATACTTACCATCATTTTGTTGTAAATAAATAGGATGGAAAGAAGCCATGGGATACTTAATCAATTCTGTGAGCGAGCGAGCGTATGTGTATTCGTTTGTGTGAAACCAGTTATTACTCCATTATGCACATACTAAGCTAATTTATAACCATAATGGGATTTGGTCATGACGTAACAACAAGAAATTCTACCCACAATCACATGCAAGTGCTTTTTCTATCACGGTCTCACTCGTTTTACCGATTCTTGAAGTTAGATGTTTTTGTGTTTTGGCCACAAAAAAGGAAGTTGATACTTTGTAGGATAATAATGTGTGACATGTACCTAATTCACTTGGAATCTCGATGTTATCATTAGTTAACATACTTCTCAAAGAAAAATACAGTTAACCAATGCCAACTCACTATGCAATAGGTATTAAATACCTTAAAAAGTCATAGTGTTAGGTTAGGTATAATTGATAAAAATTTCATTTGAGGTTATTATATATTATATCAGCCCTTTAGAAACTTCTAAAATACCCTATTTACTTTATTCAAACTACTTAAAGAATCTACCCAATGCAGTAATTTAAATATGGGGAACTAAAAAGTTGTATCGTATCATAGATAAAGTGAAAAAAATGAAACAAACAAATACATGAAATATCATAGAAACATAGAAGAATCAAATTACTTGTTAATTGTATTATATGAAAGGGGAAAAGAAAAATATTATAATGAATATAGTATTAAAGGGTACCAATATTAAAAGATGTAATATTTTATGAAATATAATATCACAAGAATATTGAAAAGGTATTGGTATGAATTTTGCAAAAAAAAATATATATATATATATATATATATAAAGGTACAGAGTGATACTTTTTTATGAAATATTATAGTACTAAGAGGTATAAATATGAAAAAAATGTGACATTTCATGAAATATAATATCTCAAGAATATTGAAAAGGTACCTGTATGAATTGAAAAATGTAGACACCCCATTTTTACTCAATTAAGCTTAAAAATATATGAATAGGAATATTTATATATTTTAGTATATGATATAAATAAAATATTATATTAAACTCAAAATTCCATAATATTTTCAATGGAATAAAATTCAAATTTTTATAAGCATTAGAAAAATCATTTAAGTTTAATGTAATATAATTAAAGAGATAAAATTTTAAAATTAAAAAAAAAACTGATAGACTAAAATTTTTCCAAAAGAACTACATGTTGTCTGATTCCCAATAACAACAATGCAGGCACTTAACGAGTGATTTAAAAAATGTAAAAACTTATTTTTGCGTAATTGATGTGAATATTGTTGTTTAATTTTATGGCAAATAAATATTAGTTTCCTTGTTCGTAAAACTTGATGAACTCGACTAATTTTGATGAATCTTTGTAAATATCACATAGGAATTAAAATTTAAGATTATTTGGGTAACAATTCATAATAATAAAATTAAAGATGGTAACTAATTGGTTTGAATAGGCTAGCTCCGAACTTAGTAATTTTTTTATTGGTTTCTTAAAATGATTTTTTGCATATTAACAACAAAATTAGGATCAATCTACCAATTGGTCCTAATTTAATTTTTTTTTAGCTTTACTTGGGGGTTAACTCTAAATTTTTGTCAAAATCAAAATTTACTTTAATTCTTACTTGAGAGTTTACGTCAAATGGGTTAGGCTCAACAAAAAGAAAACACTAATAAGAAAATGTAAAAAAATAAAAAATGCTTTCGAAATTATATATTATAATAGAAGTTATTCAATTTGAATTCTATAAATCGTACGGTTTCTTCTCTATTTATTACTCTTAAGCCAATACTTTTAATAATATTTTATTATCGGTTTATTTTTGTATTTGTCCAAATCTTAAGAAAAATGAAACAAGATTTTGAGGTCATTCATGAACGATTTCAAATGTTCTAAAGACCCAGTTGCAGTGGAAAAGAACACCAAAAGTAAGTCCTGAATATAGAGTGGTGTTAAATATATCTTCATTCTATTTGTCCTAGATCCTAGCGAGATGGTTGAAGAATTGGATAGAAGAAAAGTACGGAATTCGATTTAGTGGAGTGCATTATGTTTACAAAAGTGAGCTTATAATAATAGCTTTATTACTTATCATCTTGTGTTTAAAACTTAGAGATAAATTAATCAATTTAATACTTAAAAAAACTTGATAAAAGTATTGTTACCGTACACAAAAAGTTTTTCAAAGTACAAAATTGATCAATATCAAAATTCATGTATTAAATTGGTTAACTTTAGGTACTTAATTACATATTTTATTAAAATTCAGGTATCATTTGTGACGTTAACCCTAAAACTTTAAATAATAAAAGATTGTTTTGTAAAAAAAATTAAAAAGAACAATAGCAGCGTAAAGGAGAAATCAAGCTGGGTTTTTGAGCTTTATAGATAATTACACTTCAAAAAATAAAAAATAAAAGGGTAACTGCTATATTTAATATTCGAACTTTACCCATTTAAACAATTAACAATGTAAAGTTTCAAAATATTGATTTAATGCCTACAAACTTTTAATGTCATTTATAATATCTAAGCCAGATAGTTAATTGAAAATAGAGACCAAGTTCAAATAATTAATTTTAAAATTTAACAAAATTTAAGTAGTAAATTATAAAAATAGATAAAGTTAGTTGTCAAATTTAGATAGTTAATTGAAGTAACTAAAATTTAAGTGCCTACTACAATAATCACCCAAATAAAAACTTGATCAGGAGAAGTGTTGTCATACTCAAGTTTTTTCTTTTTCCTTTTTTTTTTTCCATCTTTTTTGGGGAAAAGGAAAATAATATTGAAGTTTTTACAAAATATTAGAAAATTACTACTAGGATGAAAAATAATTTTAGGCAAGTTGGCCTTGTTTTTTCAAGAGAGAAGATCAGTGTCTTGTATTGACCTCATCTTTTCAAGAGAGGAGGTCAGCACCTATTTTACCCACCCAAACAAATCTCATATATCGCTTCTTTTTACATTAGTTATTATAGCCCATAAAAATCATATATAATCAACTATATAAATCATTTATTAGCCATCCACCATGGGTAAACAACTTCTAGACATATAATCCAACCACAATAGTATTCCTAAACCCAATTCATCCAACTACACAACATTCTTAAACCTTTCATCACCGACATAATAAAAAACTCATAAAACATAATATGAAATGATTGCATTATTGTTTAATTAATTACATCAAAACTATATGAAAATTCTACATTCAACAATCATAAAACATAAGAATAGATGAAATATAATCTCTACTCCCGAGTGCCTCGCCTCCCTCATCCCCACCAAATAGAAATATGAAGGAATGGTGCACGCTGATGCACATCCTCATGGGGATGCTCCATAGATTGATCACCTGTGTGAGTGTGGCATCCCCGTCTCTACCACCAACACTATACTGGTAAAATGGGATAGGGTCTAGATCCACCTGGGTGAGCTCCTCCCCCATATCATGTGGCGGTGACGTTCACCTCTTTTGTGGAGTAAGGTGGTGTGGAATTTTGTGTATGAGATGTTTGGCATCGAAGTCTCTGCCATATCAGCATATGATGATGATGACGGACCAGACTCATCATGATGAAACAATGAAGGGTTAGGCTCACTAGGTACATGTACATGTGAGGGTAAAGGCTCATCTCTGATATTTATAGCTCTGCTGCGCCTTTGTTCCTAACCTAAACCTTGCCCATGTCTCTCTCTTTATAGCTGTCGTCTCTATACTGGCTAAGGTTGTGGATCATCCGATGTTGGTGTCGGACTATTTATATAAAGTCCCATGAACTCATCTATTACACAAATGACATTTCTTGCAGTGGCAAGAGTGTTCTTTGGTGGCATGTCTAGGACTTTATAAATGAAATCTGCCTGCAAGCAACAACAAACTTGTAGATTAGGAGATAACAAACAGAGTATACATCCATATATCTCTTATATAATCTTTGAACTTACATGAGCGTATAATGACACTAGTATGATTGATCTAGCACTTGGTGATCACATGATACGAATTAAAGTAATCTGCGGATGTACTGTCAGGGATGTCCGGACAAGTCAGCAGCATGAATGGGCCTATTATCCCACCTGGTGACCCATTTGGCATGCTCTGCTGCCCAATTCCACTTCGAGCGCCCTTGTAAGTCGAGCTTATGTATGGTTCTCATATCAACTGAGGGGTCTGGGATCCCTTGGGAACCATCAAATTATCTAAGTACCCTATCTAGATAGTAGTGCTCGACTACATGAAAGCATACCAGGGGAACCTGTGGTCACTAGACATCCATGCTAAATTGACAATACTCATGTAAGGAACCTAAAATAATAGAGTATAGCTCCCAAATAATTTGTTCATGAAAAAAGTAAGCTTTACATAAGCAAAAATAATGAAATTGTACATATAAGATTACATAGGACATATAAAATGGTACTTGGCTAGGATCTGTTGGTTTAAGCGATCCCTATACACAAACAACATATGTGTGGGGCATCGAGTGGCATCAAAAGTGGTACCCCAGTAACTAATGAGAGGGTGCCCTATAGTCACTGCCATGATCTATCACCACAAGGGGGCGATGTGTGGGAAGTGCTCCTAAGCCCAGATCTGCGGAACAATAAAGGGCCCTACAATGTCGCTCGTCTCAATATATGATGTTATGCATAGCTGTCTGTATAACTATGCTAAACAAGCTACTCCTCATGCATAATGTCCTACTATCTTAAAGTCCTCGAGTAGCTGTAGGTACATGACATGAACTAGGTTGGACAATTTGTCCCCAACAATGAATCCCTCTTGCAACAATAGAATATAAGCCCTAGCATGTCTTTGAATAGTAATGTCATCTACATCCTGAGGTAGTACTGTGAACTGTCCATCTAACCATGACATCTTGAAGCGACTACCATCAACATTAACATTAGACATGGGTTTAACGCCAAGTAAATGAGCGCATAATTCTGGCTAGTCCATATGTGCTATGCCAAAACTGCATGATCATCGATGAGAAGACCAAGAGCATATGCTAGTGAAATGATATGATTTGCCCCATCTACTGCTATTGTGATGAGCAGTTTATGCATGCATTTGCCATATAAGAAGGTACCATCAATTCTGACGACAGGTCTGTAAAGAATTCACAAATATAAGTTAGTTCATTGCTAACAAGCTTTTATAACTAAATTCAATCACATGTCAAGAATATACCTGCAGTACTAGAATGCTTTAATGCATGGAGCAAATGCCCAAAATAGCTTGTCAAGGAAGACATGTCATGCAATATTTGATTCAACACCTCTCCATTTGAACTTGTTCTTAGATTTGCCTCTACTATCGCATTAAGTAGATGTGGTAGCTTTGTATGTGAATCCTACTAACTTCTGTACACCTGCTCAATTGCTTTTCGTTTTGCCTCATGAATTCTCTTGATATGAACATTATACCCAAATTCTTTTAAGATAGTCAATTGGAGGTCCTTTACCCTTACATCTTGAGAATACCTTTACCCTTACATCTTGAGAATCACCTTTACCCTTACATCTTGAGAATCACGAATCTCCATTATAATGCACCTAGACATGCTAGTGGAGCTAGCTGTGCTTGAAAATGATCTTGTTTAGTGATTTCATGCAAATATGTGTGGGGTCCTTTATATTGGGTGATGTGAAACCACTTACCATGTTTATTGTAGCTGACTCTTAGCCTCCACTTACAACCTTGTTGTGGGTATCAGTGCACTAAATTGCCTATGACCTTGGATTAGAGTCCACTACCTTAAAATTATAATGGTTCGATATAGCTACATTTTAATTGCCCGTATAAGATGTTCTTTAGTCTCGAACCGTATCCCAACCTTGAATTCATTGTTGAAACTCCAATTTCTAGTACTCATTTCTTGCTCATCATTAGATGCAACATATGCACTACCTACATCAGTAGTGAAAAAGGGTACGAGCACTGAGCTCCCTACCGCATCATTTATAGAAGCCACAAAATGGTACTAATTATTTCCCTTATGTTATATATCACTAGTAATAACCTGTTAGGATAAACCTGGCATAGAATTATTTCTATCATTATCATAGTTGTCACTGGATTCATTTATTGATGAGTCTTGTACCTATTTCAAAGTTAATCATCTGAACCTTTAGGCTCACTATTGTTTGATTTGGAGTGGAGTTTGAATCTCCCAACCCTAAGCTTCCAACATTTCCATCAATGCCCATGGTGCCCTCAAGAGCCTATTGCAATTCGTTTTCAAATATCTGGATATATATAGCTATTGACCCTTCTATGTACACTAATATCTTTTGTTTAGCATCATCACCAGTCACTGGAATAATATTATAATGTAGTCTCCTATATTTAATAGCTACCCTACGATACAACTTAACCCGATGTATAGACTTATTCACTTTAAGTCTACTATAATGTTTAGTATTTGCTCATAAGTTGAGTTCCTACAGACACTAACCATAACAATTAGCTGCCTCTCACAACTAAAACCTTTGTTTCCTTCCACAATATTGCCATGATCATACAATATGAACTTGGCTTTATTTATTTCCTCACCTATCCTGCCAGTTCATAAAACATAGGTTGAATGCATGGAATATAATCATGACTCATAAATTGCACTCCCATAATATTGATGGCTAATGAGTAATTTGTAAATACCTTAGTAAGCCGTTTGTGGTTTTAGAGACAAGGCACTAACTGTGGTGGTGGCTTAGTATAAGCTACACACGCATTTTTTTCTTTTTCTTTTTCCTTTTATTATAGATGAAAATAAACAGGGGTGGTTGATGTATATAAAACATGTATTTTATATAAATAAATGTTTTGCCTTGGCATCTATCTCCACTATATGTCATGCCCCAAAGGGTACCCTAAACGTAACAGTTCGCCGCATACTAAACGAGACTTCGGAATCACTACCACAGTCATTCAAAAGTCTTATATTAGATGCAAGACGTTCCCTTACGACAATAGAATACTTACGCAATTGGAGATAGATAGTCTAACTTGATAGAATAAGCATAAAAATACAAACCACAAATAATTCATGATCATTTACAAAATACTAAGGGGCATTCCCCCACAAAATAATAATCAGTCCAGGTAAAAGTTTTTCACAACAATTCGAGCATTTAAGGTTTCCAATGGAAGTCTATACAAAAGCTAAACATAAACTTTTAGGAGAAACTCCTATTCTTGCATTACCTGAGTTGGCCAAGTCCTAGGACGCAATAATAGGTACGAGAACTATAATAAAAAAAAGTTGTCTAGGTCTAAGCTACGCAAGCTTAATGAGTAAATACTTCTAGAATATACATATCCCACAATTACATACATACAATCAAGTTGATTTAATCATCCATATGAAATGTAACAACTACATGGGCAAACAAGACATTTTTCTCAACACATCAAGATAGCATACATAATCCCATATGCATTTCCAAGTTTTATCTTTGCCTATCATTCTAGTGAAACTGCTAGTTACAAGCACAATAAGGAATTGTAATAGGAAGTATGACTCACACGGCCATGGATACCGGTCTCTATTCGTAGTAATCTGGGGGCAAGAATTCCCCTGATTCAAAGTCACATAAACGAAAGAAGTACAAAAATGAGTATTTCAAACTGTAACTAATTCCAACTTATTAAACAAAAACTTTTAAGTTCGTAATTTTCGTGGTAGATGGAAATTCCAACTTAAAACAACTACAACTTGGTCATTTTAACACGGAATTTATTAAATAAGCAGTCGATTTCTATCTACTTCGAAAGATCTATCTACTTATGATGTTAGTCCTAAGTTTTGAAAACTTTTGGGTCTTGGAAAGCTTGGATAAGATCTGATCAGTAGCTAAAAATCATATTTTCGAAATCGTTTTGTGAACTTTACATTGTTTCTACCAAGTATATTATATGTGCATGCAATATCAGTAAGTATTTATCATGAATGACATGATATGGCTATCTATTGTATTTATTGTTGATATTTAATTAAAAAGAATTTTTAGAAAACTTTTACTTTGCAAAATTTTCAAGAATACTTGACTTAGAAAAACTAGTTTTATTTCTTGCAAAATCACTCTTGTTTTACTAAAATAAAGCCTTGATGACTATATGCCTAATGCTTCATTATTTTAATAAAATTCTTCATTTAGGAGTTGGAAAATAGATGTTTCAATAGAGGTTTTTCCTAATTACGAATTTCACAAAAATTAAAAGAAAATGAGAATAGAGTTTGATTTATGTTTTGAAACCTTTCCTTTGTTTTAGAGACATGCTTTGATAAAATCTATTTATTCTTGTAAAAATTATGTCCTTACTACACCTATTCCCTAAGACTTCCATTTTTCCATTAAAATCCTCATTTTAGAATTTGAAAGTAGGTGTTTAAGTATGGGTCATTTCTAAATCCAAATTTTTGTTAAATTATTTTGAGGTTATTCCTTGTATAAAACTCATTTAATCTTTCTAAAATCAAGTCCTAACCAAACCTATTCCCTAAGGCCTTCATTTTCTTAATAAAACTCTTGTTTTGGGGTTGGGAAAATAGGTGTTTACTTAGCAACTCACCCTAGTTACAAATTTCAAGCTCTTGTTGGGGTTGAAACGAGTTCTAACCTAACTTTTGTAACCTTTTTTCTTATTTTGAAAAATTTCTTAGTAAAACTAAGTTTAACTTATCAAAATCATTTCTTTATGATACCTATCCCATAAGCTTTTCATTTTTAATATAAAATCTTCACATTGGAGTTGGAAAAGAGGTTTTCAAAATAGGTGTCTTTTTCCATCCGAATTTTCAAAAATTATTTTTGTTGAAACTAAAATAAATCTTGAACTTTTTAGCATATTCTCATTATTATCATAATACTACAAGTCTTTTATGTACATAAGACAAACATCTATGGTATTTGTGTACTCAAACAAATAGATCTATGATATCATTCATGTTATGTATGCAAATTCAAGATAGATATTATGAAGATGATGTTAGTAGTAGGATATATACAGAAAAATATCAATATGAACAATAATAAGTAATAATATAACAAAACTATAACAAAACAACTTAAATAAAAAGATCCACCACATGTGATGGCAAGAATATCATGCTTAAGTGTTTCCACATCCCTTGCATAAAGCTCATGGGGATTTTGGTGGAATCACATATGTATGATTTTGTCATTACATGTTTTATTGGTGGTAGGGTTTAGATCCGTTACCTATTTAGGGTTTGGAACAAGAAACTTGAAGAAAATGCATGTGTGTATGTGTAAGGAGGCTACGGCAAGGTAAGGAGAGAGAGAGGAGAGAAAATTTTTCAAAAGCTTGTTTTGGAGAAAAAGAAAAAGAAGAAAGTGTAAAGTGAAAGGCATAAAAGAGTTTACATAGAAAATTGGATTAGGATTTTGTATGAATAAATAAAAACAAAATAAAACAAATGAGAGAGAGAGAGAGGTGTATGTGTGTGTGTGTGGGTGGGGGGGGAAGGGGATTGTAGGTGCGCGCGGACTTGGAGGGGGGATGGGGAGAGAGAGATGTGTATTTTGTTTTATGTAAAAATCAAATTTAATTAAGTAATTTAAGGCATAAAAGTGTATTAGAAAAGTAAGTTGTAAGGAATATGATGTAAAGTTATAAGAATAGGTGTAAGGATGTAAGAATAGGGTATGGGTGGTTGTACTTGGTGAATAGTGTGATTAGAAATAAAAAAGTAGATTAGACAATTACATTACCAGTAGTAATAAAAATATGATAAATAATTGTAATTTTTATGAACTGGAAAATTCTTATAATTATCTTTTTGAATTCCTTATTAAATTTCGATTTTAAAGAGTCCTATAGAATATTTTTCTATTTTTGAGTCTCGAGGACCGGTTTTTAAGAATAGATCCTGATCAGGTTTGAAACGAATGAATTTCTTTGAAATATGATCTTTTTTATGTTTCGGTATATTATTTAGGTCTATATTCTAAAGCTAACTCATTTTTAGTATCCCGGGGTTTCGTTCTCAGTATTGTTGGACTTAGGATTCCTAAGTTCCAAACTAGCCCTAGAGTATTCTTTTAGGGTTTCAATTTCCGGTTCTGATCCTAGAACGAGTTTGGTTTGCTAAGAAAACGGGGGCTTACACTATATCTTTACAACCACTATAAATACGGAAATTTCTATAGATCCATTGTGGAAATATTCAAACCTACTAAAACTGTCCAATGTATTATCCTACATTGAAATTATTATAGAGTTAATGTAATAGGTTAATAAGTTAAGAAATTGATCATATAATTAAATGGAAATATTGTAAAATTTAAAAAATTGTTATTACTTATATTACTGGTCCATATTAATAAATCTAATTAAAACTATGCAATAAACTTAATAATTAAAATTTAACTACCTTAAATTGGTCATAGAAATTAGTGCAAGTAAATAGTTTTCTTTTTTTTTTTTTTTTCCTTTTTGATTTTAATTAATTACTAGAATTCACTTTGTTGGGATAGAAACTATAGATTCTACGTATATGACCAAATACAATGAAACTAGAGTTGTACAGGCAACTGAGATTACATTTGGATAACTAGATGAATCAATTCTACTTACCTACGAGTTCGGTACATCTTGATTATTCAACTAAGATGCTTTAAACGGTTAATTTTTTTACTCCAATTGATGACTCTGTGATGCTTGCAAATCGAAACTTCCCAAGATTATGTGCCAATTTGAAGCTTCAAATACGCTACAATGGAGGAGCTAAGGTTAGGTTTTGTGAGAGATTTGGGGTTTGTTTGTTTGTTTTTTTTTTTTTATTTTTTTTAACAATGGCGGAATGAGAGGAAGAGGAAAAAGATGACGAGCAAAAATATGCCCATCAATCTTGCCTCTTAAAGAGACGAGGTCATTAGTGCGGGACCTCGTCTCTTCATGAGGACCTTGTCTTTTGAAGAGACAAGGTTAGACAAGAAACAAGGTCAACTTTTCTAAAACTAGGATTATTTTCATTAAAGTGGCAATTTTATAATATCTTTTAAAAACTTAAATATTACTTTCCTTTATCCTCTTTTTTGTTACGATGGATCAAGGTATATCTTGGCTAATGCATGATGAAATTAAACCAGACACATATTTGGGAAAAGGGTGAATATCGTAATACCTGAACTTCAATAAAATATGCAATTAGGTATTTGAACTTTGAAATTTATCAATTTAGTACTCGATTTTAAAATCGATCAATTTAGTACTTGAAAGAGTTTTTCACATACGTTAATTAATGTCACAGAGCTAAGTTGGTGTACATGAAAAGTTATTTTAGGTACTGAATATAATTGATCAATTTCAAATTTCAAATATTAAACTGATCAATTTCATAGTTTAGGTACATACCTAATTGCATATTTTGTCAAAGTTCATGTACCATTCCTTACATTGATTCTTTGAAAAATTGGGTAAATGTCAAATTTCATATCCAAACTTTATCTAGTTATACAATTAATTATCTAAAATTGAAACGTATCAATTTTCTATTTATAAACTTTTAAAAATCATTTGCACTATCTAATTAGGATAGTTAATTGCAAAAATGGACAAGGTTCATGTAGCTAATTCCAAATTTAGCAATATTCAAGTAGTATAAAATGGATAACGAAAATTGGTACATGAACTTGCGTAAAAATTTTCAATCAGGTACTTAAAGTTTGGTTTTGAGCAATTTGGTACTTGAAGTAGGTTTTGTATATATTTTTCTTACCTGAAGTTTGGTTTTGAATATTTTGATACCTGAAGCAAGTTTTCCTGTACATTTGTCTTACATGAAGCAAGTTCAACCAGATAAGAAAAATACACAAAATTTTTTTTTTAGGTATTAGATTATTCAAAACCAAACTTCAAGTACCTAATTATGTATTTTGCAAAAGTTCAAGTACCAAATTGTTTAAAACGAAAATTTAGATACATGATTAAACTTTTTGCGAAATTTCAAATAACATTTTTGACGTTAATCCATTATAAAAATATGCAAAATTTAAGTATCAAATTGATACTTTTATATTTCCTCCTGCCAATTTGTAAGGAGGGCACTAAGGAGTGCAATCATCTTCTTAAAACATCCTTTCATAAGCAAGATTCCAATCTTTTCCTTGGTTTATACAAGTATGATTATGTAAGACATTAAAGATTAAAGTAGAAATTTTAGTGTAGAATCTTATTTTTCCTAAGAGGAAGATTCATTTGACTTTCCGTGACAAAAGATGACAAAAGTGTCGATTTAGGTTTTAAACTTATTTATTATAAGTTTTTAATAATAAAATGTAAATTAAATTATAAGAACATTCAAATAGTTAATTATGCCTTAAAGTATTATCGCACTACTTATTTAAATCTTTAACGAATAAATTATAGTATACATAAACTAATATAAAATTTGAAAAATAAAAATCTTAAATTAAGGATTTTAAAGCAGCATTATGTTAATAATATTTAATATATTAGGCACGCGATTTCTTTTTTAAAATAATAAACATATATTTATAAAACCTCTACGTGGATCAAACAAAACCCGCAAATGAATCTTTATCCATTTCTCTCATGTCAAAAGCATACACACACACGCACACGCATGGCATTTCATAGGGAACACGACAGATGCATTTTCTTTCCACTTTCCTTTCTAATAATTTTTTTTTTAATATCCAAAACGTCTATGAAATTAAAAAATCTTTATTTTTCACCAACTTTAATCATTTTCAATTCTAAAAATTATGATATATGATAAAGTTTTACTCTTCAAAAAACAATAGACTTCGTAATGTTTCATCCATACAAAAGCCATACAAATAGTAACCTCGAACGTTAAGTTTATGTTAATAGTTATTATAAACTTATATTTTTAATTATATCAAGTTTTAAAAAATATTTTTCTTTTATGTTTTATGGAAAAATTTGATTTTTCATATCAACTTTGAGATTATTTCAATTAAATGCATTGAAGTCAAGATGAATGAGATAATTTGATGACTCACGACATTGAGTGTGTTTGCTAAAATAGTTGTTGAAATAAATATCTGATGTTTCAAAGTTTTGAAATATTGATGATATATGTTTGACGATGAAGATAATGAATGGGCAATATTTCATGCATTCTGATTGTAATTGGTGTAAGGAAATATAATAAGTACTGTGTTGAGAAGCAGAAATAATAATTTTACTATTAATAATATTTGTTGGTGGTATATCATTATCATTATGTAGAGTAATAAGTTAACCAAGAAAAAAAAATATATCCTTTGCAAATGATGGTACGAAATCCTGCAAACTGGAAAAGGGGTGAACCAATAAAGCAAGTTAAATCCCCGCCATCGTGTGCCTTTTAGGATCTGTTTGGATGTTATGTTTTTTATTTGTATTTATATGTATCGAAATGATATGTATAAATACGTTTAATTTATATCTATATTTTATTTATATTTGATCTATTTGTCAATTTTTTTTATTTGTATTTATTTTTTGATATACAATTTGTTCGAAAAAAATTTAAAAAAGTATCTGTATCTATTGAAAAAAGCTATTAATTAATTAATTAATTAATTAATTTTTAACACAAAGTAATGGATCCAAACATAATAATAATACTTTAATTAAACCAACTTTTCTGCTTTATAAGTTGAATATTTATTAGATGGCAATTGAGTTTATATAAACCAAGATAAATTATTATCCGAAAATTTTATACTTTTACCCCTTGCACTGCTAGTTAGAATGGTCCTCAACAAATATTTAGTAATTTAACTCATTAATTTATACACAAATTGAATACATATATATAGTTATTTTTTCTACTATTATGCATTTAGTGTATTGCAAGCATGACTTAACCTCTTAGATTTAGATATCGTAGTACTGGTATAATGACTGATGACTGCTTCATTATGTTGCGATTGGAAGCTGATTGAGGTGTGATATTGAGCTTGATTGTTTGTTGAGTGTGTATTATTGCATTTTATAGAAATTGTTTACTTTGAAAACAACTAAGTATACTAGGTAAAATACTCAAGAATGGGCTAAATTGAGTATTTATGCAATTTTACTCTAATTTTTGCTTTGTTAATGATTTGAGATTCACAAGTAATTATAACAACAATATAATGTGCAGAAAATAAAGATGGTAGAGTTAAAAGAACTAAGCTCAGATTTTAACTTGAAGTTTGATCCGCCTTCTAATTTCAACGGTCACACCAATGCCTCCAATGAGAACTACACACCACTATATTTAGTTACTCTAAAAAATAATGCTCAAATGACCTACACAAAGTGTTTCGCTAAGCAAATATAAGTTTAGTGCTCTTTGCAAGAATTGCAAGAAGATAATCAAAACACTATACTTTTCTTTAAACACTAACTAAGGCTTGTGATGATTTACAAAGAGACAAATGAGGAAACACTTGATTTCTTTGTTTGATAGCAAATAAAAGCTCTTGAGTTAATGTTTTGATTTACCTGTAAGCTCTAAAAAATATGAAGTACCAAAATTGAGGACGTTAGACCCCAAATCCCTAAGCTCAATCTTGCATTAAAAGCACTCCAATGGCTAGTAGAGATACAATTAATCTGGACCTTTTGTAAGTATTTCGAACCTTTGTGCAATGGTTTAAACTTTTGGTTAGCTGACCATTTTGTTTGCAAATGGTTCAGACCTTTTGACTAGTGGTCTGGACCTTTGGAACATCTTCACTTTTGCGGCTTCAAGTGGTTCAAACTTGTTGCATTAGATTGTACTTGAAGTAAGTGAGGCATGTATACAGGTCCAGACCACTTGGAGCAAAATACTTGTATTTCTTAAGATGACTTTATACCATTTTGTTCTACAAATCTTACTTCAATGGCTTTATATAGCAATTGTGTTACTCAAAAGGATGAAAGATTAAAGAAACTTGGTTTATGTAGATTATAGTTTTGTCTCATAAACAACTCATGTAAACTTTTAGGTTCACATACTTTATATTTTAGTAGATCCCTGGACCTATTAATGAATATTGTGATATATAAACCTGATATGCATTGTGTAGATGTAGTGGTTCTTCCTGAGGTGGTCACATAACATATGGATCTTAGTGTCTTCAAAATATTAATGAGGAGATGACACTTGATGATGGGATGACTTTAAAGAGAATAATAAGGAGGAGAAATAGACAGTCTTAGTGTTTTGATGCACAAGTGATAGTAAGAGAGCTTAAATAAATCTTGTGCATCACTTACAGTTCTTAAGCAGATTGAAGTGGTAACACTTGAGTTGCCTTATTTGATATTTATGAATGGAGCCTCTTCTATGGAACGTTGTTTATCTTCACTCTTTAAAAAGTTTTGAAATGAGGAGGAGTGATCAAGTATTTATAGGCATTTGGCATGGATGACGGATAAAAGATGGAGCAAAATCAATTATAATATCTTGAATGTGCACTTATAGGCTATGTCTAATAACCATCTCCTATGTGCATGAGCCTACCTGAGAAAAGTTGAATGCGGTAGCCCGGTCCGATGATCTATCCGAGCCACCAAGCAACATCTCCTTATGCTATCTTAATAAAGGAACCAATTTGCTAGACCCACACTTATCTCTCGAGTTAAGCCAAAAAATAATATATATATAAATTTTTAGGCTTATGTATATTGCATAGTGTCTTGCATAAATTAAGGTCATCACTATCATATGATGGATAGGAATGAACCTAAGGCATTTCATATTGCATTTAAGGTAACCGAAGTATTAAAAAATTATTTTAAAATACAATTTTTATGGGATCCCTATAAGCATATTTAAGTACCATGTTTAGTAATACGAACTAAAAGATTTGGGAAAGTCATGTATTACTGCGGTATAAACTATCTATTGTTGTGGGTCCAGTTGTAAGTTTTATGGATTAATATGCATTTAAGGTATCATAAACTAGCTTGGAACTACATTTAAGATATTATGGCTCTACTTTGGATTGCATTTAAGGTATCTATAGGTATTAAGAGAAATATTATTAGAACTTCCATCTTAGAAATGCATTAAGGTAATTCTGAGTAGGGGCACAATTATGGTACCCTGGTACTTTCGAATTATGGAAATCGATTGACAACATGAACACTGTTGGAACAACTAATTCCTTAATGTTAGTAAAGGGGAGGTTATACCTTATAATTCGCACCGATTCTTAAAACTACATTCGATTATTGCATTGCATTACTTTTTTATACCATAGCATATTATTGATAACTTTATGTTATTGTTTGTTGAGTAGTAATGAAATATTGTTCTCCCATCTCATTGAGTCATCTATGGTGTGTTAGTGTAGGTATTCTTAGGCAACTTGATTAACAACTATAGTAAGAAAGTTACTTTGGGAATTTAGAGAAACTGCAAGATGAAGTAAATACAATTATTTCCTTTGAAAGTTTGTATTTTTTTTAGACTAGTGGGTATATATTTAATTACTTTATCTACATTGGTTGGTAATTTCTCAAGATAGGCTCAAGATATTTATGATTGACACCTCTGTTTATTGTGGATTGTTATGTGAATATAAGTTTGGATATAAGTAAATTTGTATGATTAGATGCTTTGTGAATTCTTAGATAAATTACTTAGACATGTTGGTAGGTAATCATGACTAAGGCCATTACAGGCATGACAAACTATTGAGTGCATACAATGATGTTTTAACGAGGAAATGAAGAAGAACTCCATGTTTTTCATTCCATGTAATGACAGTAACGCCTTGAAATTTGATCAAAGCATGTATATTCTCTATGTACAATACCTTAAGTATTATACGCACAGGCTTTCTTAAAAGATTTGTTTATGTGGAACCTTTGCTAGCCAATTTCAGATTTTGAAATCGTTTAATTAAATTTTGGAGACAACTCAATTCATAACTATAAATTAAATCTTTATAAAAATATTTCATAATCTATTTTCATAAGTAGATAATCTTTCTTATAAACAAACTATATCGTCAAGTATTTCATCGGAATATCTATTCATGATGGTAAACAAAACTTTAAAAGTTTAAATTACAAAACATGGGCTCCATAATCTACCTTTTACTAAAAATACAGACTTCAAAAGAAATAAATTCAGCTCTTCAACGAAATAAAATAAAATACAACCACGATCTTAATCTGCTTCACTCATAATCTAAATCCTTTAAAGTCGTCCCATACGATATAATCATCAACAATATTCCAAACAATACCTAAAAAAGAAAAGAATAATGAGCTGAATCCAGCACGATAGTAACACAAGCACACACAAGATGACATACATTTTTATTCTAATGCAATGCATCAAACAATAAGTTATTATTTTTAAATTAAAGTGAAACAAGCAACAAAATAGCACTCACACTTTGGAACAAGCCTCTAGGAATTTAGGGGTCCTGAGTAACAATAGCTACTCAAGGGGTTGATATAAGCAGTTCGGATACTTATATCTCCTATATCTAACCGAAAGAAATAGCCTCATCTAGGGTTCACAACCATTACACAACTTTACTTATCTTATTTTATGACATCGTTTAGTTTAACCGGTCCCATAAATGTGAACTGAACCATGCTACTTCCTTCCAAGTTTAAGCAAATGTTACGCCGATACTATTACCCCATCAGCTACTAGCTGAGCCACTTATGAATTTCCATTATATCATGGCATACCATTGCATCATAATAAGAGGTGGTTTAAGCGTCTTGCCGTGCTTGGCTTCGGACAAAATTGTTGCTCCTTGGACTAGATTTAATGATACAGGCATAAATAATACTCAATTATTAGGTCCTCTTTAAGTGTTAGTTCATTTAGGAGGTATGTCTATCCTAAATAACTAACAAGCACGTCACTATGTACCTTATTGACTTGAAATCCAAATAGAAACTCACAAGTCGTCTCAAAGGATAGAATAGAGGGTTCAAAGGCAAACATCTATTAAGAAATTAAACAATATAAGTAATTAAATAAATTATGCACTCATATCAAACTTATTTTAAAACTTATTTGATCAACCACTAAGTAGGAATCCTGCCATGTTTGTGAAAATTGCCCTGTCAAGATATAGATATTCTCTATTGTCTGTCAAATTAATTTTTTCTCTTTGTTTATAATTTAGTTATTCATTATAAGAACATTATCATCATATTGTTCACTTTCAACATACTCATTTTCTAGCAAGCATACATTTGAAACAACAAACTTTTCATATTAAACAAAGTATAACCTAACATATTAATCTAAGCCAATTATAAATTATTAAGTCTAAATTAACTTAACTTCCATGTTTAATCTAATAAGGTACTAATTTATAAATTCTCTTAACCTACTCTTAATTTTATAAATTAATTAACATGACATATTAACTATCATTTATCTATTTCATTTTTCAGCTTATTTTTATTTAATTTTGATTTTTATGAAGAACACGAGTAGATACATTAGTTGTGTTTACCATCGTGTAAATGCATATGAAGAAGCATGACCAAATACAACAAGTAGTGTTCCTATTGTGTTTTGCTTGGTTTGAAAACCATTGAGAAGCACAGTGAAATATAACGAGCCATGTTCCTATAGTATTTCACTTGATATTTTAATACTCAAAGATCAGAGAGAAACACAATTGGATACAATGAGTCATGTTCTAGCCGTGTTCTACTTAACATGTTAAACACACAAGGATAAAAAGGAAACACTATGGGATGGGGGATGCTGTGTTCTAGTCGTGTTGTTCTGGAAATGTACATATAAAATGAAATGGAGAGAAGCACGATTGGATAGGGTTGGCCATGTTTCTTCTTTAGTGAGTTAAAATAAGGAAATGACTTAATTAGCTTCACGTGTTCCCCTCGTATTCTTATACAAAAACAAAGCATATCATTTTTAACCTATTTATCCACTTGTTTTATCTCACAAATTCAATATACAACATCTTATAATCTTAGCACTTACAACATCGATATAAATATTTTACTTCATTTCATCAAGTCATCCCTCATCATCTAGGCAGAAGTAGGTTGCCTGGGGGGCGGGGGGGTGGTTGTGGTGGGGGGGTGGTGGTGGGCGCTGAAGGGGGCTTCACCTCTCCAGACCTAGGGAAAAATTTTTTTTAAAATTTTATTAAAAATAAAAAAAACATATGTTATTTATCTATTATAAAGAGTAAACCACAACACTTCTTATTTTTTCAACAAGTTTTTATTACATGGCTACTTCTTTCCTTATTCTCTCTCTCTCTAACTTTTTTTCCTTCACAATTACTCATAGCATTAATTTTTTTTATCATAAAATTATATCTAACTTAATAAATTCTTTTTTAAATAAATATTTTTATTTAAGTATACCAAATAATAATTTCATGATTCATATATATTGCAAATGAATCTTATGGCATACTTGATATATATTTTGATTCAATAGTATTCTTTTTCTACAATTAATGTTATTAAAATACACATAGATTATTTAATAACTATCCTATCTTAAATATTTTATGATCTTTTTTTTTTTGTTAAAAAAAATTTATAAGTATATAAACTCTATATTTTACATTAACAATTAGTTTTCAAGTGACATATATATAATCTCTTACAAAATACAATAAATACTCTTAATTATTGCTTGAATGAATATTTTCATGAAATTAAAAAAAAAAATCACATTGAAATCATTAATGAAATTCTTATAAATATATAAGATGTAATATCTAGGAGATACAAATAAATAATTTTAAGATTAACTTAATTAAGGTTCGGTCCCTCTTAGTCCTATAATCCTGCGTTCGCCCCTGTATCTAGCCTATTTATGCATGAACGTATACTTGGATTTTAGCATATAGATTTATATGTCCAAAATTACAAGTTTTATTTTAAACCCTACTTATAACTAGCATTAATCCATTATATACATATATAAACAACAATCAAAACAACGAAAAACAATTATACTTATCTTTTTAACAAACACATGCGAATAAATCTCCTCTACTACTTCTCTTCTTTGATTGTTGAAGCTAAAACATGCATGATTTTCATCTTTTATCTTGTTTTGTAAATGAAGACAAGAAGAAGAGGAAGAGAAAGAACTGAAGAAAAGGAAAGGAAAGAAAAGAAATGAGGGCACTAAGAAAAGGAAAAATGCTATAGATATTTTAGGTAAAGGTATCATATTTAAACCTTTCAGAGAAATATATTTAGTTCTGAAAGTATTTAGGAAATAATTTGAGAATCTATATGACAGAAATGAATAACCTGGAATAGAGCTTTGATTTAGGAGTTTAATTTGTAGCAAATTGATATTTGATTTGAGCTTGGGCTTGTGAACTGATATTTATAAATAAGCAATTGAATTCAAAATTTATGGTGGTTAACAAATGAGAATTTGGACTAAAGTTTGAGGGTTTAGAAATTTACTAAACATTTAAATAGCATGTTTAAGGGCTTAGGGATTTGAATTGAAAGGAAAAGAAGTCTAAATATATTTGATGAAGAGATGATGATGAAAATTTGATTTCTTGCAAAAGATAGCTAAAGAAAATAGACAAATTTAAAGGATTTTTAAAATCTCAAATTTCAATTTAACCTATTTACTAATTTAGTTATGTTAAATTATCTAGTCTTACTCTACTATTTACTTGTTTTACTTATTCAAACTATCTAAATTCAATTTTCTAACTTATTTAAGCGAGGATTTATAGTGTTTCAATGGCTAACACATGCATTGGGCTAGAGGATTAATATGTAATCAGACAAGACAATCTAAAGGTCATAAAGTTGATAAATTAGGTAATGAAGTAGAATGTGGAGTGAAAAGCGATTTTTTTGCCTTAGCATATATGTAGAAGAAGAAAGTGGAAACTCAATTGAGCATATGTGTAGGAATATCAATAAACATGTTTGATGGATAAACCATAAGTGTGGATGAATTTAGGAATTTATTTTGTGAGACAGAACTTTAGAACCCTTGGAAATATTAAAGAAAAGCCTAAAATTCAAATATGATCATCCTAATTTGTGACTATGTGGGTAAAAATCGCAATGCAACTATCACATGCTTACCATGTGACTATCGTGTTGCATGTGACTTAGAGAAACAACACGTACGAAGACGATCAAGAGAAAATTGTATAGAGAAGAGGAGTAGGCAGTCTTAGTAGGCTCTAACACACATATGACAAGTGAGGAAGCTAAGAAGTATCAACCTCATTAAATATCACGAGATCATGTGCGTTCTTAAGTAAATTGATGGATTGATTCACTAAGACATAAATCCGGGAGCAAGACGACGTTTGTCCAAGATTTCACTTATCCAAATGAGGTGATGACTAGAGAAATTTATAGGGAATCTAGCTGTTGATGTTACCTGTTAGATGATACGAATGACCAACAGCTAAGATGAGTTCCTCTCAAAATAGATATAGAAGTGGGATTCCTTATGGCCCCATGTCCATTAAAGCCTTTATTTGTAGTGTATGAGTGAATTTGAGAAAGGTTGGAATTGGGCAGGCCAATTCTAATGAGCCCTACTCCAATCTTGCCTTGCCAATTCTCCCATGATCATTCCGGTTGAGTTGGGCCTAACTCTTTAAACCCTTGTCACATTAGCCTAAAGAGTTAAACCTAAATAAAAATTAGTCTCAAAGCCTTGATAATCAAATTCATATGTCTACAGTGACTTTACAAGCCTTGTTTGATAAAAATAATGCAACCAATGAAAAGTACGTTTGAAATCATACAAAATCAACTATTTGCTCATAAAAAATGGAGTTAAATTTACTTAGATATAGCAAATTAAAAAAAATCCAATAAGGAAAACATATGAAAAGGTAAGTATATGTTACTTATATATATTTCCAAAAATTTATTTACCATTATTATTTCCATCTATAGGTGATCTTGATTATGAACTCGAATATTTGGTGTATTTTCATTCTTGGTCTAATATAGCAGTGTGAGTTTCCTTATGACTATTACATTGACTGTGATTATAGTTAATGTGAATTTAATATAAATAGATGTACATATGTGGATCGGATAATGCACAATTGGGAATGGTGGGTGTAAACCCCTGTTTTCTAAGCCTTAAACCTTAAGCCGGAAAGTCTATCGGAGACCTTAAGTCAACGGATCTCGAGTAAAACCCTACAGTTTAGATCCGGCAAGCCCGAGTTCGTAAATTGGGGAGTCAAAAAATAATTAAAGTGTTTAGAATAGTCCGTAATAATATTTGATTTATTAAAAATATCAGATTGGTTTATTTTCGGCTTATTTTGAACCAGTTTGGATACTGCTTTGGAAAACGTGTCCCGGGGCCCGGAAAATTAAAAATATATCTTTAATATTTTTAGACTCTTATTTTTATAAGGATTTCAAAAATATCAAGTTATAATTTTTCGGATTTTAAAAATATCAGTTATAGCTATAAGCTTATTTTACTCTTATCGGTAACTTAATTGTTAAATTTCTAAAAATAATTTAATTGATTATTTTATTTAAATCATAAAAATTATGCCACTTAAATAAAAATATTTTTCTTAATTTATTTTATATATTTTCTTATTCAAAAAGCCACTTTATCAACCATATCTCAAGTACACATCTATTATCATTACTACACATTATTATGTCTTCTTTTGCTTTTTCTTACACTCCCATTTCCCAAAATGGCAGTTGACCATTCCCAAAAATTAGCCACTTTTCATTATTTTAATCATTTATTTGATATTTTAAAGTTTCTTTTAGTTAGAAATTGAAGCTACAAGTTACATTTCAAAATTACAATTTCAACTCAACTAAACCACCTCCCCTACACTGCTTGGAATCACGCCAGCCCCCTCCTCTATGCAGCTGCTGGTTTTATTTATTTATTTTTATTATTTAACACACTTTCCATTCTATTTAAGCATCTCATTCCTCCCTCTTTCACTTTACAAACCCTATATTTTTCCTCTCTCTTTTTCCCTTCTTTTCTCTTCTTCTTGCTTGTCTTCTTAAAAACAAGCTGCCACCATTTTTTCCTTGCTTCCACATACATTTCTTGCAAATATTTGAGGTAATCTTTCTCTTTTAGCTCTCATAAGATGTTATGGATGATATGGATGTTTCATGCATCAAAGGACATTCCACAAGCTTAAAAGCTATGGATGATGATGCCAAGAATTGAAACACTCCTCTAGATGATGATCTCTTTTGTTCTTAGTATTTTTGTTATATTGAAGGCTTGTTTATCTTCTTGTTTTTGTGATAACTTGTAGATCTAGAGTTTTACCAAGCTTTAGTTATGTTTATGTGTAGATCTAGAAGTTTAAGGCCTACTACTAAGTTTTTCTTATGTTTCATGGTTGTATTTTGAGTAGATCTTAGATTTGAGTTGAATGAAAAAGTAAAATTCGTAACTTGTCAAGGCACCATTTAAAAACCCCTTCCAAGTCTTAAAATGGAAGTTTTGTTAAGAAAATGAAGGTTTGATGGATGTATATCATCAAGACTTCATCTTACAAGAATCAAAGTTGATTTTCAAAGTTTATTTTCAAAAACAAAAATTGTATTTTCGGATCAAGACAAAGATCTAAAATAAAAACATGTTTTCCAACTCAAAAATGAGGATTTTATTCAAGAAATGAAGGGTTCTTAAGATATAATATGTAATGGGTTGTTTTTCATGAGTTTTGATGAATTTTCTCAAGAGATATGTTCAAAATAAATTTATGAAAATTCGGATCTAGACCAAGACCCATTTTTGGAACCCATCATTCAACTTTAAAATGAAGATTTAGACAAAAATATAAAGGGCTCTTGGTATAGATATCTTAAGGAATGAATTTTCATAAGTTTAAATGAGTTTTCCTAAAAGGTATTGCTTAAATCAAGTGTTTTGTAAAAGACAAAATTTAGGTCTTGTCTTCATTGTAAACTTCAAAGAGGAAATTCGTAATTATGGGGAGACCAATTTTTAAAACCTTCTTTTAGATCTCAAAACAAGTATTTTATATTGAAAATGGAATGCTTTGATGATATATAATATAGGAAAATTATTTTCATTGAACTAAGTAAGTTTTAGTAAAGGAATTACTCAAAACAAACAATGAGTTTCAACTTGTAAATTTCGGTTTTATGAAAATGGATTCTTAGAAGTTTCATTTGAACTTTATGTTTGGTATTAGATAAGTGTGTAATCTCTTAATTTTGTTTTGAGAATCTCCTTGCAAGTTTAGGACTAAAATAAGTTGGTCTAAGTAGTTAAATAGAGTAGATATGGCAATTTTTCACAAAGGCTCAAATCTTGGATTTTCGCAACCCTACTGTACAGTATGTTTCCGACCCTAAATGACCTTAAATGTTTGAATTAACTTTAGAAATAGATAGCTCTTTCGAAGTAGGTATAAATCGGTATATTATAAGCTAAATTCCGAGTTAAAATGAGTTAGATATGACCTTTTTAAGTTAAGGATTCAACCTAGGCGAAATTGACGAACTTAGTAAATAAAATTGTTAAGTTTAATAGAACTTCATAAGAGATACTCATTGAGGGTATTCCTTGTACTTAGGTGAATTGGAGGACGGGTTACCACTTCCCGAGGACTATTACGACTAGTGGATTTCACTACATGGACAAGTGAGTTCATTTCTCAATTAATTATGCTCTTGGATGTGCTTGTAGTAGTAGTGGCATTAGACTTAGGAAAAGATAAAATTGTGATTGAATGGTGATCTAAACTTGCATGAATGAACGATAAGTATATCGAGGCAAGCTTTGTTGCAATAACCTTGTATGAGCTAGTATAGATTTGGAGTGTCTGAAATTGTATGGTCACTTTTAAATTATCTAATTAATATACCATGATTATATGAATAAATTGTACATGCATATCACGTAGTGAGTCACATATCATTGTCGAGTATGCCTTTGGTGGGACAAAGGTGTATTTGGGAGGCAGCGGGTCTTTAATGAAGGGGACTAGGGTTGCATGACTTATGGACCACCCCATTCAAATAATGAAACTATGGTTGCATGACTTATGGACCAACATTAAAAATTGTGGTTGCATGTCTTATGGACCACCCCACTTAAGATTGGGACTATGGTTGCATGTCTTATGGACCAACTTGGAACTGTAGTTGCATGACTTATGAACTACCCCAAACCCCGAGGAGGGCGTAAATCATTCACATATGACTACCGGAAAGTTATATGCTTGCTTGCTCATTTGCTTGTGCATTCATATGGTTGCTTAATTATAACTTGCTTGTATAGATATTTTAGCTTGATCGAGTATGTTACTTGGAAAATGAATCTCACTAAGCAATTAGCTTATACCCCAATAGTTTTTGTTGCAGTGTTCCTATTTTTGGATGTTCCGAGAGGACACTTTGTGCAGGTTTATCACATTGGATTAAAGAGCTTTTGAGGAAGTCGGGACCTAGTATAGGCGTGGACTTCTAGGAAAATCTCTTTAATGTAAATTCAGATATATGTAATTGGAGCTAAACGATGTAGACTCCTATTATTTTGGCGGGGTATGCCCCCTTGGCTTTTGTAAAGTTTAACTATTTATCTTGTTGTGATTTATATTCTTAATGCTATGTATGCTTTCTTAAGACTACTCGAATCAAAGTGTGATCCTAAAAGTTGTGAAAGTACACCTTACACTCGATATGTAAACTTATGGATGACTAAGGTGGTCATACTTAAGTTTAAGTATCGGTGTGGGCTGTCGCGTTTAGGGTACCCTTTGGTGCGTGACAGTGGGTTGTCGCTTGAGCTTGATTATGATGACTGCTTGTGTAATAATCACTTAATGGAAAAGTGAGGACAAAGCTTGTTTGTGTAGTTGAACAAATTGCCATGATTTATGTCACGCTCCAAATATGATTTAAAGCACCATTAGTTCTACCCACATATAACATTTAAATGTTATATTCAAATGCTATTTTTAACTAAGTGAGTTTCTAACAGATTTTAGTTTAAAAAATCCTTAATTAGGGTTGATAATCAAATGAATTCCAACGGATAATAAAGATAAGTAGTCTCTTAACAATAAAAAAAAAAACTCTTACAATACAAGTATTCACTTTTGGAAAATAACATTATAATATCCAATGTATCTAAAGTCTCTCACCAAATATCTAGCCCATGAACCATGCAACCAAAGCATTCAAATCAAATTATCTTCATAACTTGAAATAGAAGGAATAAATTAAAGCCTAAAACGACAACAATACAAGCACATATGATATGATCACATACACTTATTTTAATGTAAATGCAATAACCAACCATTTAGATATTTAATTTAGATTTAGAAAAAAATAATAGAGCATTCAGACTTTAACAACATGCTATGGGAATCTAGGGGTACTGAGTAAGAACAACTGTTCAGGAGATTGATATAAGTAGTCCGGGTACCTATATCTCCTAGAAGAAATTCTAATATGTAGCCTCATCTAGAGGTTAAGACTGTTACTCTTCCTTACCAATGTTGTCAAAACCAGCTCAGACCAACCTACCCAATCTGATTCAGTTGGAATCGGCCTTAAAGGTGGGCTGATCTACAATACAAACCTGTTTTTTTGTTGAACTGACCTCCCCTAGCTGACTTAGGCGGTTTAATCGTGAACCGGTTGACCTGATTGGGTTATTCGGGTTCAAATACAACACCATTAAAAAAAAAAAAATTAAAAGCAAGAAACAAAGCATCCCTTATTCTGCAAAAAAGCTACTATTGTTGCTTCTTCGGATGGCTTCTAAAACCTCCTATCCCTGAGGTTACTCTCGTAATAAGATGGCTTCTAAAACTTATATATATATAGATATATAATATATATATATATAAAGAGAGAGATAGAGAGGGAGAGAGGTGGAAGGGGAGATCGATGCCTACAACTGGTATTATTACTATCAATACCATTATTAGAGAGAGAGAAAGCAAGTGAAGAAGGAGAGGGGCCAGAGAGAGAGAGAGAGAGAGTGCTTTGCTAGTGTCTCATTATGACATAAAAATCAAAAGAAGAAAATTAAAAAAAATTGAGGTGGTATGTCATGTCATGAAATGTGTGTTCCATAAAATAGGTAGCACAGGAGGGAGAGCATGTATGTATGTATGTATGTATGCAAGGTCATTGGGAAATAAAAATGTGCGTAATTAATGTCTTAATGACATGGGGAAGCTTAACCCAAAGGAAAAATGACACCAAGAAGTGACAGAAAGCAATAATAATAAATACATATATTTAATAAACAAAGTGATAACGATCATTGAAAATAAAAACCTATTACTATATGGTACGATTTGTTGTGAAATTTTAAATTAAAAAATTATAAATTTCTCCACATATTTATAGATAAAAAAAACTCTAGTCATTACGATATAAATCCAATGGTTATTAAATATATCGGATTCCACCTGATAAATAAATAACAATTAACTTAAGATAAAATATTTTTATTGACCTCGGTGCGGCTAGCGATGGAACCCGATTTAACCCCTTCGACCCCCTAGCATGTTTGGGTCAAACCCGATCCGATTTTGACAACATTGATCTCTACTTGTCATAGTCTATACTATATTATGATTAAGATGATCCCATTAACATGAACCATACTATATTACTTTTCCTTGATCCAGATAGCTGTTATCTCAATACTGTTCGCCCTATCAGCTTCCTGCAAAACCACCACAGGTGGTCTAAGTGCTTAACTACCATGTGGCACCATCATGCAAGGTTGTCACTTCCTAATAAGAAATTATTGAGGTCGTCTTTAAATATTAATTCATTTTAAGAAATATATCCTAATAAGAAACACTCATGTGATTATGTACTTGAAATCAACAAGCCATCTTGCCACACACCAAATGATAGGTATACTTGAGAAGAAGAATCTATGTAAAGAAATTATTTCATATAAGATTTAAGTTATCAATTCACTCATTTATCCCTAATTGATTAATTACTAATCAAATTGAAGTCAAATATATATATATATATATCACATATTAATATTGAAGTTTACTTCCTTCCTTTCAAGTGTTAGTCCATAAGTTTAATATCAAGTCCAAAAGAAAGTTTAGATATTAAATCATTTATCATTCATTTAAGTTCATATTAAACTTAGTCTAACCAAAAACCTACCATATAGTCATTAGGTCCTTTAGGTGATATCTCTAGTGATTGATTATTATTAAACCAATAGACTTAATTAAAAAGTTCATTTTAGGTTTAATTCTTCAATTTATATCTTAGATAGACCAACTATACCAAGAAGTATGCTGACATAATAAATAATTCTCTTATAAGGTCTTTACTTACATTATTAACCATTATTTGTACCAATTAAATCCTAATATCAAATTATTTAATTATTCAACTTAAATTCATATTTCAATATGAAGATATATCATTTACATTGAACTCATATTTATTTGGTTAAATTTAGAGTCCATTTAAAACTAGTTTAAATTAATCGCACGACTCGTCTTAAATGGATCGGTTCACCTACTTTTAGACTCGTTCTTAAAACCAAAGTTTTGTGTAAACTTCTTAACTCATTATTTTAAATGTTTCTAAGTTGGTTCAACTCATGGATTAATATGGTTTAAAAATAAAAAACTTCAAAGCTGGTCGGAATAAGGAAATAAAATTAATGATTCACTAGTTTTGGTTAAATTGAGGTGGTCGATTCTCTACACCATTGTACAATAGAATTCTTAAGCTTTCAAACCATTATACTCTCACCTCGAAAGGAGAAAAAAGAAAGTGGATTGGCTTAGCCCTCTGCATTACCACTACCCTTACTGGCCGTACACTGTTGCTTTGTTTTGTCTTAATTCATGTTTTAATTATTTTCATCCACTTCCAACATTCAATTAACATTGATCACATATTTATTTTGCGTTCCTTTACTTAGTTAATCATTTTGGTTTAGTTTTACTAGTTTACACAATTAATCATTCATCATATCATCATCATGGTCCATGTTTTCATCAATTCTTACCCTATATTCAAAGCATAAATGAACTATAATCCATCCTTTATTCATCTAATTATCAATCTACATGCAAAATATATAATCACAACATTTCAACATAAGTTAGCAATCATTCAAATCACAAAATCATATAAAAAAACATAAGATTGAAGTACCTACTTAAGTGGATGAACAACAACAACCAAATTACTAGTACTACTTTGGCAATGCAAGTTGAGGATGTTTCTAATCCTTCCTCAAACCTCCTTGATCGTTAAGTTTTGTTCTAATGAATTAATAATCATATTAGTGGTATAGACTTAAGGAAAAGAAGATTTAGGATTAGATTTTTACTTTCTATTCTTAGTGGCTTATTGTAGAAGCAATGATTAGTTATTAGAAAGAGAGAGAGTTTTGTCTTGTTGAAGAAGTTTAAGAGTGTTTAGCTTGTTTAAGAAGTTTAAGAGGTACCCAAATGAAAGAAGAGAGATAATTTTAAGTTTAAATGTGTTTAGGAGGAGCTTGTAAATGTAGATTATACGTTTAAGCTTGCAAAGACTATTTTACCCTTATTATTTACACTATCTTGGCAATATTATGCTTGAATTGACCACCCTGCCCTTATGTTTAGTCTCTTTTAGTTATGTATTTTTTTTTGTTTAATTATCCCTGTTAATTAATTAATTCCTCATATTTTTATATTTTATTTTTCTTATTAGATTCTTTTCATCTATAATTAAGTTATATTATTCCAAATCAAATTATCATTAATCATTTATATATCACTATTATTATTATTATTATTAATCATATTTATTACTTTTTTTTGTAAGGAAAAATTTGGGATATTTTTGTTTGTGAATTGGTGATCGTTTATAAAATGGATAGAAATTATTTGGCTTGATTAAGTGAACCAATCATGCATATCACACATTGTACCTTGAAGAATAGCCAATGTCGTACAGGGAATTGACATACATGGTGTAGTCCATGTGTCCTCTATTGATGACGAATTAACTCGTTTAGGAATGATGACCTTTTTTGTAGAGTAGTGTTGGAGCCCTACTTAGGGTGAATTTGAGACTTTAAGGTATATATCTATAAAGATTCATATTTTCTATAAATATTGAAAATATTTTTTTAAAGAGAAAATAGTACTAGGCCCTTGGAGTGCATGGTACCTAAGCATTTTCAAATGATTCCCCAACCTAAGTCACGGAGGTTGCAAAATCATACTATATACAATCTAGTCTATTAATAATATGTAATTGCTCATGTGTTTGCTGCATTTTTCAATTTTTTATTATTAATTATTTAACAACCATGCTTGAAATTGTAATAGAAGGGAAATTTCACTCAGTTGGATGTAGCTAACTTCCCCACAGTTTTATTCTTTTCTATGAGTAACTCTAAGATAAGTTGGGATGCAGTGCCCTTAGTTAGCACATTAGGATTATGGGTTGAGAAGACAGTTTGAGAGATATCATTGATGATTTTTCTTACTTAGACTTAGCTGTATAGTATTACATTTATATCAAGATAATCTTGATTGCACTTTGGTATGTTTCTCGTTGTGGGGCACACTACCCCTACTATATCTTTGGTTTATATATATTTTGTTGTTGCACTATCTTTAGCTTTTATAAAATTCCTATTCATATCATCAAGTTAATGCTGTTACTATATTTGGCAAATCTCAATGGTGTTTTTTATAGGTGAACATCTCTTATATACGTTATTGGAAGCCTCTGAGTGACTAGAGAATCATCCTTAAGCTTCTATATATTGTACAACAAACTGTCATGAATAGGGTAGCATATGGAGCATGACAATATATGAGTACATTATGTATTTTACATTATCTGTATTGAAAATGCAATCAATCTTGGAAAATTTAAGAAATGCACTAGTATTGACATAAACAAAAAGAAAACGAATGCATTAGTGTATTATGTATTTTACATCATTTATACTGAAAATGTTCTCAAATATGATGGGAGCATATGTTAATAAAGAAACCTTTTAAATTGTTATAATTTTTTTTTATTCATGAAGTGTGCAATTCATAATTCCACATTACAAAGTATAAATAATTTCCTTATCTAAGCCCAATAATAAGCATGTTAGATGCACTTACAAGTGTAAACCATTATATATATTGATATATTTATCATGTTAAATTACATGGGAAGGTTACAATGTTTGTGGGTAAGTTCATTTGAGATTACAATGTTTTGAGTGGTTTATTTGAGGTCACAATATTTAAGGAAGTGGGTCAACTGAGATCACTATTAACACGTGTCATAATGTGTCGCATCTTCTAACTTTTAATTAAATTTTTCTTCTGTTAACACATGTCAATGGTGATTATCGAGCTTATTTTTTCCATTTTCTTGGTCTTATTTCTTTTAATTCGATGTGTATCAAACACTAATCCATTTGATACAAATCCTCAACTAGGAATTAAAAGAAATTTTATTTTTTGAAAACATTTTAGAGTCGCCACTTGGTCAAAATCGGAAAAAAATTGTAAGTTATGATCAATGGGTTGGTTAATCCTTACTTAACTACTAATCTGGAAAAAATTTGATTTACAACCAAATTTTATAAACTCAAAATTTTGGATTTTGGCGCTACCCTATTAAAACCATATGGTTACTACTTAAAATTGATAACTTAAGATTTATCCTTGTTTAATGCTAAAAAAAATTATAAAATTTACAAATCATAGTATTCACCATTATATTTACAAATCACTGACAAAAGTATTCAGTATTTATAACTAACTACTTATTTCAATATTTATAATAGAATGTAATAGGACAAAAAATAATTGTTCAGATTTTATATCATCCCGGAGGTACCTACGTACTCGTGAATCGAGATCAAACAATACATAGTTCTTTTTAAGAAAACTTTAGTTGGTTGGTGATTATTTGTTTATTATTTTTTTGAACTATTTTCAATTTAAGTTCATTAAATCTTCAATTTTTTATGAAAATGAATTTTTATATGATGGCCGCACATGTTATCAAGTTGATCTTTTTTTAATATTTAGAAAATTGGATTTTCTATGTGTCAAATTTTTTTTCTATATTATTATTATGACTATAGGAAACTATCCTTATATTCCTATTTCTAAAAAAAAATTCCTTTTTTAAATGTTTCTCTAAAGGAAAGAAGAAGAAAAGAAGAGAGAAGAAAAATTATTTATTATTTTTATTTGCTTTGACAAAATCATATTCTTATTTTTTGTTTTATTTGTTTTTTAATTAAATTCTTTTTACTATTTAAAGAAAAAAGACAAAAAAAAAAAATGAAACAAGATTACCTGGTTTGTGTAAGTGCGTCGAAATTACAGTGGGTTCAAGTCAGATCTAGATTCGACTTCGGGTCGGATCTGGGTCGAATTGGCAGTCGATTGGTGAAAGCTATTAGCAATGATTTGGTGGTTCTCGGTGGCCAAGGTCGCGTTGGACTAGATGATCCAAGGATGGGGAAGACTCCGGAAATGGTGGTTTGTTTCGGATGTGGTTGGAAGTGGGTGTTTTGAGCACCAATAAAGGGCAGTGGATGGCAATGTTCTTCGAAGGTGGATGGAAGGCTTTGGACAAAGAGGAAAGCTACTAGCTAAAACTTTCACCACCCCTGATTCCAATTGTGGCCTTAGTTAGCTTCGATTTGGCATCTTTAAGAGTAATCGAAAAATTTAAAAAAATAAACCCTAGATCTCGAAACTTAAATCAAAGCTTGCTTGGTGTTATTGGATGAATTGGATTATTATTGGTGATTGTTGATGGTTGTCAATGATTCTTGATGAATGAATGGAGAATTCAACCCCTATTTATACTATTTAGGGATCGAATTAGGTGGGGTTTGCTCGAAATTTTAGTAGATGGGTTGCGTGCGAATTCGAGCTTCTCAAATGTTGATTGCCAAATTTCGAGCTTAATAAGCTTTGGGAAGAATGACAACAAGCTCAAATCTGAGCTTCTAGAAGGTAGATGGTAGGTTGAGATTAAAATTTGAAAATTTGTTTCACGTGCAAGAATGAGTTTTTTGCAAAGTTTGGATAAAAAATTGAATGCCAAATCATGATCTTTAGAGCTGGTATATGATCCAAAATTGTAGTATCCCATGCCTTCTTCAAATCCCCTCCATCAATTTGGTGAAAATCGAAGCAAAAATGGGCTAAGATTGAGCTAGAAACAACTGTGTGTACGAGACAAATTGTTTGAGTTGGGAAAGAAGAAGACGCGTGTGTTGAACATGCGTGAGTGCATGTATTGCATGCACCTGTGTAAAAAAAAAAAAATTCTTCTTTTGCGCAGATTCGAACTTAAGCTTCAACGGTGCAAGCATGTGTTCTTTTTAATAGGTTGTTGGCCTGTGCCTTAGTCATGTAGTCACTCAAATAATGTTCTTTGAGTGACTTGGACCGATGCCAAAATGTGATTTATTATATGTATATTTTTTGAATCATATTTTTATACATATATATTTTATTTATCATTTTTATATATTTTTGTCTTTTTATATATTTATATTTATACCTTAGTCATTATTTTTTTAATACATTTTACTTAATTATTATTATTATTTTAGGGGCAAAAATGAGGCATCTACAGCTGCCCCTTTTTATGGCGAAGTTTGGGTAAAACGTTGCCACAAAGATGAAGAGATACCTAATTTTTCCCTTTAGAAGCATTTACCTAGAATTTGAAACTCTTGGTCCATTGGGGAAATTTGATTGAGATAGCGATGGTCTTGCGATCTTAAACCTCAGCTAAGAGAGAGGTGGTAATGACTTTTGGTGAAGTTACTGTATCATGAAAGGTTAACCTCCTTTTATGTCCATACTTAACTACTAGAGTTACCCTGAGATGAGTCTAGAAAAAAGGGGGACGATTTTTAGTTTTCCACTCTATGTTGTAGGTTTCTTTTCATTCTTTTAGGGTTTGTAGGCTTTTTTTTTTTGGAAGAAACTCGGATAGGCTTTGTCTTTTTTCTTCTTAAAGGGACTCAAATGGGCTTTGGGTCTTTTTTCTTCTTAAAAGAGACTTAGATGGACTTTGGCCTTTTCTTTTTAAAGAGACTCATATGGACTTTAGTCTTTTCCTTCTTAAAAGAGACTCAAATAGACTTCGATCTTTTTCTTCTTAAAAGAGACTTAGATGGACTTCGATCTTTTTCTTCTTAAAAGAGACTCGGATAGACTTCAGTCGTTTTCTTCTTAAAGAGACTCGAATGGATTTTAGTCTTTTTTCTTCTTAGAGAGACTTAGATGGACTTCGATCTTTTTCTTCTTAAAAGAGATACGGATGAACTTCAGTCGTTTTCTTCTTAAAGAGACTCGGATAGATTTCGGTCTTTTTTCTTCTTAAAGAGACTCAAATGGACTTCGGTCTTTTGCTTCTTAAAGAGACTCGGATGGACTTTGGTGGCCTTTTGCTTCTTAAGAGACTCGGATGGACCTCGGTCTTTTTCTTCATAAAAGAGACTCGGATGGACTTCGATCTTTTTTCTTCTTAAAGAGATTCGGATGGACTTCGGTCTTTTTCTTCATAAAAGAGACTCGGATGGACTTCGGTCTTTTTTCTTCTTAAAGAGACTCGGATGGACTTCGGTCTTTTTCTTCTTAAAGAGACTCGGATGAACTTCTGTCTTTTTCTTCTTAAAAGAGACTCGAATGGACTTCGGTCTTTTCCTTCTTAAAGAGATTCTGATGGACTTCGGTCTTTTTTCTTTTTAAAGAGGGCACCTTGTAAAGTCTTTAAATTTTTTTTTTTGTAAAAGAGAGTCTTAAAATCTTTTTTTTTTCTCAAATAGAATTTTTTTTGGGAAAAATTTGCTAATAAGTAAAGAATCTCATTGACTCAAAAAATTGCCAATAAGCAACAAGCTCTCCCCTATTGTTTATCCATTCAATTCCTACCTTGAAGATTATTTCTTGGTCGTCTTTTTCCATTTTGAGGGGCAGAAACCTTTGATTTTTTGACTTCGGGGCAAATAAATTCTTATACTTTTTCATCATTTCGTTGACCTTGAATCGGATATCTTATGCTTGATGTATTTAGTCAAAGAGAACTTCCTTATACTTTCTTTAGCTTGTTTTCACACATGGCTTGGATTCCAAAAATTACAGTACGATTTGTAATTGATATGTCTTGGTTAATGCACCAAGTCTTTTCTTGGGATGTAATTTTAGGCTTTTGGTCATTGGCTTACAATAGAAGGGATATCATATGCATGCTACTTAGCAAATTTTATATTCATATCTCTTAGGTTTTACAAGTAAGAATCTTTTCAAGATAACTAAAGTAGGCTTGCTCCAGTTTCGAAAGTAACCTTTATTAAGGATAATTTACTTCTAACGATAAAAAAGAGTATCCACAAGATGGTGGTAAGTAGGGTTGTAATTCTTGGGTGTGATGGAGATGGGTTTCATGTTATAAGTGTATTTGGGTTTTGAAATATGCTTATCCTCCTTATTTTTGGGTTAAAACACTTATCTTCCTTTTCTATTTCTTTCCCTTGTCTTTTTCTTTTTCTTTTTCTTTTTTTCCTTTCAACCTTTTTTTTTTTGCATCTTTTTTTTTCATTTTTATTTTTTTTTGCTTCAAAGTATAGGCTTTGTGTATGAAGTTGAGGCTTTCTTTCAATTTCAAAAAGACTTAAATTATTATTAACAAAATTTCACTTTTGAATTGACGCAACCGTGAAGCATAAATTAGTTATTCTATGTTTCTTGATTAAGACCCTTACCTCCTATATGCCCCATTGTGGGGTAGTTCTTCAAGGTTTAACTTTTAGAAATCACTTCTTAGAAAGGCCCAATGGAGTTAACAAAGGGTAAATGTATTTAGGTTATTGAAATGAATGCCTGGTATCATTTTAACCTACATACTAAGTTCAAAGCATACCTCTTTCAAGGAATGAATCTTATAAGTTCCCTTATGTCACTCGGCTCTCTAGTGTTTAAGGGTTAGTATTTGGTATTTAATCACCTCTTTTCATCCTCTAATTTTCTAGGAATAAAATATCTATAGCCAAACATTCATTTTATTTAGAATTTCCCCTTTGGTAATCAAGTATTTCAAATTATCCTATGAAAGATAGTAAAATACATACTTTCATTAAAAAGATAGAGAATTTATTTATTACAAAGCTAAGCACTATCGTCAATAATCTCTGTCTTGTTTTATTGATTGCCTGCCTCTATTGATATTGGCTGATAAGTCCAACTGTTGCAGATGATATGCTATCTTGTCGGATGGTAACAACAAACTCTTGCTACTTGAGGAGGACTTGCTTGAAATACTTGTAGGAGCCGGGACAGAGCTACTGCTACTAGCTAGCTCAATAGATTCCGGGAGCATAGTTAAATAAGCTCACATCAATCAAATCTTGGATTTTGTTCTTTAACCTCTAATAACTTTCTATAGAATAGCCCGTTTGACCCATATAGTACTTGCATTGAGTATTAGGATTATAATTCCGTGGCGTGTATCCCTCTTTTGGGATCTCATATGTTATCATATTTTGATTTTTTAACTAGTTAAAAACTTGGACCATCGAAATCCTAAATTGTGTGAAACGCCTTTTCTGTGTTGAGCGAGTTTGTTTGTTTTCACCTAATGCTTTTGAAGTCAAAGGCTTCATCCCTTGTCTTATCTCATTTGGCCCGTTCTCAACTTATAGCCCGATGACTCCTCTTGAGCCTCATGATGTGGTACTTTGCTAATAGAAGGTCCAAATGTCAGAGTTTATCTGACACATATTTCATAACCCATTCTAGGGTTTCAATCCTTTCCATCATTTATGCAAGTCTTTGTTCTAAATTCTCATGTGCCCTTTCCCTTTGAATGCCTTGAATTTGATTCTTCTCTTGCAAATAACTTCTTTGATTTGATGTATCACCAATATCTTGCGTACGAAGGATGTTGATTGTAGGTTCTTCATGTGTTAGAATGCTGTTGAAGTTAGATGCTAGACCATTAACGAATTACAATTGAACCACATTTGAGGCCATCAAATCTTGAATTTTGTTCTTTAATTCCCAACAAGCATCAGTAGTATGCCTGGTTGACCCATGTGGTATTCACATTACGCATCAAGGTCATATTTTTGTGGCTTATACCCTGGTATTGTCTCTTTAGAGTGGAGGAAGTGGTCCTCTTTGTTTATAGTAAACTTGAGATAGAGGGATAAGGATCTGAGTGAATCGTATCATAGATGTTTGTTATACTTGTTGTAGTTTCCTTTGCTCACCGTATTGACAGTGACTTCTCTTACCGTAGGTTCTCCATCAGCCCCTTTGTGAATTTGAAGTTTGCCAAAATAAGGGCATTTTCAATTTTGCCTCCTCCTCTATTATTTCAAAAAAAAAAAAAATTCTATGTGGCGTGTCCATCAAAACGCAGAAGAAGGGCTCTTCAGGGTATTTATGAAGGTAAATACCATATCCTTCTCTAGAATAGGTATAGCAACCATGGCTACCAATGCCCTCCATCGTTGAGCATACTCTTTAAAGGTCTCTTCCTTCTTATTTTTTGTGTTGCTAAGGTCCCAAATGGATGGTGCGACCTTAATATTGAACTTGTATTGGTTATAAAATACCCTCACCAATTTGTCCCAAGTATTGATCTCATCGAGGTCTAATTAGGTATACTAAGTTAATGCCGAGCCAGTGAGGCTATCTTGGAAAGTCTAGATCGTTAACTACTCATACTAGGTATATTGGCTCATCTTTCTCACATAAAGCTTGGTATGTAGTTTGGGACAGCCCGTGCCATCATACTTGTCAAAATACAATATTTTAAGTTTTTCCAAGGAAAGTACCATCTTGAGCTACAGGTAGGCTTGTGATCCTAGCTTGGTCAAACTCGTCAACTTTTTGGAATGCCTTCAATTTTTTAGTGAACTAAAGCCTTTTTTCCATTTCCTTGCCTTGAGCCTCTATAGGGCCAGGCTCAAATGTCTGAGGCACATATTGTGTTTCTTCTTCTTTGATAGGCTGACCATTGGCCCCTTTTCGAGTTCCGAAATGTCCTTCGGATGGTTGTTAGAGGGTTTTTAATAATCCGAAGCTTTGGGTGAGAATTTGCATCTAGATGGCTATTTCAAGTGTTATTTGCTTAAGAGATTGGATTTTCTACTCAGCAGCTGAATTGAGGTTAATGTTGTTGGTGTTGTTAGCCATTTTGAAAGGATATACTTAAGGAATTAGCTGAGCTTGCTTAAAAATAATTTCAAAAACTTGCAAAAATCCATTCTTGTTAGCAAATTATTATTATTTTTTTTTCTTTTTTTAAGCTAAGCTTTATTTCACAAATTGACATTTTATTTCAAAAGCATTTTTTTTGTTTTTTGTTTTTTTAAGAAATATTTATAAATGAAGAATGAAGGACTTAAGACTAAGGGAAAAGAATACCTATGAAAAATGTGGTTCAAATTTGAAAGGACCTATAACTATCCAAGAAGAGGAATTGATTTAATGGATGATTGGATTATATATAACCCAAGGATATTTACAAGTTTACTATATATCTTATATATAAGCATTATTGCCATTACTCTATAGAATATTTACAAATATGGTAAAACTTTTTTCTTTTTTCTTATTCCTTTAAAAAAAAACAAATGTTATATTGCAAGAAGAATTAATTTGGGCAAGGAGATATTTACATATTAAAAAAAAGATAAATAAAATGGCTCATTAGATTCAACATGAATTTGTCCTTTATTTTCATTTAATAATATTTAAATACATGAAAATACTATTTCTTATTTTTTTTAATCACAAGATGTTAAGTTTATTTTGACTGGAAGAGCTTCTAGGGGATAGGAAAAGATCCCATATTTAGCTGATGTATCATTTCTATCATTTCATTCATTAGGGACTTCGTTTGATCTAGATGGTCCAATAACCTTTGGTTATCTTCTAACAGAGTATGGACTTTCTTTAGCTGTTCGGGTATTTTCCTCTCAAAGGTAGGCCTCATCTCAACCAGGCGAAGGTGCGGCTAGGTATCCCTAAGATGTGAACAAGTCTCATCATTTCTTGCGGATCCATTGACATCTTTTGAACAAATTCATGAAGAATTATTATGAGCCATCTCATTTTTTTCTTTTTTTTTTAAATTTCATTTATTTACAAGAAAACATGGAAGAAAACAAAACAAGACTAATGATAATTATGCAGGTTTTTATTTATTTATTTATTATTTTTTACAAAGAATATATACTATTTCACAAGAGCAAATAAAAAGAATTATATTAACAAAAAACAATATGCACAATATATATACTTTACATATTACACATATAAATCACACGGATGCAGATATGGGGGGTTGGTAACTAATTACTAATAGGGCAATTTAAAAAATTTTTCATTTGAGTTACAACCTTATTCAAAGAAAATGTAATTGAATTTATTTACATAGGAAGGATTTAGAAAACTTTTTTTTTTCCCAAAGAAAAATTGTAACTCTTCTTAGTTATGTCTTGCTATTATTTATTTGCCAACCCATGTTTAAGAATGAAATTGGGTGGGTTCTAAAGGTTTCCTAGTTTAGTGGATCACAGATCAACACTAAATCGGAGAGGGATCATTTTGTCAACTAAAGAATGGAAATGTCACAGTCCTTGGACCTACTAGCGACCTCCCTGCCTAGGGCGTTAATACGACCTAGTTTTGACTATATTTACCACACATTTTTATAGTTCTCCCTAAAGATATTAGTTGCCCCAATTAAGGCTATTTACAAAATTTTCTTTTTATCTGCATCACTTAAAGGAAAAGATTAGTATAACTATTTACAAAATAATAATTATAAAAATAATATACAAGAATGAGCATAAAAGGAAATAAAATTTAAATTTTAGAATTTCAAGTGGCTAGCCCTTTTAAAAATATAGGCGTTCTCCAGTGGAGTTATCAAGTTGTCGAGCCTGAATTTTTTTCCATTTTCTCGGATTTATTTCTTTTAATTTGGTTTCTACCAAACCTTAACCCATCTGATGTAAACCCTTCACTAGGAATTAAAAGAAATTTTAATTTTTGAAAACATTTTGGAGTCGCTACCTAATCAAAATTGGGAAAAAAAACTATAAGTTAGGATTGATGGGTTGGTTAACCCTAACTTAGCTACTAGTTTGCAAAAAATTCGATTTAGGACCAAATTTTATAAATAAAAAATTTTGGATTCGGAGGCTACCCTATTAAAGCCATATGGTTACCACTTAAAATTTAAAACTTAAGATTTATTCTTTTTTAATGCTAAAAAAAATTTATCAAATTTACAAATCATGGTATTCATAATTTTATTTACAAATCTAAGAAAAAATTATTCTGTATTTACAATTAACTAATTATTTCAATATTTATAAATGAATGCAATGGGACAAAAAATAATTTTTTCATATTTTATGTTGCCCCAGATGTGCTTACGTACCCACTAATGGAGTTCAGATAATACGTAGTCCTTTTTAAGAAAACTTTGTTGGTTGGTAATTTTTTATTTTTTTGAACTATTTCAATTTAAGTTCATTAAATCTTCAATTTTTATGAAAATGAGTTGTTACATGTATGGCCTCACATGTTATCAAGTTGATTTTTTTTTTTTAGAAAGTAGGATTTTCTATGTGCCAAGAGGGTTTTTTTTTTTTTATATATTATTATTATGAGTATAGGAAAGTATCCTTATATTCCTATTTCTAAAAAAAAAAAAAAAAATCCTTTTTTCTATTTTTTTTACGGGAAAGAAGAAGAAAAAAAGAGAGAAAAAATTTATTTATTATTTTTATTTGGTTTGACAAAATCACATTCTTATTTTTTTTATTTTTTTTAATTACATTCCTTTTTTGGTAAAAAAAATTACATTCCTTTTAATATTTAAATAAAAAAATAAAAAATGAAACAATATTACATGATTTGCGTACGCGGGTCGGATTAGAGCGGGTTTGGGTCGGATCTGGATCAGACTGGGGTCGAATCTGGGTGAAACTAGCAATTGATTGATGCAAGCTATTGGCGACAATCTGGTGGTTCTAGGTGGCCAAGGTCGTGTCAGACAGGACAATCCAAGGATGGGAAGACTCCAAAGGTGGTGGTTTGTTTTGGATGTGGCTAGAAGTAGGTGGTTCGAGCTCCAAAAAATGGCGACCAATGGCGATGTTCTTCAAAGGTGGGTGGAAGGTTTTAGACAAAGGGAAAAGCTACTAGCTAAAGCTTTCACAACCCCTAAATCGAAATGTGGCCTTGTTTTACTCCGATTTGGCGTCTATTAGGAGTAATCGAAAAACAAAAAAACTAATCCTCGATCTTGAAACTTAAATTGAAGCTTGCTTGGAGTTTTTGCATGAATTGGATTGTTGTTGGTGATTGTGGATGGTTGTGGATGATTCTTGATGAATGAACGGAGAATTCAACCCCTATTTATACTATTTAGGGGTCGAATTATGGGTTTGTTCGAAAGCTTGGTAGCTAGGTCGTGTGAGAATTTGAGCTTCTCGAACATTTATTTATGGATTTCGAGCTTCGTAAGCTTTTGGAAGGATGACAATGACCTCAGATATGAGCTTCTAAAAGCTAGATGGTAGGTCGAGATCAAAATTTGAAAATTTGTTTCACGTGTGAGAATGAGTTTTTTGCAAACTTTGGATCAAAAATTGAATGCCAAATCATGATCTTTAGAGCTGGTTTTTAATCCAAACTTGTAGTATCCCATGCCTTCTTCAAATCTCCTCTATCAATTTGGTGAAAATCAGAGTAGAAATGGGCTAAGATTGAGCTTGAAACAGCTGTGTCGTGTGAGAAAAACTAGTTGAGTTAGGGAAGAAGAAGACATGCATGTTGAATATGCACGGCAAGCATGGATGCGTATATTACATGCACCTTTCTAAAAAAAAAATTCTTCCTTTGTGTGGATTCGAACTTAGGCGTCTAAGGTGCAATCATGTGTTCTTTCCAATAGGTAATTAGCCTTTGCTTTTGTTCATTTGAGATCACAACGTATAATTTACCCCTATTAATCACCTATAGACCCTACTATAGATAGAAACATATTATATATATTGATATATTAATCACCTAAAGACCCTAAAGTACATAAAAACATACAAATATTTATATTTAAATATCTTAATATAATATTCACATTGTATTATATCAATACTTAATAACAATAAGAAAAAGGAGAAAAATTTAAGAGATAATTTATGGACAAAGGAAGAGAATTTTTTTTTTCAATTTAGTATACATTTTTATTTAAAGATTTGACAGATAGTGAAATGATAATTTTTTTTTTCGTTAGAATTTTGTTTCGGAATAAACCATTTAAAATGATTAAAGTGAAGGGATGATAACTATAAATCAAAACCACAAGAGTTCGACATTAGCTTGGCTGTAAATTCGTCAAAATTATATTGTGCCATCATAGGCACATGGAATTAAAGCCTTCTGTTCTCTATAAAACATGTTTAATTAACATCTTTAACTCAAGTCTATATATATCCTTTTTTTTAAAAAAAAAATCCACCAAAAGTCCTTCAACTTTTTGGGTTAAGGACCCAAAATCCTAATTTTTAAAATTTTGACAAATGTCAATTATCGAAAAAATATACATGGTTGTATATTTATTTATTTTTATTTTCAAAGTAATAAATGAAAAATAAAACATGTCACTTAGAGATGTTAAAATAAAAATCTTGGATGAAATAAGCGGTTCAATGTTGGGCTTCAAGCATAAAATATATATCTATATATATTACGATTAAAATTTACTAATAGTCTTAGTGCTTGGGGATCAATCTTATGAAGCTAGGAGAATAATTATATTTATCCAATTATTGAAGATTTGTAAACATTTTAATTTTATGCAATATCAAAGATGGTGCTTGCTTGCAAGGGATGGATTTTATGAAAGAGATGTATATATTTAATTTAAGATATCCTATTAATTTTAGTAGGTGTTATTTTAGTTGGGTAAATATCATAGCTAGTAGCTAAACTTTATCCATTTTTACTAGTAATAACTAGAAATTAAAAAGTATCAATTTACTATTTATAAGTATTTCAAGTGACACACACTTTTATGTTGAAACTATTTTTAAAGCGTGAAACTACCAGTAGGTGTACTGAGTGCTTGTGTAGTAATAAAACCGGTGAGAACCATGTCATGATCCACATGGAGCTAATTAACTAAATACTAGAATAAAATGACCTCCTCTAAGCTAAACAAAATGATATCAAATTTTTGAGCTAAACTAAATGATCTACTTCTACTACTAAAAATTATAACTAATTTTAACATCGAAAATTACTGAGCATTGGAATAACTCTTGAACTCTTTCAAATCACAAGCGTGGGATTATGTAATGGTAAAAACATGATTTCTTTTCATTGTCTTACAATTATAATCGGGTTTGTTCAATTGGATTTTAACTAAATTCACAAGAATTTACTTCCATTTTAGGTTGCAAAATTCTAATTATAGCATAAATATCCCTTTCAAGTAATCTATCTCAATTATTAGCTAAATAACATATTTCTCTCATAAATAATGTTACTCTAATTGAAATTATGATTTAAGCATATGTCCATGTCCTAAATCACAACTTCAAAGAACATGAATTCTAAGATTTAAACCAACATAGTAGGTGTTTGGGTCAATTTTGAAATCTTATTTTCTATTTCAATCTGATCTTCAAATCTCTTTCATATGTCTCAAATCCTAATTCATAAAAAAAATCCATAGATAGGTTCTTTATCTCATAAACATTGAAATAGAAATAATCAAAGTTCCAATTTAACAAAACCAATTATAAGAACAAATCAACTACTTAAGAAATCCATTAACCTATCACAAAATCCCACTTAGACAAATTAGCTCATACTCAAAAACGTACTTTCATTCATGATAATATTTTGAACACAAGCCATAACAATAGATAATGGAGAGATTACACCTGAAATATTGTTGGGTTATAGATCCAATTCATATGGGTCTAGAACCAAAGGGAGCCTAAATATATATTGGATATATATTTAGAAAATTTTGGAATCAAAGTAGGATGGGTTAGTACGCTTTGAATAAGGAGATCCTAAATATATGGTGATATATATTTTGAAGATTTTGAATCAAGATATCTTAAGTATTTATGATATACTTAGAAGAGGACTTGAAGATAAGGAGTTGTTTGTGCAAACAAACGATGAAATTGTTGTGTACTCTAGCAATTGAGAGGACAAGGCCGCCGGCCTTCATTGAATCATAAGTGATTGCTCCAGAATGCCAAAGGTCAACATCTAAATCTAAAACCGCCAGCCTTTAATTAAATGTTGATAGCATTGAGTGTCTGTTGGTTTTCTTTGTGTTGTTGCATATATATTCTTTGTATTGTCTTAAGATTTGCATGAAACAAGTGTGTGCCTCTTCTCAAGCCTAGATAGAGAGATCTAGAGAGAGAAAGCGAGAAAAGTGAGGAAACTCTAGATGGAGGAAATCTTATTCCTGTTGTAATTCACTAGTTCGTGGTGAAGAATTATGGGATCCTCTAAATAGATCTAGTAAAGAACAATTGTAACCTATTATATTATTTATAGTGGAAAAATTTGAGCGCCGGTCTCATGGTTTTTCCTCAATTTGGGGTTTTCCACGTAAATCCTAGTGTCATTTTAATTTCCGTATTTTGATTTATATTTTGTTGATTGTTGATCGCGTTGGCAAGAGGAAAATGTCAGATCTTTTCCTAACAAATATTAGAAATGTCTTCCTAATGATTTTGGGTCCAACTCCACCGTGAAAATTCATAATGAACAGTGCCAGAAGGTGAGGTTGAGTGAAGTGAGGTTAGGCGAAATGAGGTGAGGTGGATGGATGGAATGAGCATGAATGGAAAATGGAATGTGGAATGGTAGAGAATGAAAGCTGGATTCTAGATTATTGAAGGTAATGAATTGATTGCTGAGATGGAATGAATTGTCAAATAATGGATGATTTATGTGGAAAGGATGATGGGTATCTATATTGTATGAGATTTAGATTCTCTATTTTCAGATATAGTGAAAAGGAAAATTATATACGTGATGAGATGGAGTGGATAAGTGGAGTAGAATCCTTAATTGCAAAAAGAAAAGAAAACTACTGAATATTTACAAGGAAAGCAACAAAAATATAACAAGAAGTTGCTGGAATTGGTTTTGCCTAAACCAGCTCAGTTCAGTTGATTGAGCTTGAGCTTAGTGTTTGTTGATTTAGAATAGGTCTAGATCGCTGCTGCTGCACCAATCTGTTCAGACTTGGCATCTCGGATGACTGTTGAGATTTTAGAGAAACATCAGAGGCACTCGGCTAGACCGAGGCATGATCAGCTCAGTGCGTGTGTCTGCAATTGCTCAGTTGGTCTATGCAACTTGCTACGTTCACGTGGACACTGGGAAATTTTTGTTGTTGCTTGGTTCTGGTCGTGTTCTGTCCGATGACTGGTCAATTGTGATGGTAGAACGACAGCTTGGATTTGTTGTCGAATTGGTCTGCTGCAACATCATCAGGCCGGTATGAACTTGTGGAGTGACTGCTCAGTAGTGTAAGTTAATCGGCATTGATGATTCAGCGTGCCGACACTCGACTGTGGACCTACTACTGCGTTGCTCGAACATATACTGTTGTGGATTCAGCTCAGCCTTGTGAAAGTGGAAGCTTGACATATCTTAGTGAATCCTGGTTTGGAGCTCAAATTGCATGATCAAATCAGGTCGGTGGACTACGGCAGACTTAGTATATCGTTGATCTGGACTTGTGAAGATGAGTTCACGATGTTTTGTGGAGGATCAGGTTATTAGTGCAACTATTGGTGAAGATCACCAACACATCTAGTTGGTACTCAATTGATGCTTGGAGCTTGGCCAGTTCGGTACTAAGGAGCCATAACAGTTTGACTGGCATCATCGCTATTTGGAGTTCGCTGCTCAAGTAGCGTAGGAACACTCCAGTAGAGCTCCATAGGCTCTCAGTAGAAGTGTTGGGGCGCTTCGTGATAGGTCGGTGAGCGCTCCGAAATTAGGACAGGCATCTGACCTCTGTTTAATTTGATGCGGCTTGGTCTCTGCACTTTAGGCACTTAGATAGACTTCATGATGCAGTGTAGAAGCGTTGAATAATAGAAATCAATAACTACGATTGATTTTAAAACGTGAACTTAATCACACAATTGCTAGGCAATTGCAACTTCAGAAAAAATCCTCTCAATTAAATATCAAATATGTCAAATATCAGTTGTTTTCAAAGACAAACCTAACGGCCTATTTATACTATTACATGAAAATCCTAAAAAGGTAAAGTAATAAATACAATATTGACTAATAATAAAGACAAATAATAAATACAAATCTATAGTAAATACAATTTAGACTAATAATAAATACAGATAAATCGTGTGACAACTGACAAAATAGGCTTGCTTAAAGGCTGGTCAAGGCAGACAATATAGCTGGTCAAAACCGGCGGCGTAGTAGCTTGTCATCCGCATCACTTCAGGTCAGTGACGCATCTTTGCTGCAACAATTGTCAGTGTCTCATGCTCAGTATCTAGCTATAATAGATTAGCTCGGTTGCTGCAATGAATCATTGTTGCTTGGCTCAGTTCCATCTTGACACTCTTGTGATAGCTCGGTCAGGTGCTTTCTTTAGCTCGAGTGTTTGGTCTTCTGTTGATGGCAGATTGGTTGAAGCTGCTCTTGTTTGTGCAGCTTGATCCTAGTGGAGCTCGGTTGCTTGCTGCAGATCAGTTGTTGCTCGATAAGCTGCTCAGTGTGACAAGGACTGCTCGGCATAAGTACTATCTCAACCTGCTGGAATTTGACTTGATGCCTGGACTTCCGCAGTTTCAAATTTGAACTCTGCACAAACTATGACCATAAGAGCAAGGTCTAAAATTTGTGCCTCACAGGCAATTGTTCAAACCCATGTTACTTTTATCCAAGACGACTAATTCATTGCCAAGAAACTTCATTTAGTAGCTTAATAGTCCTGTTTTTAATCCCTTTTTGACATATTTTACATAAGAAATTCCAATTCATGCAGTTTGATCAACTTAGACACAGTTTCTCCTTAAATGCATCACAATGGACATAAAATTGTGAGATAAATATGGGATAAATGTGTAGAAAAAACACATTTATCATCAAGTTTGCAATTTCTTTTTCAAAATAGATAATTGCAAGCATTAGTAAATCTCAAATTGTTAATTGTAGAATTTGGTATAGTCCAAGTAATTAAATGTAAAAGTGGACAAAGTTTAAATATCAAATTAATATTTTTAAATTTTAGCTAATCTAATTCCTACAAACCCTATTTTTGAAATCCGTACCATTTTGTTTAAAGGCTTGCCCGTTTTGTTTTAAGGCTCCAGGTCATTTTGTTTTGAGGCTGGCCATTGTGTGTTTTTGTCAAGATTAAGGTCAATTTAGGTTGAGATAAATTCAAATAAACCAAATCAATTTGTAAACTAAACTAAATCGAATTGAAAATATGATTTGATTTTCTTTTTCAATTGAACTAATTCATAAATTTATTATTGGTATGAAAAGTAAGAAATCAAACCATTCTAGAGATAAAAAGTAATATTTTGCTTATAATTAAGAAATTTCCTATGATATAACATGGTACTTAAGAGAATTATTAGTTTACATTTTATTAAAATGCAAATTTGCTCAACTTTTATGACCATAATTTATAAATCATATAAAGAAGTTGACTTAAATTATATTTTATATGACAACTTTAAACATAAAATTAATTGTTAATGGGCATTTGAAACTTTTTCATTGCATGAACATATATTGACTTCGTTTACTCATATATGATTTAATGCAAACTATTGTTAAATAAATTTAGTACATTTAATATAAGATTACATGTCACGTAAGTATACTTTCATAAATTAAAAATACAAATCAATCGATAGACCAATATGAACCAAAATGAATTTGCCTATCTTTAGGTTTATGGTTAATTAAATTGTGTTTGATAGATAGTATCAATTATATTAGTTAGAAAAGTTGCCGGTGATTCAACATTGTATATGTCTGTATGTAGTATTGTCACGCCTCGAAACAAAGTCCAGGCATACCCAGCCTATCCATGCATAATAGTTAAGCATTACACACAAGCCTACCCAAAAATATATCGTTTATTATGATCGTTTGCTTACCAGTTTTAACCTTTGAAATCATATAATTTGATTTTTGCAAATAATTGGAATGGTAATAGAAACTAAAATTTCATGATTACATTTCTAAAAGCTATTTTTTTTGAGTAGATCATTACATATATTTATAACTTAGTACTAAAGTTGGTACTTCAAAAACGAATAGAAAGTATCTAGTCTCTCAAAATACCATAAAGAGTTTGATATATTATTTTATAGATCATGGGCTTACAGATAAGCCCTTAACAAAATATAAACTCCAAAAATAAGATTTAAAGTCTCATCAAAACATAAAACACCATGCCTAGAAGTCCTTATTGTCCTACTCATCCAGAAATTCCTCAACATCTGTGCCATATCCCTAGTGGTCATAAGAGTCATCATCTAGTTCATCAACTCTTGAAGGAGAAAGAGTGAGCCAAAGCTTAGTACTATAGTAACACAAGCACATACATGATGAACACACAATCTTAATCTAATGCATTGTAGTAATCCATAAGTTATTTCTTAAATTTTAAGTGTAACAAAACAATAATAGAGCACTCACACTACGAACAAACACACTATAGAAACCTAAGGGTCCTAAGTAGAAGCAACTGCTCAAGAGGTTTATATAGGCAGCTTGAATACTTATATTTCTTATAAGACTTCTACAATAATAGCTTCATTTAGAATTTACAGCTGTTATGCATCTTGATTTATCTTAATCCATAATATTAGTTAGCTCAACTAGTCCCATAAATGTGAACTAAATTATATTATTTCTCATTAAGTTTAAGTAAACGTTATCTCGATACTATTTATCCTATTAGCCATCCGTTGAGCTACTAATGATTATCTTTAGCAAAGATATGGGTGATTTAAGCACCAAACTACCATGTAGGCATCAATTAGAAAGGTTATCGCTCATCGGACCAGATTCAATGACAATACACAAACATCAAACAATTAGTGGTCATCTTTAAATATTACTTGATTTAAGATATCTATCCTAGCACACATCATACAAGTTACCGCGTACATGAATAGATACTTGTTGTATCTTGCAATAAGTCAGAGGATAGGTATAATCAAGTAAAGGGACCTGTTTATAAAAAAATTATCTCCTATTAGACTCAAGTATCAATCTACTCTTATATGTTAAGTCCACATTTAATTACTCAATTTAAATAAGATCTTATGCAAATACTTGAACTTAGTATTCATGTATACGTACATATTTATTTATTATTTATATATACACAAAGGGGCTATCATGGCAGTGAGGGAGACTGTGATGCTAATCGTGGGTAAGATTATGCCCATGATAAAGGCTGCAATTTGTATCACAAGTTCCATCACACTCGTGATGAAGGACAACAAAAAGATTAAAGGAGATCACACCTTTGATCATAGCCATTAGGAGGGGTACTTGCAAAAACACAAGATACAGAGATGGTAATGGATGCTATAACACCCGTTATGGTTATCATGAGATGTATCACACCCATTATCACCTAAATTTTGCTAAATAGTGATTATCATAGGATGAATAACGCCCATGATCATTGTTAAAATCCAAATCACGCCTGTGATGGATGCCTTGTACTTTAATGTTTTTCCTTTGTCCATTTTCCTTGAACTTATCTTGCTTGCTACTTTTATTTTAAGTCACAATCATAGAATAAGTATCCCGACAAACTTTTATTCTTGAAATAACAATCTTATACACAACATTTTACCAAATTTTCATAAGTCATCCCATCATACATTTATTTCAACATATATATTTATATGTCATTAATTTATCAATATCATTAAAAGTTCTACTTATATTTAGTGCTAATTTCATCAAGCATATCTTTAAAACAATTAATTAAAGGAATCAACCATGCTTTCTTATTTAGTAATAACTATCAACTAATTCTTCACTTTCTTACTCCTTAGTTTGATAAAGCTTACTCGAATTTAATTTTCAATTTCAATCTTGTCATCTATCTCAAATTTTCACCTAAGATCCTATGTGTTGAGAGTTGGAGAGGGATTTGTGTGTTGAAAATTTAGAAGTGTTGAAGAGAGAAATGAGAGAGAATTAGAAAATAAAGAAAGATAGAGGCAGCTAGCAGAAGAAATAAAAAGGAAATGAAAGTAAAAGGGGAATTAGGGTTTTCCAAAGAAATCAAGTAGGCTCATGGCTTGGATTTGTGCTTGGGTTGGCTTTGGCTTTATAGATAATGGGCTTAGGAATTTGAAATAGTTAGGTAAAGAAAGAAAAATTTTTAGGAAATAGAAATTTAATTTAAGAATTCAATTTGTAGGAATCTATTTTAAAAAAGAAATTTCTTGGAATGAAGTATGATGCAAGTTCTTACTAATTTAGGTATTGAAATTTAGGAATCTAAGTTCATAAAAAATTTGAAGTAAAGTGGATAATTAAACAAATTAAAATGAAGTACTGGATTGTTGAATCTCTATTATCAATTAATTCATTATAAAAGTTATTATTGTACTCATCTACTAAATCACATTCTAATATAGATGCAATTCTATCAACTAGATTATCAACTACCAATTTCTATATTGGGTAACCAATACTATTAGTCTAATTAAGCAAGGAATTTGAAGTATTTGAAGTATTTTGTAAAGCGCTCACCAATTTGGGATTTTTATAACAGGTCAAAATGATGACATTAATCTGCAGAATTATATAGAATATGACTTATACATTGTTGGAGGATCTGGCGTTAGTTATCTCTAGCATGACTATTAAGACAGAAATTTTAGCTTATGCTTTAATATATGGAATCTCAGTTCAATTTGAAAATTTTTATTATGTTGTGGATTTGTGTTGTTAATAGATATTGTAAAATTAATTTATTGAAAAATATGAGAGTTATTGGAGAATTTATGTAATTATGATTGTTCAATAGGTTTTAGAGCCTTTCATGTTTATACTTTGGTACGGGCATATGACATAGCTTGTAATAGCCTTATCTTGGGGCATACAATTTTAGGTGATATCAGAGCCTAGTTTAATGAACCACTTTGGATTTTTAAGTTGATAATTTGTTGGATTATGAGCTGAGAAATGCGGGTAACGATGAGTTTTGTTATGACTCCTGGTTATTGTCATGATGTTGATGATTTAATACTGCGTATGTGATTGGTGCTTTTGTTGTATAATTAATCTTGGAGATTTTGGTAATATCATATAGATTTATCTAGAATCACTAGAAAATGTTAAGCAGAAACCATGCCCCTTCCTTCCCTATTGTTGATAATCACTAGGGGTAAAATCTTGAGGAAAACCTTTCTACTTAACTGCGTCGCTACCCTATGTTGAGAATTGTTAATTGATAAGCTTGGTCAATGATTTGATTGGACTAGTGCAATAATGGCAACAATAGATGCAACATAATATGTAGGTAATGCAAACAAATGTTGAGTTATTAGGGTAGAATAAGAATGACTTTTGATATATGATTACCTAAGGGTAAGTTTGCCCAAGACATGAACAGGCATCTTAGATAAAAGAGGTAATTACGTTAAAAGATATTAATATTTCAAATAGTTAAAAAGATATATCAATGCTTTGTAAAATAAAATCAAATGAGATATTTGCAAAGTTCACAGTATCAACTTTTTGATTAGTTTTCAACTATCCTAAATTTTCATTAATAGTCAATTATTGGTACCTTATTTGACTCATTTTATAAAACATTAATACCTCTTTTTTAAATACTTGAAATATTGATACTTCAAATAAATTTATTCTCAAACATTGATTTATCTTTTGAACTACTTAAAACGTTGATACATTAAATGAACTTGTCCTCAAATACTGATGCTTTTTTACTCTAGATAAAAAAAAGGTCTTATTAGGTATATTTGTTACTTACGAGAAATTTTTGTTTTCCCCTTAATGGTAATTTGGTCATATGGTGAGGCCAATCACTAAAACCCTTACATGGTCTCAGCTAAGAGAATCTGCATAGCTTGTTTGTGCTTGGTTTGTGTTGATGTTATGGTTGTTTGCTCGATTGTGTATGTGCGTAACTACATGGTATATTTAGATAATGACACATAATTGTCCCATTGCTTAGTTAGGCCTCTGATTGTGGTATGTACGAAGAAATGCATAATATGTTTTGTGTTATATATGCATATTTTATATACTAATGATATAGTTATGTCCCATTACACGAATAATGCTTAGTATTGTTTTATGGTCATTTATGACATAACATGGCACATAAAGGATCTATACTTGGTGTTTTCTACGAAATCGAACGAAGGCCATAACTTTGAAAGCATTATTTATGTAATTGGACACAACATGACATTTCAGTACCTCAACAACTTCACCCAATTGGCCATTTTAGCTTCCCCCAAAATCGTTGACCTTTGATAGCCGAACAACATGCCGCAAGTAATTCCCAGGGGATTGCACTAGGCGTCCAATGAAAAAGATAACAACCTTCCAACTTCCTGTTGGATCCTTAATCCAACATTGATCTTATATGTGAAATAATTATGTGTTATGGGTTGTCACATTAAGTTAAGCTCAATTAAAAGTGATCAATAAGATTTGTGTATTTGGGCTTTAATGTATCTATGATCATTTTATGTGTAGAAACCTTATAGGTAATTTCTATTTTTTATGATGGGCTAAAATGGAAATACCAAAAAAAAAAAAAAAAAAACATGGAGTTATCTCTATAATAGTGGTTATGGATACATACAATATTTTTCTGGTCTCTTCTGAATCCCATCATCAAAGAGTGCAGAGAGAAGACTAAAAGGATCTCTTAAGGAAAACGTGTTGATCTGGATGGCCAACCGCATGGCTCTAAAATCATTGATTGCTATGGATTCAAGTACACTTTGCTTTATTTTGTTTAATTCTTAATGAACAAACATAAACGATCTAGGGTTTTATATGTGATGGTTTTCACAAAAGGTTAATATGATATTAGAGCATAGATGTTTGATCATTAGGAATTTCTCTTGTAATTTATATATACATTATATAGGTTGTTGCTTTCCCTATTTTTTTTTTTTTAAGGTTTAAGGCTTTAAGAAGATAAAGTGAAAGAGTAAAATCTCACCAAATTCTACCGGTGAATCAAGATCTTTTGTTATATTTACATATATATATATATATATATATATTACGGAACAAGGAAGTTGAAAAGCGATTTTTCATGCTGCCTGCGATCAAAATAAAGATTCCTTTTTGTTTCCATAATCGACCAAATTACATGAATATGATATATATATTTATATGAAGAATATTTAACCACGGTTCTTCGAGGTTAGGTTCAAGGAATTCAGAGGGTTGCATGTGAAATCTTGTTCATGTCTTTTGGAATTTCATCTCCCTTAATTTAAATCCTTATCGACATGTCTGTTATAAAATTACTGTCAGTGTGAAATGACGTTCAAGTCTTTTGGAATTCCATCGCATTTAATTTAAATCCTTACGGTTATGCTTTGACGAATTGAATGAAATGATATTGGCTATTTAATATTATATGTGAATCTTGATTTAATATTAAAAATTTGTTTTGGAATTTGATGTCAACGACCATTGAATATTAAAAGAACGGCAACTCTTTTGGATCATATTTAGGCATGGGTTCTTAGACTCGATAAGTTTTGACCAAAATTAAAGTTGATTAATCGTGATTTTGATTAAAAGTGTAAAATAATTTTAAATTTGAATATTTGTATGTTTATATATATTTTGAGATGAATTAATTGAAACAACATACCACCAAAGGGGTCCCTCTTGTGGAAATTAATTTGTATTAAATATAAAAGGTTGTGTGCTAGCAACTTATATGATTATTTGACTAGCCCAAAGGAAGGTTAATGTTTAATAGAATCGCATAAACATGTGACAATTATTTGGTTTTACATGTGAATAATAAATCGGCACAAAGAAAGATTTATTGTTTGATATGTTCTTATTGCCCGTGTTTGATTACTACACCAAGATACCACTTAGTAGTTAATGTTTTGTCTAAAGATGAAATATTAATGGACTGCTCGGTATCTTGAGATGGGGTTTACCTTTATTAAAATTTATTTTATTATTGTTTGAGACTTATGTGAGCGTTTTTATTTATTTGTTGTTCTCATTCAACTATGAATAATCCTGCCAATATTACTGCCTTAATGGCACTAACTTCAAGTCATAGAAAGAGAATCTCTTGATAGTACTTAGAGTCATGGATCTCGACCTTGCGTTAAGGATTGATTCTCCTTCACCTCTTATTGATAAGAGTACCTTTGATGACAAGAGGGAGATGGAAAGTTGGAAGAAATCAAACTGCATGTGTATGATGATCATGAAGAAGGCCACTCCAGAAGCATTCAAAGGCACGATATCTGAAAAGATAACTAAGGCTAAGGAGTTCCTTGATAAAATTGAGAAAAGGTTTGGCAAGAATGAAAAGGCAGAAATAAGTATACTTTTGACAAACATAATCTCAATGAAGTATAAGCGTAAGGGTAGTATTAGGGAGTATATCATGGAAATGTCTCATCTTGCTAGTAGATTTGGTTTTAATATCTCTTCCGGCACAATTTAGCCAGTTTAAAGTGAGCTATAATTGTCAAAAAGAGAATTGGTCTCTAAATGAGTTCATCTCACATTGTGTTAAAGAAGAAGAAAGGCTAAAGCAAGATAAGATTAAGAGTGCTCACCTAGTCTCGACCCCTAAGAATAAGAACAAGGATAACAAAAGGAAAAGGGATAAAGAAGTTGCAAATATAGAGCCTCAAAAGCAACAACCAAAGAAGTCGGATCCACCGGATGGTAATGGTTGTCACTTATGTGGAGCTGTAGGGCATTACAAGAAGCAATGCACCAATTATAATGCTTCGTGTGCAAAGAAATGTGTGCTTCTTAATCTGGTTTGTTATGAGGTTAATTTAACTTCGGTACCTGTACACACTTAGTGGATAGATTTTGTGCAACAACTCACATCAGTATGTCTATGCAGGGTTGCCTCCATTGCTGAAAACCAAGTGATGGTGAAAGATACATCTATGTAGGCGATGGCAAGATAGTTGAAGTTGAAGCAATTAGAAAAATTAGATAATTATTAAAAACTAGATTTTATTTGGATCTTGATGAAACTTTTATTGTATCGTCATTTAGATGGAATTTGATTTCTGTTCCTATTTTGGACAAATTTGGTTACTCTTGTTCATTTGCAAATAAGAAATTTAGTTTGTTTCATGATTCAAAACTAGTTGGATCTAGTTCTTTATCTGTTCATGATAATCTTTATTTGATCGATATCATTGCTTCATTTAATGAATCCCTGTAAGTAAGTACACGAGGTATAAAGAGAAAATTAACCAATGAGAATTCAGTTATTCCATGGCACAGGAGATTAGGTCATATCTCCAGACGGAGAATGGAGAGACTTGTGTCAGATGAAATTCTAAACCCCTTAGATTTTACAGATTTTGATGATTGTATTAATTGTATAAAGGAGAAACAAACCAATAAAAGGAGATTTGAAGCCAACAAGACTTTAGACGTCTTAGAACTTATACATATAGATATTTGTGGACCGTTCCCTTGGAAGGGTCAACAGTATTTTATAACATTCATAGACAATTTCTTGCAATATGGCTATCTATATCTCATTCATGAAAAGTCACAGTCTTTGGACATGTTCAAAAATTATAAGGCTGAAGTTGAGAACCAACTCAACAAAAGGATTAAAAGCATTAGATCTGATCGTGGTGGCGAATACTATGGCAGACTTGATGGTTCAAGTGAACAATGTCTAGGACCTTTTGCTAACTTCCTAGAGGGATGCGGTATCATCCCATAGTACACCATGCCGGGTTCACCCACTATGAATGGTGTTGCTGAAAGACGAAACAGGATGCTTAAGGACATGGTGAAGAGTATGATCTGTCACTCCACTTTACATGAATCACTCTAGGGAGAAGCACTTAAGATTGCAGCATATATCCTTAATAGGTTCCAACTAAAGCAACTAACAAAACCCCATATGAGCTTTAGATGGGTAAGAAGCTTAGTTTAAAGCATTTACATGTGTGAGGATGTCCAGCTGAGGCACGACCTTATAAGCCTAATGAAAAGAAACTGGACTCAAGAATGGTGAGTTGCTATTTTGTTGAGTACTTTGAAAGATCGAGGGGTTACAAGTTTTATGATCCCACAACTAAGTTGATATTTGAGTCAGGAAATGCTCGGTTCTTTAAGGATGTTGAGTTTGTGGGGAGACATAACATTAGAAACATTGTCTTTGAAAAGGAATATGTTGATATTCCCATATATGTTATTGAATTTGGTCAAGATTCTGTTCCTGATCTTGTTCAAGACACAATAAACTTAGACAATGGTGGAGATCCTTTTCAAGAGACTGTTCTAGAAGAGCAACCTCTACCAACTTAAGAACCCATGCCATTAAGGAGATCTACTAGATCAAGAAGAAGTGCGATGCTAGATGATTACATCGTATTTCTTCAAGAACATGAGGTTGACATTGGAATGATGGAAGATGATCCGATCAACTTCCATTAAGCTATTGAAAGTTCTAACTCTCAGAAGTGGATTGATGCCATGAATGAAGAGATAAAGTCTATGAAGGACAATGATGTTTGGGATCTTGTCCCATTTCCAGAAAGTACGAAGCCTATTGGTTGCAAATGGATATTTAAGACCAAGATGGATTTGAAAGGTAATGTGGAGAGGTACAAGGCTCATCTCATTGCAAAAGGCTTTACGCAGAAAGAAGGCATTGATTATAAAGAGACTTTCTCATCGGTTTCTTCGAAAGACTTTTTTAGGATCATAATGGCATCAGTGGCACATTTCAATCTTTAGTTACATCAGATGGATGTAAAGACCGCCTTTGTCAATGGTGACGTTGATGAGACGATCTATATGGTACAACCAGAAACTTTGTGTCGAGAGATCCAAAGAATATGATTTGTTTTCTTAAGAAATCTATCTATGGACTTAAGCAAGCATCTCGACAACGGTATTTTAAATTTCATCAAGTGATCATCTTGTTTGGTTTTGAGATGAATTTGGTTGATGATTGTATATACCATAAGTTCTATGGGAGCAAGCACATTTCTTGGTCTTATACATTGATGATATTTTGCTTGCCAGCAATGATATAGGCTTATTGCATAAAACCAAGAGATTTCTAGCTAAGAATTTTGAGATGAAAGATCTTGGTGATGCTTCTTTTGTGTTAAGAATATAAATACACCGAGATCGCTCTCAAGGTATTCTTGGATTATCATAAAAGGGCTATATCGAAAAGGTACTCAAAAGATATGGCATGTAAGATTGCAGACCAAGTGATACCTTAATGGCCGAGGGAGACAAATTTAGTCTTAGTCAGCGCCCTAAGAATGATTTTGAGGAAAAAGAAATGCAAAAGATTCCTCATGCATTAGTAGTAAGGAGTTTAATGTATGCTCAGGTTTATACGTGTTGAAATATTATGTACATTATAGGAATGTTAGGCAGATACTTAAGTAATCCAGGATTAGACCATTGGAAAGTAGCTAAATGAGTCTTGTGGTACTTACAGAGAACAAAAGATTACATGCTCACTTATCGGAAGTTAGATCAGATCGAGATCGTTGGGTATACTGATTTTGATTTTGTTGGATGCTAAGATAGTATGCAATCTACATCAGCCTAGCTGGCGGATCTATCTCCTAGAAGAGTATAAAACAATCTCTTGTTACCTCTTCTACAATAGAAGCAAAATTTATAACATGTTATAAGGCGTCAAATCATGGAATATGGTTGCGGAATTTTGTCATAAGGTTACGCATTGTGGATATTGTTAATAGACCACTTAAATTATTTTGTGATAATAAGTCAATAGTTCTATATTTCAAAAACAATAGGAGCTCGACGAAGTCAAAGCATATAAACATCAAGTTCCTAGTTGTAAAAGAAAGAGTTCATAGTAGACAGTTATCCATAGAGCATATAGGAACAAACTCTATGATTGCGGATCTACTTACGAAAGGAGTGCAACCCAAGATGTTTCATGAGCACATTGCTCATATGGGTGTCATGTCCTTTGGTGATATTCAGTTTTAGTGGGAGTTTGTTGTTTTAAATGCTTTTATGTTATAGACAAACCTTAATTAGTTGTTTTTAGTTTATTACGTTATAAGGATATTTTCCGCATAAATAAAGTATTTTTGTTTGCTTACAATCTGATTTTGATTTATGGTTTGATCTCACTAAGGTTTATGATGGACTAGTAGGAAATAAACATGTTAAGATCACATTGTATGGAATTTCCTTACTACACATCCATATTATGAACCATGTCATTTAGTTGTGTCGACATTGTGACCATTGATAGGTCAAGTTACGATAAATGTAATGAATATTGCTTTGATCCTATGTTGATATGGTTGATGGACTAGATTGGTTACAGATATATTTTGGTCATAACTGCAAATTTGAGCTCATATGGTTGTCTTTTAGCAAAACATAATTATTTGGTTACACATATAGTCCAAGTGGGAGATTGTTGGATCCTTAATCCAATGTTGGCCTTATATGTGAAATAATTGTGTGTTATAGGCTGTCACATTAAGTTAAGTTCAATCAAAAGTGATCAATAAAATTTGGGATTTAATGTATCTAATAAGGTAGACCTTTTTATACGTAGAGACCTTATGGGTGATTTCTATTTTTATGATGGGTTAAAATAGATATACCAAAAGATAACATGGAGTTATCTCTATAAAAAGTTGTTATGGTCCTCAGGTCACACGTACAATATTTTTCTAGTCTCTTCTGAATCCCATCATCAGAGAGTATAGAAAGAAAACTAAAAGGATCTCTCAAGAAAAACATGTTGATCTAGAAGGCTAACCACGCGACTCTAAAGTCATTGATTGCTATGGATTCAAGTACGCTTCCGCTTATTTTGTTTAATTCTTAATGAACAAACATAAATGGTCTAGAATTTTATATGTGATGGTTTTCACAAAAGGTTAATTTGGATCTAACAATTCCAAGATTGTTATGCAAAAAGAGTACACGGAAAGAGAAAGAGAAGAAAAGAAAAGAAAAAAAAAAAGAACTCCGAATGCTTTTGCATTGATTCTCGTCAATCACAAAGCCTTCTATTAACTTGAGCATCTGACTGTTGGCTTGGGGGATGTCGAACCATCCTCAACTCTCCCCATAGCTCACGTGCGTTCTTTTTCCATGCCAAGTATATGAGAGATCCACTATCAGGGGATCACATATTCGTCACCACGAATCACACAACGACACCATTTTTGCTTGATGACATCTTAAGCAATCTTTCCTGAATGAAATAGCTTATACATATAACTAATATGAAAACAAGGCAGATTTCTTGTTGTACTTAAATAAAAAAAAAAAAAGAGTAAAATTTATACAGTACTTGACAAATTAACAAAATATTTAAATTAAACATTACTACAAAGATATTGCAAATGATTCCACACTAGCTTGTTTATAAGTACATTCTTTACAAATTAAAATTATTAATAGGAACGTACTTTTATTCTTAGATATTTAAAGTAAACATTACTGCAAAGATATTAACAAGATTCTACACTAACTAGTTCATAAGCATCTTCTTTGTGAACTAATATTTTTGATAGAAATGTGCTTCTATACTTTCTGAATAAAAGGAGACTATGCATCATTGTATAACACTAGCTCAATTGCCTCAAAAGTTGTCTCCCCCTATCAGTTTATGGGATGGAGTTTCACTGATTTGCATTATCAAGGGATGGAGTTGCTCTGATTTGCATCGCTTGCTTTAGTGGCGCAGACACGAGAGCTATAATAGCAGGTTTCGCCACTTCATTGATCTTAATAATGACCAAAAACAAGAATCGGTAGAGAACCACCATTCCCATCAGTATGGCTAGATCAACCCACTTGGAATATGTCATATCCACTTGCCATATTTGCCTTAAAATTTGATCACCACTAATGTTAGTTGTTCCTCCTTGTTGACTTGGAAAACTTGATCCCTCAAACTCATTCTTGTACATTCCTTCGTAAGCGTACCTATGGAAGGAAATATAGTAGAAAGGGTACCTCCAAAAAGGTTTTGGAAGATCATTTGGTAGTCTAAAAAATCCACCTCCTAACATCATGAAACCTTGAATTCCTGCTCCGGCAATGATGCCCATTAGGAAGTTTGGGACAAGGCTAGCCACAATCATCATTTGACTCTCAACTAGCATCATGCACGCAAACAAAACTAAAGTATAGTAGAGGAAGTGCTCAAATCCGCTGTGAAGTCCAGGTAGAAAGTATGTAATCGCTCCAGGAACTATGGAAATCAACGCCAGATATGAAACAGATGAGAATGTGTTGCTAAGGACGAATGCTGTGACTCCATAATGTCCATTTAGTCTTTCTCTTGTGAACACCTGATGATTATTGAAAGAAAGTATAAAATAAATCATCACTACCCTTTTGGAAGATAAATAATGTTTGAAAAGAATGATGAGATTTATTAGCTTTATAACCACTTGCTTCAAAAACTCAAATCTAATACAAGTGGTCTGCTTAAATATATTTTAATTAATATTGTTTATCACTCATGGCTAAAGATTTTGATTGAAGGACAATGACTTGACCATTTAACTACATAGAAGTAAAAGGAGTACCACTTCCCTCAAGCTAGCCGTTAACTTGGAGTCTCATACACAGCTACTATGATAAATTTTAAGTCTATAACTAGTTTATTAAAAAACTCCTTTTTGAATTATATATTTTCCTTTTATTTTATTTGTATATCATATGTGTTTATTTTGTATCTACTATATAAACACACACACACACACACGCGCAAGCAGGCGACGCATCCGCAATGCATGAACAAATAAAACAACCCAACATATATAAATTAAATAGATTATTGTTTTGACAGATTGAAAGAGGACAATCTTAATTAGTCCTATAAATTAGGAAATTAATTATAAATTATAATTACAATTGTATTTTCCACAGTCAATTTTTTATGTTGGGTAATTTTCATGCATAAATATGGTATTAGAGCTTTAGATCAGTATATACATGCTTAAGTTAAAAAGGAAAAAAACTATATCTATTCAACCTCTATTTAATTCTATTCAAACACTATTTAATTTCATGATTTTAGGGATATCAAAAATATTTTATGTCCATATGTTAAAAAAGAAAAAGACTATGTCTATTCAACTCACATTTAATTCTATCCAAACTCTATTTAATTTTATGATTTTAGAGATACTAAAAATATGTTATGCGGAAAAGACTATGTCTATTCAATCTCTATTTAATTATATTCAACCCTATTTAATTTCACGATTTCAAGGATACCAAAAATATTTCACTCCCATATGTTAAAAAAAGAAAAAGACTATGTATATTCAACACTTATTTAATTATATTCAAGCTCTATTTAATTTTCATGACTTCGGGTATACGAAAAATATTTTATGCATATATACTAAAAACATTATATTAAAAACATTTATATTAAAAATATTTACACTAAAGATACCAAAGTAGGTGATTTTGCTTTAATAGTATAAATATAAATATTACACGTCATGTTCAGAAAATCATATGACTTGTATTTTATCTGATTTTGTTTCAAAGCTAATGTTTGATAATTGTTTTGTTCTTTTTCTTCCCCTATATATAGATAGTAAATATGTACCTACACATATATATCTTATGGTAAAGATAGTGGTTAAGGCGGTGAGGAATGGGAGACAGGGTAAAAGTTGGCATATTTTAAGGGAAAATATTAAGAAATATATTGTACTCATTGGGAGAAAAGATGTCAAGTGTTTTGATTTTTTTTCCTTTTAAACTGAAAATATAAGATATATAAAAATTCATTTTTATTATTGCTTGTTAGAATTTGTTTTATCACAGTGGTAAAGAAGTAACCTAAGAACAAAAAGCAAAGGAAGATAAAATAAAAAAGTCTATTAGATGTGGCATATATATATATATATATGTATATTTTAATTTTTAGACCATTACAACATCGAATGTGAAATTTGAACCTCATCCATCATACTTAATAAACCAATGGCTACAATAATATTAGTAGATGTGGTATAGTTTTAATTTCAAGGTTATAAAGAATACATGAAATAGAAATTATACCTTCATGTCCTCTACAAAAGAAGGAAATCCACCAATTGCCATAAATGTTAGGTAAGTAGCTACAAACATAATTACCTCCTCTAGCCTGGAAAAAAAAAAAAAAAAAGATAAGGAGGAGAGGCTTTCTCAAATTTCATTAGCATGGTGATAATTCGGAATTGTGATTAGTCATCCAATAAAGCTAACCCGAATTGATCCGTATGTAGATCCAATGTCGTAGTATATGGATCCTAAGCCAAATGCTAGAATTATATAGATAACTAAGCGCAACCAGTAATACCCCCAGTCTCGACACATGTTAAGAGAAGATCTTCTTGTAAGTACGGAACATTGGGTGATGAAACTAGCTCGACTTCTCTCCTCTACAGGTTCCTCATAATCCTGTAAAGAATTTTACGAAAGCATCAAGTCAATATATATAATAGAATTTTATAGTAAATTTAACCTAACATAGATCTACAATTTTAAGTACATTTGGTTTTATATATACTTGCCAACATTAAAGAAAGAGTGAAAAATTAATCGCAGCCATTACCTTTCTACAAATTTTTGCTATGTGTTGTTGAACTTCTTCATGAATGGTAGATGAATCGTATGCTATCACAAGAGCATTAATCGCCTCCTCTGCTCGTGTAATTCCACCTTGACCTTTTTCTATGTCCTGGATGTGTGTTTTCAATTAGATGAGAACATTTAAACCAATAATGTGTAGTGACCAATGTTACCAAACCATGTTCGTTCACCCAAAAGGAAAAAAAAAAAGTCCAAAGCTTAACGCGAACATGTTAGATGTCATGGGTCAATAGATAAAATCAATTTGAACCATAAGTTAAATTACAGTTGAATCGACTAATTCTTAAGAAGAGGTTAGGTTCAATAGGGTTAAACCAAGTGGATCAACCAAGATTTGAAAACATATGCAGTGACTATTACTATGTTGATAAATCTATCTTACCTCTTCAAAGTCCTTGTTTATTGTTTTTAGGAAATGATCGGATGGATTTTGGAGAGACGGGCAAGGAAAGCCATTCAAAGCAAAAAACTGCATTTAAATGAGCCAACAATCATTAGACATTTGATAACCAAGAAATTTCCTTATGACACTATCATATTAGAAACTCTGTTAAGTACTTACATGGTTTGCCTCAGAAGTTGGTCCAAAGTATACTGTACGACCAGATGAGAGAAGGCAGAGATTGTGAAAAAGCTGGAAAACTTCACTACTTGGTTGATGAATCGAGGCGATGATAGTTCTTCCAACACCATCCCTTTGATCCAAAGTAGCTATTCTACTCATAACATAGTAGGAAGAAGCGCTATCAAGTCCACTTGTTGGTTCATCGAGAAAGAGCAGTTTTGGGCGAGTGAGGATCTCAAGGCAAATGCTTAATCTCCTCTTTTGCCCACCACTTAGCCCCTTTGATCCCCAACCTCCTATCCTAGTATCAATAGCATCTTGTAGCCCCATTTCCTTGACTGTTGCATCTGCTCTTTCCATCTTCTCAAGTTTTGTCATGCAGCTCGGTAATTGAAGTTGAGCTGAGTAATACACAGCTTCTTTGACAGTTAATGTTGTGATCAATGTGTCATCTTGCATCACATAAGCCTGTGAAATTAAGATAATTTAAGTGTATAAAAGGCAACAAGATGCATACCATGATTTACCTTGGAAAACCCTACTCTTAGGTAAAAGATGATGGGGAAGAAAAAACGAGAGCAACTCATAATAGTAAAAGTATGACTTTGGTGAATATTAAACGTCACGTATAATATAGATGTGATGTACAACTATCAATAATTTTCTAATACGTAGCTATATAGATGATAGTTACTTGCTCACTAACTCATCAATATATTAAAATATAATTGGTGGTTACTCACTACTTATACATAAATATGGCGTTTACTTCTCGTTGAATATTTTTCCAAAAGGAAGAGGGAATTATAACAAAATTACAATAATTCTCTAACTATTCACATATCCTTGTTTAAAATTTTGATGGAATCTCAAAAGTAAATTTTAACTATTCAAATATCATCATGCAAATCCTTTAGTGTTAATGTCATAAATGGTACTAGAAATGTGATAAAATATGCAATTAGATATTTAAAATTTGAAAATGATTAATTTAGTACCTAGGCTTTTAAATTAATCAATTTAGTACCTGAAAAAACTTTTCATGCATACCAACAATACTTCAATCAAGTTCTTTCAAGTACTAAACTAATCAATATAAAAACTTTTCAAGTGTTAAATTGATTAATTTCGAAGTTCAAGTACTAAATTAATCTATTTTAAAGCGAAGATACCTTATTGCATATTTTATCAAAATTCAAGCATCATTTATAACAATATCCCAATTCTTTAAAACCCCTATTTATAAACCCAAAGAGCAAATAAACACAATTATGAAAACATAAGGGACAAGAGGGGACATTGAACAAAGTGTTGTGTAGGAGATTGTTATTGATTTTTGCAATGTTTCTTATGAAAATAGGGTTATTTTCACGAATGGTATTGAAATTTGATAAAATATGCAATTAGACACATAAACTTTAAATTAATCAATTTAGTATCTTAACTTTGAAATTGATGAATTTAATATATTAAAAAAAAATTTTGTGCATGCTAATATTACCTCCCTTAAGTTTTTCCAATGTTAAATTTCTAAGTTTTTTAAGTACTAATTTGGTCAAGTTCAAAGTGTAGGTACTTAATTGATTAATTTCAAAATTTAGATATTATTTGTGAAATTTTCCTGAAAAATACAAGACATTCAACGGACTTAAACTTTGTTAGGAAATGGTTTAATTGAATAAGCCGTGCAAATACTGATTTTTTATTTATTTTACTTACTGAAGTTCCATAAGCCAGAGTTTGTTTCCGTCCGTTTACTAGGATTTCTCCTGATTGTCTTGTGTTCGAACTTAATCTTCCTGCAAAATCAATCCAAGGTTTTAAGCTCAATAAAAGATGTTTTATGCTATCAACTACTTTCTCTGTGCACATTGACACAAACTTAACTTTAAGATCACAGTCTAACAATCTCAATTTATTCATGTTTTCGTTGCCAAATTTGGAAATACTTTTGGATTGTAAATCCCGCATGGTAGATGACACAGTTTAGGGTCATACTTTTGAGACATACTATCTAACTATCATATATATATATATATTATATATATATTGTAGTCATTAAAATTACAGTCATCATTCAGATTTTTAAAATTCCACTTCCGTATTTCTGAAAAAGTTTTGATGCGAAAGAAATTTTGTTTCATGCAATACGATTTAAGCTTTTTCTTACCTCATCTCAAAATTTGGATATCGGCATAGGTTAAATTAGGTGATAAAATAAAATAGAAACCATTACCAATTGCTTATAAAAAAAAAAAAATACTGTGTTGCTTAAGATGTATTTATTAATTTCATCAAAATAATTATTTAAAATACTATATGATGTATAGGAAAATAGTAGCACAGCGGTCGCATATGCCAATACGATTTCTTAATTTTTAATTAATTTTTTTGTAATTATACACCAAAGACCTACCGATAATTTAAAAGTATAAAAAATTAATTAAAAAACCGGCCGAAGATGCAAATATGATATTACTCCCACCATTAATATACTTGGAGAGAAGTCTTATTGGTGTTGGTCAACGGTTGATTGTTTTGGGCCTGCAAGCACGCTTTCCCGGCCCATGGTTTGTCCCAATCCTTAAAGGTCAGGAAATCGTGGGTCCATCATAGTTATAACTATAAGAAGAATTTTGTTTTTTATTTTATTTTATCTTATTTTTGCCGCTACTATAAGAAGATTTTAATCTTGGCTAAAGGCCACTGATTATATCCGCATGAGCGTCGGTTTAAAAGATTTCAACGATTGCTCTTTATAGCCCTTTCTATTTAATGTAACCTTAATATATATATATATATATATGTATGTATATAAGTGAAATGCCATAAAATAGCCAACATAACCCATTGTGAGAGATTGCAATTAAGGGTTTTTAAGAACTGTTCCTCTCTATACAGGTTTTATTGTTTCATCATATTATGATCAATTTGATATTATAATTTCATCATTTTCAGTAAAATATTTATCAAAAAATAAATATAGATAAAAAATTTGACAAATTTACTCATAAATTAACTAAATATATACAATGCAATTATAATACAGATAAATTAAAGATACATATTAAATACAAGTACAATATAAATAAAAATCCAATAATCCAAACAGACCCAATATTATTTATATTTTTACTCTCTCACATTTTTATTTGTTTAAAATTTAAAGCTTAGAAAGTAAACTAATATGTATATGATCTATTTCTATTTCCTTTCAATTCAGATACTCTGATGAATTGTCCTTTCATGAAACCGGATAATAAGAGTCACGTAATGAAAATCCAATTATTTGTGGAAAAGATTTAAATGATATATATTATTCATTGGAAAATGATATCTTTATTTGGTTGTTTCTTTTTCTACTTCTTCTTCCTCCTCTTCTCCTTCTTCTTCTTCAATTTTTGTAAAACCAGAAAAATTAAGTAAGTGTAACTATATATAAGGAATTCTTATATATTTAATTTTATAAAAATACATATTTGTATTTTATCCTTTTGGTATCTTATTTTGATAAATACAAAATTTGAGAATTGTTTTAAAATATTTCCAAAAAGGATGAAACAAGGACAGGCCATAAAAAGTCCCACAATGGTTTGAATAAAAAAGTGGCATTTTGTTCCCCGAATTAAGAGGAGTTAGGTACAGTCATATCTTGTTTTAAATTTGTATTCCATTAACATCTTGAAACATAGGACATGAGTTTCATGTTTAGAGATCAAATGGGATGGGACCACATATTCGATCCCTTTTTCCCATCTGTCAAAAAAAAGAAACTAATTAAAAACATTACTAATTCGCTCTCCATGGTTGAAAGACACGACTTGATTCCCTTGTTAAAGTATCCATAGTAAAGTATTTATAATATAGATATATGTCACATATCTGTAATTCATGCAATGCAACCTCATCTCCTACTAAAGAAAAAAAAAAAAAATGTCGCCGTTGTCGTCACAGTTAAATAAAGTTGCATGAAAAAGTAATCTTCATGTAAAATAGGAATATTCTATATTTGACAATCACCTGCTAATGCATCAAGAAGGGTTGATTTCCCACAACCAGAAGGTCCCATTATAGCTAAAAGTTCTCCTGATTTGGCATAACCAGTTAGCCCCTTAAGAATTGGCTTACAACCCTTTTTTCCCTTTGAAACTGTCACCCAAAGATCCTCCCATGTCAGAGATATTCCTTCTTTTCCTTGTTCATTGGCCGAATGATTCATATTTCTTTCTTCCCTAACTTCACTACTTTCAATTTCTAGATAACTGCTATCATTTTGTTGAGAATGGCTAGAATGGAAAGAAGCCATGGGATATCAAACTAAACCAACCGAAAGTGTTTTGGGTGTTTAATAAATTACTCAAGTGTTATGTACATATATATAGACAGCATAGTGAGAAAGGTAATTTATAGGTATGAATTTGTCCTGTATGGCTCTGCATTATTAACGTGGGAGTGTCACGGGATTTTTCAATGTGACAACAAGAGAGTCTCCGCCAGAAATTAAATGAGTGTACTCTTTTGTCACTGTGTCGCTCGTTTTTCTCATGTTGGATGGGGTATTTTATAGTTTTTTTCTTTTTTCATTACAACAATAAGAAAAATTCCAATTTGATATCACTTATTTAAAAGATTAAAGAGATATCACTAGGTTACAAACCTATTTTGGGCGATATTTTATAGGATTCAAATTTTTCATTTTTCCACATAATTAAAAAGTAATGATTAAAATAATTTGATCCTTTGAAATATTTTGTAAGACTTTATTCTAATCTTTCAGTTTCAAATATCAATTAGACATGATGGTACCATTAAATAGACTTTGAGAAAAAATTAGGTAGAGAAGATCTATTTAATATTTTACACGATGATTAATATTTGTCATGTGTTTAAGTCAATGGCCTAATGGGTATCTATAACTAATGCCAGTGGACTATGGTCACTTATTTTAAAATTACTTAAAAATATAAAACTTATATGTAATAGTTATTATTTAATTCCAAGAAAGAATTAGCCTAATTCATCATGGTTTGTCAAAATCGTAATTTTACTAATTATTCATATATGCAGAATTAGTAAAATCATGCAAAACCATGCAAAACTGGTAAATCGCAAACATGTAGAATTATATATCTAAATTCATAATTTCATCTAATGTTTGTGCTTTAACAATTTTTCATCCATAAAAAAAAAAAAAAAAGTTATGACTAGAAACATGCACTCCACTATTTAACTTCGAAAATAACGTGTATGCTCTCTCTTTAATCTCGGTATTGTACTTGTTCAATGAATGAACTAGGGTTTCATGATTGATTCTTATAGATCTAGATGTTTTAACGAATATCAATTACAGATCGATTATTTGCTTCATGCATCTAACTATATTCTATGTTTATTTGTGAGGGAAACACTATTAAAGGAAGAACACGATGAATTGGATTTGAGTTTTAGAAGACTCCTTGAGACTGAATTTTGTTTAGAGTGAAAGCTGTCCCTTTTCTTGATATTTCATCCTGTAGCTATCCCTTTTCTTGATTTCATCCTGTAACTATCCCTTTTCTTGGTATTTCTCTATTTATATTTCCTCCTGTAATTTGTCACACAAGATTTGGCTAAAAACCAGTTGTCATAGTTACAATACATGTAATTTATCAGAGTCACAAAATTTGCTTGTTATGCCAAGTTTGCAAACAAACGAAACATTAATGGGCTCCTCGGCTATGTTTTTGTAAAATTCTATGTTGTATATTATTGTCATATAATGAGGTGGTCCTTGTGTCTTGTTTGTCTGGGCATAGCACTTCTTTCTCTATTCATAACATTAAACTTGTATTTTAACGTAAAATAAAATAAAATAATAAAATAAAGGCTGCCCTTGACTTGAAATTGATAATTTTTTAAACCAATTGAACCAAAACCTACGAAAGCTTAATTTGATTTGGCATTATACACAAGATAAACAATTCATGTAATTCATAATATTAATGTATAAAAAAATTAGGATAGTATCATACTCTTAACTCCTTCCTCCTTAATGCATGGATACGCATAGACATCTTCCTGGATTGGGTTCAAACCGAAACCTGTTCTGAATCATCACATCGGGACGGTTCATACCTGCTGAATTGGTGGGTCTAATCCTGGTCCATCCATGGATATCTGAACCAGTGGATCCAAAAATGGTTATGGATAAAAAAAAAAAATCCTAGAAAGCATCAACACTTTTTTAAATTAAAAATGTGAAATTATTCTTTTTACATGGGTCAGACTTATTTGGACCCACCCTATAATCAGCGAGTTTATGGTCCGAACTGGCCAGTCAGGATTCTAATTTTGAGGATCGGCACCTGGCGGAATCTGGTCCAGGGATGGATCGATCCATACCTGGAAGATGTCTATATGTGCGCATATCTCCGTTGAGTGACGGCATTAAAATTCGACACGCATTCCGTATTATTTACATTGAAAGTGCGAGTCCATAAGAAAAAGTGCGCAGCGTAGTGCAGCACATACAAGGATAAGTAATTAAACAATCTTAGGGAGTTCAACCACAGCGGTAACAGGTACAAGAGTTAAAAGTAATCGATCCCACGGTTCTTAAAGAGAAGAAAAAAGTATTCTACCTTTTGAAATTTATTTGATTTTTTATTTTAAGTAATATGGTAGTATACTGCATTTGTGTATGGTTTTTGAATTTATAAAATAAGAAGTGCGGGTATTTATGGAGTTTAATTAATGGATTCTACCTCCTAGCTAGATTCCTCTTACTTTTAGGTCCTTGGAATAATACTAATAAACACATAAATATTTCTTACCAAAAAAAAAAAAAAAAGAGAAGAAATCTGAAAACGAATAGACCAGCTTAACGGTGGTTATTCGAATTTACCATATTATCTTAAATCTATGGATTTAACTTTTTAAAACTCTATCGCACCTCATCTTATTGAGAAAATAAGAGAAATAAACAAAATTATCATTGGACATAAAACTCAAAAAGCATTTCAGCCCTGTGGTTTGAACTATGTTTTAGAACAAACTACTCAAAAGGATTTAGTTGAAGAGGTGTTTACAAAGGGAAACCACAAAAAATAACCTGGTATATATCAAGTTTAAAAGTCAAACGATAGCTAATGGCATTTTCATCACTAAACCTAGTGAATAATTAATAACGATGAATTACGCAGCCGCCTCACGTCATAAAAAACCAAACTTTAGTAGTAGTAGTAGTACGACAGTACCGGTTATCCACCACACATTTATCAGCTTCCGATAATAGGGCGGTTTATTAATTATATTTCTCTTTACTTTTTTTTTTTATTTTAGAATATTTTATGAGCCTATAAGCGGGCATATGATGCACTTCCATTATATTATGGAATGAATGAATTGAATTTATTATTAGACTTTTTATTGTTGTTAAATCATTTTTATTAGTAGGTTATTTATAAAGTTGCTTAAAGTGTCGTATCAACAACTAAAACAACTCTTATTATTAAGGAATTTTTCATTTTATGGGTGAGTTTCTTCAATTAAGTTCATTAACAATTTTTTAGATATCATATCGGTTAACATTAATTTTTTTAAATAACAATATATAATTTTATATTTATAATTTATTATTAATGAATTAACTAAAATAAAAATTTAAAAATATACTGGTTGTGAATGAATGTCAAATTGTTGCTCCATATATTCGTTTGGTAAAAAAATAATGATGACCTCAATCATAATTCTAACAATGCCAAAGAAAAAAAAAAAAAAAAAAGAGAAGGAAGCAAGTTTAACTGCAAAGCAACGGTGCATGTTAGAGCACCTCCATTTATTTGCAAGAACCATAATATGGAGTTTTGATAGGGATCAAGATGAGATTGATTAAGATTTGAGGACAAATCTTCAAGAGGCCAAGGGAAATGATAGGAATCAAGTTCTAGAGGAGATCACGGCCCTAACACTACTAGAAAACTAGTCTTTAGAGACAGAAAATTTGCGACGGAAAATTTCTGTCTCTAAAAAAATGAATTAGAGACAGATTTGCAACGGATTTGCGATGGCATGAATTATAAATAATCTTATAATTTTTATATGATTTTGCGACGGAATTTGCGACGAAAATATTTTCGTTGCAAATTTGTCTCTGATTTTAGGGGGAAATAAATTATTTTAGCGCCAATTTTTATTTTTTTTTAATTCTGTTGCAAATTTGTCTCTAAACTAAATTATTACATATATGTATATATAAATAATTATGTTTAAAAATTTATTTTTAATTATACATATCTATTAATATATTTAAATGTGCATATATAATAAGGACATATATATTTTTGTAAATTAATTTTATTATATAAATAACTATAATATGTTAATCATTTGTTATTTACAACTAATTATATATTTTTTATTTATAATATATTCGATATTACATTACATATTATATTTATAAATTATAAATTAAAAATAGTACTTAAAACATAAATATTATATTTATCTTATTATATATTCTTTTACATAATAACTTATATAAAAAATCAAATTATACAACTTAATAAAATAGTGTATAATAATATAATATGTTATATGCAAGTAATATCATAAAATACTAATTAAAAATAAAGTATATTTCAATAATAAAATATGTAAAATAAAATAATTAATATAAAATGTAAACTTAGTATATTTAAACATCTACAAATATATAAATAATATATTATATTTTAATAATATATTAATAAAAAATATATATTCATATTATTTATAATTTTTTATTATTTATTTATTATGACTATTCATATGTTTTTTAATATATAAAATTTATTATATATATCTTACATAATTTATATTTACATACTATATTTTATATAAAATATAATAACTATTTGGGGAAAAATAATATACTATGTAAAAATATAGTATATTTAAGTAATAAAATATGTAATATATATAATTAGTTAAATATATTTAAATTGGTATTATATATTATTTTATTAATATAATAATGAAAAATATATTTTTATATTGTTTATATTATATCATAATTTATTAAGTGTAACAAAATGAAATAAAAAATAAACACATTAATTAAAAATATACAATTTATGAACTTAATATAAAATATTAAATAACTAATGTAAAAAGTATAATTATAATATATGTCATTAAATATATATATATAAATTTATATGTATAACATTATTTATATTTACATAATATATAATATTTTTTTAATAATATAATATTATATTTGGAAAAAAATTATAATATACTACTGAAAATATTATATATTTATAATAAATATATAATTTAAAATAATTATTATAAAATGTAAACATTGTATATATTAATATTATATATTATTTTGATAAAATATTAATGAAAAATCCTTAATAAATATGTAAAGTGAAATTATAAAATAAAAATAAACTATAAAAGATATATAAGATGTTTTATAGTTATAATATTGTAAATTGTGGTATCTCTTAAATAAACAATAGTGGAACTTTATTCATGAAGATACAAATTGGTTTATCGGTTTAGTGCTTGTAAAAACTTCAATATTAAGTGTGCTTAGTATGTAGCATTCTATGATGGGTGACCTCCTGGGAAGGATAAATAAGAGGAAAATGTGTATTTTTTAATAATTTGTCTTAGAATCAGAGACAAATTTGCAACGGAATAATTTTATTTAATATTTACTAATTTGATATTTAAAAATAACTAATTATAAAATAGAGACAAATTTGCGATAGAAATTTCGTAGCAAATTTGCGACGGAAAATAAATCTGTCTCTAAAAGAATTAGCGACGATGATTTTTGAGATAGAAATTTGCGACGGAAAATCTGTCTCTGAAAGTCTTTAGAGACAGATTTTTCACTTTCAGAGACATAATTTTTTGTCTCTAAAGCCAAAATTTCTTGTAGTGTAATCCTGCCTGTGATCCTAGCCGTGATTGACATCTTGCCCCCATGCCGCCCATAATGAAGGTCAATTGCACGTCAACAATGGAGATTTGTGAGTACAGTGAAGTTTATGAGCTTTGCCACGCCCATCACATCGTTTGTGATAACCTATATCATGCTTGTGACAACCAGGAATTGGAAGAGAAGATTTTTTTATATGAAAGGATCATTGCCTGTGTCACAGTCGTGATCAACAAGGGGATCATCTATCTGTTTCATGCATTTTTGAAACACTGCTTTCCTTATCTATTTGTTTGACTTCTGTTTTTACTTATTTATCCTTGCCCAACTTATGGGAGTATTTAAAGGACTTTAGGGTTATGTTTTTGGAGATAGAACCTTTTTGTCATTGATTGAGATTAATTGGCTTGTTGCCTCCCTTGGAATTGTTTTCCAAAATCTTTGAGTAATATTGGGTTTTTTCTCAAGATTATTCTTTTGTTTTTCTTTAATCGTGCGTCATATCGATTGAGTGAAACAACTAGTTCGTTTCTTTTTTTTTTGGTATGTCATATCCATGATAGATCGTTCGTATCTTTTACTTTTCTATTTTATATAAATCAAAGACCCAAAAACATATTTTAATTTTTGTAAATTTCACTGTGTAATTCTGACACGAAACCAATCCGTATCATCTTGGTATCAAAGGTTTGGTTCGCCATGCGAATGATTGAATTGGATGGTTAATTTCAAATCTACGGATCAACACATGGTAAATCAACAAGATTCAGTTCTCATATCTTATTGAGTTTAGCATCGATGCATAGTGAGTTTTAGAGATTGGTCACTTTTTTTCAAGATGTAGGGTTTCGTTTGAGATTTTAACAATTGTGGAGATTTACATGATTATTCGTTGAATTTACACCTTATAAGATGAAAGATTTATAAATGGTATCTCGAGGCTTAAAGTAATACAATTTCCTATTAGTGATAATCCATCTATTCGAGATGAGGATGTAGAGGATTTGTTTTAATTGAAAATCTATGTTCATGATGTGATTAGCATTGTTATTATTGATCATAGTTTTTAAGTTAATATCACAGCGAAGGGTATGGTGGATATATTGAAGCTACAAATTACAGTTCATAGCCTTATTATATCAAGTAGGGAGATAGCGATCAATTGACTCTTGTCACCGAGGAGGTTCGAGTGTCTATTTCTTTTCCAAATCTATATTTTGATAAAGTTTTGTGTGATATAGTGCCTACTATATCTCTCATCTTTTTCTTGGCATTCCTTGGTCAAGTGATAAAGGAGTAACATATGATGAGCAACGTTATTGCTATTCTCTTAAGATAACTAAGAAGAAAAGGCTAGTACTATCGCCTATGAGTTTTGGATCAATTTAAGGCTACAAGGTTGGAGATGAATCCTCCTAAGCAGGACTTAAAAGAAGAGATCAAAGGATGCTACTGTAGAGGAGATAGATGTTTCAAGAAATATGCAATACGATATTAAATAAAATTCATTGGGACATGACAGGTACCCTTATACTGATCTTCCAATTGTTCATCCATTATATTATGATGCATTGATGAGATTACCTAGAGTTAATGATTGGTGTAATTTTACTAGTCCCTATGAAATCATATGAGTTGATTGTTAATGTCCACTAGAGTATTATGGATGCTTATATGTATCGGTGAAGTGTTCAATTTTGATGTGACAGCATAGTAATGTAAACAATACTATATGTGTGGTTTATTTGCAAATTAGCTATTGGAGGAAAAGGTGTTGATGTTTCACTGGATAGTTGTGCTCCATCTTGTGTTCACGGTTCCAAACCGACGTTATTAGGTTCTCTTACTGTTGAATGTATGATATCAAGTGGAGTGACTAATATTGAGGCCACAAGAGATATGTTTGTCAAATACTTGTCATAGTGTTTATGAGTATTGGATTGATCGAGTTTATCATAATGGTCCGACTTGTTTGGAAAGTTTTTGATTATGGACATGGCCTTTGATAATGAATGGTTAAGAATGCTTGGTGTAGTTGATAAGATGCTTTGGGAGTTATTATTTCGGAGAGGATTTGTAGAATAAGTATTGGAGGCTATTCATAAGCCAAGTGTGGTTGGGAAATTTTATTTAATTACTTTTGAGTTTTTAAGTTTCTCTTTGATCCAGGCATATGCAATGTCAAAGATTTGAGGGCAAATCTTCTTGAGCCCAGGGATAATATAGAGATCAAGATGAGAATGATCAAGATTTAAGGAAAAATCTACAAGAGGCCAAGGGAAATGATAGGACTCAAGTTCCAGAGGAGATCGCAACCCTAATCCTACTTGTGATCCTAGCCTTGATTGACATCACGCCCCCATGTTGCCCGTAATGAAAGCCGATTGCACCGCGATAATGGAGATATGTGAGCACAATGAAGTTTACAGGCTTTGTCACACCCATCACATCACCTGTGATGACCCATATCATGCCTATGATAACCCCGAACTGGAAGAGAAGATTTTTGGTCTGAAAGGATCACTGCTTGGCGGTGATCAACAAAGGGATCGTCTGTTGTTTCACACATTTTTAAAACGCTACTTTCCTTATCTATTTTTTTTTTCTTGTGTATTTACTTGTTTATCCTTGCTCGACTTGTGGGAGTATTTAAAGGACTTTAGGATGTTTTGGAGATAGAACCTTTCTTTTGTCATTAATTGAGATCAACTGGCTTGTTGCCTCCCTTGGAATTGTTTTCCAAAATCTTTGAGTGATACTGAGTTTTTCCTCAAGACTATTCTTTTGTTGTTTCTTTGATCATGCGCCATATCAGTTGAGTAAAACAAGTAGTTCGTTTATTTTTTTTGGTGTGTCATATCCAAGGATAGATTGTTCGTATCTTTTACTTTCCTATTTTATATTAAATCAAAAACCCAACAACATATTTTAATTCTTGTTAATTTCGCTGTGTAATTCTAACATAGATCCAATTCGTATCAAGTTTCTTTTTTTGGTCTTTGAGCTAAAAGTTGCTATTAAAACTTTAGTGAAGATGGATTTCTCTTAATTCAGGTGTATTAAATGAATTTTCTCTTCATTCATATTTTGTTCATATTAATTTTAGGTAAATTGTAGAGAGAACCTCGATTGAATTTTTTTTTTTATTCTTTCAACTCTTGAGAGTTATATAATTTGTGGATATTAACAAATTGTGATTTAATTGCAAACTTATTCGTTTTTAATATTTATGGGTTTTATAGAATAATAATCTTATTCTTGTCTACATACTTATTTTTCTAATTCTATACAATAAAATCTAAAGGAAAAAAATATTTTCGATTATCTTTCACCGTTGGGAATATTATATCTAAAATCTCTTCAAAAGGCAAACATCATTTTGATAATAACAGAACTAATATTTCTATTTTAATTTTTGATAATTTAATATTTTATTTTTATATTTTAATAAATTAATATTTTGACTTTAAAATACGTACAATTTAGTATCTCTAAAAAATAAAATTTTATGAATATTTCTTTTAATGATAGAACAATAACAACTATTTAATAAAAAATTATCAAAATCTAAATATACAGTACTAATTTACTAAAAATAAAAAGTATAAACATTGTGTGTCTAAATATACACACACGATGGCACATCGCAATAAGTAATGGGAATATATATATATATATATATCTATCGGAACTTTAAATGCCATCATGTCCTACATGCGTCTTTATTTTTGGCCATTGTGCTGCATGTATTTATTTAGTCAAATGTGCTGCTGTCTTCCTTAATTTTGGGAGGGAAAAGGGTTGGTGCAATGCGTGTATCTCGTTGTGGAAAATGAGTTTTTTTTTTTTTTTATATATATATATATAGAAAAACTGATGGCCGGATACCCACCACATTTAAATTGGCCAGACATGTTCATAAAAATAAAGTCTGATGTTTCTCTGGAAAAAGGTTGGAGGGATAACCACGATAATTCTCGCATGGGTCGTTTTCAGACAGCCATCACTACTCCGTCCATTCCGACGCTCGTCATGTGAAACCTTTGAGATTGATCCAAAACAATAATCTTTAGTCTACATTGACCATAATAACATCATTATTGGATCCCTAGCCAATCATGGATGGGTTTTTGAATGTAATGCATTTTTCATCTGCCCGGATTAATTATTACCAGACCTTTCAAACATAAAAGAGCACCTTTCTTCACATAAATAGTTTACATATAGAATTAATATACCTATAAAAAAAAATTTATAATTCTATCATTAATTTAATAAGACGATAGTATCACTATCTAATAATCATATCCAATCGTGATCGAATATTAAAATAATTGATTTTATAATTTTTACATTTATTTTAACTGCTAGATTGTTGATTGGACGGTCTGTTAATGAGACCATAAAAGCTTTCAATATAAACTAAGACTTCTTTAGCACTCAAATTTAAACTAAACAAAATTGACACAAATATTACGATTTAACAAGTTAATTTTGGTTACGGTATCTAAATATTTTTGATTTTTACATAATTATACCTAATAAAATTCGTTACAAGAAAATACCTAAACTTTTTAAATTTTTCACTCATGGTACTTTTGGACGAATTCCATTCATTTTTCGTCCCATTGTTGACGTGGCATGCAAGCCCAAATAATTTTTTTTTTATCCTTAGGCATTTTTTTATTTTTTATTTTTTCGCTTTCCCTCTCTCTTCCCTTTCTCCTCCTCCCCTCCTCCTCCTCCTCCTCTTCTTCTTCTTCTACCTAACTCCAAACATTAAATTAAAAAAAAAAAAAAAAAACTACAATCCAAAAACTTACAAGAAAAATTCCAACTTAATAATTCGTAATTCTAAAAATTAAGTGCTAGATGATTTTACAAACTTACCAAAAAAAAATTCGAAACTCTTCCAACTTGTTCTTAATTTTTTTTTTTAACATTTCAAAACCCTATTGCTGATTCATTTTATCATCACCATATCTATGATATACAAGTCTCAAAAGCAAAAAAGAAACACATTAACAAGTGTGATTCTTCAATGGTAAATTCTTTTTTTCTTTCTTTTTTTTTTTCCTTTTTCCTTCCTATACAAATGACCACAAGAAGTTACACCTTGGATTTGAGATGTCATGGAGAGTCTATCAAGTTTGTGGAACATTCTTTATACCCACTGGACAATTAGTGGAAAAAGAATCCGAAACTATAAAAATACAAAGTTTTATTATAAAAAAAAAAAAAACAACTTTCTCTGTCTAGAGTTTCAATGATTAAACCCCAGAACTTCTCTCTATATTATCTCCCTCCACAAGTAGATTTAAAATGTGATATTAGTGTCAATAGGTTCTTGTTGGTTAGTAAAACATAAAAATATAAATTTTTATTATGATTCTATGATGAATTGTAGATTGAAAAGCTTCTTGGTACAAATATATTGAAAAAATATTTTTTCGAACCACACATGTTTCTAAGTTCATAAGAATGCAAATATCTTTTTGAAAAAAAGGAGCGAAAAAGGATAAGCAATCATCACTTCAATATCTTGGTTGATAGTTATTTTTTTTATTTGGGGTTTAGGGTTGGAAAGAAGAAGAAGCGCAACAGGAGAGAGAGGGAAAAAAGGAGAGAGAGAGCAGAAGTAAAAATAATATTTACAAATTAAAAAAGCCAATGTGGATAAGAAAAATAATCTAATTGTATCACTTGCCACATCAATAATTGAGTAGAAAAATGGACATAATCCATTCGAAGGTATCATAAGTGAAGATTTAAAAAGTTTAGGTATTTCTTGTAACGAAATTGTGAGGGGATTGAATCTTGATATGAAATTTTAGGGTTTTTCAATGGAAATAATATGGATGAAATTATTGTTCGATAGGTTCCACAAACCATAAAATTAAACTAGTTTGTAATTAAATTATAGAACGATAGGATCCATAATATATAAAATCATCCTGATTGTTAAAAGAATCACAATACTCTAATAATAGGGTTCACCACAATTTTATACTCAAGAATTGATAAGAACTTAGGAATAACTAGAATCAAATCTCAATATTCATCATCACCACAAGGGTTTTCACATACAAAAGTGTTCTTTAACTCAAAAGATATGATAAACTGATTTTTTAGATGTTTACATCCAAATGGTTTTAAAGATCAATACAAAGAAAAAAAAAAAATAATAAAAATAATAAAACTCTCATCAAAGGAAGGCCGACTATAAGCTGGCGGCCTTGATGTTGGCTTTAAAAAAATTCAATTATGGTCATGTTGAACATTGGTTGAAAGCTAACGGTCTAAGTGGCAACGCCATCGACGAATAGTTGAAGGCCAGCGGCCTATGTTGTCGGCTCACAAGTTGCATAATTTCCAAATTTTAATCCTTCGTGTCAACTTTGAATCTGTTTTCTTTTCCAAAGACTTTACGCTTATTGATTCCTATCTTACCCGGGTTTAAGAAGATTCGTCTGCGAATCTTGATCCCTTAATCTCTAAACTTCCAAAGTTAGATTCATATTTATCATTTGGTTGGTCCATGTAAACAAACTTCTTAATCTTTAATCTTCTTAATATGCATCATATTTGCTTGTTGTACCTCTATTGGACTCATAAGTAGTAGCTTGTATGTTTTGTCCTCTTGCGAATAGTATATTCGTTCTTGTACCCATAAAAGGTGGCTTTGAGATCATACTGCCATGGTCTTCCAAGAATCAAGTGCGTAGCATTCATAGGTACTACATCACACAAAATTCATCAATACAATCACTAATAGAAAGAGCTACATGAACCTGTTTATGCACATGAATAGCTCCATGATGACTAAGCCAACGAAGAGCATATGGACTTGAATGTTGCTCCACCTGCAACCCCAGTTTAGAAACCAATCCAATGAAATAACAGTAGCACAACTGCCACTGTCAATTACAGTCAAACAAAATTTTTCTTGCTCCAAACTTAAACATAGAATAGATTACTTTGCTAATTTAGAATCATATTCTCTTGCTCAAGTACTGCATCCTGAAAACCCAAAGGAACATTTGCCATGTCAATCTCTTCTTCCTCACTACTCTTTTGTTCTTTCCTCGCTCTCAACTTGATTTCCTTTCATGACCATAACTTTCTTATTAGGACACGAGAAGCAATGTGACCATCTCTAAACACTTGAAATATTTAATATCTCGGCTCTTTCATTGTTGCGTTGATTAGACGCTTTGTCATCCTCTACTTTTCCCTTATTCTTCTCTTTCCTATCATCTTTTTTCTCCTCTTTATCTGATTTACTATAGTGATGTGATTTCTGAGACGATTTATGCTAATGCCTTTCAACTCTATTAGCCAACTTAATTACATCCTCCAGGGTCTGATAGTGCTGGAGCTATACTACACTGGTTATATCCATCTTTAGCCCATTAACGAACCGGGCTTTAGATTCATATGAAGATTCTCTAATATCACACCTCGCCATCAAAGTTTCAAATCCTTCACATATTCATTTACACTCTATTTTTCCTGCCTCAAGGACTGTAACCATCAGGATCCTGTTTATAATAATCTGACACAAATCCATGTGTCATCAATCTTTCATCAAAGCCTATGAACGCACCTTTTCTTCATCAACCTTCGTCTCTCAAGCTATTATTTATCCTACCATAAACTAGCATAATCAGAATATGCTAGTGACTCCATTTTCACTTTCATGCGCTCATCCCACTCATAGCATTCAAATATCTTCTCCACCCGTAGCAACCAATCTAGAATTCCTCTAGTTTATTACTATTAGTGAAATGAGGAATTTTCAGCTTAATATTCTCAATTCCCTTATGCCTATCATCTCTATTTCCTCACTCCCAATCCTTTCATTACTCCCATTAGATCCACCACTGGAATGTCTCCTATGGCAAGATCCACCATGACTCCTTCTAGAATTCTTCTCATATTTTTCTTGCATTCGATTAAACCCGGTATGCAACTGTGTAAATTCTGCGTAGTGACAACATCTCCTTCACTACCATTATTGTTGTTATTATTTCTTTTAGCCTTAGTGTTATTGTTATTCATGCTATTGCTACCATTAGACCACATCTTTTCAGCTAGTTAACAGCAACAACACAACAAAATTCAATAACACAATTCACAGAATAAAATCAATCGAACAAACTTGGAATAAATTGCGTCGAACAATAAACTTTGCAAAACCTTACTCTAATACCAAATTTGATGCGAGCTTGAGGGGTTGAATCTTGATATAAAATTTTAGGGTTTTTCAATAGAAATAATATTGATAAAATTATTGTTCAATAGGTTCTACGAACAATAAAATTAAACTAGTTTGTAATTAAATTATAGAACGATAAGATCCATGATCTATAAATTAATCACGATTGTTAAAAAAATCACAAGACTCTAATAACAGGGTTCATCACAATTCTATACTACTCAAGAATTGATAAGAACTTAGGAATAAAGAGAATTAAATCTTAATATTCATTATCACCACAAGGGTTTTCACACGAAAAAGTGTTATCTAACTTAAAAGATATGATAAATTGATCTTTTAGATGTTTACATCAAATGGTTTTAAAGCCCAAAACAAGGAAACTCAAAAGACAAAATAAATAAAACTCTCGTAAATGGAAGGCTGGCTATAAGTTGGCGGCCTACATGTCCATAGTTAGTAAGCTTTATTACATAAGCCGCAACCTTGACATAGGCTTTAGAAAATTCAATTTAGTCATGTTAAACACTGGTTGAAAGCTGGTGGCCTAACTGGCAACGCCAGCGGCTTATAGTTGCAGGCCGACAGCCTATGTTGTTGGCACATAGGTCTACACAATTTCCAAATTTTAATCCTTCGTGTCATCTTTGAAGTTGTTTTCCTTTCAAACAACTTCGAGCTTGCTGATTCCTATCATCCCAGCACCACGAGTGAAATTAACCTTGATTTAATGATGACTTCAACATATGTATTACCATTTACAACAATGATATTGATAAACCTTCACATTATCAAGCTCATTAATTATATCCTTTGCAAAACTGAAATCCAATATAGGAAAATGATTCAATAGATTCTTAGTAATAAAATATTAGGAATGAGAATCTATCTCCCCTTAGTTGCTAATTAAACACATAGATTTTTCGTAATGCCCTCGATTTAAGGTTATTTACAATATGTCATATGCCCATGTTAAATATGGACACTTCAAAGCTTAGAACATGCTATTATCTATCATAATATCATAATTAACTCCAAAATCACTCATGCATTCAAATAGCATCATGATACATACATGAAATCGAAAACAAACACAAATACCATATTATAATCTATAGAAATTCATCTAACGAATGATTTAAAGAAAACCACCCTAGCAATACTATAAGAATTACACATTGAGACCATGTGTTACCAATAAACTATAAATATGCATTACTATTTGGTCCAAGTACACATAATCTATTATGTGTCCTATACTCTTCAATTGCAAAGTCTTCAATGCCAGTGACATTCCCCAAACCCCTTAACTGGTTATGACTAGTGATACAAGTCGGTTATATGTTTACCACCTATACCTGAAAAAGATAAAAGAATGAGCTGAAGTCTAATACAATATACCATAAATAGATGCACACACATGATCAAGTAAGCACACATTCACATGCAAACCTATTACTAATGCAACAACCAACATCTTATTGTCTTTGTTTTAACTCGGGCAAACATAGGGATAACTCAGTATCTCGTCAAAAGAAAATATAGTAATGTACATATATACAATATCGGGTACTTTCCAACATCCATAAGTCAAAAACTAAATATTGAGTATCCCATAATATCCCCAAAACCGAAATACCTAAATCTACTTAGATCATTTCCATGCCCAACTTTATTCCGAAGCAACAACACATATGAATCATCAGGTTGCTGCGATAATACCATGAATACTCTCCACCTGTTACTAGCAGCCAAGTATAAGAAACACATGCAAGAATTGATGGCCAAATATTTAGTTAATTGGTTTATGTCACTACCTTAAACAAACACAAGCAACAAATAAGTTATATACGTATATGGAGTTAGTTCCATTCCAAAAAAATAGTTTCCACCACTCAAATTACACACAAATAAGTTACTTGGACTCCTCTATAATTTATACATCTATTCCAATTCTTATTACATTCTTATTATCATCATCCTTAACTCGCTATTATATAAGGTTCCAAGATCTCAAAGCATATTTTAATCCTAAAGGAAGGGTTAAATAAATTTCGCATGCTTTTGGGCAAGAAAAAGATGATTTTTAGGGTGATATAATATGCACAAACTAGTGCACAAGTAGGTATAGGGTTAGATATCACTTAGGTTGAGAAATTAGGTCATAAAAAGGCCCATGGAAAGCTATACAAACTATATGTGTGATATATATGCATTATACATGACTTTCTGTTCTTTATTAGACAACTTTTTGAGCCATAGAGAGAAACACGACTTGGTACACGAGATCATGTATAGACCTTATATTTCTTAGTTCATTTTCATTGAATACATATAGAGATACATAACTTAATAAACTGAGTTGCTTCTAACTTACAAGTTGTAAGCTACTTGAGATCATTTTGGTTCAAGCTCGATTCATAAATGTGCTAAGTTTAGATTCAAAATAAATATTTTCTTACTTAAATAAATAAAGTTCAAACCCTATCAAAACTCATGAGTCAATTCATTCAAACTCATGAGTAGACTCGTTTAGGATCATAGTAGACTTTAGAATACATAGTAGGCTCATTTGAACTCATGAGTACACTTATAGATTTTACAATACATATCATATATTTCAAATTTGAAAAAAGTTTCGGCTTGCTTTGATTTGATGTATTTTTAAACAGATTCAACTAGTACCCTTAAAAGCTTAATTTGATTTGGTACGTTGGGAGCTCTTAATAACAATACACAAGATAAATAATTTAAGCAATTCACAAAATCAACGTATAATAAATAATTAGGATAAGCGTCATCATACTCTTAACTCCTCTATTATTATTATTATGATGCATGACAGTCGCATTTCGTGTTAAATGCGAGTTGACAAGAAAATTCCGCAGCGTACTGCGGCATACATACATCTCATTAATGAGTGACGATGAAAGCACAAACAAAGAACCATTTAGAGCAAACAAATAGAAAGGACAAATAAAAAATTGCAGTGAGTTCAACCACAGCAGTTACAAGTACAAGAGTTACAAACAAGCGATCACACGGTTCTTAAGGAGAAGAAAAGTATTCTACCTTTTTAAATTTATTTGATCTTTTATTTAAGCAATTTGACAATACAACTGCGTTTGTGACGCAGTGGGAGAAATTAAAGTTTTATCATTATGAGAATATCTAGGTAAATAATATTTAAAATCGATAAATTTTATAAGAAAATGCAAAATCTAGGAATAAATTGTATTATTGAATAACTATTGTTCTCCTTACCTTAGGGCATACATTTATAGGCAAGCCTAAAAGTTGCTGAAAAGGAAAAAGATTAAAAAAAAAAAATCCTATTTAAAGATACTAAAAAAAAATTTCAAAAGGAAAGAGACTAGAAAAGAAATCATATTGGCTTGACTAAAAACACCTTATTAAAATACATTAATGAAAAGTTATTAAATATCCAATTAAAATCTATTAAAATATATTAAAAAAATTAAATGTATCATTATTCACCACCACATCAATTTGTTAGCAGTTTTCTCAAATTTATGAAATAAGAAAAAGTTGTGTGTATTTATGAAGTTTTGCTGTTGATATTATTTATTGGATCAAATCGAGGATTAGGGGCTATAACGAGGCTTCTTATTGATGGATCCTATGATAAATTTCTCTTAAATTTAGACCCTTGGAATAATATTAGTAAATGCACAAATCACTCTAAAAAAGTTAAAAAGCAGATAGACCAATTCACTAATTTTTATTTTAAGTTTACCATACTAAATCTTTTCTAAATTATCTCAAATACATTTATTTAATCCCTTAAAACTCTATTAGCTCATCTTAGAGAGTTAAGCAAAATTAGTATTGTACTTAAAAGGCATTTCAGCCATGTGGTTTTGAATTATGCTCCGAAACTAAATATTCAGTTATATTGAGTTTAGAAATCAAACCACAACTAATCTCATTTTCATCACTAAACCTAGTGAGTAGTGTAGCTTTAGAATTACGTAGATCATAAAAAATTAACCTTCAGGCGATTCCCCCTCATTTTCCCCACCACTGGAAATCATTCTTTATTTGTGGTTTCCAAGTTTTCCAAATGATCCCACGAGAATAATTCCCAAATAGAGCCACCTCATGGCCTACTCCTTTTTAGACCTGCTCAGGTCCTTTTCGTCACTAAGCCTCGTAAATAAGTCATACGGATTAGTTAAATGATGGCGTACCGTTGGAATTACGTAGCCGCCCCTCGTCATAAAAAATCAAGTTTAGGTAGCAGTACGACTACGACGGGACAGGTTATCCACCACACATTTATCAGCTTCCGAGGACTAGGGCCGTGATTTTCCTTCTGATGGGGGACTCTTCATTTTTGTCCTCTCAAATTATACACAAGGCACTGACGCGTGTATATGAAAAATCTAATCACCGTGAGATCGCACAAGCGGGATTCCATTGTCGATTATGATTTCCCATATTATCTATTTTGATCAAGTATTTATTCAGTTAGCTCTCTTATAGAAATTTGATATTTGTTATTTTCTCTTTATAGTTATTATAAAGTTTATTTTATATTTATTTATTTATTTTTTATGAACTTGCCTATTTTATGAATATATCTTCTCTTTATTGATCTTATTTTAGTTTTGGGGTATTTTAGGATCATTAAGTAGGCATATGAGGTACTAGATTATATTATGGAATAAATGGATTGACTTTATTATTAGACCTTTTATGGTTGATATAATTTTAGTGAGGTAGAGTTCTCTTAATGCATGAGCATTTAGTGAATTGCCACTTTATTCATATTTTGTCCATACCAATTTTAGGTAGAATGGAGACTCGAGAGAAGCATAAAACTTGAGAATTTAGACATTGGTGGAAAAATTGGTATATGCTGCAAAAAAATGGAGGTAAAATTTGCCTCTTAAAAGATTAAGACGAATTTCGCCTCCTAAGAGTAAATTGAAGCGGATTTCGCCTCATCAAGTTCTATCTATAAAAACCCTCCTATTGCCCTCTCTGTCCCTACCCTCTCTTATGCTATTGCCCGCTCTCTAGCTGATCTCACACACATAAAAACACATAGCTCTTTTCCCGCTCCTCGTAGCTTCTTTCCTGCTTCCTGTAGCTCTTTTTTCTCACTCCTTGCAGCTGTCTCACACATAAGGATGCAATCGTGGTGGGTCGTTATAGGGTATTCGATTTGTCCGATTTGCTAAAAACCCTATAATGTTTCGAGATGGGTTTTGGGATTAAAAAAATTTTTGATAAGTTATTAGGTCATGTTTCGGGTTTATATGTAACCCATTGGGAAAACCCGACTCGACATAAATTTAAAATATAAAGAAATTAAAAATATTAAGTTATTAAGATAAGGATCTCATTTATATTCTATGTATGTGAAAGTAAGTGTAAATAAAGTGTTTACATCATTTTATATGATATTATTGTTTAAAATCCATTCTTTCAATGTAAGTATTTGCATAATTAATAACTTAAAGCAAAATTCATTCTTTTACTTTTTTTTTTTTTGAAGAAAAGAAATTAAAAAGCTTGAAATCAGGTCAGGTCGGGCTATGGTTCCTCAAAACCCTATCAAATTGGGTTTTGCGAATGATAAAAAAATAAAAACCCAATAGGGTTTTTCTTGGATTCTGAGACACCCCATTAAGAATCGGGTGAAGTTTAGGTTTTAGAAAACCCGTCCCAAACCCACCCTAGTTGCATCCCTACTCACATACACAACCAAACCCATACCCCCTCCCTACACACACATACGCCTACAGTTCTCTCTCTCACTCTCAGAGCCAAAACCCAATCCCCTCATTCTCTCTCTCTCTCTCTCTCTCTCTCTCTCTCTCTTTTATTTTAATTTTTTATCCTATTATATGAATATTGGTGACGGTTAAATTATGATTACTTTCAATTTTATATATGCATATAGAAGTTATAAGTAGTAGCAAGTGGGTACTAAATAGTGGGTAGGGAAAAAGTAAGTGAGAGAAAAAATATAGTGAGATAAAAAAGTTTTATTTAAAAATGTGGAATCCAAACTTAAAATGCTTTGGCTTTATAATAATAGATTATATTTTATATAAAAATACATTTTTATAGTGAAATTGGTCTATGTATTATATTTTGTTTTTTGTATAGGAATCTAATAAATTATGTTGCTTAACTCGGATATTTGGAGTACAACAATCGCAAAAAGGTTAGTTCAGTTTTTATAATAATTTAAATTCAACTATTTAAATGCTAGTTGCTATATATTTATTAATTAATGTGTATTTAATTTATAGTTATGTGTTGTTGTTAGTACTTAAAAAAATTATATATATTTAGGATGTAGTAATTATATATTATTATTCAATATATGTTTATTGTGTTTGATAGCATGACACATAGATTAGATGCAAATATTTAAATGTTAATATTTATATATTTATTAATTAATGCATGTTGAATTTATAGTTATGCATTTCTTATTAATAATTGAAATATATATATATTTAGGATTAAGTAATTATATATTATTTAGTACTTGTTTATTGTGTTTAATTTAATAACACGTAGAATAAGTATAATTATTAAAATGCTAGTACTTATATATTTACTAATTAATGTATATTTTATTTATAGTTATGCATTTCTTGTTAGTAATTGAAAAAATTATATATATATATATATTTAGGATCAAATAATTATATATTGTTTAGTACTTATATATTGTGTTTAACTTAATGACACGTAGAATAAGTATAATTATTAAAATGCTAGTACTTATATTTTTACTAATTAATGTGTATTTTATTTATAGTTATGCATTTTTTGTTAGTAATTGAAAAAATTACATATATCTTTAGGATTAGGTAATTATATTATTTAGTACTTGTTTATTGTGTTTAACTTAATGGCACATAGAATAATTATAATTATTAAAATTCTAATACTTATGTATTTACTAATTAAGTATATTTTATTAATAGTTATGCCTTTCTTATTAGTAATTGAAAAAATTATATATATATATATATTTAGGATCAAGTAATTATATATTATTTAGTACTTGTTATTGTGTTTAACTAAATGACATGTATAATAAGTATAATTATTAGTTATATATTTACTAATTAATGTAATTTTTTATTTATAGTTATGCATTTCTTGTTAGTAATTGAAAAAAATATATATATGTATAATTATATATTATTATCTAATACATGTGTATTGTGTTTAACTTGACACATAGGTTAAATACAACTATTTAAATGCTAATATTTGCATATTTATTACTTAATGTATATTTAATTTGTAGTAATGTATTTCTTGTTGGTCATTCAAAAAAATTATATAATGTTTAGGATCTACCAATTATATATTATTATGTAACACATGCGTATTGTGTTTAATTGCATAACACGTATAGAGTTTAATAATATGTTCATTTAGGAGATAGTGTTCCAATATTAGATGCTCGGATGCTTATAGTGGAATTATCTGATGTGAATAAGATATGGTAATTAATTAAATGCCAATTCAGGATGTCTACATGAACTTGGCATATGACACGTGATTTGACAACTACGCAATACAGAAATAGGGTTAGAGATGATATTTCCATTTGCTCTTTTTGACATCATGATCCATTTAACTGTGCATCTTTTGAAGGAAGAACACATGTGTGGCCCGATCTAGTACCGTTAGATGTATCTTGTTGAAAGATACATGGGATATTTCAAGGGAGATTTGTAGAACAGGGCAAGATAGAGGGGTTCCATTACCAAGTCATACGTTGTGATGGAGAGCATTCAATTTTGCTCACTATATTTTGATAATATGGACTCAAGAATAAATAGGCCCCATCGACAGTGGGACAAACTACTAAAGGAAGCTTCATTGTCATCATTTCGAGTATTTGCATAGCTTGTACGTTCAATAAGTGCATGTATTATATCAGGCTCGGACGTAGAACTCAATAAAATGTATTGGACAATGTTGAATAATTGTGATGAGGTGCAATTGTTTATAAGGTATGTCGTGTCATTTGTGTTCATTTATATCTGATAACACGATAATTTCACCATTTCCTAGGGTGGACTTTTAATGAAATTATATACAGGGTGTTCAAGCATGAACTAACTGCGCGTGGAGCACGCAATATGGGAAGAGTAGCATGTAAATATTTTGCTGAGTGGTTTAATAATAAGATTGTGACTCACTCAAAACTTTAGAAATAGAAATTCATCAATATCTTTACAAGTTAATTTAGTCATTCTCATCCTCTAAAGATTATGAAACATACGTCTATCCATGGGCAACAATTGCTAGAATATCTAGAAGCCTTTAAGGTGGGGCCCATATATTCATCGATATAGCTATAATGCTTGTATCGCGAACAGTGTTTGATACAACACAAAAGCCAAGGAGGCAGGATTAAGATCACAGAATAGCGGTGTATACATCATTGGTTTAGATGGCACACAACAAATAACCTTTTACGGTATTCTCACAGAAGTTATCCAACTAAATTATGTTGGGTCCAAGCGAGTATTTTTATTCAGATACAGGTGGTTTGATACAAATCGAGATAAATCGAAAATTATCGATAGAGACCTCATCTCGATCAACACCACAAGGGCATGGTATGATAATGACCCGTACATTCTTGCAGACTAAGTGCAATAGGTATTTTATTCAAAGGACCTAAGTAAGTGATCTAGCAACTGGAGGATTGTAAAGAAAGTTGTACACTGTCACATATTTACTTGTGCTCTCTTCCAATTGGAGTGCACAAAAGATAGCGAATCAATTAAGCCACCTCTAACCGAGGAGCCAATGCAACAGATGATGCAAAGGCCTTGTACGATTCCAATCAATTGTATATTTTTTTATTTAGGAAACCTTGTATTGCCTACCCGACCGAGTGAAGGTTGTAGTGGCGTAAGGGATGATGATTCGGATGAATAGACTGTATGCCTATATTTATTTATTTTTCTTTGCCACATATGTTTGTACATAATGAACTCAAAGTAATGAATACTAACAATGATTATTTTATAACTTGTTGGATGAGTGGCTTGGATCTCATGAATCAGCTTATGGAGGACTCCCACGCACACCCCGAGTAGTATACAAGTGGGGTTTCTACCTTGAATGGTCAATCTTTTCTCTTCTATATCCATTCTAGACTCATGCGTTAATTTTCTTATTTGAATATACAAGAGGATCGTTTATTGCATTATTGACGAATTAGAAGGTTAGACAGATAGATGACTAGTCAAGCTAGGTGGTTGAGCCTCAGCTAGGGTGGGTGAATGAGCTGGGCATAGGGGAAGAATTAATATATGACCTTCCGAATGATCTTTCTGCTCGGGTTGACCCCGATGACCTGCATGCCATAGAAGTGGCGTAGTAGGAGGCAATTGTGGTGGCTGAGCATGAGGATGCCAAGATCATGGTGCCCGGGAGGCATAGGGGTATGTATAATGGGAAATAAGCAGAGAAGGAGTATAGGAGGACAGGCCATAGGTCGACCATCTCTATGCCAGATGGGTATATGGCTCTCCTATGCTCATGTCCAGGGATGGTTAGGTTGAGGTTCTTACTCCATCATAGAATGTTGACCAAGTTATTTGTTTCCAAAGCTCTAGAGAAGGCATAGTTAGCGTTTCCTAAGGTCTATCGGCATGGCATCATCTACAAAGTTATGGTAAGTTTATTTTCGGCTAGAAACATAATTGGAAAGTCTATTTTTGTAGCCTTTACCATTTACTAACACATTGAACCTGTTTTTTATGTGCATAACAAATTCGAACTACCAAAAAATTGGTGGAAAGTGCACAAATGGTGGGTAGCACTAAACTATTTAGCTAGTAAATCCTACAGTCAGCTCTGCTATAGGCTTAATGCTTACATCATAGGTAAAGGTAGAAGTGAGGCAGCTGCTAGTAAGCTACTACGTGGTTTTGAGCACATAATGGATGAGTGGAGGGCATTCGTCCACTTCATGGAGACAGATCTAGATTATAAGGTATGATCCTGCATGAGGTAAAATATATATTCAAAGGATATACTTCGTTTGTTTACTTTTTTTCAAATTGTGTAGTTGCGATCCATAATTAATACAAAAAATAGAAAGAAGCAAGTATTGGTGCATACAATAGTATAAAGTCAATGCTTTAACATGCACTTACAAATGTGAGTATTATAAGTACATTATGTGTGAGTTTATGTGCTATGCTCTTTTGCTGATTTTAGCAATCATGTATTATAGGAGCTCACGCCAATACAAAACTACAGACACACCCACTTGAGGAAAGAAAAGGGCAATTGACAGATCAATGGGAGTCAGAGGTCTCCATACAGAAATATGTGAGTATATTCGATTTTCAAATTCAAATGTAATACAACCTATCCATCAGTTTGTATGATTATATTCACATTGTGCTCACTTTGTTTCAACTAGGCACATGTGATGGAAAGAAGGAAAGAGGAGGATGATATTGCTACTGCTTCAGGTCAGCGACCTATGCTAGATAAGGAAATTATGGAGGAGATTTTGGGCCACAAATCCGGCTACCGTTGTGGCTTTGGATACAATATGCTGATAGATCTGCACATGACTGAGTACTATGAGTAGGTACGTGAGGAGGATTTGGTCCACTCTAAGTATGATAGGACTAGGTAGGAGGCAAAAATGAAAAAAATGCAGCAACAAATTGATATGTTGCTAAACTATGTCCATCCTCCGTCCATGTCTTCCTTTGGGTAGTAACCTCCACACCAGTAGGCTGCATTGCAAATGGGGACTCCTATTAATGGTTCTGATCCTAGTTAGCCCGGCTTTGCACCATTCACACTAGCGATACCTCCTCATATCTTTACTAGGGTTTTTACGAGATGCCGAGCTACCCATCCATGTTCACGCATCCCTCGTACGATCCATCTCACAAGTCACCTGGCAGCTTTGGATAATAGAGAGACCAACATCCTTCTGGTTTCGCCCCATGGTCCAAGGGGCTAGGTTTTGCTTAGTTTTCATCACTGACAACTGCATTTAGATATATGCATTCCCAAGTGTCCCTCCATCTTCACATCCTTCTCTTCTCAGCAGCCTCCACACACTCCGACATAGCCTTCTGCTTTTTAGTTGACACTAGCTTTGACTTCTCCATCTATAATGTCTAAAAGGATATCCGTTAGAGGATCGGGGCATACTCGCTTGCGCCAACAGTAAAGGTAGTAGGTGTTGTTGTGTTCCGTTTTTTTCATCATTTTCATGATTATCTTTATGCATTATCGTTTTGTATAAGCCTATTCCATGATGATTACCCTGATGTTATTTCTATTATGTTGGTATGTATAGGCTGATATATTATCCTTGTTTTTTTAATGTTCAGACTATGTTATTTTGTTTTCTTTGGACTTCTTTGTTGCGCTCTAGATTGGGCATATCATATGAGAAAGTCATTGGATGACCCGAAGACTGGTGGAACCACTTAGCACTTCGTTCACTATGATGAATTACATTATCATTGCCATGCATGTCGAGAATCAACAAACAATAAATCGCCATCTACAACTAGGAAGCAATAGATATTTAGATGCTCACTGTTTCGTTTCTTCATGTTAAATAAATCCACATCAGAGAACACACATCAATATATATAATGTTTACCATGCATGTTGGTTCGCGTTGAGCTTTCATATACTGTACATATAAAGGTTATTAATTTGGAGATAATATTATAAGTAATGCATTTTAACAATATTATTTATAGAAAACATGCAAAATTTAAGATGGTGTGTTTAATTTAAAAGAAAAAACAAGTAGCAATATATAATTTTCACATTTTATATCAATTAATTTATAATATATAAATAACATGTTTTATTTTTGAGATTTTTACAAAACGTCCAAAATTTATGTATGTGTGTTTAATTTCACAAAAAAAATAAAAACTACTTTAATAAATCATTTACATACCACATGTCAATTAATTATAATATTATAAATAATAGATTTAAATTGTAAGATTTTTGTTAAATCTAGAAATTTTTTATGTTAATATGTTCAATGTAAAAAAAATTATCAATATATATTTTACACATCATTTTTCAAATAATTTTATGAGTAACATTTGTATATGATTTAAAAAATTTTCCTATCAAACTAAATAAATATCATATGCTTTTATCTTCAATAAATTAAAATTAAATACTACTATCAATATGTAATTTACATATTAAATATCAATTAATCTATAATATTATAAATCACAGATTTTAATAATAAATTTTTACGTTGGTATGTTCAATTTTATATAACTATGATAAATATATTTTACACATTACATATTAATTAATTTATGATAGTATAAATAATATATTTTAACAAAATTTTTATAAAACGTGCAAAATGTACTTTGATGCACTCAATTTTATTAAAAGGTCTTGTGAAAATAAAAAATGTAAAAAGAAACCATATAATAATACACAAATTATCTTGTTACGAAATTTTTGAAATGCTCTATCAATGTAAATAATTCATTTACGAAATTTTTCCTTAAGATTTTTAATTGTAACTCTTCAGTATTATTTACTAATAACCCAATTAATGGATAAAATATTTTTATATTTATATATATTATTTAATTTTAATAATTATTCTACATAAATATTGTGTATAATTTATTTTTTAATAAATTAAAATAAATTGAAGAAAAGGAATCCAGGAAAACGAGCAGGATCTACAATTTTTTTCAATATTCACGTGAGAAGAAGGCGGGTGCAGAAAATTCAATTTTCATGCAAAAGGCAGGTGTGATTGAGACAATGAGACGAATTTGGCCTCATCTCTAACATGTAAGGCGAAATTGGCCTCACGATCCCAGTCGTGAGGCCAATTTCCCCTCATCACTCCACTATATAACTCTACTCCTTTGAACTCTTTCTTATTTTCTTTCTCTTGCAATTTTCTTCCGCAGTTTCCTCTTTACTATTTTCTTCTCCCAGTGAGTTCATTTGATTCTCCTCTTTTGGATTGAGTTTTGTTACTATTTCTTAATCATTTAATTTTTATATATGATCCTTCTCTTTAATTATTTGCTTGTATCAATTTTACAGGTTTTTATCATTTTTTATTATAAGTTCAACAACATCAAAATCAAGGTTATATACGTATAATTTTTTCTTTTTGAATTTATAATTTTTTTTGTATTTACTGATAAAATTTATTTAATGTTTCAGGTATTGATGATTTCAAATGTACAATATTTGTATAAATATAAACATATTTATAATATCATAATATTTTCAATATTTGTAACATTTAAAGTAAAAAATTGAGATTAATTATGATTATCAACATAATATTTTTAATAAAATATAAATATTAATAAATTCTGAATGCTAGTAATTTTAATTTTACGTAAAGGATATTCAGTAGTTTTTTTTTTTTTAAACATACACAAACATGAGACAAAATTCGTCTCATTTGGAACAATGTGAGCGAATTTCGCCTCATCATGTGGCTGAGTGCCATGTCATGTAATGAGGCAAAAATTCGCCTCATACTACTCTGCTAAGGAGTTTGGCTTTTGATTTTTTCTTGGCCAAATTCACCTCATTTGAAAAATAATGCGGCAAATTTGGCCTCTTTTTCCCTAACACGGCAACCCTATTGATACGAAATTTTGAGATGAAGTTTTCGCCTCAGTAGACTTACTGAGTCCAATTCGATTACCGAGGTGAGAAAATTCACCTCCTAAGCTCCCCTTTTTACAGTGAGAATTTGTGGATATTGACAAATCTTGATTCAATTACAAACCAACTCATTTTTAATATTAATGGATTTTATAGAATATTAATCATGTCTATATCCTTATTTTTCTAAATTTATCCCATAAAATCTTTAAAAAAAATCGATTATCTCTCGCTACTGAAAATCTTATATCTAAAATTTGTGTCAGTTCAATATTAATGCAAACAGATCTTATATCATATAGATTGTTCACTTCATAATTTAATCAATGAAATTTTCATTATATCAATTTTAAAATGGTTAGATAATAAATAATAATGTCACAAGATTCTATGAGGTTGGTATTTAGTATTTACAATATCAACATTGCGTTTACATATATATACACATATACATTTATATGTTTTGCATGAGGTGTCTAACTACGGATGTAATAGGATCGGGTTTCGGACGAATCATATGTATCCAAAACCTAATCTACTACTTTATAGGGTCTACCAAACCCGATCATATGACTTTATAGAGTTTTCAAGCCATATCCAAACTTGCTCATAGGGTTGGACTTACAACTCAAAGCCCGTACTTTTAACACAAGTTTCTTATACATTCAAAAATGAAAAGATGTATATGGAATTGCTAGAAAATGTTGTAAACTACGTTTATTATATAACATTTAAACACATAAATATATTACTTTTATCACCGTATAATATCTTAAAAACATAGTTAAAATAAATCTCTTACTGAGACTTAAATATAATAGACAACAAATAATATTAATCTCCACAGTAAACATAACTTAAGCAAAATTTAATAAAAAGTTCTAAAATACGTAACTAGTTTAATAAACATAAAAGAAAAAAAAAACATCTTTAGGAAGTAAAAAGATAGTAGTTTCTTTATGTTTTTTTCACTCTTCTTATTTCTTCAGTAATGTTTTTGTTTATTTATTTTTTATATTATAATATCGGATTGTCGGATATCCATCGAATTTGTTATAATATAAATCCGACCTTATAGCATATAAGATTTTTACTACAAATCCAGAACTTTATAGGTTTTTAACGAATCAAGTAGGTTCTTAGAATAGTCTATCCAGTTGCATTCCTATGTCCAATAATCCATAAAAGAAAAGAAAGAGAAATAAATGAACATAAATAAGTTTTCTTGCCTTTTATTTAATCTAATAGAGCCCCTTCCCCTATGTGTATCATTTATTCCTCATATGGCCTCACCCCTTTGTTTTATTTTTGTCCTTCCCATCTAATGAAATATATTTGATTTTTCTAATTACATCATCCCAAATATGTAGTATTAATTAATCAGTACCTTATCGTGTTTAACAATACATTGTACATATAATGTAAGTATTCGTCTGGGCAGCTTGTGATCATCGTAACACTTGCGTGTCCATAGCCTAGGGAAAATCTGTTCAAAGATCAGACATAACTTCCCAACGGTAGCTGTTCCTTCTCATGCACGATGGTACACCGCAATAACTAATGGAGAAAAGATATGTCGAAACTTTAAATAACATGGGTCAAGTCCTTCATTAGCCACATGTGCTACTGTCCTTCCTTGGCTGTTGGGAGGGAAAAGGGCTGGTGCAATGTATATTCTCGTGTAAAATGAGTTTTCTCATAAAACCTCAAAAACGTGACGGACGGACAGGACCGAAAAAACTGATGGCCATATATCCACACGAAGGATCTGTTTGTATTGTCTGATGATATATATATATATATATATATATTAGATCTATATTTATAATTATTTATATTATATTTATTTAGTCTATTTATAAGATAAATTGTCATTTTTCATTGGTATTTATTTCCTGATAAATAGTTATTTGAAAATGATAAAAATATAATGCTAAAATAATCAAAATATGATGAAAATGAATTAAATAATTTTTAATCATATTTTAACAAATAATTTTAGCCATAAATTATATTGGAAGCCAATTATATGACTATTCCGTTTTAACAAACAAATTCCACAACCTATTGATTTGAATGTCGCGCTCGAAAATTACACTCCAGTGATCTTCACGGATAACCACAAATAATGCAAGCGATGATTGTTTCTTTAATACTACGATCCTTTCACGTTGACTTTAATACCATCACCAATCCGTCTATTCCAACGTTTGTCACTTGCAACCTTTCAGATAGATCCAAAACAATAAGCTTTAGTCCACATACTTAATTGTCAACAACAATTATTGGATGCCTTTTCATGGATGGGCTTTTGAATGTAATGTGATTTCACATGCGAATTGATTATCATCAGACCTTTCAAACATAAAAAGAACGCCTTTCTTAGACTTGTTTAGCACTCCAATATAGCTATACACAAAATTTGACCACGATTTAATGACAACTTCAACATCTACATAAGCTTCCACACTAGATTTAGGTATGAATTGAGCTGGATCCGTGACCAACCCCATCTGTATGGATCAAAGACCCGATTGACCTGGCGGATAGCCAGGTTGAGGGCAAGTCAACATTGCCAACCTGACCTGCTGGGTTGACTGGTTACAATTGACATTAAAAAAAAAGTGTCAAATAATAAGGTTGGCCTGGCCTATGACCTATTGAGCTGATCCCTGTCCGTGTACCCAAGCCGATTCGAGTTCATTCTAACACAACCCATCACCAGTGGTTTCGGGCTAAATTAGCCCAATGCCCATGTCTATTCCACACTAGTAAGCTTCCAAATATATCCTTTGCAAAACTACAATTACATATAGAAACATGCTTCAATAGATTTTTAATAATAATAGATTGGGCAAGATAGATTGTGTCCCCTTATTGGTTAAACACATGGAGTTTAAATCTCTAGTCTTCATGCTTGCTTTGGGCATGGCATGAGGGCTATAAAAGCAAGCTTAACCACTTTATTCAACTTATAACAGCAAACATATTCCTATCCATATTCCTATCTAAATATGGCTAAATCGACTAATTTTGAGTATCTTGTTTTCACTTACTCTATGTTCCTCTAAAATTGATCATCACTAAGATTAAAAGTCTTTCTTCTTTTTGACCAGGAAAAATCCTTGCGTCACTCAACCCGGAGTAAACCCAAACATGTTAGAGGGTCAACGGTCAATGGATAAAATCGAACAATCAACTTGGTTGTGATAACTAGAAAAAATTAATATCCCAAATAGTTAAATCATTCTTGTTATCCATGGTTGGCGTATTTGTAAAAGGAAATTCAATACAAGGGATATCTTTTCTAGAAGATTATTAGACGATCTAAAAAATCCCCCACCTAACATCATGACACCTTGAATTTATGCTTGCTTTGATGCCTATTAGGAAGATCAAGATTATGTTGGCCAAGATCATCATCAGACTCACAACTAGCCAAAGGCGAACGCATAATTATATGACGGGGGATCGGACTTAATTAAGTTAATTTTAATATTATTTATTAATATTCGCTCGTTATTACAATTATATTATATCTTATATATTTATTAGAATTTTATAATGATTTCAATGTGATATTTTTTAAAATTTCACGAAAAAATCATTCAAATAATAATTAGGAGATTTTATTGTATTTCATGAGAGATGATATATATACATATATATGTTACTTGAAAATTAATTATTAATAAAAAAATATGGAGTTAATATCTGTATAAATTTTACATTTAATAAAAATAAATCATAAAATATATCTAGATAGGATATTTATTCAATACTTTGTATTCATTTTTCTAGTATTACATGTAGAAAAAAATAATGTTACTAAATCAAATTATATAATTAATGTAAAATGTGATTACTTTTAGCACAAATTGATCATAAAATAAATGTAGATAGAATAGTTATTCCATAATTCATGTACATTTAAATAACATTAATTGAAGAAGAAAAAAAGTCATTAAATCAAATTATATGATTAGTATGCAATAATATTCAATTGTAATATGAATAATAATAATTATTACCTTGTGGTGTACTTTGAATATAAAATAGTTATTAATAAGACTTTATTTAGTTTAATAATTTTATTACGAAAGAATTTAATATTATTAGTTATTGTGAAAGAAAAGTTAAAAAGAAACATATATATATATATATATATAGAGAGAGAGAGAGAGATAGTTAGTATAAGAGAGAGAAATAACTAGTGTGATAAATACATGTTGAAAAGTAAAAAAAAAGTACTCCCATGGTGAACCCATGGCCTCATGGATATAAAAGTAGATGCTTAACCACTACATTACAGTTAGTTTTATGTAATAGTTCTCTCTTTATAAAATACATGTAACATATATATTTTAAAAAAAGAGTTTATAATTTAATTTTTTTCGAGTTTAGGGGGGAAGAGGTGGAGGCCGGGCCCATCATCCCTCTTAAACGTGCCCCTGCAATTAGCATCATGCATGTAAAGAACACTAATGTGGTGTCATAACATACTTGTTTGTTAGTGAAAAAAACTTAACGTTTAGAAATTATGCTTTCATCTCTTCCACAAAAGAGAGCGATTTATGTTAGGTAAGCAACTACAAATATATATGTATATATATATATCTCCTTTTAATGTTGTGCAAGGGCTAAGCTGATTATCCATTTCATCCTACTTCAATCTGTAAATTAAGTGAGCTAGCCATTGCGACCCACGTAATCATAATTTTAGATCCAACCTTGCCCAGAGGGTGAGTGGGTAAAGAAGGCAAGCTCATTGAACTGATAAGTTTTTAAGTTTAATATTATAATATAATCATATTAAAAGTAAATGCTATGTTTTATTTTTAAAAAACCTTATTTTTATCTATATTATTAAAGGGAAAGGACACTCTTCAAAGTCTTTAGTGTAAATGTTTTTAATATTTGCCATTATTCTAATAGGAAGCTAAATATAGAGATATTATAACTGCATGGTAGTTACCCATGTTAAACATGAAGAAGTTAACCACGTTCAACATGGAGAAGCAAGTGCCCATCATTGAAAGTTTTCCCACCATGCCCATGATCACATCTAACTCCACGTCTATACTTTACTCTCCCGTTTAAAATTTCGATGCCAAATGCCTTCTTCATTTCTCAACTTTAAGCCTGGATTTCATTGCAGATTTAGCGAATGTAGTAGCAAGTGCCCATTATTGAAAGTTTTTCCACCATCTTATTATCACATCTAACTCCACTCTTCTATACTTTACTCTCTCGGTTTAAGATTTTGGTGTCAGATGCCTTCCTCATTTCTCAACTTCATGCTTGGGATTTCATTGTAGACTTAGCAGATGTAGCACGTGATATTCAACATTCGAAATTATATTTATTAGATAATTAATTTTAGACTTTTCAATTTACCATATAAATTTTAAACTTATTAGTTTTTAACATTTCAAGTTTCATTCTACTGTTTGTTACAAACTTTTGCATTAAACCTAAGTTTTACTTTTCCTAATAATCAGTACGGTCAGTTGTGTATGTACTGGAAAATGAGGAATCGAGAATCTTTATGAATGAGTTATAATATTTTATTTGATTGTTTTGGGTGATTTAATGTATGTTGATACTAAATTTGTAAGGCGTTAGTGATACTATGTTACGAATACAAGATCAAGGAAGCAGCTAGGCTGGATGAGGGACTATATTCCTTAATAATACATTCTAGTTTAGCAAAAGGGCTAAAACATTAAGATGTTGTATAGGACAATTGTATGCAGATTGTATCAAGTAGGAATTAGTTATAGAAGTTACATTGTATCCAATAATAAACATGCATGTATAATAGATCTGTAGATCTGAAACAGAAGGGCAATATAAATACATTACAAGCAGAAAAGGGTTTTTACCTTGCTTTTGAGAACCTGAGTGGTTAAGGAGCTAAGAGACTGGCTCGAAGAGTCTCCAAATCATAAGCAAACATATCCTGTAACAAACAAACACAAATAGTTAGATCAACACAGTTTCTATCAGAGACAGGAGAGTAAAGGGTTTTAGTAGTGAGAGAAGAGTTTAAGGAGAGAGAGTGGACTTATCTGAGAGGCAGAACAATTAGGGCAAGAGAGAGATCAGGTCTTTTCAATTTATATCGCATAGTTTAAATCCGAATAGGGCCCGTGTTTCCGAATTCAACCCGCGTTGCAAAACATTAATATTGGACTATAACGGTAACAATTGGTGCTCTCGTATGGCTACTAGATTGCAAGAGGAGATTGCAAAGTTCCAATCTTTGGTTTATTCCATTGCTGAATCATTGAAGGTAATGCAAGACCAATTTCAAGAACAGTTACTGACCAATGCTCATATGCATGAAAATATGCAATCTTTGTCAACATCTTTACAATCTTTACATACTAAAATGGATTCGATTGATAAGAAGCATGCTGTGGATTCTACTGTTCCTATTAATGGTTCTTCTGTGGATACTTCTTTAATTGATAATATGTTGAAAGGATTAAAATTGGAAATTCCAAAATTTGATGGTAAGGATCCTTTAGGTTGGATTTTTAAGACACAATTTTTTTTTAATTTTCATCATGTTCCTGAGGATCAGAGGTTGGTTATAGCTTCTTTTGCTCTTGAAGGAAAAGCTTTAAAATGTTATCAATGGATGGAATAGAATCATCAAATTTCGACTTGGTCTCAATTTCTTAAATCTTTGGAAACTCGATTTGGTCCTTCTGAATATGATGTACAAGGGATTTTGGCAAAGTTAGTTTAGAAAAGTTCTGTTGATGATTACCAATGGAGTTTGAAAGCCTTTCAACTCGTACTGTGGGTTTATCATATGGTTTCTTTTGAGTTTTTTTGTTTCTGGATTAAAACCGAGTATTGGACGTGAAGTCCAGATTGCTAGACCATCGTCTATTACTCATGCTATTTGGTTGGCGAAAATGTATGAATCTAAATCCGCTGATACTGTTTTTACTCCAAAACCAATTTTGGTTCCAAAGTCTGTGTCTGGAGGGCAAATTCTTTGCAATTTGCTAAATCGGCTGTGACTAATCAGAGTTCTACTTAGATTCAGGGTTTGTCATCATTTAAACCCACTGTTCATTTTAAAAAGTTGACTCAGGCTGAAATAAATGCTAGAAGAGAACAGGGTTTATGTTACAATTGTGATGAGAAGTTCCATCGTAATCACAAATGTAAGGCTAAATTTCTTCTTCTAGTTACAGATGAAGATGGGATGGGTGGGGAACAGATGGATTCTATATCTACTGATGAGTTGCCATTAGAACAATCAGATGTTTGACTTGATGACTACTATTAGTTATCATGCTCTTTCAGGCAATTCTCTTCCCAGAACTATTCGTTTTCAGGGTTATTAATAATAAAGCTGTAGCAATATTGGTGGATTCAGGTAGTACGCACAATTTTGTGCAAAGTAGAGTGGTTCGACATTTGGGGTTGACTGTCGCATCATCTCCTCAATTCAATGTATTGATTGGGGATGGTACTAAAATGCTTAGTTAAGGAAAATGTCAAGATGTTGATTTTCATGTACAAGGGTTATGTTTTTCTGATGATTTTTTTTGTTACCTATAAAGGAGCTGAAATGGTTTTGGGGGTTCAGTGGTTACAATCGTTGGGACCAGTGACAATTGATTATAGTCAATTGACTATGCAATTTATGCATCAAGGGGTATTAGTAACATTACAGGGACAAACGATGCTTTAACTCAGATATCTCATCATCAATTTCATAGATTGATGAAAAGAGATGAAGTGGTCTCTTGTTTTCAATTTTTGGCTCGGGAGGTTGTTGATAACACATATGAGACTACCACCAGCAATCAAGATTTAGAAATCTTGTTGGGCAGATTCTCTTAGGTGTTTGAAGCACCTTCATCATTGCCACCTCTTCGAGATATCCAACATCAGATTCATATTGAGAGTGGGAAGGGTCCTGTGAATGTTAAAGCTTATCGATATCCTCATTTTCAGAAGTCTGAAATTGAGAAACAGGTTACTGAGATGCTTCAGCAGGGTATTATTCAGCACAACACTAGTCCCTATTCTTCTCCAGTATTATTGGTGAAGAAGAAGGATGGCACATGGAGATTTTGCATCGACTATCGTGCTTTGAATCATGTTACGATCAAGGATCAGTTTCCAATTCCTACTATTGATGAGTTACTGGATGAATTATATGGTGCTTCTGTGTTTTCGAAATTGGATTTAAGGGCAGGATACCATCAGATTAGAATGCATCCTCGGGATATTGAGAAGACAGCATTTAGGACACATGAAGGGCATTATGAATTTCTTGTAATGCCATTTGGACTCAGCAATGCTCCTGCAACTTTTCAGAGCATCATGAACAAAATTTTCAGGTCCTTTCTTTGCAAATTTGTTATTTTTTTTTTTATGACATTTTAGTATACAGTAGAACTATGTCTGATCACATTGATCATTTGGGTCAGGTGCTTCAAGTTTTGTTAGAACATGCTTTTTATTTGAAACATTCCAAATGTCAATTTGGAGAGTCTTCTATTGAGTACTTAGGACATATTGTGTCCCATCAAGGAGTACAACCAGAAGCTAAGAAAGTTGAAGCTGTTACTAATTGGCCAATTCCAACTTCGGTCAAGCAACTTCGGCTTTTCTAGGATTATCTGGGTATTATCGACGTTTCATCAAAGGGTATGCTACTATAGCAAGTCCTTTGACGGATTTTACAAAAAGATGCTTTTCATTGGAGTTCGACTGCTATGACAGCCTTTGAGACGCTTAAAAAAGCTTTGGTTTCAGCTCCTATTTTGGCTTTGCCTAATTTCAAGGAGACTTTTATCATTGAGACTGATGCTTCTGGGTTAGGAGTGGGTGCTGTTTTGTTACAAAAGGATCATCCTATTGCATTTTTTAGAAGAAATGCCAGCTCATTTGCGGAAAGCCTCAGCTTATGTCAGGGAACTGTATGCTATTGTGGCAGCTGTGCGAAAATGGAGACAGTATGTGTTGGATCTCATTTTATTATTAAGACTGATCATTGTAGTCTTAAAGAGATTTTGACACAAGTTATTCAGACTCCGGAGCAGCAAAAATATCTGTCCAAATTAATGGGATATGATTATACCATTTTGTATAAGGCTGGAGTGGAGAATAAAATAGCTGATGCTTTGTCTAGACAGTTTTCTGATGAAGGGACTTATTTGGCTTGGTCAGGGCCAACATTTTCCATTATTCACACTTTGAAGGCAGAATATCATACTTGCAAGGTTTTTGTGATATTATTTCTGCCATGGAAGAAGGAAAACCAATCAAATATAACTTGACATGGAGGAATGGATTGTTATATTTCATTCCGCATTTTTTGGTGCCTCAGTCAACTCTCATTCCTCATTTAATGTCAGAGTTTCATGTTTCCCCTTCTTCAGGGCATTTTGGTTGTTTGAAGACATTCAGGCGATTGTCTTCAGAGTTTTTTTGGGAGGTATGAGAGTTATGGTGGAAAATTTTGTGAGAGCTTATGACATCTGTCAACAAGTCAAATATTCCACTAGACATCCTACTGGCTTACTTAATCCTCTACCGATTCTAGAAAGAATTTGGGAAGATGTAAGTATGGATTTTGTTACTTCACTTCCCAAATCTCAAGGCTTTATAGTGATATTAGTAGTAGTGGATAGGCTTTCTAAATATTGTCATTTAGGAGCCTTGGATACACATTACACTGTGACTAAGGTGGCTTCTTTGTTTTTACATATGGTTATCAAATTGCATGGCTTTCCTCGTTCTATTGTCACAGATAGAGATGCCATTTTTATGAGTCGCTTTTGGAAGGACCTTTTCTCTTTAAGTGGGACAAAGTTGTTGACTAGCAGTGCCTATCACCCTCAAAGTGATGGCCAAACAGAGGTTATGAACAGAACATTGCAGCAGTATTTACGTTGCTATACAATGGATTGTCCTACGAAATGGGTTTCTTTGTTGCCTTGGGCTGAATATGCATACAACATCTTTCCATGAAGGGGCAGGTACTACACCCTTTCAGGTGGTTTATGGCAGACCTCCTCCAACTATTGCTTATATGAGGGGTGCTTCTAAACTTGATGCAATAGATCAGGAGTTATTGTCACGAGATGAGCTTTTGACTAATCTCAAAGCTAATTTAGTCAAAGCACAGGAGAGGATGAAATATTATGCTGATCAGACGAGGACAGATATGGTGCTTCAAGCTGGAGATTTGGTTTATGTGAAGTTACAGCCTCATAGACAGATTTTGTTTCTTTAGACAAGACTCATAAATTGTCTAAGCGATTCTATGGTCCTTTTGAAGTTCTCAAGAAGGTTGGGTCTTGTGCTTATCAACTCAAGTTACCTCCAAATTCCAGGATTCATGATGTGTTTCATGTTTCTTCACTTAAGAAAGCGAGAGGCACTCATGATTTTTCTCTTGAGTTACCACCAGAGGCTATTAATAACCAACCATTAGTTCAACCGTTGGTTATTTTGAATGTTCGGACAATATTGAGGAATAATCAACCGAGTTTTGGTCCAGTGGCGTGGGTTACTGCCAGAGGACACATCGTGGGAGGATTGGACTAATTTTTCTCAGCTTTATCCAGATTTTAACCTTGAGGACAAGGTTTTATTTCCAGAAGGGGAGCAAACTGTTACGAATACAAGATCAAGGAAGCAGCCAGGCTGGATGAGGGACTATATTCCTTAATAATACATTCTAGTTTAGCAAAAGGGCTAAAACAGTAATATTTTTAGGACAGTTGTATACAGATTGTATCCAGTAGGAATTAGTTAAGAAGTTACATTGTATCCAATAATAAACATGCATGTATAACAGATCTTAGATCTGAAACAGAAGGGGCAATATAAATACATTACAAGCAGAAAAGGGTTTTTACCCCTGCTTTTGAGAACCTGAGTTGTTAAGGAGCTAAGAGACTGGCTCGAAGAGTCCATATCATAAGCAACAGATCCTGTAACAAACAAACACAAATAGTTAGATCATCACAGTTTCTATCAGAGAAGAGAGAGTTAGGGTTTCAGTAGTGCGAGAGAGTGTTTACGAGAGAGAAAGAGTAAGAGAGAGTGGACTTATCTGAGAGGCAGAACAATTAGGACAAGAGAGAGATTGGGTCTTTTCAATTTATACTCGGATAGTTTGAATCCGAATAGGGTCCGCGTGTTTCCGAATTCGACCTGCGTTGCAAAACATTAATATTGGACTACAACAGTAACATACTACTACTCACTTCATTTAGTTAATCAACTTCCTAAAAAATATAAATATATACCTAAGCACATTTACTAAAACTTTTTTGATGAAAAAATAATGCATAAATAAACACGTTTAATAAAACTTTTTTTTATGAATAAATAAACACACTTTCTTTATACAAGGCTAAGATAGAATAATAAATTCAATGCATGGTTACTATTTGGCACAGTCATATTTATGTGACTATCTGAAAAAAGTCCTATATTTCATCATAGTTATTAGTTCATGTACCAGCCTATATGCCCACATTAATCTAAGATTTCTTTTACTCTACTGTTTGTTACAAACTTTAGTATTAAAGCTACGTTTTACTTTTCCTGTCATAAGTTTTACTTTTAATATTATTTATTCATCAAAAAAGTTTTCCTGTGAATGAAGAAATCAACTGGCTGAAAATTGTTACCCTCTAATTTCGCTTCACGTGTATCTTATTTGGTTGTAAAAACTAAAGGAATAAAGATTGATTGAGTTGGGGTAACTTCATCATTTCCAACTCCTTTTAAATGCATGGATTGACATTATAATCAATTTTATTGTTTTTAAGGCAGTGTTTTTTCATTACAAGGTCTTATTTCGAAAAGGGGTAGAAAAATATATATATATATATATATTTATATCAGTTTCTTCATAAAAGGAATTATTTAAGAAGACATTGGAGGGGTATATCTTATTTCTTAACCATTAAATTTAATGATGTTCTGTGATATTTTCTCTAGATAAAATTAATAATGTTCCCAATTATATGATGTAGATGCATGGCATAAGCTAATTGCATTTTCTTAGAAGAATGCGGCTCTAGAGATATTACACATGGATATGAGATACTTCTTAGTTTTTGGTTGCTAAATTATTTCATTTTAAAAATACAATTCTTGCATCATTAAAATACATTTATTAAATTAAGTTTGCTACCTTCTAGTTTCACCTTTCATTCCTTTGCATCCTTAACATCATCAGTATAATAGATATATTAACTATAATTATAGTTTTTGAAGTTGTACTTATGACTAAAACATTTTTTTTCTATTCCATTAGTGCTTACTATATTATTTGCATATTGAATTTTATGTCATACCTATTGTGATTTTATTATTCGTTATTTCAATATTTTAGAACTACACATCTTCAAGCTCGCAAATGCATTGGAGAGAGAAAGTAAGGAATTACAAACAGTCTATGACTACACAATGAAGACAATCTTATCTAGCTACACGACGGTCTATATATAATAAAAGAAGTACTTGCACAACGCACTCCCAAACCCCTTTCATCAATAATACAACTAATCCCAACGAATAGATGGGTATGCATGTACAAAATGTTTTCTTTTGAGTAATTTTTACATATTCATTGTTGCATCATGACCTAATGTACCATTAATAGTGTCAAACTATCCACATGACACTACTGACACTGCTATAATATTTATTGAACATTCAAGCACCTCTAGAGGATTTCGCTTGACAGCTGTTAGACATCTTGCATGCTCACGTGGAACATTTGCCTCTATAATAGGTAAGCACCCAAAAATGTACCCAGCCTTACATTGAATTACTTGCAATGATTTATAGTGAACTTATATTTTGGCTAATATTTTTGCAATTATATATATAGGTGATTCACCGGTCGAATTGTACACTCAAAATAGTAATACTACTAATAGAGGTACGTATTTTAATATTACAAAATTTAGTAAATTGTGGAAATTAATTTTCATTCCCATGTTAACGAAATTATTTACACATTTTGATGAATTAGTTATCATTTTGTCAACACAGTGATGGGGTAATCTTAACAGTGGTCGAGAGTTCAATGAAAGTTATGGTTATCAAGTTCTTCAATTAGGCCTATCAATCACATGTGCATTTTGTGCTGCTTGGCTATTTAAGCATGAGACATGGAAAAATGTTGCTCAAAAGGAAAAATTGTTCTACCTTCAATTCCATCACCCTCAGAACTCCTTCATTTGTATATTGCACAAAATCAGCTCGATGGACATTTTTGACAACATATTCGATTGTACAACCATGTTTTCACATTTACTTCAATAGGCATCCATGTTGACGACAATCTATTGGCAGCTAATCGTGAGTGTATACTTTTCGTGCTCAAGGTGTGATTTACCACAAAATTGGTAGTCTCTTACCTAACATAAATGAGAGGCTATGATTTTTGCAAAATATATATATGATACTGATCATGAAATTGAAAATCGCATCTTTGAAAATCATAACCTAGATGTAGATCTTATCTCAACAATTACCTCCATTTTGAATTTGCATAACCTTTTTGTCCATCAGTTTCATGGCCTTTCCACACTTGGTAATATTCAGGATTGTCATCTTATAATTCGTCAACAACCTATTAACCACCACCAGTATGCCTTCCAACTGCTTCTCAAGTAGCTACTATAGTAGTTGGTGGTGAAGAAGCAAGTGAACTTGATGATCGTGATATTACCGTTCAATCACATGCTGGTAACCTCAGGACAATTAGTGACCTTGTTGGATATTATGGTCAATTACAATATCCCTTGCTGTTTCCATTTGGAATGTATGGGTAGGAGCCTAACTCTTGCTCTACAAATGGAAACCCTATCTCATGTCTTAGCTTCGACACGTATTATATCCAGGTTATAGTTATGTTTAATCACATTTACTTTTATTCTTTAAACCTACATTACTTAATTAAAAGTCTTTCTCCTCAGATGTGTAGCGATGAGGAACATCTCATCCTACGAGGGGATAGACTCTTCCAATAATACTTGGTAGATAATTTTGTGAAAATTGAAAAACAAAGGCTCAAATGGTTAAGACATGATCATGATTCAATTTGAGCTGAGTAGTACCAAGGTCTACAAGATTGCTTGCTTATGGAGAAAATGATGCAAGTTCGCTTATATAATTATTGTACAAGTCTTTCCCTACCTTTATCCTCACAAAATGATTTAGAATCTTAGCAAATTTAATATTCTATCTAAATAATGTAAGGAGAAAAATTGTGTCGCCTTCTTCATTTGTTGGAAGCCATCAAGATATGTACCAAAGATATCAAGATGCAATGGGATTAGTCCAAGAACTAAGAAGGCCTAAGTTCTTCATTACCATAACATGTAACCCAAGTTGGCCTGGATTCAACATGAATTACTTGAAGGAAAATCACCACAAGATCGTCAGACTTACTCTCATGTGTAATTCATTCTCAATTTGAGGAATTCAAAATGAATATTATTGATAAAGCAGTTTTAGGAAAGGTTATTGCTTACATATATGTTATAGAGTTCCAAAAGCGAAGGTTACCACATGCACATATGCTTATCATACTAGATAGTGACTTCAAATTGAATTCAACTAATGATTATTATTCCATTGTGTGGGCCAAGATTCCTAATGTATATGAGGAGCCTCGATTATGTACTGTAGTCCTAAAGCATATGGTACATAGACGATGCAATGGCTATAATTTAACTGCGCCATGCATGAAGCATGTGATTGTAAGCGTCATTTTCCTAAGCTATTTAGTAATTCTACTATTCAAGGGAATGACTCATACCTAATATATAGAAGGAGAAGAAATATGCCCGTCCCTTTCTAACCTGTCAAAACATTATGGTGGATAATAGCTAGATCATCCCTAACAACCCATGGTTACTTTTGAAGTATGAATCCATATAAATGAGATTTGTGCAAGTGTCAAGAGTGTAAAGTATTTGTACAAATATATTCTCAAAGGCCTGATAGGGTTTCTCTTGAGGTACATATCAATGATGACAATGATGAAATCAGCAGTTTATTGATGCGCATTGGATATGTGCACCTGAAGTAGTTTGGAGGTTGATGGAGTTTTCAATGAATCGCATGTATCCAACTGTAACCAAATTCCAACTACATCTGCAAATCATGCATACAAGTACATTTAGAGATGGTAACACTATGGACTCTATTTTGGCTAATCACTCCACCATGTGAGCAATGCTTACAGAATTCTTCCATACTAATGTGATAGATCTTGAAACAAAACGATATTTGTATAAAGAGTTCCCAAAACTATGCATGGAAAAATCCACAATGGCATATAGAAAGGATACGGAGAAAGTCATTGGAAGAATGTATGCTATTAACCTAACAGATTCTGAGAGGTTTTACTTTAGGTGTTACTTAATCATGTTAGTAGCCTTACTTCTTTTGATGATCTTCTAAGTCATCATGGGTTACAGCCTTATTCTTTTTAAAAGGCAGCAGAGAGCCAAGGTCTTATTGAGAATGATGAATGCATGCGACATTGCTTGCTTGAGGTCATCTCCTTTCAAATTCCCTCTACTCTTAGGAGGTTATTTGTAACCATTATGGTGTATTGTCAACCAACTCATGTTAGATCATTATGGGAAGAATTTATGAAAGTATGATACAAGATTACTCATCCTATCAATGAGTTCAAATGCAATTCTACCAACAAATTATTGTACAACACCAATATGTTACTAGAATAACATGGGAAATGTCTAGCTGACTATGACTTACTAGATCTGCAAAATGAAGTAACTAGAGAACATAATATACCAAGAGTTATAAGAGATGAGTTATCCATTGCAGTGACCGATGAAGATTTGAATGCAATGCATTGTTAAACTATGACCAGAGAAATGCATTCAATTCAATTAAGTTTGCAATCAATGAAGCGAACCAACCATATTTTTTGTTTTATGGTCCAAGAGGGATAGGAAAAACTTTTTTGTGTCGTGCTATTTTAGCATATCTTCGAAGTAATGGTCATGTTGGTTTAACCACTACAACTTCTAGGATTGCTTCAACAATATTACTTGGTGGAAGAACAACACATTCAAGATTTAAGATTCTTTGAATCCAGGTATATCTTCCGTTTGTCCAATAAGTAAGCAATCTAACCTAACAAAACTATTACAAATGTGCAAAGCAATTCTTCTGGAATGAAGCTTTTATGGCTAATAGGTATGCTTTCGAGTCTGTTGATAGAACACTTAGAGATATTATGGAACTTGATGTCCCATTTGGGGGTAAGGTCATTATTAGGAAGAGATTTTAGACAAATACTTCCAATGGTTTGAAGGGTGCATAAAGCCAGACAATTAATGCATGTTTTAATAAATCTCCTCTTTAGAGCAATGTTCAAGTCCTTTCCTTGACTTGACCCAAAATATGCGATCACTTACATATGGGATTTTTTCAGAATTTGTATTACAGGTAGGTGATGGAGTTAAGCATATTGAGAATGATGACCTCATAATGGTACCTCCATCTATGAGTTTATAGTGGGAGGATAAACGATCTATTGATGGCCTAATTCATATAAACTTCTCAAATCTTTCTCAACATTTTGAAGATTCAAGTTACTTTATCAGTTGTACTCTCAGCACCAACAATTGTTGAGGTTGACAAGCTAAATGGCATAATTATTCAATCATTTCAGACAAAGCACACACACATTACTCATTTGATGCAGTTAATGATGGTCATGGGTGTATGTACCAACAAGAGTTCTTAAATTCTATATCTCTGGTGGAATACCTCCTCATATATTAACACTAAAGAAAGGAGCTCAATTATGCTCTTGAGAAACTTAATCAAAGGTAGGTTTGTGTAATGGTACTAGGTTAACATGCATTGGTTTCTTGTGGAATGTCATTTATGCGAAGGCTAATTGGACATGCGAGAGGGCTAAGAGTTTTTATTCCAGGGATTTCTTTAAAGACTTCATACAGTTTAAATCTCCCATTTAAAATGACAGAAAACAATTTCTAGTACACTTAAGCTTTGCCTTAACCATCAATAAGGCACAAGGCCAAATGATACATGACGTTGCATCTACCTTTTTGACCATGTGTTTAGTTATGGGTAACTCTACGTAGCACTATCATGAGAGTATCGATGGAATCAATAAAATTTTGGTTAAGAAAGGAAATCTACCTAGGATGTGTGGGACATACGAGGAATGTTGTATACAAAAATGTATTATTGTCTTGAAGGTATTTTTATTACCAACATGTTATGTTACATATTCACATATTGGGAACATTGCTGGATATACATGTATTGCGTCGTAATGATACTAACTATTTACTACTCTTTATATAGATTCCATATCAAATTGCGACTTACTTAATATTTTGCACTTGATTTAAAAAGAAGATGGATTGGCCTTCATCATATAAGATGATATGTTTAAGTTATTCTACTATGCATTTATTGACATATGAATTTTACCTCTACCATCTTGAAAATACTCATTTATACCTCACCATTTTCCCTTAGGATGCTTCATTAATAGCTATTGATGGTAGAGATGCTTGGTTATGTAACTTGGAGATATCTACAATACTCCCCATCCTACACCCTCTAATGTAAGTTTAGCTTTTATATTATTTTACATTAATTTTTTTTCAAATAAATCTTCATGGTATTTGTTTGCATAATATCAAAATAATGCTTCTATAGGCAAATTACCTTATGCTTTAGTTTTGGTTGGGGATTTTTTGTTCATCTTGATGGATGTTCTTTCATTGTAGTGATAATTTGTGAAATTAAGAAATTGAAGTACACCAAGTGCAATTTTCTACATATTTAAACTTTTTTTTTTTATAAGAGGATTTATTTCCCTACTATATTAATAGCTAAATACATGTTCTCTCTTTTTTATAATAGTTATTTTGTGAATACTACATGTAAACATACTCATTTAATAGATTTTTTAAAAATGTTAATGAATTTAGTAAAGGATTTTTTTTTTTTTGAGGAATTTCATTTGTAGAATTGTATGCATTTAAAAGCACCTTTTTTTTTAATGATTCATAAAACCAACAACAACACATCCATTGACAACCGACTTTCAAAGGTTTGGCAAAAATTATGTTGTACCTAGTGATCTATTTTTTTCTTTCTCTACTTTTTCCTTCATCATCTCAAATAATTTCTTCATTTTGCAGTTTTTTTCGTCCCAACAAATCTGATGTTTCACGTATAGTGAGTTCAATGACATTATCACCAGGTGATGACTTATCATATAATGATCAATTACAAACTTGTGTAATATGATTTAAATTATTAATTTGTTTCACATGAAATTATTATAGGGTTATGGCAAGATCCGCAATAAAGCAAATCATCTCTAAATAGCATTACTTTCATATAAGATATATCGTTATTTATAAAAGTCAATACTATTCTACTTTATACTTATCTTTTCATAGTTTTCCATATAAACCACTCTGTAAATATATTCCGCTATTAACAAATGAAGTAACAGTTTTATACTTATCTATTTAATTTATATATATTGAGTTGTTTTATTTGCACACGTATCGTGGGTGCATTGTTTGCTTGTATAGGATAAAAAGTAAATAAAGACTTACTATGCTAGATGACATATATATTTTAAGACTTTGATGTCTTGATTTTTTTTTTTTTTTTTTGCCCTAATCAAGCTCAACCATTGTATTTAGATTAATTCCTTCGCTTCTTAAGAATAAAGTACAAGATATATATTAGGAGTTGGTTCTATATCCATCAACGTCGTGTTGCTAATTTTGAAAACCAAAGAAGGCATTCCTGAAGCTAAAAACACTACAATCATATTATGCATGCAAATTATCAAATATCAATAGGCAGATGCTTGCAAACCGAAAATGAAGATTACCATATAACTATTTGCTCCAATAAAGATCCCCAACTCACGGCTTCAGACGGGTTAAAATATATATATACATATATAATAACATATAAATTAATTATTATAAAAATAAGAAATAAAACAACTATAATAGAAAATTTAATGTTTAAGAACTGTTTTCCATGTAAATAAAACTAGCTCATTATCTACTTGCAGCTTTAATGTATTTTTTATGACACCACATAAGTTAAATACAATTGAAAAAACATGTTTGATTGCTTTATTAAAATTTTACTCAAAAGCAATCTTACTTTAAATAATGTGAGTGTTGAGACTTTTTTTTTTCTCTCTTTCCTATCCTATTTTAGAGTATTATGCAATCCCACATTGCTAATATTTTTACTTAAATGAGATATGATCATGTATAAATAAATTCATATTCTTAATAAATTTATGTGATAATGGGCTACAAACTACAATTTTCTTAAACCTAATTTTATTATAAGTTTTAATTTTTATTTGAATAAAAAATTGTTGTTTTCTAATTTATTTGTAAAAAAGAAAATGATCAGTTAAGACATAGATTGGACTAGGTGGGTCCACAGTTTAGGATCGGGCCTGGACTTGGGGGATGTCTTACACCTATGTCACTACCTTAGTGAATATTAGCTTAATCATACATCTAGTTTAATAGTGTCATAATATGGGGAGCATAAAGGGACTCAACTTTATATAATGTCATTTTTAGTTTTTTAAACTTTCGCGAGTTCACATATGCAGTTGGTCCAATCATAACCAATATATTTAAAAAGAGGTAAATTATATAAAATGTATCAATATTTGGGGTAAGCTCATTTAGTGGTTAAAAAAAATATCAACTTTTACCATTGTGAGTCTAATAAGTATCACAAACGAACTATCAATGACAATGTTAATGGTGTTCCGTCACATGACACGCGTTGAAATAATTTGTACATTTTGTTTAAATTTAATTCCAACCCGTTCAGAAGGGGAAAAAAAGCAAAAAAATGTAAGAAATACTAGAAAACCTAAAATCTCAAATTAATATGCCATAAGCAGCGCAAACCCTTGCACTAAGCAGCGCAAACCCTTGCACTGTGAAACCTTAAAAAATCCCAAATTCCCTTATACCAAACCCTAGCATAGCTACTCAATGAAATCCGCCATGAACACCACAAACCCTAAACCTTAACGTGTGAAATCCCCAATTCCCCACAGATAAAACCGTTAATTATAGCATCCATTCAAATCCAAACTAGTTAATCTCAACGTGAAATAGAAATTTAAGCCACTTCTAGTGATTGTAGCTTATGTGGCGGTGAATTGTTGATTAATATTAATTTTAATTTTGTAATGGTTGGTATTTGCTATTATATGTGGGCATGCATGTGATGCGATTCCATTATCTTGTTAAATTTTAGAAGTTTTCCATCCATTTTCATTCTTTTGTATTTTTGCAAGAGAGTGTTGTTGCTTACCCTTACTAAAATCTCAATCCACTAATCTCAACATCTAATTTTGTCGAATCTAGCACAAACAGTAGATGAATCGAACACGATCAAAAGGTTAAAGAAGAGTCTTGTATATCATACGATGCAAGCATCTTCATTTCCAAAAACTCCACGACCATCATAAATCATAGAATACATTGTTTTTGTGGGTTGTTCTCACCAGTGCAAACTAGTGGGACAACTCAGAATTTGTAAAGGAGATTTCATAGCTGTCCATGCCGTAGAGGAGATGTAAACCCCGATTTTCCTAGTAGTCAAGTAAACTTCGAGAACCGAAAGCGAAACCCTAAACCGGATTAGTTCAAGCTTGTGAGAGAAACTTAGAAACCCTATATCCGGCTTTCCCTCAGTTTCATATCAAAAGAAATCTTATAAAATAATTTAATGTGAAATATTGTTTTAAAGTATATTTCAAACCATAGAAAGTTTTAATTTCGGAAAATTTCCTATTTTGGGCCTTCCCAAGCCCCATTATGGAAAAGCGAGCCGCGAGACTAGAAACTCAAAAAAATATTCCGAAATATTCTTTAGAACCGAAATTTTATAAGGATTTCAAAAATATAAGTTTTTAATTTTTCGAGGCTATAAAAATTACAGTTATAGCCTTTTTCCCGTATTTTCTTTACTACCGGTAAAGTAGATGTATTGTCTACTATTTACCACTATTCACAAGTACAACCTACATTACACACTACCCATGCCCTAGTCTTACATCCTTACAACTACTCATTATATTTTTTTTCCAAGAAATTTTTGTTTCTTACTAAATTATTACATTTAATACATTTTATTACATAAATTACAATTTCAAATAAAATCAACTCTTCCTCTCTCTTTCTCCTACATTGGCCACGCATGACCACCCCCCCCCCCCCCCCCCCCCCCCCTTTATGCCTTCAAATTGATTTGTTTTATCTCTTTTATTACTTAAAATAAACCCTAATTCACTTAATATAAATAATCTTTAACTTTCTCTCTCCTTCATTTCATTTTCATTTGTTCAAAAATCACAAAACTCTCTCTTCTTTTCCTCTCTTTGCTGTGACCACCACCCTCACTCACCACACACAAAAGTTTCATTTCTTCTTCATTTCTTCACCAAATCCATCTTTAGGTGATGATTCTTAAGCTTTTTTCTACTTAATCTTGTAATGGCAAGATTATTCATGTGTATTTTCACCTTAAACCCCATGAGCAAGTGCTAGGGATGAGAAAATGCTAATACATGAATATCAAGCCATCACAAGAGTAGATCTTGTGTTTGATGAGCTTTTGTTGAAATATTATCATGTTCATGCATATAAAAGTAGAGATCTTGCATGAAAAATATGTTCATACTCTTAAACTCCTTATCATGCACTATAAGAAGTAGATCTAGCACTTAGACACTCACATTATACTTGACATTCATGTTCATATAGATATTTTGTGTTTTCATGCATTAATGCTCATAAAGATTTAGTCTTGTATATATAAATGTGATAGTTGGTAGATCTTTATGTGGATAAGACAAGGAACTTGAAAAGAAAAGGTTTTTGTTAGAAATGTTCAAAAGAAAATTCGTATAACTTTCAAACCCTATTTTAAAAACCCTTGTAACAACTTTGAAACTCATGTTTTATATGAAAAATGGAAAGTATAAGTAATAGATATCATTAAGTAATGATTTTTATAAGTTGAAATGAGTTTGGATGAGAGTAATTGTAAAATAAGGAGTAGATCAAGATGGAAAATTTTGAGTTAGTAGTCAACTTAAAATTCATAACTTTGGATGATGCCTATGTAAACACCTATTATTCAAACTCAAAATGAATGTTTTATGTGTTAAATGAATTCCTTAGGTAGTGGATATAGTAAAGTCTTGAATTTTAATGCATTACACAAGTTTTCTCAAAGGAATCATTCTGAAAAGTGGATTTTCTAAAATTCGGATTTTTGAGAAAAGCCTATTTAAAAAACATATTTGCAAGGTGAAAAATGTAGATTTTTATGTAAAAATGAAGGTCTTGGAAAGTGTAGATGATGAAGACTCATTTTTCATTAAGATAACTAGGAATTTCTAAGAATGAAATCCAAAACACTAATGTGATGTCAAAGTTAGAAAATTGGATTTTCAAGAAGTAGTTATTGTTGGAGTCTTGTGAAATTTAAGAGTTCTCAAAGTTCCCTTTATCAAAATCATCAAGATCATGCATACATTGGACTCATCACATGTCATTCATGTTAGAAGCTCATTCATATTTTATATACTTGAATCATCAACTAGATACATTTCAAACAAGTGAAAAAACTATTTTTCCGAAATAGGAATGGTTACCAATCAGATTTGATCCCTCTGTTCTGTGACCTAAATGTTTTTAAAACTTGAAAATAATATTATAAATAGATAGATCTTTTGAAGTAGATAGAAATCGATATAAAATTTGCGAAATTCCAAGTTAAAATGACCAAGTTTTGGCCGTTTTAGGTTGAAACTCCTGTAAATAGCGAGAATCACGATTTTTATTTAGTTTTGATACATAGTTTGGATTAGTTAAGTGATGAAGTACTCATTAGGGTATTCTTCTTTGGTAGGTGATCTCGAGACCGACGAATCTCTACTACCCGATTATTACTACTAAAAGACCGGCGTACCATGGTCGAGTGAGTATCACTTCCAATTTCAATTATTGCTTGTGATTGTATTGATAGCTGCACTAGTTACTTAGCAAAGATAAAATGACTATGCATGATGGGGTTGAATGGGAATTATAATGTCTGCTGTTGTTATGTGAACTTGAACTTAAAGAATATCGAAGCTGGGTGATAAATCATTGCTTGCATAGATGAGCTAGGATTGATTGTCTGCGGATATTGCTTGATCACATAAAAGAATTGGTATAATTAATTATGCGAAATTGAAGATGAACTTGAACTCATTCATAACACGATGGGGATGGAGCATTAGCATCTGTTGGTTTTTCGTGATCCATAAAACAAATATGAGTTGGTTAATCGTGATCCATAAAACGAATATATGAGTTGGTTGACCGTGAGCCTAAACGGCATCGTACTATAGGATTCGTTAATCTGCTAACCCGGGATGGAAGGTGCAAGTCCATCCACATATGATTTCCGGTTGGTCATATGTTTACTGAATTCACGTGTTTGGTGCATATCATTTGTCTGATTAATCACTTGTTTGAATGATTTGTTTTAATTGCAATATGGAAGTTTTCACTCACTAAGCTAGTATAGCTTAGGCTCCTATAGTTTATTTGTTGCAGCACGAGTTTATTTGGCTTAGGCCAATGCAGGCTACAGCTCAGGTACAGGAGCTAGGCTTTTCTTATAGAAGTTGTATTCAATTTTTGTTTAGACTTCCACAGGAAACTGAAAGACTCTGGATGACTGTAATGGACCTTAATATTCTTTTGCGGAGGAATGCCCCTTAGACTTTGTAATTCTTATATATATGCGTTTTGATTTATTATCTAATGCTATTGAATGCCGCATTAAACTTCTTAACTTCATTGAATAGAGTATTCTATTATCGTAAAGGGATGCCTTACATCTATACAAGACTCTCGAAAGACTCGGATAGTAATTCGAGGGTCTTATATGGCATGTGGCGGACTGTTACGTTTAGGATACCCCTATGGGGCGTGACATGAGAGGTATGATGTGTGTTCTTCAAGTAGATAAACCCTGTAATGCTTGTTCATGTAAAAGAGATGATACTTGAACTTTGTAATTGGTTAGGTCTCTTGTTGCATTCAAGTGTAAATGGCCATGTAGTCGCAGTGGAAGCAAAAAGTACATTTGGAGCTGAGTTGAACGTTGGAAAATTAAAACTCACTCCTATGAAGCAAAATGTCAAGTCAGAGAGGAAGCAAAAGATGACATTAGCTTACTATTTGGTTTTTCCATGGATGTTTTTTGTAGTTGGTTTGTTGTGGCAGTGATGATGTCGTAGGGGAGAAGTGGGGAGATTGTTGATACTATACTTGGTCGACTTTGCTAGATGGGTTATGCTTTTGCTTTAGTCGATGGATTTATAGTGCAATTATTGTAGTTAGATAAAGACAATTATTGTGAATTGTGTTGAATATTTCATTTCTATAGTACAATGTGTCCAATCTTTGTTTATGAAATGTTTGTTATTCTAGCTGCCAATGATTGTGTGTATTATTATTTTTAAATTCAATTAGCATAGAAATCTGTTGAAGTAAAAATACTACAAAATAACTGCCATAGTCAAGAGAGAATTTTGGTTCCTTTATTGAAATGATATAGATTTAAATCATGTTAAGTAAATAAATTGTCAAGTACTACATTTGGTCTATACTGATTAGTGGCTTAAAATATGCGTCATCTAATCCTGAAAACACCTCATAAATTTATTATGCAAATTGTGCAACAATTCTTTCCTTAAGTAATTGCAAAAAATTGGATGGGAAAACAAGGTATTGTTATGATCGAATAAGACAAACAATGCAAAAAACAAAATAAAAAAGAAAGGAGCCCACACGATTTTATGTAGAAACCCTTGCGAGAAAAACCACGGGCAGAGGAGAGAGCGAATCCGTTAGTGTTGAAGAAGAAAATTACAAAGGATGTGTACAAGTGACCATAAATCTCACCAACTCATAAACCCTAAAAATAACACACAAAACACATACATTTGCAGTGTAGGCCGACATAAAGGTCGGCTGTTTAAAAATTGATGTTTTAGCATCTACACTAGCTAAAGGCCGCTGGCTTTGAGCCAGCCTTCAACATCTATAAAATGTAAATCCTTAACGTTGGCTTCAAGTCCAGTAGGGCATGGGTTTAGGTTGGTAGTGTTAGCATGTAGGTCGGTGGCGTTAAGCCAGCCTTGAACAACCACACAAGCGAAAACATTAAAGCTAGTATGAAGCCGACGATGTATGTGATGTAAGCCGGTGGTGTATATCCAAAAGCTAGCAGTGTACATGAATTTGGGTCACACACATCAACAATCTCTACTTTGACACAAATTCAAAAGCAGAATCAACAAAATCTAATCTTCAACACATATAACAAATCATTTTCCTCCTTTTCCACAAAACCCAAAAGGGGTCAATCAGCAATCAGCACCAACCAAGTCTAAACAATTGTTAAACTTGGCTATAGGAAGTATCTTGGTCATCATATCAGTAGGGTTATCCTAAGTATGGACTTTACTGATAGCAATATCACCATCAATAATAATTTCATGAATGAAATGATACTTGACATCAATGTGCTTCATCCTCTCATTATACATCTAATCCTTAGTGAGGTAGATTGCACTCTGGCTGTCGCAAAAAACTATTGTAGTCTTCAAGTTATCACTGATTTCATCAAATAATCCTTTTAACCAAATAGCTTCCTTAAAAGCTTCTATAATGGCTATGTATTCAACTTCAGTTGTGGATAAAGCAACTGTAGCTTGAAAGTGGCTTTTCCAACTGATAGCACACCCTCCAAGTGTAAAATTATAACCTACGAGAGATCTTCTCTTATCCAAATCTCCAGAAAAATCAGGATCCACAAAACCAACAATTCCATCTCTAATTCTACCAAATAGTAGACAAAAATTAGTAGTACCTCTTAAATACTTGAAAATTCACTGAACTGCTTTCCAGTGTTCTTTACCATGATATGTCATATACCTACTAACAACACTCATAACATATGACAAATCTAGACGTGTTCAATCATAGCATACATAAGAGATCCTACAACACTAGAATATAAAACTCTTGACATATATTCAACTTCATCATCTGATTATGGAGACGAAACAGACAAAAGTCTGAAATGCGCTGCTAAAGATGTATTGACAGGCTTAGCATTCATCATATTAAACATGCATACAATCTTCTCAAAGTACACCTTCTGACTGAGATGCAACATACTTGATTTTCTATCCTTTAGAATTTCCATTCCAAGTATCTTCTTTGCTACTTCCAAGTCTTTCATTTCAAACTCTCTGCTTAACTGATTTTTAACCTTTCTAATATCTCTCTATCCTTGGCTGCAATCGACATGGCATCAACATATAAGAGTAGAAAAACAAAATACTCATCTTCATATTTCTTAAAATATACACAGATGAAACATGAGAAGTAATGAATGAGTCAAACCTCTTATACCACTGCTTGGGTGATTGCTTCAAGTCATAAAGTGGTTTCTTCAATATGCAAACATGATCCTTCTTCCCTAAGACTATAAAGCCTTATCGCTGTTGCATATAAATATCTTCATCAAGGTTTCCATTCTTCACATCTAATTGTTCAAGCTCAAGATCTTGCAAAGCTACAATACCAAGTAATGTTCTAATAGAGCTGTGTTTTCCAACAGGAGAAAACATATAAGTGAAATCTATACCTGGTATTTGACTATAGCCTTTTGTAATAAGTCTTGCCTTGTATTTGGGTTCTTCAACTCCTAGTGTTCCTTCTTTTCTCTTGAATACCCATTTACATCGAACAGTCTTCTTCCCTTTAGGAAGCTTCACTAAATCCCAAGTGCCATTCTTATAAAGGGATTCCATCTTCTCTTGCATTGCAATCATCCACTTACTAGAATCATCACAATTCACAGCTTTTGAGTAAGTAGATGGCTCTATATTTGAATCAATATCCTTTGCCACATTAAGTACATAAGCTACAAGATCTGCCTTTGCATATCTCTGAGGAGGCCTTACTTCTCTCCTAGGTCTGTCTTTAGCAATGGAATACTATTGCTATGGTGGTGTAGAGATACAGCTACTCTGTATCTATGATCTAGGCTGAAAAGTAGTCTCTGATGTGAAACCTAAATCAATCTGAAACTTCACCTACATGACTGATTTCTATTGTGCTTTATTAGATGAAGTGTTACAAGACAAGTCAGATAACATCTCTATCTTATTAAAGATGACATCTCTACTAACCATAAATTTGTTCGATTTAGGACACCACAACTTATATCCTTTGGCACCGGGTTTAAAATCAAGGAATATACACTTCAGAGATCTTGGCTCAAGATTCCCATTATCTACATGAGTATATGCAGGATAACCAAATATTTTCAACTCAAAATAATTAGCAGGAGTACCAGACTATACCTTTAGTGGAGTCATCTTCTCAATAGTTGTAGATGAAGACCTATTAATCAAATAACATGCTGTAGAAGCTGATTCAGCCTAGAATGATTTTTCTAACTGTGCATTAGAAAGCATACACCTGACTTTCTCCATAATTGTTCTATTCATTCGTTATGCTATCCTATTTTGTTGAAGTGTGCTAAGAACTATTAGATGCCTCATAATTCCCTCTGACTTATACAAATCATTAAACTCCTTATAATAGAATTCCAAGCCATTATCAGTGTAAAGACGCTTTTGTTGCTTCCTAGTTTGTTTATCAATCATCATCTTCTACTCCTTGAATGTGGGTAAAACATCACTCTTCTTTTTTAAGAAAAATACCTAAACTCTTATGGAGAAATCATTTATAATTGTTAGTATGTATATAGCACCTCCACTTGAAGGCACTCTAGACGATCCCCAAAGATTATAATGGATATAATCCAAAGTACCCTTTGTATTGTGCGTATCTATGGTGAATCTAACTCTTTTCTGCTTCTCGAAAACATAATGTTCATAGAACTTCAATTTATCGATGCCCTACCATCAAGAAGTCCTCTTCTGCTCAAGTCAGTCATATCAAATTCACTTATATGCCTTAGGCACATTTGCCACAATCTAGTAGCATCCTCATATGACAGAGAAGAAGAATTGACAGTTGCATCACTTACAATCACAGAACCTTGCAAGACATATAAGTTAGTAGTCCGTTCCTGCCCCTTCATCATCACAAGAAATCCTTTACTGATCTTCAAAACTCCACCTTCACCAGTATATTCGTACCCTTTAGTATCAAGAGTACTCAAAGATATAAGTTTCTTTTTAAGTTAGTTTCATGTCTCACATTTCTAAGTGTCTTGACAACACCATCAAACATCTTGATCTTTATGATACCAATGCCTGCAACCCTGGAAGAAGCATTATTCCCTAATAGACAACACCTTTGGAAACCTTTTCATATATTGAAAACCAATCCTGGTTAAGACATATATGAAAAGTAAAACAGAATCCAAAATCCACTCCTCACTGGTATGAGGATCATCATTAGAAGATACAAGAAGTTCACTACCACTATGGTCTTCAACTATCTCAGCTTTACTTAACTTTTCTTGTTGTTTCCCTTTTTGATTTTCAACAGCTCTCTTATTTTTGTTCTTTAATTTATAGCATGTTGATTTAATGTGACCTTTCTTCTTGCAATACCTGCAAACCTTATCTGAAGCCTTTAACCTTCCCTTTGAATTACTAGAATTGCGTTCTTGACTCCTAGTGTTGAAACCCTTGCAGTAAAAACTAGGAGCAGAGGAGAGAGCGAATCCACTAGTGTTGAAGAAGGAAATTACAGAAGATATGTACAAGTGACCACTAAATCTTACCAAACTCATAAAACCTAAAATAACACACAAAAGACATATATTTGCTATGTAGGCTGACACAAAGGTCGACTGTTTAAAACTTGACGTTTTAGCTTCTATGCCTGAAATAACCTAATTTATTTAATAATTTAATTTTCATGTAAATATAATATTAGTTCCAAATATTAAGTTTGAAGTGAATTTGATATATGAAAATGAATACGTAGAAATAGATTTGATATACAATGTGTAAGTTCTTGTCAATATAAAAAGTGCATTAGTAGCATGTTATGAATTAATACTATATTTATTAATATAAATTATTGATGTATGTGCATATGTGTGATGAGATTAATGCTATTGTTTTATGTATATTAATGTATGTATAGTGTAATTAATGTTTGTGTCTTTTATGAATTAATATGTATGTGTTATGTTTAAAGTTATCAAAACAACTTTTGAAATGTCTAAAAAATTGTTACTAGAATTTTATAACAATTTAAGCCCATTTTCAAGCTTATTTTAAGTCTAAATTAGCCCCAAATTAAGCCAAACAAAGCCTAACCCATTGTGTACCCAAAAGTCAAAGTTTAGGATAAGTTTAAGCCCATAATTTGATAAAAAAGACCCTCTTTTGGCAGCCTAAAAATTTCATCCGAAAATTCACATTTCTTTTCTTTCTTTTGTCCTTCTTCTTTCTTCAAACAATATGCTCCAACCCTTAGCAAGAACAAGCTCTTAAGTACAAATACTTTCTCTAAGCCAAAGCTTCTTCATATAAGTTAATGCAAGTTATAAGTTCTTTGTTTGTTCTTTCTTTTGATATAGATATAGAATCCATGTTAGTATGAGTTTTATATGTCACATATGAGTTTGAATGGTTTTATGTGCTAATGAATGTTGAGTTGTGTATTATGTGAACTTTTTATGTGTTATGAAGTAGTGAGAAGTGTTGGTAAAGCTTGAAGTTGATTTTGAGTAGTTAAGATTAAGGTAAAGAGAAAGAGAGGATTTGAATTGGATAAAGTAGTTTGATGTGTCAAAATGATGTTCAATGTTGCTAGGAGTAGTTAATGTGGATAGAAGATAGTATATGAAGTAAGATATGTGTTTGAAGAAGGATTAAAAGTGCCTTAGGTTACAATTTGCAAAGTGCAAAACAGAGGAAGTAAAAACTTTTCGAACAGGTTTATTTTTACATTTACGTCGACATTTGGTACTTCAATGCCACTGGCATATAGGTAGTGTTGAATGTGATTAGAATCGATTTTTCTAATGCTGCTTGAGAAATTAGGCAGTGTTCTTTTTTTTTTTTTTTCAAATCTTACACCGGGCACTAGGGCTTCAATGCCGCCGCCTTTAATCGATGTTGAATGCAAACAGAATTGATTTTCTTAACACCAGACTTAACGCCGTTAGCGTACGTTTCCAACGCTGTTGTGTTCAGCTCAAACTTGCTGGTGTAAATTGCCCGTATCCCCTGAGTTTTTACAAATTTAAACTTCTTCAATTGTTTTCTTTGCTTCATATATATCTTCTAATGAATCTATAAGTTATTTAAACAAGTTTTATGCATGAATCAAGTGTTAGAACTATATGTTATGGTTCATGGAATCTCTTTGTATAGTTAACTTAGAATTGTATGTTGTATGTATGTTCTATGTTCGATTATTAATTTGTTTTGATATTTGTTATTTCAGTTAAAGATTCTTCAGTTGATTCCCCTGAGTGGATATAGTGATACCCTACTGGGTATAGTAGCTTGTTTGTTATATGCTAGGAATAGGCATTACTAAATTTGACTTAATTCAAATCGACTTAACACTTTGATGAACTACATATCTATTACGCTGTTTAATCTAGTTTGAGGAGCAGCAAATCTATCATGATGCAATGACATGTTAGTTAGGCTTTAATCTAAGTCATGATGCAATGACTTTACCATGATGCAATGGTACGCTATGATGCAATAGCGATTCAATCATTGTTAAGTGGTAGATGATGGGGAGAATAGTATCTGAGTAACGTTTTCTTAAACTTAAGGGGAATACCATGGTTTAGTTTAAAGTTTATGGGAACTTATGAACTAGATTTATGTTGTGGACTGAGTTTAAGTAGAGTCGGGCAACAGCTTTGGAACTCTAAATGAAGGTATTTTCCTTCTGAAATAGATATAGAGATATAAGTATTCGGACTGCTTATATCAACCCCCAAGCAGCTGCTGTTACTTAGGAACCCTAAATTCCCAAAGCGTGATCCCAAGGTTTGAATACCCCACTGTTGTTTTGTTAAAAGAAAATTTAGCAAGACAATCACTTAATTGTTGATGCATTGTATTAGGACTAAGTTCGCATGACATTTCATTTTTGTATTTGTTACTACGTATTGGGCCTTTGGCTCACTTTTGTTGCATTGAAGGAATTGAAGATGAATTGTATGATGATCTGGGATATGGTCAGATTTTGAGAGGTTCATGGATGAGTGGAACGAGTAGGACTCAAATGCCCTTGGTTTTGGGAGAAGCTTTTGTTTTAAACATATTTCTTTATATATGAGGCTTGTTAAATAAGCCTAAGTTGTAAAAAACGTTAAAGTCTCTTTTGTTTAACTTTTTGTATCAAGAACAACTTGTAATTTTGTAGTGTCTTATATTGACACTAATCCTTGTAATTATAATGTATATGTATGGATTGCTTTTGTTAGCAATCTTCTTTTGTTTAAAATTGTTTGTAAAGTTTTGGTTGATTTAATCAAACAATTCTCATAAACTATTAGTTTTAGGACAACCTTACATATAATGTGAAAATATTATATGTGGTTGGAGACTCAATATGAAATCTAAATCAGAATTTAGTAGGTGGGTCCTTACAATGTCGCTAAAGGCCAGGGCTTAGCCGATGACATACCTAATGAAGGCTGGTGGCTTTGAGCCAACCTTCAACATCCATAGAATGTAAATCTTTAACACTGGCTTCAAGGCTAGTGGGGCACAGGGTTCAAGCCAGCAACGGTGTTGAGCTAGCCTTGAACAACCACAAAAGTGAAAACATTAAAGCTGGTATGACGGTTGGCCATGTATGTGATGTAAGCCAATGGTGTATATCCAAAAGCTGGTAGTTTACATGAATTTAGGTTAGACATATCAACAAGTATATTGTAGCAAAACCTATTATTTGCATTATTAAGCTATTCAATTGATATTTCTCGATGCATTAGATGAATTAGTTAGGTCTATCATGGTAAGGAAGTATGTTGACTATGTTGGGGGTGTTGGGGGTGTTTACATCCTTCTTTTAGGATAATCCTACAATTTATCTTGGCTTAATAAATATTATATTAAACCAATAAAATTAATTTATTTACTTAAGAGCTAAACTCAACAACATCCTCAATTAACATCACACCATCCACCATATTTGATCTCTGAAAATCTGTATATAGAATAAATCGATACATTGCACTTGCAAAAGTTATTGTACAAAAAAAAAAACATTTTTAAGAGGCAAGGCTTTGAACTTATGGCTATAATTCTGATCTCCGGACTTTAATTTATTCATTATTCACACACAAAAAATTCTGCAAAAACTAAGTATATTAAACAAGGAAGAATCTAGTTCACCCTTGTTCCTAAGCTGCTTACTAGATTCCCTTGAGCACATAATCCTCAAAGAGAAAGCAAACAGAATTCAACAAAATACCTAATCTTGATATATATCATATGCACATATTTGAGATGGATAAAAGACCACATATGCATGATCAATATCAATAGCTATATATAGAACTTTCCTTAATACAAAAGATGGGCATTATCACTACACATAATGGTGTGCCCAACAACATTGTTTTACACCAACAACATAATGGTGTCACGAAACAAAAGTTTTTTTTTGTTTTACCCTAAAAAAACCATGCCCATTGGTTTGTCTTCATCCATCAAGCTAAAATACATACAAAAAAGATACAATAAACACTAACTTCATATCACAACCAACAAACAATACGATTTCTTTAAAATATGATTTCCCCCAGTAGATAACTTGCATCTCCATTGTCCAAGTTCATAACTTCAATTTGTCCACTACTATCCAAAGGCTTCCAATGACGCATGGAGGAGGTGTAGTTAAGCCTCTTCTAACGGATTGTTTAGGCCTGCTTCTCTGCATGTGAGGAGGTGCTTGTGAGTTATCAAGTTGTTAGGTGACAACCAACTTTGGGTTCATTTTGACTCCCTAAAAAAACAAAGTTTTGTAAGGCATGGTAAACATAACAAAGTCGTACTACTTCTTCAAGCATACAATGTCACTAAGGCACTTGAATAACAAACAGATATGTTTTAGCTTGATACCCCCTGCATATCCCATGATACATAAGATTATTTAAGTATATATATATATATGCATTAGATATAATACACTACACATTGCTCCTTATTCTTACCTTGCACTGCACATGTAGCTTGGACCACACCTGTTATCCGATTAGCCAGTTCACATATAACTTTAGTGTAAATAACTCTCACACTCCTTGTCCTAAGCTAATGCAAACATACAATACCAAACTGTTAGTGATTTTGCCCTAGGCCAATTACTAAGTATTGTTATTTCATGTACTAGAGGCCAATCACCAGTTAGTGATTTATTTTTTAAAAAATCCAATGGGAAGAATAAATAAATTATTATTATGAATAATAATTTACTATCACTACCAACCCTAATAAGATTAAGGGCATTAGTGTCATTGCAAAATACTGACATAATATAAATAGGTGTGATAGTGTCTCATTAGGATTAAGACTTTTACTGTCACATTAGACGGCAGAGAAATTTGTAACCCTAAAAGAGAAACACAAAAAAACAAGATTCTTCTCAAATAATCTAAAAGCGTTCTAGATTGTGCTAGCACACAAAGGTGATTCCTTTTAGAGGTGCTTGTTCGTGTGGACGAAGTAGAGGGTATTTGCATTTGCAGCATCTCAAGATCCGAATTTCCAGAATTTTAAAGCATAAAAAAGGTAACTCTATTTCGCTTTAATTTGATTGAATATCATGGATCCAAAATTGGGATTTAGGGTCCGTATTTTTATGAAAAATAAAATATATTTCCGCTGCGTTTTGATTCCTAAATTCCCAACACAAACCATTACTCATTTTACGGAAGCAAATCATAGATTAGGCACATTCTAACCACTCACATTCAGCAAGGTATGTTGGCTATGCTCGTCAAAGTAAATTCCAAAGCCACATGCCTTCTTTTTGGCCTAGGATTAGATGGTGTCAAAGACATTTGTACTGTTGTATACGATTCTGAACCTAAACGATACAAGTGAAATTGTTAATGAGTATACTTGTTTGGATCAACTAGCAAATAAATAATATAAATTTCCAATACTATGATTGATTACTTAGGTTGTTGACCCCAGAGTCTTAATCGATTCCTTGCACTTGGTTAGCCTTCTATCATGTCTTTTGCAGTGGGTTAGTGGAACGAGTCCAACAATGCCACTACTATCCTAGAATTGCATACTTAGAACAACAGGCATGCTAAACTTATAGGCTACAGGAAAGCAACCTTCTAGTATTATGTGTCCACATAGCCTTCAATATCTTGTTAAGATACTGAACAACAAAAACACCATAAAGGCAAGGTATCCCTCTTAACTACCACAAACCTTAGATGCAACTTCTATCATTCATATCCATTACATAGATATCATTTGATGCTCAATTTTAAACCTTTGATCACCTCTCAACCTTACTTTAAAGAGGCAACTTTCATAGCATGTCTCATCCAAAATTTGTAAAGCCTAGGGTGAACAGTCGTGAACCCATTTCATAATTTCCTAATTCCATCTAACATCATTATTATTGATTTTCCTCTAAAGTTGAGAATCTTCCCATCGAAAGCCACCCTAAACCTTACTTCACAAAGCTGACTTTCATAGCAAGTCTCATCTAAAATTTGTTAAGCCTAAGGTGAATAGTCGTGAACCCATTTCATAATTCCTAATTTATCTAACATTGTTATTATTGATTTTTCTCTAAAGTTGAGAATTTTCCCATTGAAAGCCTTGCACATGTTATTCTCCATGCAATCACACTTGACATTAGTTTAAAAGTATACCTCAATCTAATGGCAAAAGTCCACTTCCTTCAATCTGGCATGGGTAGCCAAGGAAAATTCTTGAAAGATCTCCATGTTTTACGAAAAATCTACCTTATTTGTACTTTTCACACATGCCTAGAACAACTTATCTAGCCTCCCTACTGGGAACGATGCTCTCCAATTTGTGTTTAAGGGTCGAGCACAATATTGATGTTCACTCTTGCAAAAGTGTATCTTCATACCATCGATCAATCCCTACAAAGAATTAAGAGATGTCATTATAACCATGCATAACATAATGAAATGGAGAGGAAATGTAAGTGACAACATATACCTTTTGACGGTGGCTGATGAAGGTCCACCCTTCCCCTCTATCCATGATATCTAGCTCAAATTTCGACAAACCAAGGAATCATTGCCACTTCTCTTTGTTCTCCACCTCTACGACTGCCAATGTGACTGGAAACGTCCTGTTGTTGGCATCTCAACCAATTGCACATGAGAATTAGCCTTTGGCAAGTCCAGTCAAGAAACCCCATAAACCCCCATTACATGATGAATACTACTAGGAAGTCTTTTTTATATGCCTCAAAACATACATTCATTTGAATAAAATAAGACTTTTGAGCACCGATAGCCTCACTAACCTTTAAAAACATGGTAGTGTTGCTTCGTTTTAGTTCTTCAACATAGTCCTATAGTCATTCATAATCCTCCACACGGTCATAGTCTAGTTATACCAAAACTCTATCTTAAGTTTTCCTTGTCTTACTGTTTTGACCTAGTTGATTCTTAACCAAATCCTTTAGCTCAACTTATTGAATCCTTAGAGTTGATGTGATTGTATCCTTTAACTTCTTCACTAGCCACATCAAGTTGCTCTGTTGTTCTTATACACTTGTTGGAAAGAATGTTTTGTTTGATATAACCTTTACTCACAATCCTCCTATGTCCATGTTTGTAGTGGTAGTTATGTTCCATGGGAACCTGTGATCTTTACATTTAGCTTTGACAAAAGTAGCATTATTTATTTGGATGTAAACCTCTCGTTGTTCTACTATTGAGTGTTGAGCCATAACCTTTTTGAGCTAGTTTACATATTCAAAAAACATCAAAACAGAACATTGGAATTCAAGTAGACAAATCAAATTAGGGAAAATAATGGCTCCATTTAACCTGATTGTCTTGTGCTTTGTCATACTCTTCCTGGTTAGATATATCTTCTTTAAGGAAATCATCGAACTTGGCATAATCTGTGTCATTGTCTTCATGGTCATCATCTACTATAAACTCCCTTGCTCTTGATGGATCCTTTTCTATTGCAATGGGTTGGACACAACTTGCCCTTGCATAGCTCCCATGGGAGACCTCATCAACACTCTCTCTTGTGTCTGTCTCACTCCATTCAAACACACACTTTGATTCTTACTGTACTTTACATTAAGGGTGACGTCAGGGCTCTTCCTAACATAGTAGCAATAGATTAGAACTTTGCTCAATATATACGAGGGTCTCATGCTCAACGAACATCTCATTGACTTTTTAATTAAGGAAGAGGTACACAAAATTGGTTTAGCTACCATCATCATGCACCAACAAGTAAGAACCCATGTCATGAGTGGGTTTATAGAAAATCCTAATCACACATCACAGTGATGTCCCACCTGGACATCTTCTATAAGATCAACAAAGGACACCCTATTAAGGGTCTATTTGGCTAGCTTATTTGCAAATACAAACACTTTTTTAAAACTTATTTCTAAAAAATTGTTTATTGAGAAATAGATATAGATAAAAAAAGTTAGCAGTTCTTATAAAAAGATCAAATAGATCAAACATAGATAAAATATAGATATAAATCGAACATATTTACACATATCACTTCGATACAGATACAGATGAAAAACAGACCATCCAAACAGACCCTAATTCTCACATATATCATTGACAATGATCCACCAACATAATTTGTATTTGATTCCTCACTGACAAAAACACCCACCATGGTTGACTGTGATTAGAATACTATTGTTCACCATGATAGGACTTGCACTCATATTGGTCCACATTAATTTCATGGATAGAATGTATTATGTAACCAAATCAGATTATAAAAGAGAGGAAAAAAAACCGGAATACATCATAATATAATGGTACATGTTCACTCCTTGGCTATCCTAAAATCTAATCTACGAGAACAATCATCACAATAGTTCATCACCTTAGGCACTATTAGACTGCATAACACTCTCCATGTAACTTATTATTATATAATCTTATTATTTGTTGTCATATCGAGCAATAAAACTATAGTTCAAATAAATCTTGAATAAAGATTTTTTTAAACTACTTTTTACTAATTTGGCATAACAAAAAACGCAAAGTCTCGTTCATAGATTTCATTGAACAACTATAAGGCCAGGATAATCAAATAAAGCTTGAATAAAGATTGTTTTTTCATTGCACATGTGGGTTTATTTTACAAGATTGTTATGAAATTAATAAAAAAATATATTGCAAAACCAAAATAAAAAAGAAAACAAAATGACATACATCAGGCTTCAGAGAGAGAGAGATGCTAATAGGTATAAACTTTTTTGTTAGTAGTCCTATGAATGTAGCATTAATTACCTCCATTTGTTGATCTTAGGTCCATAAAGTATGAAATGAAAAGTGATAGCAAAAAGATCAACAAATTGATGAAAAATGGGAGACGCATCCTAAAGCACGAGTGTCGATAAGAAGAATTCAAGATAATTGATAATGCACCAACACCCAAGAACCTAGCCACACTTGGTAAGAAGATCAACTAAAATGCGAAGACCTCTAGTGCTTTATACATTGATAAAGGTGCAACCAAGTTTAGAGGGGACAAGTTCATAGTTGAGAACACATCAAGAGAACCTTCACAGTTGAAAGCATATTAATGAATGCAGAGGCATTTCCTTTAAAGAATTTTGCATGGTTAAGCACATGGCTAAGAATACGGCTACAATCGGAGAGAACTAATGAGCGCTAAGGAAGGCACGGCTCGTGATGCCGCCATAGATCATATGGGTTTCGGGCGTCTAACATGTTTTGCATAATTTTTATATCTTTTTGCCATTTCAGCATCCTTTTACTATAAATACTCACTTTCATGAAACCTTATGTACGGCATACTGAATATACTCAAAGAATAGGATTGAAATTGTTAGATTGTTAAGAGAGAGAGAGAGAGAGAGAGAGAGAGAGAGAGAGAGAGAATTTACAAAGTACTTTTAGTGAGTTTTTAACAGACTTTTGTGGGTTTCATAGTTGTTATTGGACCTTCTTACCTTTAATTCACCAAGGATTATGGTTTTATTATCTTATCTTGTTATGTTCTTCAATCACTTCTCTGAATTATTGATTTGTTCTTTTACATCGATGGAGGAGTAGTTGAATTAGCTTAGGTCTTGTGGATTCTTAGGTTGAATTCATGTAACTTCATTGTGCTTAAATTGAACTAGTATTGATTACTTGAATTCAATAGCTTGAGCTTAATAGAACTTTGAATTTATATAGTGCATGATATGGATTCATGCTTGATTTCGTTAAAATAGATCGAGAGGTCATTTTAATGAATAGATCTAAGCTATTGACAAGGATTGCACATAACAACTAGAAATAAAGTGGTGAAATCCTTCTACAACATGATTGTTAAATCCTTGAATTTTGCTTCTTAATGTGGTTCTAAGTTACTAATGGTTAAGAAGAGATTTTAATTGTTAAACTTAAGATTAGACGTTAATGACCTCAAAGAAGCTTCAACATGTTTTTGGGAATTTGTAATTCAAGAAATCAACATAGCACTTATTGAGATTTTCTCAAGTTATAATAGACTTAAGGTGACGCCTGACTTAAGTGCATTGTGAATTGATATATCTTAATTTTATTATGCATGTTGTGAAACTTGTTAGCTTTATGCTTAGTTTAGGGTATTAGTTAGGTAAAATTTCCCTATTTTGGTAGGGTAGATAATAAGAAAAGAGTGAGTAGAAGTAATTGCCAACTTTCCCTTAGAATAACGACCTAAATATTTCTATGCTACTTTGGTAGGTGCATTGCCTAAAGTTGTGATAGGAGTTATAGGACTTTTAGCATTTATAAATTTTAAAACTCGGTTTACCCTATAAACAACCACATACTTGCAAATATGAGTAGGGTCTTCACACATTAAGGTCTAGGGTTGTGGTGATCATGGCGGATTTCATCTAATGGGATTTGGAAATTTTTAGGATTTCATTGTGCTTGGGGAAAGAGAGCTTTTAAGAGTGATTATGAAATGGCATCTAAGTTTGGGGTTTTAGGATTTTTACTGGTTTGTACGTTTTCCCCCCCTTTTTTCCCGTTAGAATGCAGATTTTCTCATTCTCAAAAAATAAAATATAAAAATTATTTCTGGTTTTGACATGTGTCACGTGACGTAACATTGTTAACAGCATCATTGATGGTTCATTAATGGTAACTTATTTGACTCACATTACTAAACATTTATATCTCTTTTTAACTACTCCAAACATTAATACCTCAAATGAACTTATCCTCAAACATTGATAATTTCCCATATAATTACCCTATTTAAAACTTAAGTTTTATAAAATTTTGTGTAACTTTATAATTATTATTAAATTTTAAGAATGAACAATAAAATTGACTGTGGTATTACCTTTACATAATTTTTTGTTATCTATTAATGAACTTCTTTACGAATGGTAAGGGATAAGTATGATATGACAAGAGTGTTGATTGTTTCCTTTAGTTGAATAATTCCATTTGGACCTTGCTTATGTCCTCATCAGTATCAAGTTTTCAATTAGCCAAAAAAATTTCAATCAAACAGAAAAATTTCAATCAAAATAATGGAATCATTAATGTGTGGAAAATATTATTACATCTCTTCAAAAATCCTTGTAGTCAGTATTAAGAAGTGGTAAGATGGATTATAGAGAGATAGACAATAAAAGTTATTCAAAGCAAAAGTTTTCATTTGAATGAATAATGATTAGACATTGAATAATTAAGAAACCCTACGTTGACATCATCAAATTAAATAGGAAAATGTTAAATTTGTTACCTAAAGTTTTTATGAAAATTCAATTTAGTCCGTAAATTTTAAAATAGTCAATTTAATATTTAATCAAACTTTTAGTAGTTATTTTTACTAACTCATTTAACACCATATTCTCCATTTGTTAATGTGAAAGAGACAACTTATTAGTGTCAGAGGTGATGTGCTTTTTTTAACTAGATCAAGTTTTAATAAATTATTTCCTATGATCTTTTCCTATGATCTAGTTTTCACTAGGCAAGTGTACCTATTAATTGTAGTATAGGAATGGATTATAGGGTCGTATTACTTGGAGCCGTCGGCAAGTACTACTACTCACCCTCTTAATTATTATCTAGCAGAATAAATTTTAGATCAAGATTTAATATTAATTTACTTAAATAATTTTCAACTAAAACTATACTATAACATAAATTTAAATTAACTAATAACAATTCAGACTCGCTTCACTAATTAGATAACATGTACTACAAACTCCATAGTTATTGAATCATTCCTAACTGCGGGATTCCCATTTACTAGTTCAATAACTCTCTCGAGTCTATTGAACCCTAATCTTAGTCTTGTCTACTAGAATCTCTTCCTAGTTAACAACCGACTAGAATTGCTTTAGAAATATGATCCTAATGGTAATTATTTAATTATAAATAGAAAATTCCACAACCCTATCGCTAAGCATCATGGGAAATCTTTCTCCATAATGTAGATCTATGCAACGGGTAGATTTCTCAATCGCATCCTGTGAAAATTTGATCTAGTTCTAAATCATGCACTACTTAGAATTAGAAAAAATTAATACACTAAAGAGATTAAGAATTCATACAATATTTAAATATATAATTTATTGAAATACATGTATCTATGGCTACATGAATCCTAATAATTACTCATACATGATAAAATAAGAAAACAAAACAGTAGATATAAAATAGAAAGAAAACATAATAATACTCCCTTATTCACGATACAATTGTCTGAACACTTCAACAACCAATACAAGTATATACGTATGTATATAATGTATATGTCTATATATAGATCTCTATGTAGATCTCTATAAATCTATGAATAATATCTGTCTATCTCTATCTATATTCTATCTCCCCCAATGGATGTCTTCTGCTTCTTTTTTATAATATCATATTTTCATGAAGCAGTACAACACTTGGATGAATAGTTGTGCCTTTTAGCCAACCAATACAATAATTGGATGAATAGTTGTACCTTTTGGTGAACCAATATAACATTTGAATGAATAATTGTATCTTTTATCCAACCAATGTGTCACTTAAATGAAAGAAAATCAAAGACGTCGTTTGGCAAAAAAATCAATCACAGGCGACCAAAAGGGCGTGATTTGTGTTGTTCTTCATTTTCCTTCTAATGACGGATGACCAAGAGGGCGTAATTCTCATTGTTCTTCGTTTTTTTCCAAATCACCTGCCTTTGCACGAGGGACCAAAGAAGGGGAGGAGGGGGGTAGGATTCTTGCTGTGGATGATGTTTTGAGTCCATTTTGCTCCAATTTGGTCCAAAATGTGTTGTTATGATTAAAAGTTACCTAAATTGAAAATATTATTGATTTAAGTACCGATTCTTAGATAAAAATAAATTAAGACCTGAGTTTTACTTAAACAATAATTAATATCATAGATAATTCATGTCTATCAAGAGGTAGTAAAAATTCAATGATGAGCTTTCTCTTCCATATCAATAAATAGAGTAAACAATGTTAAGGAAGCCAATGAGGTAGTAAAAATAGTTATGAAAAGTTTGTGAAATACCTAAAAAATGAATGGGTAAAATATACTAGAAGGTCACAAAGTATGGATGTAAGTTCATTTAAGATAACAACGTTTTAAGTGGTTCATTTGAGTTTATAACACTTAGATAAGTGGGTCAATTGAAATCACCATTGATATGTGTTAATAAGAGAAAATTTTAATTAAAATTTACAAAATTTGTCATGTTGTGACACATGTCAATTGAATCACTTTTCTAAACGTTCTCAAATAAACTATTTAAAACTTTATGACTTCAAATGAACTTACTCTCAAATGTTGTGACCTTCGAATGTAATTTACTAAAAAATGGATAGATTGCATATAGGGGCAGAGAGGTAATTTGGCGTTATAAAAGCGAGGGCAAAACCGTACCTTTACAATGATTTTCAAAAGATATATTGGTCACCAAAATATAAATCTGTTAGAAATAACCACCCTTCTTGTTCTTTTTGCTCTAGTTTCATACTTTCTCCAAAGAATCGCTCCTCTTCTTCAACAAATGTTTGAATTCTATGAAGGACTGTCAATGGGATATCTACAGCAATGAAGGTTTTTCTCTTACCCCCAACGTTTACAACAAAATGGTAACATTTCCTGAAATATTATCTAAAGTTTTAACATTGATGATGGTTCTTTATAGGAAGAAAGCGGATTTTGGGAAACGATTTCTAGAGACAAACTCTCAAAGTAAGAATTAGAAATGGAAAAAGAGGGATATTGTTAGAAACATCAAGAAAGTAATGCCAATTCTTATAAACCTTGATATTTTTAACGATGGTTTTGTTAAGATTCAATAATTGTAGTATAATTTGATGTTGGAATGGTCAAAACATTAGAAAAAGGGTCCTAAAGCGATAAAACAAGATTAAGAAAGGGTTTAAACATATTTTGATATGAAAAGGAGAGAAAAATTGGTGAAAAAGGGACGTTTTCTAACAAGTATGATATGCAAGAGTATTGATTCCTTCCTTTAGTTGAATAATTCCATTTAGACCTTGCTTTGTATCCTCATCAGTGTCAAGTTTTCAATTAGGACGTTTTCTAAAAGTACACAACCAATACACCACCCTATGTTCTTGATCATATACCTCTCTGTGTTAAAGTAATGTTTCTCTAGAGATATAGGAGCTCATATATTAGGTCATGTTTCTCTCTGTATTTTCAATGAAAAAAAATTGGAAAGATCATGGCATATACATGATTCCGTGTTCTTAGTCGTGATCCTATCGATGACTTAAAAATTATGCTTAGAAAAGAACATAAGGTCGTATATTCCTTGTATGACCATTGTGTTTTTCCCATGCACCTCCTTATGGATCTTTTTATGACCTAATTTATTCGCCTAAGTGATATCTAATCCTATATCCAATTATACACTAGTTTATGCGCAATATAGCACCCTAAAAATCATCTTTTTCTTACCTAAAGATGATGGGATCCATTTAACTCTTCTATTTAGGATTAAAGTATACTTTGAGATATTGGGAATCTAAATAATAACGGGGTAAGAATGAGTATCATAAATATGCATCAAGAGTTGAATTAGATGTATCGAAAACTCTAGGTAGCTTATTTATGTGTAATTCATGTGGTAGATATTAGTCTTTAGAATGGAATGAATTCTAGGTACGTGTATACCTTACTTGTTGCTTATATATGTTTAGGTTAGAAATTTGAAATGGACTTATTAACTATATAGCTTAATGAGTATGCTTGTTGTTGTGTTTGGTAGCTAGTAATAAGTGGAGAGTATCCATGTTATTATTGCAACATCCTAATAATCCATGTATAATGGTGTCCTAAGTGGAGTTGTGCATAGAAATAATCCATGTAGATCTAGGTGTTTCGATTTTGGGAATATTAAAGAATACCCAATATTCAATTTTGGACTCATGGATGTTGAAGAGTACTCAACATCATGTATGTATGTATGTATGTATGTATGTATGTATGTATGTATGTATATATTGTACTGGGTTTTGACTCACTCTTTTCTTTTTCAAGTACCTTAGTGAACGTAAATAGTTGTATCACTAGTCCTATTGGTTTGTGGGCTAAGAATAGCACTAGCATTGAAGTCCCTTCGAATATGGAATAGAGAACATGTGCAGATTAATGAAAATAAAGTAATTGGTCAGAAGATTAGTAGGTGCTTAGTGTTTACTATAGAATATCTTTTAGCAATTACTTATAATCCTTGTAGCATTGGTACGATGAATGCCAGTTAAACTCTTAAAGATCATAAGTAAATATTTATATAGCTAATTATGGTTGCAAGTGTGTGAACTTATAAAATTTTAAAGTCATCAATGCATGAATGATTTCGGAGTATTTATTATGTTTATTGCATTATAGTAGGTTCTGAGTCTTTGTGTATTTATATTTTATATGGATATGTGAAGAGTTGTAAATGATCCTAAATTTAGAGCAATTTGATTAGGTGTTAATTTGACCACTTTATTATTTATGTACCAAATTAAATTTTGACATTTACCCCAAATTAAATTTATTTAGCACAAATTTGACAAGTACTAATAATGGTTTGCCTTAGAAATTGGTCTAAAGTATATGTTCTACCATATGAGAGAAGTCAAAGATTGTGAAAATAGTTGGAAAACTTTAGTACTAGGTAATAGATAAATATAAAGATGGTTCTTCTAGCACCATCCCTTTAATCAAAGTTATCTATTTTACTCATAACATAGTAGGAAGATGTGCTATCACGTCTACATGTTGTTTCATCAAGAAAGAGAAGTTTCAAGTTAGTAAGGATTTCAAGGCAAATATTTAAGCTTCTCTTTCAACACTTAGTCCATTAGTTCCCTTGCCTTCTATCTCAGTGTTTATTGCTTCTTTGAGCCTCATTTCCTTGACTTTCATATATATATATATATATATATATATATATATTCCTTCTATCTTCTTGAGATTTGTCATGAAGTCTAGTAATTGAAGTTGGTTTAGCACTACATAACTTCTTTGATGATTAATGTTGCAATCAATGTGTCATCTTGCATCTCATAGGCTTGTAGGCATTATAATATTTAGATTGAAGCTTGAAATAAAAAGAGAATATATATATATATATATATTCTTTCTATCTTCTTGAGCTTTGTCATGGAGTCTAGTAATTGAAGTTGGTTTAGCACTACATAACTTCTTTGATTATTAATGTTGCAATCAATGTGTTATCTTGTATCTCATAGGCTTGTAGGCATTATAATATTTAGATTGAAGCTTCAAATAAAAAGAGAAAAAAATAAGTATATTCACATAATGATCCAATTTGAAAAATTCTAACACTTGGTAAAAAACCAAAAGAGAAAGTTAGATAATAATCCGCTGTAGTAATAAGTGAGTGGCACAAGAGAATTACAACTTTCTAATTGCTTGAAAATGTTAAGAGATTCCGCTTTTATTTTTTGGTAAAATGAAAGTACAATCCTTATGTTTGGTCTTTACACCAAAGACCTTATTTTTAACATAGAGCATTTTGACTTAAATCTTTACAAAACAGTGTTTTGAAACCTTATGTTACTCTGGCCCCCCCAAAAAAAAACCCTTATATTATTACTTTTCCCTAGATTAAATAATTACAAGAATGAAATCATTTTTTTAAGGTGCAAAATGGTCATTAAGAGATTTTTTTTTTTCTAGATTTAGTGTTCTCTAAAAATGAGATACTAATTACACAAATATATATATATTTATAAGAGGGTATGTATGTAATTTATTCTTTTTTTCTCGTTTAAACTACACTAAAAAAATAAGATTATGTACAATCATGAAAAACCTTATTTATAGACTTATACAAGACTAGGGAATTGATAAACATAAAAATTGGAAACCCAAAAAATAGGAAATTAAGCATAATATAGTGAGGGAATCATTTGACCAATCTACAAATTAGTTGACTAATGCCTTCACTTCATCATTCAAAAAAAAAAGTTTTAATGACAACATTTCTTAATATTGAAAGATAACTCACTCAACCCCCTTAACTCATCACAAACTACCCATTTGTAGCCTCATAATAGAAGGACAAACACTTAATAAAATGAAACTAATAGGGAAAAAAAAACATATTGAGGCTAGTTAAATATCCATTGGTTTTCGGCTAAAAAAAAAAAAAAAAAACCTACCCACTGGTTGACTACCTTTGATTTCAACTTTAGGTCAACAGCTATTTGAATCTTCCTTAGTTTATTTTGTTCTTGTTGACTTATTGAATGTCCATATATTATGAATCTACTTCTGAACTTAGCTAGCATCAATCAACTTATTCTTTACCTTCAATCTATCATTTTTTATTAACATGAGTTGTGAACAATTCCTTTTAAGTTAATTGAAATTCAAAGCAAGTAATTTGTTGAGCCCTATCATTTGGTTTATGTAGAAAAAAATTATAATAGTTATCCATGAGACAAAATTTATTAAAAAAAGCATTGAAATTTTTTTTTACTTTAGTATATGTCACTCTCCCAAATCTTCTTCCATAAGTTATCTTTCTCTCTCTAAAAACTCAAACCTAAAATCTATGTCTCTCTGGGATTCTACAATTATCCAATAACCAAAGAAGGTAAAACCTATTTCATATCTTCAATACTTTAATTCCCTTTACTAACCTAAACTTGTAATTAATAGAATAAATTAAAAAAAAAGGTTTGAAGAACAATAGAAGATTGGAAAGGGTAGAAGCTTCTAAAACTTGCCTGCAAAGACTGGAAGTGGTAGTAGTTAAGTTTTTATTTGATCGTTACTTCTGGATAAGTGATTCTAACTTCAATAATATATTGTTGTGATAATTCAATTTTGTGTTCTTATGATTATGATTGTAGATCAATGATTACATGTTGGAAATAAGTTGCTATAGTGATCCATGTATGAAGAAACAAGACTGGAACACTTTTAAAATTAATGAGTAATATGGGTTTTGATTAATCTTTTGATGTTGTAATTACATAAAATTTAATATAAAGAATAATTAGATGAATATATATGATTAATACATGTTTTCAATAATTAATTAATGTTGGAAATAGATTAAATCGGATTAAAATATGAAATATCAAAATAGGGAAAAAAACTATGTTATTGGATAACAAGTGGCTAAAGTTTAGAAAGGTGAACTAGCCAAGTTTTCTTTTCCTTTTCAAAACGATGTTTTCAATAATTAATGTTTGAATTCCTTTTCCACATATTTAATTCAATTTGAATTAAAACCATGTTAAAATAGTCTAAACGGATTGAACTGACCTAGAAACATGTAAAACAATAAAAGATAAAGTTTGACTAAAAGTAGATGAACCGAACTGGTCTCTTTAAGTAGTGCACTAAACTAAACTTATAATCAATTGTTTAAAATAAATTAAATCTAAATTTAATTAAATATATATAAATTAAATATAAATAATGTATTTTCTTATTGAAAAATGAATTTTAAATTCAATAATTAAATAATATAATATGAGGAGTTAATCTACATGCTATAGCTAATAGGTGCAATTATTGAACCAAAAAGTGATTTAGGCTTAACATGGCTTTGGTATATTTTTCTTTTTTATAATATAAATGGATTAACTTAAACTAATGAGGACTTTCTAAAGCAATGAGAGACAAATTGTTTAACGACAAGTCATTAACCTAAAGTATCATCTAATAAACTAGTTATTATATAATAAGTCTAAGAACTATACGAAGGTTACCTTGGAGTATAATGCATATCAATAGGTTTAATATCTACATTTGTCTCTTTAAACTTGATATAAATTTTTGTATTAATACTTTAATAGAGGTAAGTTAAATATTAAATAAGAACATGTGTTGTAAATATAACTTTAACTTGATTAATTAGTTAATTAACTATTAGTTGGTGAGTAAATTGATATCAAAACTTATATGAGATAATTTCTTTGAAACATACTTTTATACTTGGCTGCACCTATCTTCTAGTACTTCTTATAACAACTTAACCATTAAGGTTATTTATAATCTGCTATGTGTCTATATTTAATGTAAACACACTAAGACTCAGAATCTAGTAAATGCCACAATTATAGCATATAATATCATAAACTCCCATTCACACATAAGCCAAGAAACATTCATACATGAGTCACTTAAAACCTGCATAACATATCATACTAAACATCCACTTATTACAATTAAAGACATCTTATAAAGGAGTCCCTCTAACATACAACAAACCATAAACACTTAAGAAAAGGGGGTATATGCCCTAACCAACGACTAGTTACACTAAGGTTATTGTAAATTAAGGTAGACATAAAGAGTCCATAACTTCAAATCTTGTCATAATATCTACTCATCAACATGACAGTCATCATCACTAGTGCCTTCCCCATAGTCCATAACCATGCTGTCTTTAGAAAGATCAAATGTAACAGAAGTGTTACCTAAACTTGGAAAAGAGAAAATAGTGATTTGGATCCCAATACGGTACTATCACAAGCATAAATGTGTGAGCATTAACAAATAAATCATATGCATACCTAACTCTCATGCAGCAAACAACCAATTATTATTTTCACCTTTAAGTTTAGCAATCAACATAGAAATAACTCAGTATCCCAACAAACACTCTTATATATATATATATATATATATGTAATACATATATATGATGTTGGGTACTTCCCAACATCTAAGAGTCCATGAGTCTAAGAGTTTAATTCTAAATCTATCTGTAATCATCTCCAGGTGTGACTCTATAGGACACAATGTCACATAAAGATCATCAAGGTACCGCGTCAACATCACCGATACTCCTAATCCATTAACTCCAACTAAACACATGCAACACACAATAATTACAGTGAGATATATTATAAATCATTTTATTAAACTATCCTAGCATGCACAAGCAACATATAAGGTAATTCATGTACTTGGACGATAGGAATCATGGATCGTTTAAACCAATAACTCAAGCTAGAGCTAAAGGCTTGATGACCTTAGCTCAACGAATTATCTCGAATGAATTGAATGATGGTGAATCAGAGTATTTGAATGGTTATGAGATCCACATTGATATTAGACATGGTCTAATGTGTTTAAGTGTCATGGAAAGAAAATTTCAAGGAAAACTGAACAATTTTAATGAACACGGCTGTAGGATAGTAATTGAAAATGAGCAAGCAAACGAAGTCATAGATGAAGACACCACCCTCCCTAAAACAACATTAAAGACGGTGCCCAAAGGCATAACTATATATTGGACTAAGAGAGCATTGTTTGAGAAGAATAAAGTAATAGTTACCCTTTGCATGGCCGCATCACAAGCGATGCCAGAGTTACATGGCTACATTTCTGCCGTTTTAAGGTTTCAATGTGAGATTTTTGTGTGGTTATTGATGGCATGCCTTGACATACAGTCGTGAAGGTTATAGTGCATTCATACCCTATTTCCAAGACTATTTTTTGTCTCTTATTCTATTAATCTTTGACTTTTATGTTCCATAGTTGCCTTTATCTGACCTATGGGAGTATATAAAGGATGTTAGGGTTATGCTAACATTAACACTTTGATTCTTTTGTAATCAAACTACTCTCTCGAATAATATAGATTTTGTTTCTCAAGATTGTCATTGGTTTCTTTAATCGTGCATCATATTGATTGATTGGAATAATTATTTTGATTCCTTTTTTGGTGTGTAATATCTAAGGATAGATTGTTCATATATTTAAATTTCCATTTTATATAAATCAAAACTCGAAAACATATCTTAAATCCCTAAATTGCAATATAACGCTAGATCCATAAAACATGCGGATTCTCCAATCATATCTCTAGATCTCAAATCAACTTAATCCAATTGCTAGAGCACTCTAACCTTGATAGAGATTTTGACAATCCTTCACTATTCTTCTTACAACAAATCTCTTATCCCTCTTGTTCTAGGAATTCCTCTACAATTACACATACATTTGGCATTTCTCTCTTGAAAACTCGCTATCAACATTTAAACACGTTGATTATCATTGTTTCCTCCTTGGAAACATGAAGCACTAAGAAAAAAAGAGATGGAAGCAGTTACTTACCTTTGGTTTGTTTTAAAGAGTGTCAAGATTCGATGGAGATTGACGAAAAAGAGAAGGGTAAAGTTCTGAAACGAAGGAAAAAGAAGAAGAAAGGCAGTTATGTTTGCTTTTAAACATTTCTGCAACTGATGTATCTTGTAAAAGATACATTAAATTACCAACATGCCCCTTCATTGCAAATTATTAATTACAAATCTGCCACTCCTTGATATTTAATTTATTTTACATATAGTTAGGGTATTTCACTGCTATTGTATCAAGCATGTAGTGAGTTGCTTAATGCGTGTTGTTTTTTAAGGTAGACATATTAAAATAAATTAATACTTAAAGATGACCTAATAATTGCGTGGTGGTACTAGGATAGTAGTTAGGTGTTTGAGGCACCACTGGTGGCTCAACAGTGAGTTGATAAGGCGAATGGTACCAAGAAAATGACTATCTAGATTAGAGAGAAGTAATAAAGTTTAGTTCACATTAATGGAACCAATTGAACTATATTATAAGATAGACTGTGATAGGTAGAGATGAATATCGAATATGATCCCTAAACGGGGCTATTTACTTAGAATTTCTTCTAGGGGATATAGGTATTTAGGTTACTTATATCGACCCCCTGAGTCATTCTTGTTACTTAGGACCCTCAGATTTTCATAGCATATTACTGGAGTGTTAGTGCTCCATTGTTGTTTACTACACCTAAATTAAAGATTTTATATGTTAGTTGTTGCATTTCCATAAGAATAAATGTGTTTGATCATATAGGTGTGTGCTTGTATTGCTGTGTATTGGGTTTTAGGTAATCCTTCTTTTTTCAGGTGATACTGAAGATTTTGGATGAAATGCTTGATCACATGGTGTTACGTCCTGAATAGGGTCAAGATATGTTCAGCTTCACCATGTATAACACTAAACTGTTATATGCTAAGGCTACATTAAACTATTTGTTTATCGTGATTGTTTGCTAAGCGATTTTAGATTTTGAAATCATGTAATTAAGTTTTGAAAACATTGTATTGAGCAACAGAAAAATAACAAAGTATCAAAGGTAGGTAAAAATCAATACAAGGTATCTAATAAAGGTTCTTACAACCACAGGCATTAACTAAGCTCGTAGAAGAGAATAAAAGTTTAAAAAGGTAACCACAACTTTTATTTAAGAAGAATACATAATCCTATGTTCCTAGCTACTTCATTCATCAATAAGCTCATACTGATCTATCCCATACCTAGGATACACATAAGCATCAAAGTCGAAAATCACCAATACTTGAAAAGGAAGGAATGAGTTGAAGCCCATTATATAGAAAAACAATCACATACAATATGGCAAATGCACCTAAACTACATGTAGTACAACCATCAACAGTTTAAGGTTATTGTTTAAGGACATTCAAACAACACGTGAGTACTCACACTCCGGATAACAAACCATGGGAATCTGGGGATCCTAACTAGCAACGACTGCTTAGGAGGTTAATATAGACAGCTCGAAGACCTATATCTCGCACAAGAACATCTAGTAATGGCCTTATCTAGGATTCACAACTATTACACATCTCTACGTATCTCAGTCCATAGTATAATCCGGCTTAACTGTTTCCATAAAAGTGAACCAAATTGTATTACTTCTCTCCGAAACTAAGTAGACATTATCCTAATACTGTTTGCCCCATCAGCTATCTGCCAAGTCACTAACGGTAGCCTAAGCACCTAACTACCGTACTTACATTACCTAGTAAGGTTGTCACTCCTCGAACCAAATTAAATGACAGAAGCACACTTAAACAATTAATTTGGCCATCTTTAAATATTAGTTTATTTTAAGATGCCTACCTTAGCAAGCAACACGCATGTTATTGTGTACCTGATATCGAAACAATAGACAGTAAATGATCACAAGTAAGACAATAGGTTGATTGAATATCTATCAAAAAAGGTTAATTTGTGTAAGTATTAAGTATAAAACTAAGGATTCAAGTCATATTAATCAGTCAATTAACGTAAGGTCTTATGTAGTGTAAGGCTTTTAGTTTATAATTCAATTGAATTCATTTAGGGTAATTGGACTTAGATAATTTGGACTAAGCGCATGAATTCAGAAATTGAATTTATTATTTAGATGTATTGGGTCTTTAGGGATCCTAGGTTAAGCCTAATAAGAATTCTTTTAAGTGTTTAACTTCTTAATGTAATGGGAGTTACGGTTTAGGAATTGAGCCTATTAAGGGATATACATATTGCATTAGGTGAAATTGAGCTTTATTTTGAATTTAGGTCCAATTAGAGTAATTTGGTTATTGAACCTAAGAACTATGCTCAAGCCCAATTGGAATTTAATTTATATCCTAACTAAGCTATCGAGCCTTCTAATATCCTATATAGACCCAATAAGGATATTTTATGGCTTTTGGACCCCATAAAAAGAATTTGAACCCAATTAAGTATTTTAATAACTAGAATCAATAATAGACTTAAATATTTTAGGAACAGACTCAATTGGAATAGGTAAAAGTATTGGGCCCGTATTATGAAATTTAAGCCCATAAAGCGTAAAGTTAGATATTGTTTATATTTTGAAGGTTTAGCCCTAAATGGCTATGGAAGACTTGTTAGGATTTAGTTTGAGCCTATTTAGTATAAATAGGCCTAATTTGCTCGAAATTATATTATTGGGCTTAGGTTTGTGTTTCTAGATCAATTTTATCTAACTAAATTCATTTGGAGTTATCTAGTCAAATTGGATTCTATTTTAGTATTTAAGCCCATAACCAATTATTTAAGCCCAAAATTATTAATATTAGCCAAGTGAAACCTAAATTAATTTCTAAGTCCATTGTAGATTATTTGGGTCAAATAGGACTTATACTTACTATTTTGACCTATTTTAGATCATCTACGTCAAATTGATCATTTTTCTACTAATTAACTACATTTAAATTATTTTAGCCCACTTAAACATAAAATAATTATTAATTCAATTTTATAGTCTTTTTAAGCCCAAAGTTTATAGAAGCCCATACTATGTCTATGTATTTAACTTTATAACTAAAAGTTCTATTATGCATATACTATCATATTTGTCTCATTAACTTATTTCTATCAAATTTTAATTTGGAAAGAGATCTAATAATTTAGAAATACATAAGTTAACCAATTTTAGCTAATTATACATTAATCAAAATAGTTTAGCAATTAAATTAATTATTTAATCTGAAACATGCAAATTTCAATTTTAAAATAGGGTTGGAAAACTGTTGGATGAATTTGAATTATTTTTTTTTAAATATTGAATAAATTGCAAAAACTAAAAAAATTTCCAGTTTTAATTTAGACTTATTAAAATATCATTTCACAAGATTTAGTTCAGAAATAAATTTATATAATATTTTATTTAAATTTAACAACTCAGGTCATCATATAAATCTTTCCTCATCATTTGTTACCTTTGCAAAGATTAGAAAACTAGTATTATCCATTTCATGTCTTGTATTCAAGCATTAAATAAGTAGCTTAGGCGAATATTAAGTTTCATTACTTAAGAGCTACAAGGTTAAGATGTGAGACTCTCTTAGCTCTCTTTGTCATTTTTACATTTAAGACATTAAGACTATTTGCTCCTTTTGGCTACTCTCTACAAGTGATCCCATTAGATGTTGTCAACTTATTACCACTCTAAAGTCATACGTAAAACATGAAACTTTTGTGACATACGCATGTTGTGAGTGGAAAACTACTGGTAGAGCTTTCAAAGGCTTGGAACCAAAGAAACGGTTAGTGGTGCATTTAGGTAGGCATGTAGGGTGTTAGATTCAATGTTGCCACCCTAATACTTAAGTTAGTATTTGGTCTTTAAGAGAGAGTGAATAGCTACAAAGATGGTGTGAGTAATCTTACATATCCAAAAGATTTAGATGGGGATCTAGATCCTTCGCCATGTGGTCTAAAGTCTTGTTTATAAGTAATGATCATACCAAAATGAGGCTCACTAAATATTTCACCTCCACGTGTTGCATTTCCAGATAAAGGGAAGTTAGGAGAGTGGGGATGTCTTTGTTGGTAGCTGACTAAAACTCGATGAGGTAGAGGTAATCATATAAGGAGAGTGGTTAAACAGGTGGAGAGTTATGTCTTTGGAGCACTCATCAAGAGGTTTAGGACACCACTACAGAAAAATGAGTTGAGGTAATGTAAGTTCTCTCGAGGAGACATGGAGAGCCAAGGAGGTCTAAAGTACCTCCGTAGAGATATGGTCAACCAAGGAGTTGCTTTTGTCAGTAGAGTAGCTTGGTTGAAAGAGATTAGATCTAAAAATGATGAAATCTAGCAATTCATTGATGCACATTAAGTACGTGCCCTTGATGTTATATGGAGATTGATGCAATTCCCAATGAATCATATATATCCTTCGGTTATTAGGTTGCAGGTACATCTTCTTAACATGCACATAATGTGTTTTAGAGAAAACCAATCAATAAGTTCTATATTAGTTAAAAACCTTTCTCCATGAACAATGCTTATAGAATTCTACTGTACAAATAGCGTAGACTTGCATGTAAGAAGATATTTGTATAAAGAATTCCCGCAACATTATATGGGTTAATGTAACATGGCAGCGAAGAAGGATTGAAAGAAAGGTAATTGGAAGAATTTATACTGTTTGGCAAACGGATGTAGAAAGGTTTTACCTATGAGTCTTGCTCAACCATGTTCGTGGTCCAACATCATTTAATGACCAGTAACATATGATGGAGTAATGCATAATACATTCCAAAAGGCTGCAAAGAATCAAGGTCTTCTTGAGAATGATGATGACATGAGCCAAAGCTTACTTGAAGCAGTTTCTTACCAGATGCCATCGGTACTAAGGAGGCTATTTGTAACTATTATGGTATATTGTTAACCTAATATCATAAGATCATTATGGGATGAATTCCATACAAGCATGATGCAAGATTATCCTTTATCTCCAACAGACTCCAGTGTTATTTTAATTGATCAATTATTGAGAGAGTTCAAGTTATAATTAGCATAGGATGGAAATACATTATCAGATTTTGAGTTACCTGATTTGAGTGGCCACTTGGAAGATTGGAATGGTATACCAAGGATTATTTAAGATGAGTTATCAATTGCTAATGATGGTATAAATGCATCCTCCAACATGAATGTTGAATAGAGCCATGCTTTTTGTTCGGTGAAGTTAGCATTGGATCAAGATGAACATGCAATTTTCTTCATAGATGGTCTAGGAGGCACTGGCAAAACATATTTGTACCGTGTTATTTTAGCTCTTCTTCAAAGTGCTGGTCGCATTGCCTTGGCTATAGCTACCTCTGGAATCACAATAACTATATTACTTAGAGGTAGAACAACACATTCATGGTTTAAGATTGCCTTGGATCCAAATGTAGCTTATGCTTATTTAGTGAGTAAACAATCTGATTTAGCTGATCTTTTGAAGCTTTCTAAAGCAATTTTATGGGATAAAGCATCTATGGCTAACAGATATTATTATGCCCCAAAGGGTATCCTAAACGCGACAGTCCGCCACACTCAATATTAAGGCTTAAGTATGACAACCTTAGTCATCGCAAAAGTCTCGATATAAAGTATAAGGCATACCTTCGCTATCGTAGTGGATTGAGTTTCGAATCATGCCGTTTAAGCTATTATACATAATAGCAATTAAGAAAATAAATCATAACAATATAACCAAGGTTCATAAAAACTATTAAGGAGTCTTTACAACATTAAGGGCATTCCCCTATAAAAGATAACTAAGTCTAATAAAGAGTCTAACATAAAACGATTTGCTCCTTTGAAACTCCTCTTGGAAACCATATCTACTTCTATCTTGCACTTCTATTCATAAGAGCTCCGCTCAAGGCGTTACCTGGGTAAAATAACCTCTTGGTTCCAACAAAAGATACAAGAGCTGCAAAAGATATCTAAGAGGGTATAAGCTACTAAATTAGTGAGATTTATTTCCATAAATAAACACTTGACATCCAATAATCAAAACAAGTTTATTTGAGTAATCATATGAAATGTATAAGCACGAGGGCAAACAATACATATGATTTTGCGGTAATCATATGTTTAAATGGATTCATCCCTCCATTCAGTGGCTAGGTGTTCCGGACCATAAAGGCCGCCATTGTATAGCCTAACTCCATGATGGTTCTTGTTTATCATCTTTCCAAAAGAAAATAACATAATCCAACTTATTTGTAGTTTATTTCTGAGCCACCACATAGCTGCCAAATACATTTTATTTGGATGTTTCTCATCTTTAGTTGATTCAGACGATGCCTCGTCACTTTATAGAAATTACAGACTCTATGAATCTCCTTACTAAGCCTTTGTCCCACCAAAGGAATAGTAATAAATGCAATGAACTCACCTGATGACATGCATGAATTATTTTAGTTAAGTACTCATGGCATAATTAAATATTTTGCGGGTGCTCATAGAATTGCAGACAATTAATCTTATACTAGATCAAACATTCGTTATAAACAATTCATGCATCGATATGCTTAATCGTAATTTTCAACCAAGTATGTAAAGCACATGCACTTTCCATTTTATCTTTTCCTTAATTCTAATGCCACTATTTTACAAGCAAAATCATAAGTGCGTAATGTAAGAAATAAACTCACTTGGCCATTTGTGCGGATACTTTTAGTCAAGGAAACCCCTGGGACATGAGAACCGGTCTCCTTGTCACCTAAACAAGCGAAATACTCAAAATGAGTATTTCTTGGAAGTTCTACTTAAACTTGAAATTATATTCTACTAAGCTCGTCAAAATTCGCATAGAGTGAAATTCCAACTTAAAATGACCATCAATTGCTTATTTTAACTTTGAATTTCGCATATAATATACCGATTTCTACCTATTTAAAAAGATCTATTAATTTCTAAGGTTATTTTCCACATAAAAGGTCGTTTGGCTTCCCGAAAGCCTCAGTACATAACCAAAACGAGAAATCCCAGTTTTTGCAAAACAATTTCCAAACTCAATTTTATTCAAAAAATCTTTTGGCAAAAATATAGATACATATATGGTTGAAAAATCTTTTGAGTATTTATATGGACTCATATTATATGCAAGATTCTAATGGTGTTGTCTCAACAATTATTTTTTGTAAAACAATTTATTTTAAAGGTGTTAAACTTAAAAAATTCCTTCTAAGTGTTTTGGAGAACTTTATAATTTCTTAGGTTGTTGTTAAACAAGTATACTCTTATTTTGTTTTTCTGATTTCTTTCTTAAAACAAGTAAATTTTCTTTTCACTTTTAATCTTTTACAAATTTTGCTTTTGTGGGAAAAAAAGTAAGTTTCCAAAGTTTTTATCAAGTTATGGATAACCTATGGTGATTTTTAACTCGTATGTATTTTCCCTTTTAAAGAAAAATGGTTTTGTTAAACAAATCTTCTTATCCTTTTTTTTTTCCTTTGTTGACAATGGCTTGGGCTTGACTCTCTGGATTGAGTGATATGGCTCAGAAAGTCAAGTCCATGAAATTAGGATGGCTAAAAGAGATTTAGCATGATGGGCTTGGAATAGGACCGTTAAATTTGATCGACTTATTTGCTCTCAACCTTTCTCAAGGAGCTCACATACTTAAAGAAGCTATTTGTGGGCTTTCAAGCCCATGTAAGAACCCATCAAATAAGAAAACTCATCTTGTTTGTTGATAGTCAATATGATCCAATAGACGTTATTAAGAGCGAAGCTTTATAAATACCTAGAATTCCTTTTCATTTAAGAGAGTTAGAAATTAAGAGAAATGCCGAAGTGCTGTCTGAATACTTTCACAAAAGATTAAACAGAACTCGAAATAAAAAACACACTGCCTCTCATCTAGAACAATAGGGTTAATGTTATATAGCTCCTCCGCCTATCACTAGTGCGTTCAAACTTCTTGAGATTGCATGCTCCTCCTCTCTATCTTCTCACTCTTAATCATTCCTTGTGTGTGCTTCAATGTCATTCCTCTAAAGCCACGTGTAGCATGAGACGCATGCTGCACGATGTGACCACTATAATTGGATCTACCCACTACCACTACTTTGTCTTCTTCTTCTTCTTGAGCAATCTACGCGGGTTTAACACAACAGCTTCCGCGGAAATGATAATATGACGACCGTGTACACACATAAGTGACAAATCAATGAAAGTCCAAAGAGTTGACCGTGAAGTCTTCAAAGTCTTTTGCGACTTCGACACTTTTGTTAATTACAAAAAACGTAAGAAACCATGGTACATACAGAGTCGACTCTTAACACCGGTCTTGCCGGGAAAGATAAATAATCCAAACCTCAACCTTGTTGGAACAATTGGCTGAAGTTGCACATGATGATGATGACCATCATAATAATAATAACAATAATAATAATGAGTCGACTGTTAACGCCGGTCTTGCCGGGAAAGATAAATATTCCAAACCTCAAACTTGTTGGATCAATTGGCTGCAGTTGCACAAAATAATAAAAAAATAATAATAGAAAATCATCATACCTACAGTTGGGTGAATTAAAGAGAAAAAGAAAACACTTGTATTAGGAGCTTTATATCTTGATTAATTTTATCACTTTTTAGTATATCCTTCATATATTATTTTAAGTTATAAAATTTAAGTTAATAACCCTATAACTTAAAAGCATTAATACTAGTCTTTCCGTAGAATGAAAAAGGTTTGAATTCCCTTCCTCATAACATATATATATATATATATATATAAAAAATTCTTTCTCAACATTTATATAATAGTACTTTTAGCATGACTTATTACAATCCTAAATTGTATTTCCAACATTACACCTAATTAGATAATGGCCTAAAAAGGAAATAAGATAGTGGGATTAGTTATTCCCATCCACATGTAAGGGGTAAAATTAGGGATATAACCGAATAGGATTTCGGGTGGATCATATGAACCCGAAACCCAATCCGCTACTCTATAGGATCTACCAGACCTAACCCTATAATCCTATAGGGTTTTGATGCTATATTCAAACCCATCCTATAGGGTTTGATTTAGAACCCGAAACCCGACCTTATAACCCTTTTTTTTAAAAAAATCTATTTTCAAATTTTAATAATAAATTTAAGAAAAGCTGGTACTTCTCATATGAGTTTTCTATATATTCAAAAATAAAATGATGCATGTAGAATTGATAGAAAATGTTGTAGATCACATTCATTATATAACGTTTAAATACATTAATATATTACTTTTGTCACCGAATAATATTTTAAAAATATGGTTAAATTAAATTTTCTGTTTTGGACTAAAATATAACGGACAACAAATAATATTATTTTCCATAGTAAACATGACTTGAACAAAATTTAATAAAAAGTTCTAAATCCGTAACTAATGCATAAATATAAAAGAAAAACATCCTTAAGAGACAAAAAATAGTAGCTCCTTCATATCTTATTTTCTCTCTCTGCTCCTTTAGTAATGTTTTTATTTATTTTTTTAATTATAATACTGAGTTGTCGGGTATCCATCGAGTTTGTTATATGATCCAAACCTGACCCTATAACCCTATAGGGTTTTTATTATATATTCATACCCAACCCTATAATCTTATAGGGGTTTTAACGAGTTGGGTAGGTTAGAAACTCTATAAGAGCTAACCTGATTACATCCTTAAGCAAAATAACACAAATATGATTTAAGTGTGAAGTTAACAGGTTTAAATACCAAAAATATTTTCGACATAACGATATGTTTGATTGAGCCTCAACTAGTAAAGAAACCCATAATGCATTTTGGACATAACTATAGATCTTGGATCGGGAGAGCTCAATTTACACTTCTAGCAATAGTATCGAAAAAAGTCCAATATGATGAAACCAAAAAAACAAATGAAGAATTTATATATATAAACCAACTACTGTTGGATGAATTTTTTAGCAGTTTAAAGCGGCGTGTATTGAGCTGGGCCTAACAAATGGTGAGGCTGAAGCTGCGGTGGACATTTAAAGCCCATTAAAGGAAGGAAGAAGGCTAAGTAGAAGGCCAAAAATAAAATTAAAGTATGTGGCCTTTGAGATTTCTAGTAAGAGTATAACCCTAGTCAAATGGAGAACAGGGGAAATCTAAGGCTTTAAAACTCGTGGAACACAAGTCTAATACAATGAAAGGCAAGTCATAACTCAGACAGTCTAATTAGACTTAAAGGAGAGTTGAAGTTCCACATCGACTAGTGAGGCAAGAGAACAAGAACATAAGTAGGAAGCTTGAAAGTCATAAATGCCTTGATCATTTTGCATATACACTATATTTAATTAAGCTTGGCCCAGTAGAGGCCCATGGTCCGTTTTGGATCAGTTTTCCCATGCATATCTTGGATTAGGATACCTCAGATTGGGATAACTGCTTGACTTGCTAATTGTCACTTATATAATAACAACAACTGCATGGTTTAATAAAAATCTTTTTTAATGTGAGTAAAATTAGCTAGTGCATTGGGTCATACGAATAGTATAGTATAGTAAGTTTAGAACGTATTTCATGGGAAATGAGGGTTAGCTCTCAATCATTTTAGTCCTAATCTTAGCTAGATAATTTGATAAGTTTGATTGTGGGGCTTATAAAGAAAAGAAAAATTACTCTATGATGATTTGATATTTCCAACACCTAAAGAGTACGAACTTGAACCAAACAGTAGAAAGATGACAATATTTCATTTTGCAATTCTATATTTTAAGTCAAATTATTAATTTTGTAAATAACTTGTAATAACATGAACTTTTACTTAGCTATAAATTTACTGTCACACAATATTTGGTTAGAAAGTTATGAGATTACAAATAATAAATATCAAATTTAGTATTTAAATTTTACACGAAAATTCAATTTAATACCTAAAATTTAAAGTGGTCAATTTAATATTTAATCAAACCCTTTGTGGCTATTTATACTACTTCCTTAAGAAAGTTTGATCTATTTATAGACATAAAAAATACAATACATTATTGAATTTTTACTAATATTCTTAATAATATCTAGCACTAATAGGTTATTTCTTTCACATCATAAAACAAAGCAAATAGTATTAGTGAAGTAATCAAAATAATCACAAAAACTTTTATTGGGTCTAAGCATTTCCCCCTTTACGAAAACGTTATACTATGTGAAAACGTATTATTTAATGAATAATTAGAAAATTTCTGTTTGAGGTCCTGCGATAGTAGTTGAAGGACGAGTACTATGTCTTATATTCAAAAAAATATACATCTTGCATGATACAATTTATTATCATAAGAATTTGTTTTTTCAAAAGAATTTGTATAATAAACTGCTAGAATTAACTTTTATAAATTAATATATGATCAAATACAAAAAAAATTAAAACTAAAATACAAATACCAAATCTAGCAATCTATAAATACTTAGTCTTTTCTCCTCATTTGATACTTCTGCAAAGAGTAGAAAAGTAGTATTATGCATTCCAAATCTTGTATTAAGAATTAAATAAGCAACTCATGTGAATATTAAGTTTCATTACTCAAGAACTATAAGATCATGTGAGACTCTCTTAGCTCTCTTGTCTGTTATTTGACCATTTGCAACATTACGATTGTTGGTTCTCTTTGACTATTTCTACAAGTCATCCCATTAGATGTTGTCCACCCTAATCTAATACTAATTAAAGTCACATGTAAACCAAAAACTTGTGTAATTTAGTGTGAACACTTCAATCAAAACCCTTTACATTGTTTTCTTAAAAATTAAGATATAAAATTCTTAAAAAAACCTTAGATGCCATTGTAATTTGTATCTAATCTCTGGACCCCAAACAATAGGGCAAGTATATCCTGTCATGTCCATCTTAAATATATAGTCAGCCAACCTCACATATATCTAGCAATACCACAAAAAAAATGGTCCAGTAGATCCATCAAACAATAACCATCAAATTAAAACATAACTAAGGTCTAATCCAAGCAGTATAATAACTAACACTAACAATTGATACAAATATCAACTGAAGTCTCTAAATTACCTCAAACATCAACCAAAGGGTCGTTGGTACTATTATCATCTCCTTGTAATCCACCATGGTATCATCACTAGTAAGATCAAAAGCAACCAAACCATCTCCTAAACAAGAAAAAGATAAAGAGATGAGCCACAAACCAATACACATATACCACAACCACACATTCATGCTCAAGCAATAACACATCACATGCAAATATGTATTCAAATGCAACAACCATCAATTTAGACATCTTTAATTTATGTTGGGTAAATAACACAAGGATAACTTAGTATTCTAAACAAATTTTATATATAATATATACAAATAAAATGTTGGGTGTCATGTCCTTACGCAACACTTATTTTCATTCAGTTTCCAAATCAAATTCAATTTCTTACATCTTCTATCCATCCTAAACATATTCCTGCACCAAAATTATCATTACAGCTTCTCCAAATCGCAATCTCTTAACCCAAACACATTTTAAAAAAGAACTTATGCAACATGTACATAAGAAATCAAAAGATAACTTACTTAAGAGTTCTTGTAGTGATTTTCTTCTAGAGAAAGCACCAGAACCCGCTCTTTAGCACATTTTCTTACAAGACTTTATAGTGGCACAAAACACCAATTACAATATATCAAATGTCATTATACGTACATGTATACTAAGATTTCTCTTCTTTCTTAACTTTGCTGTCTACTTCACTTTTTACTGGTAACAACTCTTGAACATTTGAAATTTAGACTTTTTGGCACTTTACAACAATAAAGGCACATGATAAATAAAGAGGAAACAACTTATGACTTGAATTTTTGTTGGGTTATCGGTATTTGATGTCTAATTTGCTGGAAGAAAAGAAAAACTATTGTGGAAAGAAGGGAACATGATGGAAAAATGATTGTAAAGAGATTAAATAGATTTGGTTTAAATCTTTGATCAAAAGACAACTATGCCTCCACTTATAAAAGATATTTACATATTAGGTCACATGTGTGTGCATATACACATATATATAAAGGTTATTTCATAATCTAAGAAACTATAGGATGGAAATATAACAAAAGCCTAATATTTATTTGAGTTGATACTATCAAAACAAAAACAATTAACTAAATCCTAGCTAGGTTAAGACAAAACAATAGCTGGAAGTGAGATTTGCTACAAAAGTGTACAAGAAATGTATATAATAGTCACAAAACAAGTAAGAAAAATTTATGTAGAAAGAAGACTGATGATAGCTCATTATCCACAAAGTAAAAATAAGCATCCACACATCACAATGATGAGGCCAACTTGTACACCAAAAATCAATTATGATGAGCATAAAAATGATTACGAAAATATTAGCCAATAAATCTAAGAAGAAAGATAAAACATTTTAAGAAAACCGCCTTGAACCTTGTCATGAAGATGCTAGCTCTTACAAAACAAACATATAAAAAAAATACAGAACGAAAAAGAAAATTATTATTACTTCTCACATTATTGGTTTCCATCACATTTTACAATGTCGTACTCATGTGCTAGTTCATCTCCCATGAAGATACCTACAGCAGCTATTGCTAACTTCCCAAGAAGTACTCCTTTTATTAAATTAGATATTCTACTTAATCACCATGGTGGAGGTAGAGGTGGTGGTAGTGGTGAAGGAACATGATAACTGTTATTGCACTAGTAGGGAGGTTCAGGACTATGAGACTATATAGAAGTGTAGGGTGATGTATCTTTAATTATTCATGTGAAAGTCACATGTCTTACTTTTTCTCATATAAATAATTCTTAGCTTTGAACAAAAGGGACTTGGAGTAGTAAGAACTAATTGCTCTACTTTCATTTTTCTCTTTGACACATAGAGATCAATATCGATTTCATCATTTTTGCCTTTCATCTTCGTATTTGTAGATCAGTATTGATTTCCATCATGGTATCAGAGCTAGGTTGACTGTTTTTCTTTAATTTTGTTTTATTTCTAATCTCTATGACTCGTTAGTAGTAGGCGATCAAAATGAGTTCACAAGTAAATCAATTGATCGGAGAGGATATGATCATCGATCCTTACTATCTATCTGGTTTCGATAATCCAAGTATGTTCACAGAAACTATTATCTTTGATGGCTTAAACTTTTCAGCTTTGAATCGATCTATAAACATGGAACTAGGTGCCAAAATTAAATTAGGTTTTGTTGATGAAACATGTGCAAAACCTGACAAAACCTGAGATGAATTCTACTGATTGGATTAAGTGGATGCACTACAATAACATGGTTAGGTGTTGGATATTGAATTCTCTATCAAAGGATTTTTTGCAAAGTTTCATTTATGCGCAATCTTCTAGGGAATTATGGAGTGAAATTTATGAACAATATGGCCAAACCAATGGACCATTGATAGTTCAGTTACAACATGATATCTCAAATATAAAATAAGGAACTCAATCTGTGACTACAATTATAATCGTTTGAAGAAATGCTTGGATGAACTATAATCGATTAATCCATGTCTAACTTGTACATGTGGTAGAGTTGAGTATTGTACTTATGGACTTAATGATAAGTTGTATGAGTTTGAGTCTCAAAACAAGTTGATGTAGTTTCTAATGGGATTATTGGATGTTTTTTAATCGGTTAGAAATCAGATCTTATCTTCTAATCCTCTACCTACAATTAATAGAACTTTTTACCTTATTGTTCAAGTTGAGAAACAAAGACAAGTTAGTTTAGGTATAAACTTTGAAACTCAAGTACCTATCTTTAATGTGGTATGTTAAGGTGGAAGATAGGTCTTTATCGATAGAAAAGATTTTCGTTGAAATAGAGTGAGATGCAAACATTGTCAATAATATGTTCATTCTATAGAACAATAATTTGAGTTGATAGGGTATCCTGATTGGTATAAGGGTAGACGAAAAAAGAGGGATACTTGAGTGAACTTGGTTGTTAAAGTCAGATCACATGGTTTAAATAGTGATCTTGCTTCTTCCTTTTATCATAATTTGTCTAATCATGTTAACCAGAATTTATCCTATATAGATTCTCAGTTATTGTAGAGTATGTATAAGGAAATGATTCGTTTGATGGAAGTTCAACAAGGAGGTACATCAAGTCCATCTTTCAATAAAAGCGTGGTAAACTATGCCAGTGCAAGTATAGCTTCTTCTATGGTTAATGTAGTTGCTAAAAATAATAATATAGGTTCTTGGATAGTTGATTTTCGGGAGCCACGGACCACATTACTCCTTCCATTCAATTCCTTTTTATACACATTCCTTACAAACTCCAATTCGTATTATTCTACTTAATGATTCTTTCAAATCTATTCATATTGTTGGCTTCACCTATATTAATAAACACTTTCTTCTACATAATGTCTTTCTTGTGCCTAATTTCAAGCACAATCTTTTATCCATTAGTAGGCTTTTATCCGCCTTGCCTCTATCTATTACTTTTATTGGGGATCACTGTTATTTTTAGGACCAAAAGAGTGAGCACCCTATTGCTACAATACAATTCAAGGATGGTCCTTTTCTCTTGAAGTCCTCTACTAACTCTAAAGACCATACTGTTATGAGTTCTTTGTCTTTAACTTGTAATTCCCTTTGTACTTCTAACCTCACACCTTTGTCTATGTTGGATATACACTTATTTCATGCTCATATTAGGCATTCTTCTATTTTCAAGTTCTTACATGTTCCATCTTGTAAAGATTACAATCTATTTAACTTTTATTGTGAAACTTGTTTGGCTAAAGCATATCGGTTGATTTTACTCGAAGTACACATGCATCAAGTTTTACTTTTAAGTTACTTCATGTTGATATGTGCGGAATATTTTATTACCATAGTAGATGATTACATTCAAGGAACATGGGCCTACTTGGTGAAATACAAATAAAAAACATTAATGGTTTTGAATAATTTCTTTTCCTATGTTGATAATCATTTCCATATCCCACCTAAATGTATTAAAAGTGATAATGGAGCATAATTTCTTACCATAAGCTGCTAATCCTTGTTTGTTTCACTTGGTATCATTCACCAACAATCAATGCCTTACATGCCCCAGCAAAATGGCATTGTGGAACAAAAACATATGCACTTGCTTGACACATCTAAAGCTCTTTGTATTCATGCGAACTTGCCTAAGAATTTGTGGGGTGAATGCATTTTAGCTGTTGCCTATTTAGTCAATCGAATGCCAATGTTGAAATTGAATTGGAAGACACCCTTTGAGATGTTATTTGGTCGTTCTCCCTCTTATGATGATCTTCATGTTTTTAGCTACCTTTGCTATGCTGCAAATTTATCTCCTTTTTTAGATAAATTTGATCCACGTAGAGTTAAATGTGTTTTTGTTGGCTAAGGATATGGACAAAAAGGGTATAAAGTGTTTGATCTTGTTACTAAGAAGATTTGGGTGAGTCAAGATGTAGTGTTCTTTGAAGATATTTTTCCATTTAAGGAACTTGATGCATCTAGTTCTTCTCCTGAAAAAATTTTGTTTGTTCCTTTGTTTCCTTTGATACTGTTCCTTCATCTTTTGTCATTCCTAGTTCTATTGAGTCTTCTCAAACTACTGTTGTTCCTTTGTCTGATGATACTTTTTCCTCTCCTGTTCTTACTATTCGTCATTCTACCAGACACACTAAACCTCTTTAGTGCCTTAGTGATTATATTCACTCTATTCATCATTTGTCTTCTTTTTCCTTAAATGTTTGTTATCCTTTGTTTTCTTTCCCATCTATTCCTTCCTTTCCTTCAGAGTATGTTTGTTCCTTGGCTAAAGCGTTAACTACTAAAGAACCCTATTCCTATTTGCAAGCATCTCAAGGTAACCTATGTGTGGAAGCTATGTGTAAGGAACTTCTGCTCTTGATGCTAACAATACTTGGGAGCTTACTACATTACCTAAGGGAAAACGAGCTATAAGTTGTAAATAGATTTACAAAATTAAATATTAAAGTGATGGTAGTGTTGAATGCTATAGAGCCCGTCTTATGGCTAAAGGATTTACACAAATTGAAGGGGAGGAGGATCGTGCCACTTTTTCTCCTAGTATACCCTTAGGCACTATTCGCATCCTCTTGGCTATTGCTATTGCATGAAATTGGCCATTGTTTCAAATTGACAAAGACAATGCTTTTCTTCATGGGTATTTAGATGAGGAAATTTACATGTTACCTCGTTAAGGTTATGATCAAGCTAAACATGGGCAAGTGTGTAGTTTGTTGCACTCTCTTTATGGTCTTAAATTGGCTTCATGCCAATAGAATATGGAATTTTCAAAATTCTTGTTGCAGTAGGGTTTTTGTCAGTCTCAACATGATCACTTCTTATTTACTAGGTCTGGTTCATCTGATTTTATTGTTGTTCTTCTCTATGTTGACGATATGTTGATCACTGGTGATAATCTTGTTGATATTAATCAACTCAAAGCTGTTTTGCATCATGCTTTCACTATCAAAGACCTAGGTAAAGCATGGTTCTTTTTGGGCATTGACTTATGTCACACTCTGTAGGGTCTTTTGGTTAATCAACATAAGTTTGTTAGTGATATTTGGTTTGATTCTAGTCTTATAACTTGCAAGCCAACTTGAACACCTCTTCCTTCTGTTTTTTGTTTTACTAGTGATTCTAATTATCTTACTAACCCTAGTTCTTTTTTATGCCTTGTTGATCATTTGCTATATCTTACATTGACTTGCCCTGACATCTCCGATGCCATTCATCGGCTTAGTCAGTGTCTTTCTAAGCATTGTCAATCTCATTTACAAGTTGCTCTACATGTTTTTAAGTATCTCTAAGGCTATCTCCATCTTAGTTTATTTTACCCCGCTTCTAATTCTTTACAATTGAAGGGCTTTTCTAACTCTAATTGGATGCCTATTCCCTTGATCGAAAGCCCATTTCTAGCTTCTGTGTGCTATTGGGTGATGCTCTTATTTCATGGAAGACTAAAAACCAACGCATTGTTTCTACCTCCTCTGCTGAGTGAAAATACCGAAGTCTTGCATCCACTATTGAAAGAACTTCTTTGGATTTCCTATGTGCTCTGTGATCTTCATGTTCCGTGCTCTTTTCCTGTTCCTTTGCTTACTGACAACAAAGCTGCTAATTAACTTGCTAAAAATCCTTGTTTTCATAGCTGCACTAAACATATTGATGTTGGTACTCATTTTATTCGAGATCATATTCGGTCTGGTTTCTTGGCTACTTCTCATGTCTCTTCTTGTGATCAACCCATGGATTTTCTCACCAGGGCAGTTTTTGCAACACAATTGTCGATTTCTTTTTCCAAGCTGGACCTTTAAGACTATATAGAAGTGTAGAGTAATGTATATTTAATTATTCATGTGCAAGTCACGTGTCTTAGTTTTTCTCATATAAATACTTCTTAGCTTTGTCTAGAAGGGACTTAGAGTAATAATAACTAACTTTCACATTCTGTTTGCTTTACTTTCATTTTTCTATTCGACACATAGAGATCAGTATCGATTTCATCATTTTCTCTTTTCCTCTTGATATTCGTAGATCAATATTGATTTCCATCAAGGACAAACCGTCGGTAGATACGGTAGTGAATACAGACAGTTACATGTTGAAGGGAAATAAGATTGAAGGGAAATAAGTAGGTTATGGATTAGTATTGATTATAGGTTTTAATATTTTCAAAAACTGTCTATTAAAGGATTGGAACTTTGAGATTCTAATGACTTAGAAAAGGAATTGCAGCTCTTGATGCAACACATGTCTAATGTTGCTACTAATAAATAATCCAAAATATGAGTCATGCAAAAGTAATTACTTAAATTCATTGCAAAATTGCAGGTTATACTCGCAATTTTATTATTTAAAAGAGAAATCACATGAATAAATTGTGTTTTAAAGTTTAGTCAATGCAATTTTGTTAGTCTACATATATCGAAATTTAAAGCTACGATTTTCATCTGCACAACACAAGTTCGTTGCAGTTGAACAATGTGATTTTAGAGTAAATCATACGATATATACTAAGAAGAAATTTCATCTTATTGTTGCAATATCTTCATAATAAATTTTAATTAAACCTTATTTAAGTAATTACTATTTGTAAATACCCTTCACAAACAAAAAAACAACTTTAGCATGGCTCAAATTAAATTTGGTAAATAGGAATACATAAATTTGTATCAACTTGAATAAATTTTTTTTGTTGTTGTTAATGCAATTGTCAATTAATTTTTCCTATAGGGAAGTAAGGATGATTTATTAGTGATTGAATATTTCTAATTCTAAAGATGAACAAATATAATTTTGAAACAAGATAAAATTGGTTATGGAGATATAGCAATTTCATTTGCGAAAGACTAATAAACTGTTCACTTGGAAGGAAAGCGATTTAATACTAAGATAACAAATAATAAAAAGAGAAGTTAAAGTTATAGTGTATCATCATCGCTTAAGAACATAAATTGTCCTTTTGATCTTTATAATTTTTCCATTTATCTTACTTGTTTGATTTTAATTATTTGTACCTTTTGGTATATGCAATCCTTTTCATTTGAGTATATGCAAAAAGATGTGTGTCCTCTATACAAAAGATTGTACTCATCATATGAAAAAGATGCAAGTCTTTCTATAAATTATTACAATTCTTTGTACATGATGCTGCTATGATGTGGAGGACTGTAACTATTTTCAAATGGAATATCATTTGATATGAATGTGATAAAACCATTAGTATTTATGTAAAATTAAAATAAATATATATATATATTTGTACAATAGCATCACACCATATTAAAAGAAATTGTATATATGTACAATTGTGATAGATATACCAGAGTAATAAATACAATCGTACGTCTAAGGGATGAAACAAGTTTGTTTGTTTCATCATATTCTGGTTATTTTGGCATCATATTTTTATATTTTTCAAATAGATATATGTCAAGAAATAGATACCGATAAAAACTGATTGTTTTACTCATAAATAGATGGGTAAGTTTCATCCATAGTATCTGAATTTTTTCGATTGTAACAGAATTATACCTGAAGAAAATTTCTTACAGAAATGTCCCTAAAGAAATTTTCTACAAAAGGAAGCTCCACTAACTCGATTTTTAAGAAGGCTCGGACACTAACAAAAATAACAAACAACTCTGACACAAATGTGTCTCTCTCCTTGAGATGACACACTACGACACGACATAAAGATAAAACAAAACAACTCAACAATGAGGGTTATAAACTCGCTATTCCATTCTTATTTGCATATATATATATATATATATATGTCAAATTGCATATGAAACATACAACATCCAAATTCTTTTAGTCATCAAAGATGTTATGTTTGGTATTTGTCTTGATATGGTAGTAATCAAGATGTCTTGTCGTATTTTTTGGCGCATATATATGGAATCAGTTCCATTTTGGCGATACATATGGAAATATTTCATTATAGATTTTGTTCTCTATATAGTATGGTATGATGAGTTTGATTTACTGTGTAGAGTCATTAATCATTTCTTGTGATATGGAGAACTTATCATAATATTGTCATCCCATGTATACATGTAATAGGTGATAGACAAGTATCCATTCATTGCTTAGGATTTCGAATCTTGGTTTCTATTTTGTCATGATATTAATTTTTGACAATTATTCATGAATACTTTTTTATTTTGATATATTTGAGATATCTCTTAAATTGTTTTATTCAATCATTACGTTGCTATGAACAATCTGTTCTTTGATTTCGAGAGAATCATGAATTGGACTTAGATTTTGATATTCGATTTAGAATTTCTATTTTAATAGTTCATTAGGTTTTAGGTAGCGTATTAGTAGAGTTGGAAAGGTTGAAGTTTACCTACCAGTCCACTTGAAATTTTGAATCATTCTCTTTATTTTGAATTTTGACATTTCATTTAAATTTTGGGATATATATTACATGTAAACTTTAAGAAATTAATATCAATTGGAATATTGATTTTTCTTTCATTTGCTTTCCTTGAGTTTGTCAACATATCAACAAATTAGACTTAAGAGAGGAAAAAGAAAATTCCTATTGTAGTCTATCAAATTTTATTAGAGACAAACACTTCAAAATATAACATACAAACACCGAATGTCTATCTCAAATTTTAAAGGATTTAGGGGGCAAATCCTAGTATTTGTCTAAATCATTTGTGTTCTACTTACATTTAGCCAAAGTTGAGTTAATTTCAATTTATAAGCAAGCATCAAACAAGCACTCACAAATATATTACAAACAAAACACACATACATATATATCACATAGCATTCACCATTACATTATAAAAGAAACCAATGTAAAAGAAACATATATATACATAAACAATGTATAGGAATCATGCAATGTTCATTTTGATTTATTTACAAATATCAACAAAAATAAATTTCAGCCAAGTTGATTAATCTTAGTGTGATCAATTAATTTTATTAACTATTAACTAATGATTTACCAAGCAACATGAAATAACAAACAAGACAAATAAACAAACCGAATTCCCAAATTTTCCCGCACTCAACTCATCGATTCTAAATGAATCGTAATTCATTCTGCAAAGAGCAATGTCCAAGATAAACATTGCTCTGATACCATTTGTAAAGACCCAACATGCTAAATTCTCAAATTATTCACACCAAGTCCCCAACCACGTATAACTCTTATGAATTATACGTAAGGTTATCTTAAAACAAGGTGTTTATGTTGCACATTGCTATCCGATTTTAGGTTATGAAATCGTTTAGTTAGATTTTCAGATAACTGGATTTAGTAGCGGAAAAATAAACTTTAATAAAACATTTCTACATAAAAGCATTTCAAAATTCCACTATTACAAGTGGAAAAACTTTCACTTAAACAAATCCTTACAAAAGCTTATTTACAAAACATGGACACTAACAAGCCCTTCAATGAAAATACAAATTTATAAATAAATCCAGTCTCTATAAAATAAACAAAAGAAGAAACAAAACAACTAAACTACTCGACACTCCTAACTCACGTCACTCATCCACAATCCTTTTTCCGAGTCAACATAAGCATCCAAAAACCCGAAACAACATCATCAACAGCAACAACATCATCATATCATCATCTCATCATCCACCATCACTAACATCAACAAGAAGTCATCATCATCAACTTCATCAACATCATCTTTATCAACAACAAAACTTGTAAAAATAATAACAACAACAAGAATGAGCCAAAGCCCAATACACAGCAACATAATCACACACGGAGTGACACACGAGCTTAACTAAACGCAATGCACAATCAACAAGTTATTATCTTTTCTTTAAAATAAACAAATCAACATGGAAGTATTCAACTCTGGACATCAAGGATCTAGTATCACGTCCGCCTCCCTGAGTGGTCCTTACTGTTCATACAGACTAAGCAGCCCTACCTTCCGGCATAGCCCGTAATACTAGGGGATCTTGAGTAATGCATCACGATGCTCAGGGGGTTGATATTAGTAGCTCGGATACTTATATCTCCTAGATAAATCTATCCAATAACGAAAAAGTAATCTCATTTATGGTTATCAGCCATTTCTCGACTTTGTTTAACTCAATCCATAATATCACCTAATTCAAGTCTTCCCATAAACATTGAATTAAATCATATTACATCCTTTCAAGAATAAGCAAATGTTATACCGATATTGAATACCCTATCAATTACCCACTGAACCACTTATGAAAATCATTTCAGTATGACAAGGGTGGTCTAAGCGCCTAAAACTACCATGCCCCTAATCTGAGCAAGGTGCCGCTCTCCGAACTAGATTCAACGGCGTAAAAGACAATCAATACTCATCAATTATTAAGTCAAGTTTAAGTTCTTAATCCATTTTAGATGTTTAACATCCAACACACAAGTTACTGCGTACCTTGAATATGAAATCCAAACATAGCCTCCGAAGGAATTTCAGAAGATAATCCAAAAGATAAATCAGATATTCACTTCTGTTAAGGAAAGAACTCATATAAGAAACTGAACTAAACTAATCTTCCACTTTCTCAAACTTTTATTAACCCTATTTGATCAGACACTAACTTGGAATCCCACTATGGCTGCGAAGATCGCCCCACCAGAATATGGACAGTTCTCCTTTGTCTGTCAAAGAATTTCTTTTCTCTTTATTTATAATGTTTTATTACAACAGCATCAACAAAGAATTCATATATCAAAAACATTCACATTCCAAGTAAACGCACATTTGAAGCAATATATTCCCCATATTATTCAAAAATCATTCTAATTCATTCATCTAAGCTAATTATTAGCTATTATCCCATTTTAGCTTAACCTTAGCCAAATTGACTAGAATTATTCATTTAAGTCATTTACTAAGACAAGGTGATTAAACTATATCAATCTAATTCATTTTAACTCATTCAAGTTCATTTAGCCAAGTTGAACTTAGAATTATCAACCAAGTTCATTTTTATAGCTAACTTCCATATTTAATCCAAATTATTAATTAAATCTACAAATATACTAAACTCATGTTGATTTATATCAATTAAATCATATGACACATCGAATATCACTTATCTATCTCATTTAGCTCAAAAAGATCCATTTCCTAAGCAAAAACACATTTAACGAACAAAAACAAGTTTTATACTTTGTTTATAAAAATGTAGCATTTGGAAATAAGTCAAATTTGAGCATATATACGTTTCGAATTTATAAGAACTCAAAACATAAAAATTGTAGATCTCTTTTTAATCTTTCTATTACAACTTGAGTCACCTCAATCAGAGGTCGTATGAAAAAGTTATGGCCAAAATACAATCAAGCTGCGAAATAGGGCAATGTTGTAGAACGAACGCCAACACTTCTACACCGGCGGTGTAAATCTCAAAGCCGGCAGTGTAGAGATTCAACACCGGCAGCGTTGGAGGCAGCGTTAAGAAAATGCCTTTTGATCACTTCAATACCGCCTCAAAGTCGGCAGCATAGAAGCTCCAGAAGACAGTGTTGATAACAGAACAGCTTTGCGAAAATATATTTTTTTACACTTTGCTCTTATCAAAACTTTTTCAAATCATCTACTAAGCTTCCTACCACTTGATATATGAGTTCAACATCATCAAAAATGCATGCACTTCACAAATATCACATTAAACACTTCAATCAACACATTAAATAACCCAATTCTTCAAACCCCAAACTACTATTTATCTTCTTCCTCCTTCACAATCCGACCTCCAACAAGCACATATCAACAAATACATAAATAAACAGCACTCTCTACCCATTTCTAACATCTATATATCAATTATAAGCTTGTAAATAATAATTAAAACAAAGATAATTCAACATAGGAAACTTAGCTTTTGAGACACATGCATAAATGAACTTCTTTCCACACTTCTAGCTTGATTCATATTTTCTATTTTCTTCCTTAGCTACGATTTAGCTTCTAGATGATTTGAGACTTGAGATTTCTCGAAGAATTTGAAGAAAAGGAGAAGAAAAAGGAGGAGGAAGAGAGGACATGGTAAAGAGAGAACAAGAGAGGAAAATAAGAAAATTAATAGGCAGGTGGAGAAAATGAAAAAAAAAAGTAAAGAAAGGATATAATTAAAATATTACGGCTTAACGTACTAGATTTAGAACTATCATATCAATATCTATAGTTCTAGAAATATTTAAAAGATAATTTTAGAACCGATAGGTCAGAAATTAAGAACTTATAATAATAACTTAATTTAGGAATTTATTTTAGATAAAAAGATATTTAATTTGAGTTCGAGTTTAAAAACTGATATTTTTATACTAGCAAATGAACTCAAATTTTGTAAAGATTTAGGAATTAGTGTTTAGGCTAAGAATCAAGAGTTTAGAAAACCTCTAAACATTTTAAATAGCATGTTTAGAGATTTAGGAATTGAAATCTCAAATTTCAACTTAATTAATTACTAATCTAATTATGTCAACTTGTCTAATTATTTCATATACTTCATTTGACTCATTTATTTTATCTAAACTCAATTTCTAATCTAGGTGAAAGTTTGGAGTATTTCAGATACCCAATTCTATGAGGAGAGAGCAAATCCATCGAATTTCTGCAGCAATGGAGTCCATTGATCGATATTCAGCCTCAGTAGAAGAGTAAGTCATAGTACGTGATTTCTTGGAGGTCTAAGAAATAGGATTATGACGGAGATGGACTATGTATGTACTAGTAGAGGTGAAATCATCTTTGTTACCTACCCATTCATAGTACGTTATTTCTTGGAGGTCTAAGAAATAGGATTATGACGTAGATGGACTATGTATGTACTAGTAGAGGTGAAATCATCTTTGTTACCTACCCAATCAGCATCTGAAAATGCATGAAGTGCTAGTGGCGAGGTCCAACAAAGTGTGATGCCATGATCTAAGGTGCTACAAAGATACCTCAATAGCTGCTCGACCGCATTCTAGTAGTCACGGGTCTGTTGATGCATAAACTGTGAGAGTTTATTCATTGTATAAGTAACATCTAGTCAAGTAAGGGAGAGATACTGGAGACTTTCAACAACTTTTCAATATTCTGTCGAATAAGATAGAAGAGTCCCTGGTTGCAAAGTGAGAATTGGGCTAGTTGCTAGTAGTATGGGACCAAGCTTAGCTTCAGTCATGTGAGTTCTGTTAAGAAGATCAACAATATACTTATGTTGACTTAAGAAAAGACCATTGTTGTGAGATGTGACTTATACTCCAAGGAAGTATGTTAGAGGGCTAAGGTCCTTGAGAGAGAAATGTTGAGAAATTTGTTGAAGGAAAGTCTGTACAGCTCCATCATTATTTCTCATGATAATGATATCGTCAACATATACTAGAAGATAAAGGATGGTGCAACGGTTGTTGAAGATGAAAAAGGAGGTGCCGACAACAAAATTGGTGAAGCTAGATTAAAGAAGAAATTGGCGCAACTCATGATACCAAGCATGGGAAGCTCATTTAAGGCCATATATAGCCTTGCGTACCTTGCAGATATGATGAGGATAGCCGTGATCAATAAAACCTGGAGGCTGAGACATAAACACATCCTCGGTGAGAGTACCCTGAAAGAAGGTATTGTTCACATCCAGTTGTCTTAGTGACCAATCATAGCTAACTGCAAGGTTAAGAACAAGATGAATAATAGAGGGTTTGATGACTGGACTGAAGGTTTCAAAGTAGTCAACTCCAGGGTGTTGGTGGAAACCTATAGCGACCAATCGAGATTTATACCTGTCAATAAAGCCATTAGGTAAATATTTAGTGCGAAAGATCCACTTACTACCAACCAAGTTTTGAGTAGGATGAGATGGCACTAGTTCCCATGTCCCATTACAGAGTAAAGCATCAAACTCTTCGGACATAGCTTGTTGCCACTTAGGATCCTTAAGGGCTTGGGTAACAGTGGTGGGGTCAAGGGTAAGTTGGTAGAATTAAGCAATAAGGCCAAGTTTTTGAATTGGTTAATAGATGTTATCTTTGGAGCAAGTGACAATGACACAAGGTGGGTGAGGTTGAGAGGTCAGGTGGTTGATTAAGATCGGTTTGAGTAGGCAAGCGTGGTGGGTCACTAATACAATCACGCTTAATTTCACTAGAATGGCTATCAGGCTCTGGTCTAGGGGCGATATAGGTGACACTATTTAGAGTTGGCTCTTGGAGTTGATTGGGGGCGATAGGAGCCGATAGATTTGGTAGAGAAGTGGTATCGATAGTCAAAGATGGGGTGGTCAAGATTGGCAAAGTCATAGAGCACCACTCAGTAATGGTGGATGGAGTGGTACAAGGAAGAGAGGTATGAGACGTAACAAAGGGAAAAATAGACTTAACAAAGCGAACATGACGAGAATCGTATAGACGAGTTATAGATTAGTGCAGACATAGATAGGCACTTTGCATGGGAGAGTACCCAACAAAGATGCAAGGAGAGGAACGAGACTCGAGTTTATGGGATGTGTATAGGCAAAGCCAAGGATAGCAAAGACATACAAAGCTTCAAAGTTTAGAGTAGCTGGGGGATGTGCCAAAGCATTTGAGATATGGTTTAAAGTTGGTGCAGGGAGACGATTAATGAGGTAGACATCATTAGAAAAGGCAAAAGACCAATATGATAGAGGCATTGATGCATGGGTAAAGAAAGAAAGTCCAGTTTCTACAATGTGACGATGACGATGTCTAAAGTATCCATTATGTTCAAGAGTGTGAGGTGGAGAGATAAGATATGAGATTCCATTAACTGTTAAGAATGAAGAGAAAGCCTGATATCCAACCATCCATCCACCCCCACCCAAACAACCCCTTCGCCTCCACCCCAACCTCACATTAAACGATCAAAATATTTTTCTACTAGGGCCTTGAAGTGCACAAAAACATCATACGTGTCAGATTTGCATTTAAAGGGATAAAGCCAAATATATTTGGTAAATGATTAACAAAGATAACATAGTATTTAAAATTATCAATGGAGTAGACTAGTGAGGTCCAAATATCAGTAAATATAACTTCGAGAGCAGAAGAGGTTGAAAGGGTGAATTAGAAAAAAGGTAATTTATGACTTTTATTGCATTGACATGAATTACAATTGAAGCTGAAATTAGATGGACAAGAGACATCTAAATTAAAGGAAGACACAATATGTTTGATAATTGATAAGGAGGGATGACCTAGTCTGTGGTGCCATTTGGATAAAGTGGTCTTCATGACATTGGAGAATGCTATTAAAGGTTGAGTAGTTAAGGGTGACCATTCATACACACCATCCTTAGTTTAACCTTGCAAAAGGATTGCCCCGTGTGAAGATCCTTTACATGAAAAGAAGAGGGTAAAAACTCAATAGAACTGTTATTAGATTTGCAAAATTGGGAAATAGAGATGAGATTACGTTTCATGTTAGGAACAGATAAAACATTAGATGAGGTAAAGAAGTGAAAGGGAGTGTTAAGAAGGATGGAACCAGTGTGGGATACTAAGAGTCCAGAGTTATCGTCAATCATAATTTCATCAGTGCCATCATAAAGACTATGGAAAGTGAGATTGCTTAGGTCAGTAGTGACATAATGCGAGGCTTTACTGTTAAGTACTCATGTGGTGTTGAGGGAAAGGATGGTTGCATCATTTGCTTAAGCTAGCTAGGGAGATGGTGGTTGAGATTGTGATGGATTGCCGGAACGAGGAGGAGGTTGCACATGTGGATACTATCATCTAAAAAGGGGACAATGGGAGACTACATGACATTGAGTATGCACCACTAACATCGATCAAGGAATGGTCGAGCAGGAGGATGAGTGTCTCGAGTGTTGTGGGGAATATGTTTTGTGGTATTCTTGTTATCCATTGGAATCAGAGGAATGAGAGACTTGAAGATTGAAGAACGTGGCTAAAAAAAAAAAACTAAGGAGAAAACCTTGGTTTTGATACCATAGAGAATTTTAAGAAAAAGAGAAATTGTAGAATTATCACTCACTGTTTTCATTGCTTTAGTTAGAATATATATTGATTACATGAAACTAATAAATGCAAATAAATGATATAATTACAGATAATTCAAATAGGAAACTAATAAATGCAAATGAATGACATAATTATAGATAATTCATGTAGGAAACCAATAATGCAACTAAATGACATAATTACAAATGTGGAAATCCTTGATTAATGGAAAAAAAAAAAAAATCCCTTGATTTTCTCACTTTTTCAACTTGGTTATATATCCTTATCATTGAGTATGTCGTATTAATTAAGAATTTAGGTTGTATTAATTTGAGGGTTTTGATCAAGAAATATGGGTAGAAGTGAGAATCTTGATCTTTTTTGTTCTTAACTTTTGAAAATTCTAGAATTATGTTAATAGTTAGATATTGTGAATTGGTAGTTAAGTTTGGTTTGGAAAATGAAAAGAACAAAAAAGGAAGAAGAAAGGAATCTCTTTTGGGAAATTGTAATTGTAAATTCAAGGATCAAGAATGGTTTGTACATGTTGTTTTTTATATAATTTAAGGGAATCTTAAATAATTGAAAGTGGAATTTTAATGGTGATTTGTTAAAAGTGCTATTGAAATATCTTGAAAATTTATGTTACAAGATTAATATCAATAACAATGATAATAATATTAATAGACAATAACAAATTATATTGGGATAAATATATATATATATATATAGTAATCAATAATGATAATAATAATGTTCAACAAATATGATAAGGAATTGTTAAGATAAATAAAACAATATAACAATTAGAAATTAAAAAAAAATCACAAGTAACAAATAATTAAAAGGAGAATAATTATTAATATGTATTACATGTCATAAGACAAGAAGGGGTAAAATAGACAATTTCGGTAGTAACTAACTAAATCAATACAAGAAATAAGGGTATAAAGGTAATTTTAATTTATACGTTAAGGCATCCTACCTTCATATAAAAACCTTAGTTTTCTCTTTACTCTCATCATTCACATTACAAGTATTCTTGGAGAAATCATCCTCTCAAACTCTTTCAAAACTTTCTCGAATCTAATAAGAAAACTCAATTTCACTCTCTTTTAGGATTAAAAGACTTATAAAAGAAGATATAAGAGAAATTGTAAGAAAAACATCCTAATCTCTATAATCATTATATCAACAACACTAATGAAAATTAAACTTAGGATAATCAAGGATCAAGAGAAAAAGAAGAGTGCTTGAGAAGCTTCTTCAACAAACAAGCCTTGATTAGTAGTAATAGTATGTGATTGTGTTTTTCTTCATTATAGGTAAGTAATCGTATCTATAAATTCTTGATTTTAGTTATGTGATCAATGGTTTAATGTTTAAATCACATATTATATTATTATATCTATAAATTTAGGAATGAATGATGAATTATTATAGTTTATGTTGTTGAATATGTGTTAGAAATTAAGAAAACTAGTATAGATAATGATGATTTGATTCATGAGTCATGAGTTGATTTGTAAACTATATATCTAAGGATAAACTAGGAAAAATAACATCAAATAATATGTTAATGAAGATTAGGATCAATGATTTAATTATGTAATCAAAGATTATATTTATAGATCAATGGATTTATGATTAGGTTATGAATGATTATGAATGTTTATGTTGAACAAAAGCTGGAAAGTCAATGAAATTATCGAGGTATATAATCTAAATAAAATATCAAACAGATTTATTTTTGAATGAAATTTTTAGGAATTGTATTTTAATGAATCTATATTTAAAGTGGAAATTTTCATGATTTTTTAAATACATTTACTATTTTTAAATATTAAATTACAAAATAGCATAAGCAGAGTAGCCAGCAGCGGTAACGCGAATGTAAGGCACTAAATTGGAATTTTTTATTCTCCTCTTGAAGTAAAATAATAATAGTTTGAAATCTTCAGAATTTTAACATGGTGTAAAGATCTGGCTAAGAACCGGTGAGGACCATCCTCAATTTTACAAAAACCTGTGGGTCAACAGTGTTGTCCTCTGTTTCCACCAAATTTAAAGTTTTTGGTTTATTAAACCATATTAAACTAATTCAATTGGGTTGAACCAACTTATAAATATGAAAATAAATGAGTTAAAAAGTTTACATAAAAATTTAGACTCAAGAACCGGTCTAGAAGTTAGTAAATCAATCCAATTAAATTAGAGTGCGCACTAGTTTTCAATAGGAAAGTGAAATATTGGAATTAAAAGAAAATTAATTCTAAGAAAATAAATATGGAATAAATGAAAATAAAATACTTTCATATCAAAATATGAATTTTAAGATGAACAATTAATTATTTTCATTTTAGGAATTTATTTAATAACATGGATATAAATAATCGTTTATAACATGATATAAGCTTAATAGGAAGCTAGTTTAAGTTCCTTAGCAAACTGAAAGGTAAAGTTGAGTTATTAATGATATGAATGGATTAATTACATCTTAGATTATTTATTCCACTTGATAAATGTTTAATTGATTAATTATAAAATATTTATTAAGAATTTCACCTTAAGGATCTAATTATTATTAGTAAGCTTAGATGGTTAAGTTAGGTAACAAATAAACTCCAACATATGAAACTAAAATTTACTTTAGATCATGATATTAGTTATAAATTAAAATTTTAAATAGGAATTAAGTGAAATCTCAAATTAGAATAGGTAATGTGTATAAGTAACTTACAGAATTGAGTAATAATTAATTTAATGAGATATAAAGATTGAATAGGTAACTTAAAACTTATTTCAAATAATTTCTTTATGCGCATTCTTATCCATTGGATTACCTATTGTCTATTTCGTGGCAATTATTTATGAGTATAGGCACGCTGTGACTTTGGTGTTACTTGTTAGATAGGCCTTCTAAAATGAAGTAGTACTTAAATACAACTTAAGTAATGATTGCTTAATTGTGCTTGTGTAATTTTTTAATCCGATCCAGGAGCGACAACATTGCGTGGCGATGCTAGTACGGTAATTAAGTGCTTAGGCTCATGAGTGGCTCAGTGGGTAATGATAGGTGAATAACAGCAAGGCAATGTCTATCTAGATTGAAGAGAAGTAATATAGTGTGGCCCACGTTTATGTGACTAGCTGAGCCGTATTATATTATGGATTGTAATAGGTACAGATGAGTAACGGTTGTGGCCTTTAGACAAGCCTACTTATTGATATAGAGTTAAGAAATATAGGTATCCAGACTATCTATATCAACCCTATAAGTAATTGCTACTACTCAGGACCAACAGATCCACATCATCTCGCCAGAGTGTGGAATGCTCTACTATTGATTTGCTATACCTAAATTAAAGATATAAATTATGGTCGTTGCATATACATTACCATAGGAATGTATAATGATATCGTGTGTGCACGTGTTGCTGTTGTACTAAACATTAGCTCATTTCTTTTTTTTTTTTTTTTAGGTGATGATGATGACATTGATATGGATGTCTTGACTACTTAGGCTATGGATTGAATGTTAGTGAGAGACTGGACGTTAGATGCATTAGATATTGTTTTATTATTAATATGAGAGTTTAATATTTGTGTTGTGAGGCTTTTATGTATTATTAAAATATTATTTATTGTTACTTATAAAACTAAAATAAGGACTTATTAATTTAAAATTACTTAGAAACTCACTTAGTTAAGGATAGCCTTTACATGTAACGCTTAAATTTATATGTTGGAGAATTGTTTGCACTCTATAGCCTATATAATTGGGGCATCGCATTTACATTTAAATAACACCTAAATTCCATTTATAGTATTTCAAAATTAGCTAATTATTTTGTTAAAAAAATGCAAACTTTAATATAATCTTTTTTTCATAGGCAATAAAATATATAAGATATTTTTTAAGCTAAATTATATAAAACGATCATAACTTTTAGAAGTAAGTTCATTTGAGGTTATGTATTTCAAGTGGTTAAAAAGAAGTCACAACATTAGAGGAGTGGATCAATTGAGGTCACATTAACACGTGTTAATAGGAGAAATATTTAAAATTAAAACTTAGAACATCTATTATGTTATAACATGTGCTAATGGTAACATCAATTGACTCACTTTTCTAAATGTTTTGATCTCTTTTTAACCACTCAAAACATTGCGATCTAAAATGAACTTACTTTAGAAATATTGTAACTCTTTTAACCACTCGAAACATCATGACTCAAATGAACTTCTTCCTAAATATTGTGATCTTCCAATATATTTTACCATTTTTTACTTGAGCATTGTACATATGTGAGGAATTTGATCCCTCAATAACAAATCTTTTGAAAATTTAACTATTTTAGCTGTCATCACTAGTATGCTTGCCATATATTGGCTACCAAAAACCAAACTTTTTAAAATGTAATAACTAACTTGTTGGCATGATGGTACTAAAGATATGGTGACTGACAATAGTGGACCGTTTGGCAACAATTATACAAGCACAAATGGTCCATGGTGACTAGCGACGATAGTGGCTACCTTTTGGCAACAAATTATACAAGCACAAACGGTCCAGAGGTATGCCTTCAATTATCAGTTAAAGCACGACCAACAAGACACGCATTAAAGTTGTTGGCCTATCATCTCAATAATTTAAGAAGGAAAACAAAAATTATTGGTATTATACCATGTGATATTTCCACTTATCCTAAAGGTTCTTTAAAAAATCCTTGGCATTTATATAAACTATTTATGGTATTCAAACTACAAAAATTAAATAAAACTAATACTAAAAGAAAATAAAAGGGAAAAAAAACTTTTCTGGGGTTTTTTTTTCCAAAGAATTTTTTTTAAAAAAAATTCTGACGGAAGCCACTATATAAGATGAGGACCCGCTAAAGAATCTTCAGGATTAGGGAAAAGAACTGTTTTATTTATTTTAGTAGCAAACATGGAGGTGAAAAAGAAAAAAGGGGGGATTTTGCAAAATCGCCAGAAAGATACTTTCTAGTGAAGATTTCAATACAATGAAACCGTGCAAGCAAAAGCAAAATCTAGGGACAACGTTGATATTTTTTAAATCTTTAATAACTAAATGCATGAAGATTTAGGATTTCTAATGCAGTCACCATACATGTGCTTCTTGATGGTATATATATATGTCTTTTGCCCGGTAAATTCTTCAACTTTTTGGGTAATGCAGTTTTATCAATCAAACGGTTTTCAATACCTCAGTTCAGAATAGGGTTAACTAAAAATTTTAAAACTCAAGCTCGACCAAACTCAAGATTTTAAATTCGAGTTCAGCTCAAAATAACACCATATCAGCTCAAGGTCAACTCAATTAAGAACGTTTATGCTCGATTTATTAAAAAGATATTTTAATTCTAATTTAAATAATATTATTGTCTAGACTTAGTTGAATTAGATTAATGTTTATACTTGACTCAAATTCAATAAACTACTCGCAAGCTAATCAAGCTAGATATACAAAACTCAAGCTCGTCTGGATGAACTATTCGAGTAACTTGAGTTGACTCAAATATTTTTGGAATCCAACTCTAATAAACATCAAACTGAGTTCGAAAAGTCTATGAACCAGTCCGATTCATTTGTCCCTCTAAGTTTGGATCATTATATGAGAACCATCAACACGGATTTTGATGAGGTATAAAAGCTTAAAATATAGTGAGAATATTTATACATGTTGTTAATGAAATTAAAATTTTATTTCTTTGTTTCTTATAATCATAAGATATGGATCAAGATTTTCGAGAGAAGAATACAACGGAGGAAGTTATTGGAGAGCTTGTAAATTCCTACAAGTGTTGCGGACTTTTCAGCTTGTTCGCAGCCATATAGCGGAGATACGAAATTGTAAGAAGGTAATTATAATAATGGGAGCATCTCTTTGAAATTTTATTTGCCATCAAAATGACAATGATGCATTTTATTTTCAGAAAATTGTATTCAAATCATTATTGTAAAAATTATCTTGGTCAAAATATCATTAGAAAAGATAAAATGAAAATTTAGTGAAATGAGATTTCAGTTTGGCTATGATATTTTGACTTTTGTGGTAATTACAATAGCATTTACTTAGATCCTTATAGGAAAACCACAAACTAACAATATATTATACCACAAAGGAAAGAGATGGTGGATGGAATTCAAGAACCACGTCTGGACAATAAAATATGTTAAGGTGATACTTCAAATCTGAATTATAACAACATATTTAATTAAGTACTTGAATTTTAAGATTTTAATTTTCATATATGATTAAACTTTTTAAGATCAATAACATTATCTAATATTTTATTGGTCTAAAATAACCTATATAGTTGGCTTTTTTTTAATGATTATGAACTATTGAATGTCATAAATAATTATTTTAATAAAAATTTTCTATTTAGAATACATGTATATGATAAAAATAATAACTTGGAATACAGATTAACACAAGCAGTTTATATTTTGTAAAAAATAATATATTTTAGGTAAAATATCTTAAATCAAAATAATTATTTGAGACATATAATTGTCCATAATTATTCAAAACAACAAATTAGATAGAGAGTTTAATACAAAGTAAATATAGATAGTGTAAATGGCATCAAAAAATTTAATTAAGTATTAAAGTTAATAATCTTATAAAGTATAAATAATTTATTAAATAATTGACTAAAGTTCATACGGAAAAATACTATATTACCCACCATCTTTAAGGGTGAAATAATCATGAAATTCCCAATTTATATTCTATATGTGTGTTAATAAATTTAGACATACTTTTGATATGTATTGAATATGATTTTTTTTTTTCATGATGAATTATGTGTTTTATTATTATGTTAAAATATTGAAATATTCTAGAATTTATTAAATATTTAGTTCATAAAATTTTAATTGTATTCATAAGTGTAATTTATGATTTGAATGTATTGAATTAAGTGGAGGAATGCATGTAACTAAGTCCTTATGTAGCAGAATTTTTTAGGCAAACAATAAAGCTATTAAACACTCATTAAGGCCTTAAGACAATGTCATTAAGTAACAAAAGGTTAAGTCATTAATTGCCTTAATTACAAATGCCTCAAAAGTCAAACAAGTAGATAATATCTACTCTTCAAACTTAAATTTTCGGGCAAAATTTCAGGCCTTAGCCAAACCATTTCTCCAAGCTTCAAAACACCTCTTAACCCTCTCAAAAGCTCCTCCAAGGTGGTATAAGATTAAGCCCTTCATTTTCCATCACTTTTACCACCAAAAGATTGCTAGAGGACCATTAAACTAAAGCCTAAAGTTCTATTGGTGAGTTTGTCTTTCATGTCTTAATCTTATGCATATATGTGATTTCTTGATAATAGGGTGCTTATGCTAAATATGAGAAATGATGTGTTCTATATGTTAATGGTAGTTTAAGTAGTATATTAAGGATACAAGAACTTATAGTATATGTTTTATGTGTAGCAAGAAGTATGGGTGTTGTTGAATTTGGGAAGAAGATAATTTGGGTAGTTGAAGTGTGGATTTGGAGTTTGAAGTATGATAAGTATTAGAAGTGTTTGAAGTGTTGTATGAAGTTTGCATAAGGTTTAGGACATGTTAGGAGTTGAGAAAAGTTGTTTTTTTTTTTCAAGTTAAAAGTGTTAAAGTTTGAAAAATTTCGTATAACTATCACAACTGTCAAAAACACCTCGTTGCCAAGGGTGTAGTGCTCTCGATCAAAAATTTCATTTCTCCTGAGTTGAAACGGCCTCCAAAACACCCCGTTGCCAAGGGTGTAGTGCTCTCGGATCAAAAATTTCATTTCCCTTGAGTTGAAACGGCCTCCAAAACACCCCGTTGCCAAGGGTGTAGTGCTCCGATCAAAAATTTCATTTCCCCTGAGGAAACGGCCTCCAAAACACCCCGTTGCCAAGGGTGTTAGCGCTCGCGATTTTCTTCCCCTGTTGCTATGCTGTCTTATAAATTAGCCATAACTTTTTCACCCGACCTCCGATTGAGTGATTCAAGTTGCGTTGGAAAGATAAAAAAGAGATCTACAACTTCTATGTTTTAAGTTTTTACAAATTTTAAAGTTAAAAATGCTTAAATTTTGATTCTTTCCCGATGCTACTCTTTCCAAAACAATGTTAAAAGCTTATATTGGTTTACTAAATGTGTTCAACTTATGAAATGAATCTTTTTGAGTTAAAATGAAATAAAATTAATGATATATGATATGTAATGATGATCGAGTAATATAATTAAGCATGATTTAAGATATTTGTATGATTTAATAAATTTTTATCTTTACTTGTTTTAGGATCTTGTGATAACTTATTTGAATGTATTTGTATGGTTATGTATGAGATTAGTTGAAATGAGTTTAAACTAAGGTGAATTGTGATAATTCTTGTTGAACAGTTATTGATCCTCGCTTGGCCACCCCCCATTAATTCCCAAGCTAATACAGGTACGCAGTAACTTGCTTGTATGCTTGTTAGGATAGGCATACTTGAATTGATATAAGTTCTAAATGACTAAGTATTGCTTGAATTGCTTGTGTTTTCACCGTTAAATCCGGTTCGAGGAGCGTAACTTATCATGATGCAATGATAGTTAGTGTAGACGCTTAGGCCAATAGTCATGATGCAATGACTAGGCTCGGCGGATAATCGATAGGAATGATAGCTAAGCAACATTTACTTACTCTTGAGAGGAAATAATAAACTAATTCAATGTTTATGGAGCATGTGAATTGCTTTATATTATGGATTGAGTTAAGTGAAGCTGAGTAACGGCTATATAACCTGGATGAGATTATTATTTGCCATGTAACGTTATCTAGGAGATATAGGTATTCGGGCTACCTATATCAACCCCCTGAGCATCGTGAGCGTTACTCAGGATCCCCAGAATCCCATGGCTTGTTCCGGAGTTTGAATACTCCAATGATGATTGATTAATGATTTCTAATGAAAGATAAATAAAACATTAATGTTGCATTGCATTAGTCTAGGTATGATTGCCACTACGCTTTTGAGTGTTGTTTGCTGTGTACTGGGCCTCTGGCTCACTTTTGCTATTTTCAGGTGTTGATGATGATTGTTATGATGATATGGGATTCGGGTCAGATTGGGAGAAGTTTATGGACGAGTGGGATGAGTAGGACCCTGTGGCGAGAAGTTTTTGAAGAAAGTTTTATTTCATGTGTTCGTTTAACAAATGTATTTTGTATTTTGGAATAGAGGCTTGTTAGTTAAGCCTGGGTTGTATTAAAAGACTTAAAGTCTATTTTCTTCATTTTGTAAGACTTATGTATATTTTGTTGTGTCCTATGCTGGACACAAGGATGTAAATATTTCCTTAAACTATTTTATGTAAATAGATTACTCAAGTGAGTAATCCTTTTGTAAAAGCTTTTATAACAAGTTTTAGTAGTTTTAAACAAACAATTCACATAACTGTAGATTAGGACAACCTTCCATATAATACGAAAGTATTATATGTGGTTGGGGACTTAACTTGCTAAGTCTTAAGGATTAGCAGGTCGGGTCTTTACAGTTGGTATCAGAGCCTGTTTATGTAAAATTGTTTGTTTAAAAATAGGAGACTTGACCTTAGATACGGTGAGATTAGCATGGCTTGAGTCTAGGATTTGCTTGAATGGTGTGTTATGCTTGAATGTTGTTTTATTTTTAATATTAACTAAATTCAAGATTAATCTGACATTGCATTAATTATCATATGTCATGTGTATATTGTATGTCATTTAAAGATGGATAGGTCAAGGAGAATCACTAGACAGACTTCAGATCGGGAGAATATGCCTCCTCCTCAGTATACTGCTTCAGCATCTACAGCTTCTACTATCCCAGCTTCGACTTCGACTCCATCACCAGCTTCAGCCTCTACTACCCAGGATCCTCCACAACCACAAGTGCCACCTCAAATGCCTCCTCCGATGCCTCCATATCCTCCTATGCCTCAGATGCCAGTAGGAGATACAAGTACTATGTTCAATTTGTTCCGGGATATGTTTGCAATGGTTCAACAGTATCAACAAATGATGTATCAACAACAACAACAATTCATGCAACAATATAATCCATCAAATGTGAGGCAAGAACCTAATGTACAAGTAGGAGACCGATATGATCAAGTGAAGCTGCATGACTTTGTCAAGCTAGTACCTGAGTTTGATGGTATTACCATGGATCCAATTAAAGCTGAAGGATGGATAATAGAACTTGAGAAAGCTTTTGCTGCTTGCCAAGTACCCGATGATAGAAAAGTTGATTTGGCGATTTATATGATGAAGCAAGATGCATATAATTGGTGGATGCTGAATAGTGAAGGATTTGCAAGACCAATTCTCTGGAATACATTCAAAGATGCTTTCTTCTTGAAATATATTCCATCGACTGAGGGAACAATGATTTCTAAATGGTTAGTTTGAGACAAGGAATAAAACTGTATGAGTATTATGCGGAGTTTTGCAGGTTGCTAAGGTTTGCAAGCAAACTACAATGATGAAAGAATGAAAGTCCAAAAGTTTCAAGATGGACTAAATATGGAATTAAAGAGTGAAGTCAAGAAATTTCAACTGATACATTATCAGAATCTGTGTTAAGGCAAGACTGTTAGAGCAAATATCATGATAATAAGGTTCAAGGGACAGAAGAGCTACTTTTCTGGGCAAGAGATCAACCACACATATGCTCCTTACCAGGTATGATAATTGATAAGGTAAAAGACCATATATGGGAAAGAAGCCTAGTTCGGGACAATTTGTGAAGACTTCTATGTCTTCTACTCCTTTGAAGAGGTGTACTAGATGTTTGGACCCATGATTAGCTCAGTGTAAATGGGCTTCCTGGAGCATGTTTTGCATGTGGAAATATAGGTCATCGAGCTTCTGATTGTAAAGATCCAAAGTTGAAGCCTATATTCTGTGCATATTGTAAACAGAGAGGACATCATGTGATGAATTGTAAGGAGAAGCCTAGAACCGATGGTCCTAATGTAGGAAAAGGAACAACTGCTGCTAGAGTGTTTGCCCTACAACAGTATGAGAAAGCTCCTTCAGTGGATACATTAGCAGGTACCATAAAGATTGCAAATCATACTGCATATGCATTGATAGATACGGGTGCTACTCATGCGTGTTTAGCTGAAAGCTTTGTGAATGAGTGTGGTTTGTATTCTGAAGTGTTGCTTGATAGAATGATGAGTGTTAATACTACTCTTGGGGTGCAAACTAAGAAACCATGTGTTTGTAGAAATGTTGATGTTGTGATTTCTAATATAAACATGCCCATTGATATGCTGGTTTTGCCTTTAACTGATTTTGATGCTATTTTGGGAATGAATTGGTTAAATCTGTATAAGGCTACCATAGATTGTAAGAGGGCGGAAGTGAGTTTTGAGTTGAAGAGTGGAAGAGTACACATGTCTTGGAGAGAAAAAAGACCGACTTGTATGTATACTATGGAGTTATGGGAGAAGAGTAGTGAAGAGATTGGAGTGGATATGGTGTCAGTGGTGAAAGAGTTTGTTGATGTTTTTCCTGAAGAATTACCGGGGTTGCCGCCTGATAGGGAAATTGAGTTTGGAATTGATTTGATACCAGGAACAACACCAATATCTAAAGCTCCATACCGAATGGCTCCTGCAGAATTGAGAGAATTGAAAAGCCAGTTAGAAGAGTTGCAGACATTAGGATTTATTCGCCCGAGTATTTCTCCTTGGGGTGCTCCAGTATTATTTGTGAAGAAGAAAGATGGAAGCTTAAGAATGTGTATAGATTATAGAGAGCTAAATCAGGTGACAATTAAGAACAAGTATCCACTTCCCCGAATTGATGATTTATTTGACCAGTTGAGAGATGCTGCAGTGTTCTCCAAGATAGATTTAAGATCTGGATACCATCAACTCAAGATTAAACAACAAGATATTCCCAAGACGGCTTTCAGAACGCGATATGGACATTTTGAGTTCTTGGTTATGTCTTTTGGTTTGACAAATGCCCCTGCTGCATTTATGGATTTAATGAACAGAGTATTTAAAGATTATCTGGATTGGTTTGTCATTGTTTTTATTGATGACATACTGGTATATTCAAGAAGTGTAGAGGAGCATGAACAACACTTGAAGCTAGTTCTTCAAAGGCTAAGGGAAAGGAAGCTTTATGCCAAATTTAGTAAATGCAAGTTTTGGTTGAAAGAAGTGGCATTCCTTGGTCATATTATTACAAAGGAAGGAATATCTGTGGATTCGGAAAAGATTGGAGCTATTTTGGATTGGCCACAACCTACAAATGTTACTGAGGTACGTAGTTTTCTGGGTTTAGCAGGCTACTATCGAAGATTTGTACAAGGATTTTCAAAGATTGCTTCTTCATTGACAAAGTTGACTAGAAAGCATGTGAAGTTTACTTGGAATGAAGATTGTGAGAAGAGTTTTCAAGAGTTGAAACAGAGGTTAGTATCTGCACCTGTTTTAGCACTTCCAGTTAGCGGGAAGGAGTTCGTTGTGTATAGTGATGCATCTATACAAGGATTAGGATGTGTTTTGATGCAAGATAACCGAGTAATAGCTTATGCTTCAAGACAATTGAAACTCCATGAAAGGAATTATCCAGTTCATGATTTGGAGCTTGCTGCAGTGATACTAGCATTGAAGCTTTGGAGACATCACTTATTTGGTGAGAAGTGCAAAATCTTTACCGATCACAAAAGCTTGAAATATATCTTCACTCAAAGAGAATTGAATATGCGCCAAAGAAGATGGCTTGAGCTAATAAAGGATTATGATCTTGAAATTCTTTATCATCCGGGAAAGGCAAATAGTGTGGCAGATGCATTGAGTAGGAAAAAAAATGAATATGGTTACCATGGTTACAAATCAAAGAGAGTTGCAAGATGATCTCCGAAAATTGAATGTTGAAGTTACTATGGAAAAAGTTGAGATTATGTTGGCAAGTTTAACTCTACAACCTACTCTATTGGAACAAATTAAACAAGGACAACAAGAAGAACCAGAAAGCCAAAGTTTAAGAAGCGACATAAAAGAAGGAAAGAAGAAGGACATGAGAATTGATGATGAAGGTGTGATCAGATTCAGAGACAGAATTTATGTGCCAGTAATTTATGAATTGAGAAAACAAATTTTGAAGGAAGCTCATTCTTCTACTTATTCGATTCATCCAGGAAATACCAAGATGTACCGTGATTTGAAGCAACATTTCTGGTGGGAAGGTATGAAAAAGGATATTGCAGAGTATGTATCTAAGTGTCTGACATGTCAACAAGTGAAGATTGAACATCAGAGGCCTGGTGGAGAATTACAACCTTTGAGAATTCCAGAGTGGAAATGGGATGAAATCACTATGGATTTTGTTACAGCTTTGCCCAGGACGATGGCTAGAAATGAGATGGTTTGGGTTATTATTGATAGGCTAACTAAATCAGCACATTTTATTCCTTTGAGGATCGGATATTCGCTTGAAAAGTTAGCACAAATTTACATTAGAGAGGTAGTAAAACTCCATGGAGTGCCGGTGACTATTACTTCAGATAGAGATACTAGATTTGTGAGTAGATTCTGGACAAGTTTACATGAAGCACTTGGGACTAAATTGCAGTTCAGTACAGCATTTCATCCTCAAACAGACGGGCAATCAGAACGAACAATTCAAATTCTAGAGGATATGCTTAGATCTTGTGCTTTGGATTTTGGAAGGAATTGGGATGAACACTTGTCACTAGTTGAATTTGCATATAATAACAGTTACCAATCGGCGATACAGATGGCTCCATATGAAGCGTTGTATGGAAGAAAGTGTAGGTCTCCCTTACATTGGGATGAAGTGGGAGAACGGGCTCTAATTGGTCCTGATTTGGTACAGCAGGCGATTGATAAAGTTCAATTAATTAGGCAAAGATTGAAGGTAGCTCAAGATAGATACAAAAGTTATGCCGACTTAAGAAGAAGACCTCTTGAGTTTGAGATTGGCGATCGTGTATTTCTTAAAGTGTCACCAACTAAAGGTGTATTCAGATTTGGAGTGAGAAGTAAATTGAATCCAAGATATATTGGACCCTATGAGATTTTGGAACAGATTGGATCTTCGGCTTACAGATTGGCACTACCACCGAGTTTGTCAGGCGTTCACAATGTTTTTCATGTATCTCAATTAAGAAAATGTGTCTCGGATCAAGATGCAATATTAGATACAAATCAACCCGAGATATTGCCTGACCTTACTACAGAAGAGAAACCTGTTAAAATCATAGGCAAGATAGATAAAACATTGAGAAACAAGACGATTCCCATGGTCAAGGTTCAATGGAGCAACCAATCAGAAAGAGAAGCAGTGTGGGAAGTTGAAAGTTTGATGAAGCAAAAGTACCCCGAGTTATTTGTATGATAAGGTAAATCAAGTTTCGGGGACGAAACTTCTTGAAGGAGGGAAGAATGAAATAACCATGAAATTCCCAATTTATATTCTATATGTGTGTTAATAAATTTATACATACTTTTGATATGTATTGAATATGATTTTTTTTCATGATGAATTATGTGTTTTATTATTATGTTAAAATATTGAAATATTCTAGAATTTATTAAATATTTAGTTCATAAAATTTTAATTGTATTCATATGTGTAATTTATGATTTGAATGTGTTGAATTAAGTGGAGGAATGCATGTAACTAAGTCCTTATGTAGCAGAATTTTTTAGGCAAAAAATAAAGCTATTAAACACTCATTAAGGCCTTAAGACAATGTCATTAAGTAACAAAAGGTTAAGTCATTAATTGCCTTAATTACAAATGCCTCAAAAGTCAAACAAGTAGATAATATCTACTCTTCAAACTTAAATTTTCGGGCAAAATTTCAGACCTTAGCCAAACCCCTCTAAGCTTCAAAACACCTCTTAACCCTCTCAAAAGCTCCTCCAAGGTGGCATAAGATTAAGCCCTTCATTTTCCATCACTTTTACCACCAAAAGATTGCTAGAGGACCATTAAACTAAAGCCTAAAGTTCTATTGGTGAGTTTGTCTTTCATGTCTTAATCTTATGCATATATGTGATTTCTTGATAATAGGGTGCTTATGCTAAATATGAGAAATGATGTGTTCTATATGTTAATGGTAGTTTAGTATATTAAGGCTACAAGAACTTATAGTATATGTTTTATGTGTAGCAAGAAGTATGGGTGTTGTTGAATTTGGGAAGAAGATAATTTGGGTAGTTGAAGTGTGGATTTGGAGTTTGAAGTATGATAAGTATTAGAAGTGTTTGAAGTGTTGTATGAAGTTTGCATAAGGTTTAGGACATGTTAGGAGTTGAGAAAAGTTGTTTTTTTTCAAGTTTAAAGTGTTAAAGTTTGAAAAATTTCGTATAACTATCACTACACCTGTCAAAACACCCCTGTTGCCAAGGGTGTAGTGCTCTCGGATCAAAAATTTCATTTCCCCTGAGTTGAAACGGCCTCCAAAACACCCCGTTGCCAAGGGTGTAGTGTCTCGGATCAAAAATTTCATTCCCCTGAGTTGAAACGGCCTCCAAAACACCCCGTTGCCAAGGGTGTAGTGCTATTGATCAAAAATTTCATTTCCCCTGATTGAAACGCCTCCAAAACACCCCGTTGCCAATGTAGCGCTCACGGATTTTCTTCCCCTGTTGCGATGCTGTCTTATAAATTAGCCATAACTTTTCACCCACCTCCGATGAGGATTCAAGTTGCGTTGGAAAGATAAAAAAGAGATCTACAACTTCCTTGTTTTAAGTTTTCACAAATTTAAAGTTAAAAATGCTTAAATTTTGATTCTTTCCCCGATGCTACTCTTTTCCAAAACAATGTTAAAAGCTTATTGGTTACTAAATGTGTTTCAACTTATGAAATGAATCTTTTGAGTTAAAATAATAAATTAATGATAATGATATGTAATGATGATCGAGTAATATAATTAAGCATGATTTAAGGATATTTGTATGATTTAATAAATATTGATTATCTTTACTTGTTTTAGGATCTTGTGATAACTTATTTGAATGTATTGTATGTTTATGTATGAGATTAGTTGAAATGAGTTTAAACTAAGTGTGAATTTGAGATTCTTGTTGAACAGTTTTATTGATCCTCGCTTGGCCACCCCCCATTAATTCCCAACTAATACAGTACGCATAACTTGCTTGTATGCTTGTTAGATAGCATACTTAATTTTGATATAAGTTCTAAATGACTTAGTATTGCTTGAATTGCTTGTGTTTCACACCGTAAATCCGTTCGAGAGCGTAACTTATCATGATGCAATGATAGTTATGTAGACCGCTTAGCCAATAGTCATGATGCAATGACTAGGCTCGCGGATAATCGATAGGAATGTATACTGAGCAACATTTACTTACTCTTGAGAGGAAATAATATAATCTAATTCAATGTTTATGGAGCATGTGAATTGCTTTATATTATGGATTGAGTTTAAGTGAAGCTGATAACGGCTATATAAAACCTATGAATTATTATTTGCAATGTAACGTTATCTAGGATATAGAATTCGCTACCTATATCAACCCCCTGAGCGTCGTGAGCGTTACTCAGGTCCCCAGAATCCCATGGCTTGTTTCGAGTTTGAATACTCCAATGAAGATTTGATTAATGATTTCTAATGAAAGATAAATAAAACATTAATGTTGCATTGCATTAGTCTAGTATGATGCCACTAACGCTTTTGAGTGTTTTGCTGTACTGGCCTCTGGCTCACTTTGCTTATTTTCAGTGTTGAATGATTTTATGATATAGGATTTCGGTCAGATTGGAGAAGTTTATGGACGAGTGGGATGAATAGGACCCTGTGGCGAGTTTTTGAAGAAAGTTTTATTTCAAGTTGTTCTTTAACAAATGTATTTTGTATTTTGGAATAGAGGCTTGTTAGTTTAAGCCTGGTTTATTAAAAGACTTAAAGTCTATTTTCTTTATTTTGTAAGACATGTATATTTTGTTGTGTCCTATGCTGGACACAAGATGTAAATATATTCCTTAAACTATTTATGTAAATAGATTACTCAAGTGAGTAATCCTTTTGTAAAGCTTTTATAACAAGTTTTAGTAGTTTTAAACAAACAATTCACATAACTGTAGATTAGGACAACCTTCCATATAATACGAAAGTATTATATGTGGTTGGGACTTAACTTGCTAAGTCTTAAGGTTTAGCAATCGGTCTTTACAAAGGTTTGTTTGGATGGTCTATTTTTCATCTGTATATGTATCTGTATCGAAATAATATTTAAAATATATTCGATATTAATTTATATTTTATCTATATCTAATTTATTTAATCTTTTCATGAAAAATATCTATTTTTTTAATTATTTTATTTTTTAACAAATAATTTATTAAAAATTTTTGAAAAAGATATATTTATCTGCTAAACAAAGCCAGCTAACCAGACCTAAATTTTACCCGCTACGGTTAACTAGCACGAACTATGATGAATAATTCATCTATTGTCGTGCACTATTCATTAATGACATACATTACTCGCTACAGCATACAACGTAGAGCCTTTTTCCGTGTGCCTCTTTTTTCTTTTTAATTGGACTAAAATATTGGATTAATATGGTGAATAATACTTAAATTTTGATAAAATATATAATTAGATACTAAAATTTTAAAATTAATTAATTTAGAACATAAATATTAAAATTAATTAATTTAATATCTAAAAAAAATTTGCGGACACCACAATACTTCCATTAAGTATTTTTAGGAACTAAATTGATCAATTTTTAAAATTTTCATGTAATAAATTAATCAATTTTAAAATTTAATTACTAGATTTGATCAATTTTAAATTTAAGTATCATTCATGCATTATACGTATAAATGACAAATATATAAATAATTTAAAGACTATCATATTAAATACCACATAGAAAAGGAAAAAAAAAAAAAAAAGGTAATTTGTTTCAAACCATATGAGCTTTCTTCAAATTGCAAACATGGTACTCTTTTCCCTTTTCTTCAAAACCCTCAAGCTGCTCCATGTATATCTCTTCCTCTAAATCGCCATGAAAGAAGGCAATCTTCACATCCATCTATTGGATCTCTAGGTTAAGACTTGCTACTAATCCCAACACCATACAAATGGATGTCATTTTCACAATCAATAAAAGAATCTCATCAAAGTCAATCCCTTTCCTTTGGCTAAATCCTTTAATAACTAATTTGGCTTTGAATCATGGCTAGAGACTGTGTTCTTCATACCTAATCTTAATCTCCTACTTATGATTCAAAACTCTCTTGCATTTTGGCAACTTCACTAGCTCAAAGGTTATATTCTCATACAAGGATCTCATCGAATCCTGCATGGCCTTGATCTACTTAATTTGGCGATCATCAGTCATAGCTTCTTCATAACTTTATGGTTCTCCCTCATCAATTAATATCACATACTAATCTTCATGATATCTAGTATAGTGTTGTCTAACTCTATTAGATCTCCATAGAATTGGAGAATTCACTGGAACTGGTGGTTCTTCATGAATAGCTTCATCAAAATCCTCTAATGGAATGTCAATGGGATCTTCATCACCCATCCCAAGTTTACTAGTTTTGTACATCATCTCCAACCTCTCGTTGCACCGTTTTTGGAAGAATTAACTCCAGTTTTATCGAATTGCCTTTAGATTTGGAAGCATTCTTCTAAAACTTTTTAATGTCTTCAATGTTCTCATCTTCAACAAACAATGCACTTCCACTTCTCACAAGCTTCTCCTGAATTGGATCATAAAACATATAGTTAAACTGAATCTTGATCATAGCTAATAAGCATACACTGTTGTGTCTCGACATTAAGCTTGGATCTCATATCCCTAAACATATGTATAAAGGCTTTACACCTAAATACCTGTAGATAATCATAGGAAATACTTTTCCTTAACCATACACTCTCCACATATCAAACTGTATAAGGACATGGTGAAAGGTTCAATACTATCAAAATAGCCTCACCCAAAATTTCTTAAGAAACTTTGCATGTGGGAATAAACATCTAACCCTCTCCATAAAAATCCTATTCATCCTCTCAATTAAACCATTCAACTGAGTTGTCTTCAAAGGTGTTGTCCGATGTTGTTGATTTTGAATACCACACTTCAACTTCTTCTTGGTATACCTCTTAACTAGAGAAAGAAGTTGCTTGAAAGCATTTAATACCTTATCTTTATACTAAAAAAGGTATACTCATGTCTTTTGAGAATGATCATCAATAAAAGTCACAAAGTATTGAGCACCACCAAGTAACCTTGGCATTGGCCCACACAAGTATGAGTGTATTAAATCCAACACATTCTTGATTCTTAAAGGATGGAAAGTTTTTACAGCAACTTTATTTCACTTTCTAGCTATAAAATTAGCACATTTCTTTACATGGACCTAGTTCAATCCAGGTAATATATTTTTCTTGGCTAAATTATTCATACTTTTCTCACTCGTATGATCGAATTGCTTGTGTCATATCTCAGTTGTACTATTGCTCTCTACCTTGTTCACAATATCTTAGAAGAGTTTTGTTTGCACAAAGTAAAGTCCAAATTACTTCTTTCCTTTGGTTACCATTAATGAACCTTTGGTAAGTTTCCATTTACCATTACAAAAGGTGTTGCAAAAACCTTCATTATCTACTTTACCTGTTAAGATTATGTTCAAGTGCATATTTAGAGTATGTATAAAATCTTTTAGGACAAATCATGTGCCATTCTCGATCTCCAAACAAATATCTCCTTTGGTTGCAACTTTTGAATAATTCGTATTTCCTATTCTCACACAATACCAAAATTGCCCTATATGTAAGATGAGAAGAATTCTCTCTAAGATGTAGCATAAATGGTAGCAGCATTATCAATTACCCAACTAGTCTCATGGGTGGCAAGATTGACAATATCCTCATCACCATAGACAATGTTGAACTCCTTGACAACATTACATTCATAATCATCGTTGCTTTCATCTTTCTTTTGTTCTTTGTTTTTATTCTTCTTTTGATCTTTCTTGAACTTTCAGCAAAAGCTTTTAATGTGACCTTTTTTCTTGTAGTGATGGCACTCAATATTGACATATTTATTTGACTTTTCTCATGTCCTTGACTCCTCCCCTTAGAATATGCAATAAGGACATCATGTTGTGATAAAGAAAATGGTTGTGATTTTTGTCTTATTTCTTCATTTAGGACCCGCTTTTGACAAATTCCATGTCAATTGTATCGTTTAATGATGAATTTGTGAGTGAGATCTTTGAAGTCTCCCAAAACTTTGGCAGGGAAGCTAGCACTAAAAGAGAAAGTACCTAATTATGAAAATGTATACCTATTCTCAATAATTAATCCATTACCCCTATAAATCATTTAAATGATCTATCATTAGCTGATACTTCGTCTGGAGTAGCTTTGTCAAGTAAAATAATTTATTATTGCTAGTTTTAAAAACATACAATTTCTTTAGCTTGCTCCACAATGTTCATGCTCGAGTCTCATTACAAATGCGATTATACACATTGTAACGCCCCAAAAAATAACTTAAGGCGTTGCTGCAACATATAATACTCTAAAGTATTACACGCTAAGGCTTTCTTTCAAAAGATTTTGTTTATGTTGGACATTGTTACTCAATTTTAGGTTATGAAATCATTCAGTTAGATTCTGGCAACAACTGGATTTAGCAGCAGAAAACAATTTATTAAAATCATTTATAAAACTCTACTCCCTATAGAGCAGGCCAATTTTCTAAGAAACAAACTTTATAAAAACTTTCTACATAAAAGCATTTCAAACTTCCACTATTACAAGTAAAAGAACTTTCACTTAAACAAATCTTTACAAAAGCTTATTTACAAAACATGAGCACTAACAAGCCCTTAAATGAAAATACAAATTTATAAATAAATCAATTTTCTATAAAAAAAAAAAACAAAAGAAGAAACAAAACAACTAAACTACTCAACGCTCCTAACTAACATCACTCATCCACAATCCTTCCTAAGTCAACAGAAGCACCTAAAAACCCGAGACAACATCATCATATCATCATCTCATCATCCATCATCACCAACATTATCATCATCAATCATCATCATCATCATCATCAATATATCACCTGGAGAAAAGAACAACAACAAGAAGAATGAATCGAAGCTCAGTACACAGTAACACAATCACACAAGGAGTGGCATGTGAGCTTAACTAAATGCAATGTATCAACAATAGATTATTATCTTTTCTTTAAAATAAACAAACAGCATGGGAGTATTCAAACTCCGGACAACAGGGATAGCGCAGGAACCTGAGTAACGGTCACGATGCCTCAAGGGGTTGATATAAGCAGCCCGAATACTTATATCTCCTAAATAAATCTATCCATAAATAAGGAAAAATAGCTTCATCAAGGGTTAGCAGCCGTTACACAACTCTACTTAAACTTAGTCCACAACATGAATCTAGTTCACCCTTCCTATAAACGTTGAACTAAACCATGGTATTTCCCTCCAAGTTTAAGCAAATGTTACACCGATACTATTCTCCCTATCCGCTACCTACCAGCCACTAATGAAAGTCATTGCATCATGACGAGTGGCCTAAGCGCTTAAAACTATCGTATCATTGCATCATGACAAAGTGCCACTCCTTGAACCGAATACCGAACTGCCATCTCAAGTCAGAAACGGATTTAAATGGCGGAATAAACAACCAATTCAAACAATTATTAGACTGAATTTAAGTTCTTAGTTCATTTAAGATGCCTATCCTAACAATCACCATGCAAGTTACTGTACCTTCAATATAAAATCAAAACATAGCCTTAGAAGGAATTTCATAAGATAATCCAAAAGACAAATCAGATATCCACTTTTGTCAAGGAAAGAACTCGTATAAGAAACTAAATTAAACTAATCATCCACTTCATCAAACTCATATAAGAACTTAAGCTATTTATCCATTCATCTCAAACTCATTTTATTAAACCTATTTGATTAGACATCAACTAGGAACCCCACTATGGCTGTGAAGGTCGCCCCACCAAAATATGGACAATTCACCTTTATCTATCAAAGAATTTCTTTTCTCTTTATTTATAGTGTTTTATTACAAAAGCATCAACAAAGAATTCATATACCAAAAACATTCATTTTCCAAGTAAACACACATTTGAAACAACATATTTCCCATATTAATCAAAGATCATCTTAATTCATTCATCTAAGCTAATTATTAGCTATTAACCCATTTTAGCTTAACCTTAGCCAAATTGATTATAATTAGTCATTTAATTCAAAAACTAAGTCAAGTTGATTAAAATAACTCAATCTAATTCATTTTAACTCATTCAAGTTCATTTATTCAAGTTGAACCTAGAATTATCAACTAAGTTCATTTTATGTCTAACTTGCACATTTAATCCAATTATTTGTTAAATTTATAAATCTATCTAAATCATGCTTAATTATTTTAATCAATCATTATAACACATCAATTATCATATATCTATCTCATTTTAGTACAAAAAGATCCACTTGCTAAAGCAAACACACATAAAATAAACAAAAACAAGTTTTAAACTTTGTTTATAAAAATGTAACAGCTGGAAAAAAGCGAAATTTGAGCATTGATACTTTTAGAATTTGCAAAAACTCAAAACATAAAAGTTGTAGATCTCTTTTCAAGCTTTCCAACTCAACTTGAATCACCTCAACCCAATATTATATGAAAAAGTTATGATCAAATTATGAAAACATGTCAACTACAGGAGAAGGATCATGCCCAAGCAGTCGCCCGTGATTTCAAAAAAAATCACGACCAGAGCATATCACGCCCCTTTGGTTGCCCATGATGTTTGAAAAATACACGATCAGTTAATTTCACTCCCTTTTGCTCGCCCGTGATTGATCCCTTGGTACATGTTATGAATTTGTTCTGTTTTTTAAAATCCATTTTTACACTTTTTCATCAACCTATATATCTCCTACATCAATTCCAACATCAAATAAACCTTAATAACAACTCCTAACTCTTCAATCTTCCTCCAACAACTCCAAACAACAATCAGACCATCATAAACTACTATTCATCATCTTCTTCCTCAAACTCATATCAAACTTCAACTCAACAATTACAAAAATAACAACACTTTCAGCCCAATTCAACATCAACTCATCAATTAAATAAGTAAACAACAAAGATAATAAGGAAATAACAACTTACTTTTAAGAAAACTTGCACACTTAATCTTTCTTTACACTTCTAATTTTTCCTTCATCTAGCTTCTCTCATAGCTTTGATTAATCTTCTAGATAGCTTAATCTTGAGATTTGTGAAAGAAATTGGAAGAAAAGAAGAAGAAAGGATGAGAGAAAAGAACATCGGTTAGGAAAGGAAGAATAAAGGAAAGAAAAGTGAAGGGAAGAGAGGCAGAGAAGGAGAGATTAAAAAGAAAAGGATAAGGATTAAAATTAATTTAAACGAATATAGGTATAGGCTTAGAACTGTCAGATCAAATATCTATAGTTCTAAGAGTATTTAAAAGATTGTTTTTGAATCAATAAGTTAGAAATTAAGAACTCAAAATGAGGACTTAACTTAGAAATTTATTTTTTATAAAAATATTTAATTTGAGTTCGTTTAAGAACTGATATTTTGAGATAAGCAAATGAACTCAAATTTTACTGAGATTTAGGAATTGGTATTTTTGGTATAAATTGAATGTTAGGAATCGTCTAAACATTTTTAGAACATGTTTAGGGATTTTAAGAATTTCAAATCTCAAAACCGACTTAATTATTAACTAATTAAATTAAGCCAACTTGTCTAATTAAATCCTATAATTCATTTTATTAATTTAAATCTATCTAAAACCAATTCTATTTTAGGTGAAAATTTGGGATATTTCACATTGTCTTCAACAAACTATTGGATAAAAATACTTACTTGCTCATGCTCAAACTCCCATTATCATTTGTCTTATCTTCAGGTTTAGAGGTACTGAACACTAGCAATATACCTTTTTTACAAGTAAGAGATCTTTCATATTGGTTCTCCATATGTAACTCATGCCATTTAAACCAATCATTTCGTCATCTTTGCCTTCATGGCTTTTATAAGCATCCAAGACTTTAAATAGATGAATAATGATCTAACTTATTTTCTAATGAGGATGATTCACTATTTAGTTGCAACCACAAAGTATATGATAAGTAGATATATCCACTCAAGTAACGCTCTCATGTTAGTTGTTACTTGCATAGTGATCACGATAAACGCAAGGTAGATAAAAAATAAATAAAATACGAGCAAAGCAAACAATAAAATAATGGCACCAAAGATTTATCACATTTCACCTTTTGTTTAAACTACGTCCACTATGACCTACTCTAAAACTAATAAAATTAGTAAGTTTATAAAAAGAGACTTCTCTAGAGTTATAAAGGTACCACACTAACAATTGAGATAAACCAAAATAATGGAAATGAAGTGTTTTCCAAACATTCTAAAATAACCTCGTTATTTTTTTACTCATGGGACAATTTCTTTCATCCAATAATTTTTCTCACCACACTCTCTTTAATATTCTTTTCAATATTCATCAAAGAAAAAGAGAATTTTTCCTTTGGATTGCACTTTTCTTCAAAGCACATCAATTTTTTTAGCTTGTTCTCCATACCACAACTAGCATAGTTTGGTTTGGATTAGATAACAATTAAGAATTTTCCTTTATTTTATATGAAATTCAGGTCATATATTTGTCAAAAAAATTAACACAAATCATGTGTTTGCAAATAGACAAAAATACAAATAAGCCTTGAGTAATTAACCCAAGATTATATAATTGCGGTTACAAAAGAATTACATCATCATCAACTTAATGATATATATGGCACATAACATTTATCAGCGTAGTTTATTGATGATATGTTGTGGTATTTTATTTAGAGTTAATTATAACAGTATAGCCAATGACATTGTAGCCTAGTAGCATCTTTTTGGTCTTTCAAGTGAGAGATCTTAGGTTCTAATCCCCCCTTCTCTATATAATGGCCAAAATATATATATATATATATAATAGCATAAAACAAGTAATGGTTTGATATATAAAAGTATTTATTGAATCTTTCCTTTTTTTATCTATAAGATGTGTGTTTTGAACACTTTTTCACTTTTATAACGTGCAAATAATTTCCTCACCTGCATGTTGCTCCCGAAAAATAAAAAACGTGAGTGATAAACATTTTCAACTTTTTTTTATAAGATGTACTAACACGCCATGTGTACATGGTAAGTGACATATAAATATCAATAAAATTTTTACATATGAATAGATTTTTAAAAATTTATCTATTATCACCATCACTAATCATTATTTATTAATATTTCTATGTCAATTATCCAGACACATGGAATGTTAGTCCTAATAAGTCCTTCATATAGGATGATATTGCTTAGAATATATTTGGAGAGTAATATGGGTTTGGTTACAATCATCTTTTTCCTCACACATACTTACAGCTATGAGTAAAAGTTAGATAGACCAATGATCTATTTATTTTCAACATCTTTCATTGAGTGTGCCAATTAGAAATGTGATTGATATAGGGTATTGGTTCAATGTTGCCATCGATAAATAGTTCAGATTTTCATGCCTAAAATATATGAAAAGAGATTAGTATGTTACTATGATTAAGGATTAGTAAAGCGGCTAGATATGCACTACAAGAAATTTTGGCTTTATAGACAAAAAATTCTATCTTTGAAAGTGAAAAATCTGTCTCTAAAGACTTTCAGAGACAAATTTTCCGTTGCAAATTTCTGTCTCAAAAATCATCGTCGCTAATTCTTTCAGAGACAGATTTATTTTCCGTCGCAAATTTGCTACGGAATTTCTGAAGCAAATCTGTCTCTGTTTTATAATTAGTTATTTTAAAAATATCCAACTAGTGAATAAGAAATAAAATTATTCCATCGTAAATCTGTCTCTGATTCTAAGATAAATTATTTTTTAAAAAATCACATTTGCCTTCTATTTATCCTTTCCAAGAGGTCACCCATCATTGAATACTACATGCTAAGCACACTTACTATTGAAGTTTTCTCAAGCACTAAACTGATGAACAAATTCGTATCTTCATCAATAAAGTTTCACTACTAATTTACTTAAAAGATATTATAATTTACAATATTATAACTATAAAACATTTTACATATATTTTATAATTTCACTTTGCCTATTTTGTAAGGATTTTTCATTAATATTTTATTAAAATAATATATAATATTAATATATACTACGTTTATATTTTATAATAATTATTTCAAATTATATATTATTATAAATATATAATATTTTTAGTAGTATATTATAATTTTTTTCCAAATATGATATTATTATTAAAAAATATTATATATTATGTATATATAAATAATGTTGCACATATAAAATTTTATATATATTTAATGATATATATAATAATTATAATTTTTACATAATATTTTATATTAACTTAATAAATTATATATTTTTAAGTAATATTTTTATTTTTATATCATTTTTATTAAAGTTAATAAATTATAATAAAGTATAAACAATATAAAAAATATTTTTATTAATATATTAATAAAATAATATATAATATCAATTAAATATATTTAAAATAATATTTTATATTATATATTTTATTATTTGAATACTATATTTTTACATAGTATAATATTTTTCCCCTAATATGTCATTATATTTTAAATAAAGTACAGTATGTAAATATAAATTATGTAAGATATATATAATAATTTTTTTATATTCAATAACATTGAATAATTATAATAAATATATAATATAAAATTATAAATAATATGAATATATATTTTTTATTAATATATTATTAAAATATAATATATTATTTATATATTTATATATGTTATATATACTAAGTTTACATTTTAGTAGTTATTTTATTTGCATATTTTATTATTGAAATAAACTTTATTTTTAAGTAGTATTTTATGATATTACTTATATATAACATATTATATTATTGTTATACTCTATTTTATCAAGTTTTATAATTTATTTTTTTTATATAAGTTATTATGTAAAAGAATATAATATAAGATGTAAAAATAACGTTTATATTTTTAAGTACTTCTTTTTATTTAAACTTTATAATATATAAATATGTAATATAATAACAAATATATTATAAATAAAATTTATATAATTTTTTGTAAATAACATATGATTATAATATTATTGTTATTATATAATAAAATTAATTTAAAATATAATATATGTCCTTATTATATAATACACATATATATTATACTAGATATGTATAATTAAAACTAAAATTTAAACATAATTATTCATATGTATATAATAATTTAGTTTAGAGACAGATTTGTAATAAAATTTTAAAAAATAGAATTTAGCGCTAAAATAATTTATTTTCCTCTAAAATCATAGACAAATTTGCCATGGAAAAATTTCCATCACAAATCAATGTGTAATTCGTCGCAAAAGCATATAAAAATTAAAAGATTATTTGTAAGGACCCGATATCATCCCCTATAATAAAAACAGGTGATAACAACTCCCCCAACCACATATAACCTGTAGAATTATGTGTAAAGTTATCCTAGAAGAATTGTTTGTCTAAATCCTCAAAATCAACTAATTTGAAAACTATGATTTTTAAAACTTTTAATAAAAACATAACATCCTCATCATCATCATATATCACAAGAGAAACAAGTTCAAGACATACATAGCTAAGTTTAGATATTACAAACAAAGGCTTCTTACAAGCCTTAAACAAAAGCCGTAAAAGATCATTCAAACTATAACATCAAATACAAACATCAAAAGATACCATAACTAATCTATTACAAAATAGGAATTCCATCAAGGTCCATAGTCATATCTAGTCCTCCAAGTCATCTAGGAAATCTTCAAACTCGGTACCATATCCCATATTAGCATAAAACTCATCTTGATCATCACCTGAAATTGTTAAAATATGAGCCAAAAGCCCATTACACATGTAACAAATACAAATGCGAAGTGATACACATATGCTTAAACTAAATGCAAATGCAACATCCAATTGATTATTAATTAATTTTTACTTAGCCAAACAACACTGGAATATTCGAACCCCGAACAATAGGGATTTCTGGGGGAACTTGAGTAACGATCACGATGCGCAGAGGGTTGATATAAGTAGCTCGAATACTCATATCTCCTAGATAAATTTATCCAAAAACGAATAATAATTTGATTTAGGGTTTCTAGCCGTTTCTCGACTTTACTTAACTCAATCCATAATATCACCTAATTCAAGTGTTCCCATAACATTGAATTAAATCATATTATATCCTTTTAAGAATAAGCAAATGTTGTATCGATACCAAATACCCTATTAATTACCCACTGAACTACTTATGAAAGTCATTTCAATATGACAGGGGTGGTCTAAGCGCCTAAAACTACCATGCCCCCAATCTGAGCAAGATACTGCTCTCCGAACAAAATTCAACGGTATAAAAGATACTCATTCAAGCAATTATTAAATTTTCTTAATTTAAAGTAATTTTAAAGAATGTCTATCCTAACAAAGAATCAAGCAAGTTACTGCATACCTGAAATAACTTCAGGAACTAATGGGGTTAGTTGAGCGAGGATCTATCACTGTACAAAGAAATTATCGCAATTCTGATTTAGTTCAAGCATAACTCAACTAATTTCAAACATAACCAATCAAAGAAATTCAAACAAATTATCACAAGATCATAACATAGTATTTAAACATCATATAATATCATACAATACTCAACAAATACTCAATTGATCATATATCAAGCTTTGGAGAACATTTAGAGGAGTTTTGAAAAATCAAGTTGTAGAGGAGGTAGGCCAGCGGCCTAAGCCAGTGAGTTTAGCTTAGGGGAAAAGTCGGCAGCCTTGGTGCCAGTGTAGTCTGAATCGTTAATTTCCAAATTTTTACGAAAGGTACACAAGATGGTTCACGCCTTATGAATCCCTAAATGCCACTAGCTTTTGCTGGTACGCCAACGGTGTGGGCTCCTACGCTGGTGGCCTACTTGCTAGTGTAGACCCTTGGGACGAAGTTACGTGATTTCCACATTCTTTGTAAAAATTAAATATTAAAAGATTCTCTAAACTCATTCCAAGCTTCCTAAAGCTTGTTATATGTTCTTAACACCATTCAACAAACACAAACACAAACTCCTCTTCAATCCATCAATCACTCAACTACAACATCAAACACAAATTACATCTCAATTCCACATGCCCACTATACTACTTAACACTTTGTCATCCTAGCACAACCATCCCAACACTTCCAAATTCATATACAACACATATTACAAGCTCTTCTAGCAACATAACACTACTCAAACTATCATCAAAGCATAGAAGTCATCCTATCACAATTTAGCATATAAACTATATTCTAATAAAAGCACAACTTCAAGTATACAAAAAGCAAGAGAATCACACTTACCATAAGAACTTTATGCATTGGTTTAGGAGTCTTGTTGCAAGCTTTTGATGGTTTAATTTGTGGAGGATGAAGGGACTAACCATATATGGCCATGGGAGAACTTTTGAGAGTGTAAAAATGGGGTTTTAAAGCTTGTGAAGGAGTGTTTGTGTTGTCTAAAAATTTCGGACGAATTTTTGCTCTTTTAGAAGTTGATATTATCCTCATGTTTGACTTTAGTGGCTGCCTAGATTAAGGCCTTTAATGGGCTTAGCTTTGGCTAATTAATGGACTTGTTTTTGGCTAATTAAAGATGGGTCTTGGGCTTTATTTTGTGACTAAAAATTTCTGCTAAGTGTAGGCTTATATACATGCATAATTTACATTGTTCTAATCATATTTCATACATTCTAATGCACTTAAAAATTTATAAACTCAATATTTAACCATTTGAAGATATTTAATTATTTTTAGCACAACTCATATTTCGTGCATCACAATTCATCACACTTCAAAATCATATATAATTTCAATAACATATTTATAAAATATAAATCAGGAAATTCATGGCTATTTCATTATTCATAATTATGTCATCACAAATCCATCATAAATCTATTGCTAATTCATTTTTTAGAGCAAAAATTTTTCATCGCAAATTTTCTGTCTCTAAAAACCGGTTTTTTCTTGTAGTAATAGGTAGAATGAAAACGTCAACAAGGTTAGCTTATCGTCTTCTCATAACAAAAAAGCTTGCCAATTCGTCTATATCTTTTACATGACAGAAGTTTAGAAAATTTCGAAACAACCAAGATAATGGGTCTGCTTGGCTAGCTTTTTCTGACAGATACAGATACTTTTTTAAAACTTTTTTTAATAAATTATTTATCAATAAATAGATATAAGTAAATAAAGTTCTCATAAAAAGATCAAATAGATAAAATATAGATGCAAATTAGACATATCTACATATATTATTTCCGTACAGATACAGATACAGATGAAAAACAGACTATCCAAACAAACCCAATAAATCGAATAAATTGTGCAAAAGTTAAAAATTTATGGATTCTTATCTTATTTTATAAGAAAAAGTCAATAATTGCATTCTCGGTTAGAGTTACCATGATACATGACATCTAAACTTAAGTGATTTAATATATATTACTAAATATAAAATATTTAATTTTTTTGGCCAAATATAAAATATTTAATTAGCAAATGCTTTTAAGATTTTTTTTTTTTTTAAGAAAAACTGATGAAAAATGAAATTAAATTTAGGTCAAAGTTGTATGAATCTTGACAGCAAGCATGTGAAGATGTTGTCCTGTGCTCTACCACCCCCTTCCTCACTGACACACCACAAGTACACTAAACAAACAATGATGATATCCTATTTTCACTGCATATTTCCAGTCAATAAATTTTTTTTATTTTGGATATAGACATTTTTACCGGATTGATCAGTATGGAAAACGAGGCTAAATAATTATTTTATGAATTACTTAACTAATAAGGAAAATTATTTAATTTTGATGGGTTATTGTATCGAGCAACCTAAAAAGATGTTTTTATTTTGTCCTTTTGATATTAATTTTATATAATTTATGTGATATGAAATCCATAAAAATTTTTAAAAATTATTAAATTATCTTACTAAAAAAATCCACTAATAAAGTGAAGAGGTTTTTAGTATATGTTGACATAGTATGTTAAGTAATTTTATTTTTAAATTATTGATGATGATGGACTATTTAACTTTTACCCATTCATCCCGCTGAGGATGGGTCCAAGGCCTCCTCCCTCAAACTCAAAAAAAAAAAAAATTATTATTATAATATATTTTAATAAAAAATACTATTTTTAATCTTTTAATAACAAAATAAGTTATCATTATTATATATCACAAATTCATCTCGTTAAATTAGGTATTTCTATCACCTTATGTTGTCATACCTCTATTTAAACAGCAAGCAATACGAACAGCTCGCTCTTCAGTTGAATAGATTTTAGTCTGGAATCTTCGTTAGAAGTCCTTCAATTTTTGAATAAGAATTTCCCTTTATTTCATAAGAACTTTCTCTTTTTTTCGATAATTTTAAAATTATTTTTAAAGATCATTTAATTATATATTTGTATTTACTTACACATCAACACAAAACTAGCCAAACCTGCACGTCATTCGCTGCATTTGCTTTTGAAAAAGTGCATGATGACTTTTAAAAAACTGGTTTATGCAATTTTAACTTATCCTGCCAAATCAGTGATAATTGTAATGATCCTGATAATATGTTTGAGATTGTTTCATATCACAACTAAGAAAAACAATAGATAGATTGAAAATCCTATTGAAGCCAAACATAGCTAAAAGAGAAAATAAAATTAGAAGTGTATATATATATATATATATCAAAAAAATCAGGATAAACACTAACGGAAAAATTAAAATTCAAAAATTAGCAACTTCTGGAACTTGGAAACACAAACATAGTATAAATGACCATTAATAACTTAAAATACATCTCAATATGATAAAAGTAGTATTTACTATCGGCAACCTTTTTAGGACTATTAAGCAACCTTTTTTGGGACTATTACGATAATATATTAAAAAAGAAAAATGTAAAAGAAATAGAAAGAGTCTCGAAAAATAAACGAACGACACCCTAAATTTTGTTTCTCATATTTCATTTAACTATTCTTGTGTTAGATTGGATTGGAATATATTTGAAAATTGATATCCCATTGATATATTGCTTATTAGATGGTTGTTTGTCACGGGGAAAAAGCAGAACAATGAGCTCCTAGGGTTTATATGTCACGAAGAGAAGGAAGAGGAAAAGACGAGTTCTGTCGGGGAGTTAGTAAGTGGAGTTGTGTGGAAGTGAACAAAGAAGAAGGACAACTGGGACAACTGGGAAGGAATAATGCTGAGATGGATTCGTATGGTATACTTTGGGCTGGGCTCAGTCACGGGCCTAATATGGACTGGGTAGAAGAAACAGACTAGTCCAGGGACCAGTATTACTTAAGCCCAACCCATCTCCTTAACAGAATTTGGTTGTAACTGTTTTACGTAGCACATGCTACAGATTTGATTCTCTATTTTTCTGTTTTACTGTTATTTCAATTTCCTTCTGTATTACATAGGAGCATACTACATCTATAAATATGTACTACACGAATATACAAGATATGCAGAAAAATACAAAACATTTGCTCCAATACTGAATCCAAGTATTGTTCGTTCAGCTTGTATCCGAGCTTAATCCGAATTCGGATTTCCCTTTTGCAATTATTTCACTCTTCGCATTGCAAGTGGTATCAGAGCTTATCTCCGATGCATGACAGGGGAGTTTCCCAATAGATGGAGCCACTTTATTCCTTTGGCCGAGTGTGGTATAATACGAACTACCACACACTCTCCAAGCACACTCCATTCCAGATACTGTATGGTTACCCTCCCCCTCTGCATCTTCCCTATGTTCCTAGAGATGCTCGAAACGCTACAGTTGACAGCATGCTTAAAACTAGGGAAGACATGCTCAAGACTTTCAAATTTCACCTCACCAGAGCACAACACAGAATGAAGCTTATGAGTGACAAGCGACGAATTGACAGAGAGTTCAACATAGGGGATTTTGTCTTATTGAAATTGCAACCATACCGACAGAAGACACTCAAGCATGCACAGAATCAAAAACTAAGCCAGAAATACTACGGACCCTATAAGATTAAAGATCGAAAAGGGAAGGTAGCTTACCAACTCGATCTTCCTCCCGAAGCAAGCATTCACCACACCTTCCATGTATCGCAGCTGAAACCCTACCATGGACCACTTCCAGCCACTGCCCCCCTTTACCTACAACACAAGAGGACCCATTGTTAGAACGAATTGCTATTTTAGATAGGAAAATGGTAAAAAGACACAACAAGGCAGAAACGATGCTACTTATCTCGTGGAAGGATCTGCCACGTCCGAAGCCACTTGGGAGTTCTTCAGCAGCTGCAGTCTAGATTTCCTCAGTGTCCCTTGTGGACAAGGGATTCTAATGGGGAAGGGATTGTCACGGGAAAAAGCAGAACAACGAGCTCCTAGGGTTTATATGTCACGAAGAGAAGGAATAGGGAAAAGACGAGTTCTGTCGGGGAGTTAGTAAGTGGAGTTGTGTGGAAGTGAACAAAGAAGAAGGACAACTGGGACAACTGGGAAGGAATAATGCTGAGATGGATCCGTATGGTATACTTTGGGCTGGGCTCAGTCATGGGCCTAATATGGACTGGGTAGAAGAAACAGACTAGTCCAGGGACCAGTATTACTTAAGCCCAACCCATCTCCTTAACAGAATTTGGTTGTAACTGTTTTACGTAGCACATGCTACAGATTTGATTCTCTATTTTTCTGTTTTACTGTTATTTCAATTTCCTTCTGTATTACATAGGGAGCATACTACATCTATAAATATGTACTACACGAATATACAAGATATGCAGAAAAATACAAAACATTTGCTCCAATACTGAATCCAAGTATTGTTCGTTCAGCTTGTATCCGAGCTTAATCCGAATTCGATTTCCCTTTTGCAATTATTTCACTCTTCCGCATTGCATTGTGCTACCTTTACATTAATCTAGACACGTTCGTAACATAAACAAAACACAGAGAAATCTAACTCTATTAATTTCTTTTATATATGTAAGTTGTAAATAATAAAAACTATTATTACCATTATAGGGTTAATTTTACAGATGATGACTAAATTTTGATAAAATTAAAATTAATCAATTTAATACCGAAAGAACTTTCCATATTTATCAACAATACATCTATCTAGTTCTTTTAGCTAATAATAAATTGTTTAACTTTAAATTTTTTCAGGTACTAAATTGATCAATTTTAAAATTTAAATATTAAATTAATTAATTTTAAAATTCAAATATCTAATTATATACTTTATAAAAAATTTAAATACTATTCATAAAATTCTCCCAACATTGTATTAATTCTGAGTATGTAGTTTTTATATATATTCCCTCAAACGTATCATGTATTTGGGGAAAAGAAAATTATTATTGATTGTTTTAAAAAAATTATAAAAATACCATTAGAATAAGAATACACTGATCTCATCTTTTAAAAAAACAATATCAATTATTTATAATCGTTTTTTAAAGAGACGAGATTAACTTATCTATTTTTAAGATTTTTTTTTTTTATCCAATAGATTTGTGTAATTTTTTTTAAAGATTTTTTTTTTTTCCTTAATCTCTATATTGGAAGCAGCTATCTGCGACTTTTTTGTCGGTAGGAAAAAAATAAGGATAACAATAACAATAACAATAACAATAACAATAACGTAACATATGCAAATAATGCTGGATATCCGGTCTTCTTCAAATTGAGTGCGTCGACTTTGACAGTAGTAGCCCTCCGACAACATTAAATTCTTCCACGATAATTGATAAATTTTTCAGAGCCGTACTTCCTTATTAATACCGTCTCAACGACTCATGGGTGCCGGTGGCGTTGTCTCTTTTTCAGGACGTCGCTGATGAAATTACGGTCAACTTTTAGAGGTTGTCCGTCCATTTTTTTTTTTTTTAATTTTAAGATAACGATAACTCAGTTCTGAGTAGATATATATCACTATAGTCATCGATTGATCAGTTTCAAAATTTTACAAATATTTAATTATGTATCCTTTTAAAATTTAAATATCATTTATAACATTAACCTCATCAAATATTTTTTTTTTGTCTATATTAATTTCTTTCAAAGTCCTTACTATGTTCCTAAACACAAACGAAATATTATGCCCTTTTTATTTCTCTCATTCCACTTTATTACTTTTTATAGAACAAACCAAATAAATATGTATTATATATTTCTTTGTATTTTATTTTTTTTATTCATAAACAAAAATGAACATTATACTTGTTTTTGCCATTTCTATCTATCATGTTGCTTCTGCTTTGAGTATGCTATAATTACTAGAGTTGTTAACAGGAGAAATTAAAACTCTTCCATTTTGGACTTGTTCCCTTTTGAAATAGTTTTTACTTTTGCTTTTCCTTGCCGCATGAAAGGCCTTACAATAGGATCGAGAAAGCAGAAAAAATCAATAGGGAAAAAAATTAAAATGTAGGGAGGAAAATTAGAAAGAAATGGAAATAAAAGGAACTATGGTAGTGGGAAACTATTCTACACTAGCTAATAAGGTATATAATAAGATAAATATAAGTGAAATGTGGCAATTTTACAATGCCTTAAGTGTTTTGAATAAAAAAACTATCTTCAATTAAGTGTTGCGGCAAGGATATAGAATAAACATATAAAGACTAGATCCATCAAGGATTTATATGTAAATACACAAAAGTAGTTATAACCAACAGAATATAGTAATTGTAACAGAATAGTTACAGTTCAGCAACTGCATGTATGGACATAGTCTGATATAAAAGATACGAAAAATAATGGAAAGGGATCACCGAAGTATTTGAATCCCAATTCTGGGTGTTGGAGTCTGGCATACTCGAATCTGCCAACATTCATACCTGCACAACAAACACCATATTAGTTCTGCTAGGGTTTATCCATATAGAGGTAAACGAGAGGAAGAAGATAAAGAGATTAGGGTTCTTATCTGGAAGCTGTTCTGCGGAGAGTGATCGGAGAGTGGAGAATTAGGGTAAGCTAGTGAGTATTCGTGGGCTGGGCTATAACATCTAGGCCGAGTCTAACAAATTGGTGCTCGTCTGCAACTCATGGCTCCTAATACAAGATCTCAAGTTTCCCTTTCTCAGGTTGCGATATGGATTTCATTAAGACTACTCTGTGTCTTTGCAAGAATCCATGGATCAGAAACTTAATTCTTTGGCTTCTCGGATAGAAAAGATTGAAGTGAGTCAGATCTCGCACAATCTTCCTGATCAAAACAAGAATGTGCAAGATTCATCATCCTCACAAGCGTTGGTGGCTCAGGATGATCTATTGAAGGGCATCAAGTTAGAGATCCCTAAGTTTGCTGGAGAAGATGTTCTTGGATGGATTTTCCAAGTTGAACAATTCTTTGAGTTTCATCATATTGAGGGTCCTCAAAGATTGTCTATTTGTTCTTTTGCTATGACAGGAAATGCATTACAATGGTATAAGTGGATGTTCCTTAATAAAAGACTTTCCTCATGGGAAAAGTTGGTAGAAGACTTAACTGCGCGATTTGGACCCTCTGGTTATGAAGAAGTCTAAGGTATGCTTTCTAAGTTGACTCAGTTGCATAATGTTGCTCAATATCAATCAGAATTTGAGGCTTTGTCTAATCGAATTCAAGGATTGCCTGAATCCTTTTTGATTAGTTGTTTTGTATCTGGTTTAAAACCTGCATTGAGAAGAGATGTGCAAATTAGTAGACCAAAATCTATGATGGATGCTATTTGGCTTGCTAGAATGTATGAGGACAAATTGAATGACAGTAATAATGCAATAAACCTGTTTTTTCCTCCACTTCGTCTTCCAAATCTAATATCCATTTTTCTAAACCACATTTTTCTACCAATCCTACTCCTTCATCCACTTCCAAACCTCCTTCATCCTTTCCAATAAAGAAATTAACTTTTGAAGAAAGCAAGCTAGACGTGATAAAGGGCTTTGCTATAATTGTGATGAAAAATATAGCAGAAATCATAAATGCAAGTCAAAGTTTCTGTTATTGTTGCATGATGATGATGATGGGGTTGAGGGGGATATTTCGGATGATATGGCAATTTCTAATCAGGATGTAGTGATGTCTCAGATACAATCAGTTATCATGCTCTCAGTGGAAATCTAGTGCCTCGTACACTTAAATTTCTAGGAATATTAGACAGATGCAATTATCAGTATTATTGGATACAGGGAGTACTAACAATTTTATCCAAACAAGAGTTGCCAAACATTTGGGGTTGATCATTTCTCCTGCAGTATCATTTCAAGTCATGATTAGCAATGGCCAAAAATTACAATGCACTGGATTATGTAAGGATGTGTCTGTAAAATTCAAGGGTTTTCTTTTCTTACTTCATTCTATGTCTACCCATTCAAGGTGCTGATCTGGTATTGGGTGTACAGTGGCTTCAAGAGTTAGGGCCAATCACTATTGACTACTCAGAATTAACGATGCAGTTCTCTCATATGGGACATGTTGTTTGTTTATATGGAGATCAGTCTCCTACAAGTAGTCAAATCACCCATCATCAATTAAAACGTTTGATTCAAGTGGATGCTGTGGCTACTTGTTTTCATCTTGTGGCTCAGAAGGAAATTTCAACAGGGAATTTCACCAACAACACACTGTTTGACCATGTGTTGGGCAAATATTCTCAGATTTTCGAGCCACCTTCATCATTGCCACCGTTTAGAGAGATCCATCGAATTCATTTAGTCAATGGTGCTTCAGCAATCAATGTCAAGCCCTACCGGTATCCCCACTATCAAAAGTCTGAGATTGAAAAACAGGTTAAGGAAATGTTGGAACAGGGCTTCATCCAGAACAGTAATAGTCCATATTCATCACCAGTTTTACTGGTAAAAAAAAAAAAGATGGCTCTTGGCGATTCTGTGTGGACTATAGAGCATTAAATCAGGCAACAATAAAGGATGAATTTCCAATTCCAACTATTGATGAGTTGTTGGATGAATTGTGTGAGCGACTGTATTTTCTAAGTTGGACTTGCGGGCTGGCTATCATCAAATTAGAATGGCAAAAGAGGATGTGGAAAAGACTGCTTTTCGCACACATGAAGGCCACTATGAGTTTTTAGTAATGCCATTCGGACTGAGTAATGCACCAGCAACATTTCAATCTATGATGAATATTTCAAGCCTTACTTACGTAAGTTTGTCATTGTATTTTTTGATGACATACTCATTTATAGTAAGACTTTGAATTCTCATATAGCACATTTAGATCAGGTATTGAAAATATTGGCTGACAATACCCTTTTTCTTAAAAAGTCTAAGTGCTTTTGGTCAAGATTCTATTGAATACTTGGGCCATATTGTCACTGCTCAGGGAGTAAAACCGGAACCTAGTAAGGTGCGCTGTTCGTAATTGGGTCATACCCACTTCTATTAAGCAGCTACGGGCTTTCTTGGACTTTCTGGATATTATCGAAGATTTATTCAATCTTATGCTTCTATTGCACATCCTCTGACCGAATTATTGAAGAAGATGGTTTCAATGGTCAGAAGCAGCAACTGAGGCATTTGATCGATTAAAGGAGGCTTTGATTTCGGCTCCAATTTTAGCTCTGCCAGATTTCTCTAAGCAGTTTATACTAGAGACTGATGCTTCTGGAACAGGAATGGGAGCTGTGCTTTTACAGGACAACAGACCAATCGCATTTTTCAGTAAAAAATTACCTCATCATTTACTGAAGGCATCTGCCTATGTTCGAGAGTTACATGCATTGGTGGCTGCTGTCAAAAAGTGGAGACAGTATCTTTTGGGATCATTTTATTATTAAAACTGATCATCGAAGTTTGAAGGAGTTATTAACACAAGTCATACAAACTCCTGAGCAACATAAGTATCTCACGAAACTCATGGGCTTTGACTATACTATAGTCTACAAAGCAGGGTGAGAATGTGGTGGCAGATTCTCTATCCAGACAATTTGAGGAGATGTACCAATTTCTGGCTTTCTCTCTACCACATTTTGGTTTAGTGGATGAATTGAAACAGGAGTATCAAAGCAATTCCCATTTTCAAACAGTTATCCACAAACTACAACAGGGTGAGACTCTGAAATGGGAACTGAGTTGGAAGAATGATCTATTGTATTATGGAACTCGTTTATTTTTGGTTCCCACATCTTCTGTTGTTACCAAATTATTGCATGAATTTCATGCTATACCTTCGGCTGGCCACTTTGGGGTAACAAAGACATATAAATGTTTGTCTGCACAGTTTTATTGGGAGGGTATGAAGAAGATGTCGAGCTCTTTATTAAAGGGTGTCACATTTGTCAACAGACAAAGAGCATTAATCGAAGTCCCTCTGGCTTATTGGCTCCACTACCAATTCCAGAACAGATATGGGAAGATATTTCGATGGACTTTGTCACATCACTACCAAAGTCCCAGGGGTTCACTGTCATTTTGGTTGTGGTAGATCGCTATCCAAGTATTGTCACTTTGGTGCACTTGATACCAATTATAATGCATCTAAGGTGGCTCAATTGTTCATGTCAATGGTGGTAAGCTACATGGATTTCCTCGGACAATTGTATCCGATAGAGATAGTATATTCCTCAGCAGTTTTGGCAGGAATTATTTCGTTTAAGTGGGAAAATTGTGTATGAGTTCTGCTTATCACCCTCAGAGCGATGGTCAAACTGAGGTGATTAATCGAGTTTTACAGCAGTATCTCAGATGTTTCTGTATGGACAGACCTTCTGATTGGTGTAAGTTTTTGGATTGGGCTAATTTTCTTGTAACAGTTCATTTCATGAAGGCATTCAGACTACACCATTTCAGGCAGTTTATGGGCACCAACCTCCTACTATACCCATGTATATTAGGGGTCAATCCAAACTGGAGGCAGTGGACACTGATTTAGCTACTCGAGATGAGTTATTAGCTTCATTGAAAGCTAATTTGTTGAAAGCACAGCAGAAAATGAAGGTGCAAGCAGACAAACATAGAGTGGATTTCCAGTTTCAGGAAGGAGACTTTGTCTATATTAAGCTTCAACCTTATCGACAAAGTTCTATTTCAGGTGGCTTTCACAAATTGTCTAAGAGATTTTATGGCCCTTACAAGGTACTTCGAAGAATAGGGTCGTGTGCTTATGCAATTGAGTTGCCTGCAAATTCTAAGATACACAATGTTTTCCATGTTTCGGTTCTCAAACAAGCTCATGGATCAGTTTTTCCATCTCTGGAATTACCCCTAACTCTTATCACAATAACCCTCTTTGGAACCATTAACAGTTTTGGCTTCTAGGTTATTATCAAATGACCGAGAAGTGACACAACTTTTGGTTCAGTGGACAGGCGTCCATCCTGAAGACTCATCGTGGGAAGACATTGATCAATTTCGGACCATTTATCCTAATTTCAACCTTGAGGACAAGGTTGTTTCTCAAGAACGAGAGAAAGTTGTTACGGCAAGGATACAGAATAAGCATGTAAAAACTAGATCCATCAAGGATTTATATGTAAATACACAAAAGTAGTTATACAAAAGTAGTTATAACCAACAAATATAGTAATTGTAACAGAATAGTTACAGTTCAGCAACTGCATGTATGGACATAGTCTGATATAAAAGATACGAAAAATAATGGAAAGGGATCACCGAAGTATTTGAATCCCAATTCTGGGTGTTGGAGTCTGGCATACTCGAATCTGCCAACATTCATACCTGCACAACAAACACCATATTAGTTCTGCTAGGGTTTATCCATATAGAGGTAAACGAGAGGAAGAAGATAAAGAGGTTAGGGTTCTTATCTAGAAGTTGTTCTGCAGAGGAGTGATCGGGAGAGTGGAGAATTAGGGTAAGCTAGTAAGTATTCATGGGCTGGGCTATAACATCTAGGCCGAGTCTAACAGGTTCGGGCATGTTTTTAATCAATTCTACCCATATTGATCTTAGACCAAGATTGCTTAGTTCACACTTTCAACAATCATATAAGAGCATGTTGTAATGAGTCAAACAAAATCCACAATCACTAGATTCAGATTAAGTAAGAGTTTGAATTATTGGTTTTCAAACCAAGAATCAAAGAGAAGATAAGAAAACTCAAATCAATTGATTTGAGATCAAGTAATATTATGGAAAACCAGATTTGTTGGCTATAATAGAGTCAGAAACCTAAGTTATGAATAAACACCACAATTTCAATAATTTTAATAAGTTTATAGAAGTAAAATACGTAAAATAATTTCAATTTACTAAAATCTCAAACATGTTTGAACCATATATAGGCATCAAATAAAGTATAAATGTCGCAAATGATACATAAACTTTGATAAATAAGCAATAACATACATGAATTTTGAAATTGATCAAATTAGTACCTAAAAAAATTATTCATGTACATCTATAATACGTCTGTCATATTGGTTTAAATGCCACATAAGATGATAGTGTTGACCAAATTGACAGAATTACTATTGGCATACACAAAAAGTTTTTCAAATACCAAAATTCAAATACCTATTGCATACCCCCTCCCCCAAACACACAAACCCACCCTCCAAAAGCAACATGTGTGCATACCCTTCTTAATTTGCTAATAATGGCTTTATAATAAATGAAACAACATATCAATGATAAATAAATCAACAAGAGGAAAATAAGCACCCGATTGGTGTCTCAAATTGTACCAACCCATGGCTTTAGCGTAGTTGATCAACTATACAGTCAGATTAAGCTTGTTAATCAATCTTGCAACCAACCTATGCTCCATGCTACTTGGTCAAATCTTAATGCACTACATTTTACCTTCGCACTTGTTCAAATCTATTTCCTTCTTTAGGTTCTTCTTCCTTTCCCACAACCATCTTCAGACCAAACCTAACGACAAATCGATCTTCTTCTTTTCAACCCAACCCCAAAATGATGTGGTCAATAGTTTGCTCTATTTATGCCACTTGCCCCTCAAAATTATTTACTTTTGATCAATTGTTTCATTATCTAATTGAAACACTTATTCTTGATTCTCCATCTCTTCTTCTTCATGATGATGCCCTTTTTTAACATCTTACAAAATAGAGAAAAGTAATAATTGCAACACTCTTTTACATGTTTATACATATAATTGAATTCATCAACAATTGTGTTCCACTTCTTTAAATTTGTTCTTTTTAGCTGATGTACCCATATACAATAGAAAATTAAAAAAAAAAAAAAAGAAAAGATTCCTTTTTTAATTTTTTATTACCCAATAGAATAATAAGAAAGAAATACGGATGACTTAATAATTGATAGAATTTAATAACTGTAAATCAACTAGATAAAAACATGATAATTGTGACAAAAATTGATACCAAATGAAATTGAATCTAAAAAAACATTAAGATTAGATAGAAAAAAATCCTAACCTATTAGTTAGCAAACCTAAGAACCAAAATGATAAAAAGCTTAACCCACTTATTAGAGAACAAAGAGCTTCTTGTAAGTGATAAGTGTGATTAACCCTTATTAAGATAGGCTAATTTGGGCTTATTCAATTTAATTTGGTAAATGATTCCATGAATTTAGTACTTAATTGCTTAAATTTGTGATTTCACGTTGTTATTAGAGTACTATTTAAGCTTTAGAGAAGGATAGGCATGCTCCATGGAGTTTCGAAGAACATTTATAAATTGGAGAGAAGTGCATTGAACACGGCTATGTCTGTGTTGTATTGAGCAAATTTATCCAAATCTTCCTTTGATAATTAAACAAGAGCTAAACATGACTATATTAAGCTTATGCTAATTAAACATTTAAGTTTGTATATTAATAGAGCCAATTCAGGAAAATCATATTTTATACAAATTGAGACATCCTTAGAGAGAGAAAGTCCAAAAGTAAGGTAAAGAGCGTGTGAAGATACTGAGATTGCAAGATCATGAATTGAAGGGACTTTAATTATGTTATTCATATTTTCATTTATTCTTTTTGCTTTTATTGATATGTATATATATACACACATGAGAGAGTAGAGAACTTTTTTATATCTGATAGATTTTTCATGAAATTGGGATTGTTTTTATTCAATAGATTATTAATTATTTTTATTATAATTATGTGCCTTCAATTTTTTTTCATGAATTATTAGTTCCAAAATGTTAATTCATGATAGATTTTAATTTAGTTAATTGAGAAATTGCTAGATTAAATAGATTTGTATAGTTAGAGAGATTCAAATGTAATCCTTAAGGTAAGACAACATAAATATTTTATATTAGATTAAGGCCTAGGTATATATAAGATCTCATAGGCCGTTCACAAAATTCAATGCAATCTTAGATTGCTATTAACTAGCAGGAGATTCCAATAGATTAATTTAAGGTTTGGATTTAGTAATCTCGATAAAGATATCAATTTGATTTAGGCATTCCACAATCAAGAAATTAATTATCTTATTAGATTATGTTTTGATAAAATCTAATGTTGATTTAAATCTAGACGATCTTGCAATTGAATTAACTGAAAATGATATTGACTTGTGGTTGTAATTAGTGAATTGATAATTATAATTAGTTTGTAGTAATTGTAGCAATTAATTAGAAGTACTTAATTTTGCCAATTAGATGATAAGGATAGAGTAATTTGCCTTTAAAGTGATTATGGGATAGAATTAAGACTAAGATCTTAATTTATTTAGAAAATGATCATTAGTAAGCATAAAGCAATTATATAATTAATGGGACATAACCTAAAATAGAAAATTTTAAAACACCACCACCCCGGCTAACAATAGCTTATTTTATAATAAAGCCCATTCATAAACTTTATACAAAATAGACTTTGAAAAAAAATTGAAGATACAATAAACAATGATTATAAGATAAATAAGCATGAGAAATTAAGAGGCTAGTTGGCACCTCAAGCCAAACCAAGTTGGTCAACCAAGGCTTCATCTATACTTAAAGCAATCTTAAAAAGCCTTAGTTATGCAATTGTAGTATTTTCCATGAGAGGCATCACAACCCTTACACTTTTATCATGGAAGGTATGTAAATTCTACTAAAACCACAAGTCCTAGAGATATGAGAAAAGCTCAAGTGGCAAGGTTGAAGAATTAATATTTAGTAGGTATGAATTAAAATTTAAAACCAACATTTAATGCATGGGTATTCTTAGCAAGAAGATTTATCTTGGTGGCTTAGGGCTTTTAATGCATAATTTCTTTTATAGCTTTTGAGCAATGAATAGGGCTATTATTACTACAAGTTACTTGCTCTCATTGTCATACTTTCTTTTTCACTTATTCTTCAATTTGCTTCGATTTATTGATTGTATTGTCTGGTGCTTACAAAAGCTTACATTTGCAATACGAAAAAGTACTAGACTATATTTATTTGTGAGTAGTTGTATTTGTAAATTTTTTTATGGGATTATAACAAAATACTCCTTCAAACGTTTGCATAGGTGTAAATTGACCACCTGAATTTTTAAGGTGCATTTTTTTACCCTCTAAACTTTCAGCATTTGACACAATTAAAGAAAATTAACATTTTATATGTACACTTTGAATCCGTACAGAGATAAAAATTTAAGGGGTAAATTTACATATAAGTAAAAGATCGAAGGGTAATTTACAATTATCCTTATTTCATTTTAATAAAAAATGTTCGTTGTCCTTAGCTATGTCGATTTTTTAAAGTTTAAGGAGTTAAAAAGTGCATTTTGGAATTTTTAAGAGTGGATCTACACTAAAGTGAAAGTTCAGGAGGAGGGATAATTTGTGATTTGACCCTTTTTTATTGTGGACAACTATAAAGGATTCAATTAAAATATATGTGGAATCCTTCTAGATGAACTTTTGTGATCATAGAGGGTGGGAGCAAGATGTCAACTTTACTATGTATGAGATTTGATATGATCTTTCCCCATCAAATTTTATTGCACCTTTCTTTTTTTTTTTTTTTTTCAATTGTGTTTGCATTACTATTGGTTCATTTATTTGAGTCAAAATTGTTAGTTTTTGATAAACACTAAATAAAACTCAATCCATCTCCTACCTTTGGTTTATAGTATTGTATTTTAAGAATATTCAACTAGATGATAATATAATCTTGACAGCATGTGTTAATATATTGGTACTGTCATAATTGGTATCTAAACTTTGTCTAAATGTTACTTAAAATTTAAAAATATTACCATACTACCTACAAGGTTATTAAGATAATTTATAATTCCTAGGTGAGGTAGATAATTGCAAAAATGAATAAAGCGTGGGTAGCTAAAAAATTCAAGTGGTTAATTGTAAACAAAAAAGGGTAAAGTTTAGGTGCAAAACTGATTTTTTTTTTAATTTAGGTAATTAGTTGTAAAAATAGACAAAGTTCAAGTACAAAAAGTGACAATTACCCATTAAAATTTCTTTATAGTTTTAATAACATTTTCTTAAAGCTTGAATGTACCTATAATTTTGTGAAAAAATGAAAAGTGTCTTAAGATATTTATAGTTTTCATTGGAAAAACCAACAAATACGAGAAAAAGGAACAATTATAAAGTGTGAAAAATCATTATATATATATATATATTCTTTGTTTAAAAAGTTTTTTATACTTTTCATAGTTTTATGTTAATTTCTACTCAATATGTATTATCTTAGGAAAATGTTGAAAATTTTATTAAATATATGGAAATTACTACTAGTAGATACTTAAAGACCTAATAAACTCTACAAGGTAAGGTAGAGTGAATGGATAGCACTATTGTATGCAATACCTCTCTCTTCCATGCTCGATATGATAGATTTTGGATAGGTATTTAAAGTTACATGGTAGATTTTGAGTGGAACACTTTGGATCCTACTCTTAAACCATATAGTATGAGTACAATATCTCCATACATATACCTTCTCTTTGTTTACAATAGGCACAAGAGATAGGTTGTTATACTAGATTTCTACATTCAGAAGCTCAATGTCCTTCTTTACCACAAGCAAAACATGCCTTCGAGTTCCATTTACATTGTGATTGCTCATGAGGTCCATAACATGCAGCGCATCTTCTTTCAAGAGTGGTAGAAGGAGTGGAAGTTTTTACTAACAACCCTGCATTTGTCTTCTTGCCCAAGTATGGCTTCTTTCCTTTGCTCACACTATCATATCTCCTATAAAAAATAGACGATGAGGGTCTCTTTCTTGAAAATGCAGCTCATCTGTCCTTCTATGTCTTGTTATCATTCAAAATTTATTCCGCTAACTTTGCTTTTGTGACCGCATTGACTAATATCAGAAGTTAGAACATCTTAACTTCACCTTTGATTTCCAATTTAACCCATTCTGAAACTTTTAAACCTTCATTCTTTCATCATTGTATCCTTTACCCAAATCTCTATAATCTACAAAACTCAGAGTGATATTCGTTAACAGTCTTACTTCCTTACCTTAAACTTCACCAATCAGAGATCATTTACTCTGGAACTGTGGCTGGAAAGTATTGTAAAAAAGAAGGCTTCTTTAAATCGAAACCAAGCAATAGGCCTCACTAGATCCTCGCTTGCAAGTCTCCACCAATTATAGGCATCTTTCTTCACCTTATAAACCACAAAATCCACTTTCTTGTTTTCTAGCACTTCACAAGAAGCAAACGCTTTCTCTAATTCTTCTATCTAATTCTCTGCAGTTGCCAGGTCTGAAATAGTCCCATCAAAATCAAGTACTAGTATGACAAATCATGTAATTTGACCTGATCATTTCATTCACCCATTTGTACATTGTCCCCTTACCTACCAACTTGTGGATTATGTTATTGCATGAACTGTTACTGTTGTTGGTACATCATATAATAATATTGTTACATTATGGTAAACATATCTCGAAACATGGTACACATTGTATTTAGATCTCCCATGGGTACGTAAGGCATTTATGGGAATGGTGGGATCTATGGTAGTTGCGGATTATGGGTCGTAGATGCTAATGTAAGAGAGCAAGTAATAGTGGAAACTGGATTAGAAGATGAAGTAGAGGATGGAGTAGTCAATGGAGGACGTAGAGGAGGCATATCTTGTCTTTCTAGATGTTGTCAACTTTGCCTTCTTAACTGTCCATCTTTACAAATACACACACGATACATCCATAATATAAATAACAAGTTATACATTACTTAATAAGGTTCAATTAGGTTTATTTTAACATTAATTAAAGTAAACAAACCAATAGTACACATCATTCAAATAAAATCCTAATTTTCCTCTACATAGCTCACCGCATCTAAGGTCAAGCCAATTTCTATTCTTTTACGTTAAACAACCAATCACATAAACATAGCTCTGAGACCACTCTATAAGGACCCGACATGTTTTATACCAAAAACTTTATATGTCAAGCCCCCAACCACGTATAATACACAAAGATGTTATACGTAAGGTTGTTTGAAAGGGAGGAGTTTATGCTAATTGCTTGATCAACTTGTTATCATACTAAATTTTACAAACACTACTCATTTAAGAGTAAATAACTTTATATAAATACATAAAATAGCACCATCATCTATGGTAATTCAAAGGTTATAAAGCTAAATTTATAATGTACATGATAGGAAAAACTTAGGTACTTTACATAATAAAACATAGGCTTATGTATAAGCTATAGTCTGTATTATTACATTTCAAAGACAAAGTCTTCTATTTGTCATTTCGAAGAAAACAACAGGGGATTGTCCATCAATCCTAATCATCCCATTCCTTAAGAAAAGTCTCTCAATTCGACCATATCCTAGGTCATCACAATATTCATCATCATCATTACCTATAGAAAAAAAAGTGAGTCAGGGGCTCAGTACACAGTAACACAAACAAATACATAATGGCATGCTTTCCTAAATTAATGCAATGCAAGAAACAATAAAATTATTTATTTTTTATTAAGTAAAACATTTCAACACTTGAGTATTCGAACTCTAATTTCAATCCTAAGGGAATTTGAGGGTCCTGAGTAACAGTAGTTGCTTAAAGGGTTAATATAAGCAGCATGAATACTTATATCTCCTACTTATATATCCTACATAACTTTATAAAAAAAAAAATTATCTAGGATTCATAGTCGTTACTCAACTTTACTTAACTTAATCCATAATATCACCTAGTTCAATCATCCCCATAAACATGAATTTAATCATACTATTTCATCTTAAGAATAAGCAAATATTATACCGTTACCATTCCACCTATTGATTACCTACTGAGCCACTCATGAAAGTCGGTGCATAATGATAGAGGTGGCCTAAACGTCGAAACTATCATGTTAACCTAGTTAACAAGGTTGTTACTGTCTGGACCAAATTCAACAATACACGCACAAACAATTGAAACAACTCTTTAAGTCAATATTTAATTAGAATTGATTAGATAATGCCTAACTTAGCATTCAACAAACAAGTTTCTACGTACCTGGATAAATGGTTTTATCAGATAAAAGACTTGTATTCAAACCTAACTAGGTATTGGAACCTATCGAGGCAAATCATTTCATATGAAGCAATGTTAATCCATAATTAAATACTAAATTATTAAACCTTTATTAAACTTAAATAAGGTTTAAATTATCACATAGTCTCATATTCATATACATATAGATATACACATCGCATTCCACTATTCATTCATCTATTATTCATTTACTTATTTATTTATTATCATTTATTTATTTATTTAATATGAACAATACCAACGAATTTTTAAAGCCCGTAAGCACCATCATGGTCGCGATCTTGGGCCATGATGCATGTTATTGCCTTGTCACGCCCTTGATTGATTTGTAAAAATTTCTTCAAAAAGCATCCGAGGAAATCACGATCCATGTAACGACCATAATTTAGGCCGTATCATTTACTAAAAAGATATCAGAAGAGATCACAGACTTGGTAACGGCCATGGTCAAAGCCTTTTCAAGTTTTAAAAACATTTAGAGGAGATCACGAGCCACATCACGGCCATGATCAAGAAATCATGATTTCAAGAGAATAACAACCTTGAACATGCCCGTGATGAACAAGGTATTGATCCTTTGGTACTTGATTCAAAATTTCCAAATCTCTATATCTTCTAACTCCTTACTAAGACCTTATTTGTTTGTAAAAACATGTTAAACTAACTTATAGACATAATATCAAACATCATCAAGATTACTTGCACTTATATATTAATCTCACATGTATATATACTACAATCTTAACTTAGAAGCCTAAGTTCATTCATTCATACTTGTTGACCTCTATTATCAACCTAATTACTAAAGTCTTACTCATTTATCACTAATAACATCAATACACTCATCATTTCACCATAAACTCATAAATTCATTTCTTCAAACACCTAGAGTACATATACATATTTGCATATCTAATTCAACATACATGTTAGCAGACCATTAATTTATCTAAAGTATCCAAATTCTACTCCTAGCTAACATCAATGTTAATTAAAACTACAATTAAACAAAACATGTAAGAAATCAACTTTATTTACTTTTATAAATACTAAAATCAACGAAACTTCACTTTCCTCTTTCTTAGCTTAAGTTCTTATTTATACTTGTTCCTTAGATTGATTCCTTGCTTAGAAACTTGTGGGATAAGGTTTAGAAGAGAAATTTAAGCTTGATTGTTTTTGGGAAGATGATAGAAAGGGAGAAAGAGAAATGATGGTTAGGTCTATTTTAAAGTTGATTTTTTGTTATCTTTTGACTTTTGAGGCAACTTTAGAAGAGTAGAGAAGGTGCTTCGGCATGGGCTAGGGCTTGGGTTTTGTGTGTGTGGGCTTAGTTTGATAATTATAACAGATTTAGGCTTGAGTTTTCAACAAAAATTGTAGCATAAAGAGGCTCTCTAATTCTAAAAGCAAAATTATACTTAATTTAATAACACAATTCAATTCTATGAATTACCACAATCACATAATTTCACCAACACACTTGCAATTACATTTTTAACCCATTTCAATTCTAGCAATTTATCATATCATCACTTAAAATTATTATAACTTAAATCATAACAATTTAGTCATGAAATCAACAAACAAATATATATAAAGTTTAATTTAGTATTTTGGGTTTAGGTTACTTTAGATATTCTTGCCCTCAATGGAATTAAGAGATACTTTCATGGCCTAACATCGTTCGAAACAATAGCTTTCAACTTCCCACTACTCCACATTGTCCGTGATGTCAACAATTGCAATGAGTCCTTCTCCTGTCCCCTCCAAAAGCTTTTAGAGGCAAGACGCATATGCCTACAGAACTCGTTATTATATAAAACCAGTAACTCATCTACTCTATTTCCCTCTACTCCTCACCTTAGGTAAATACTAACTTAAGCATTAGAGTGATTGCATTTAACACCTTCCCAGTACCACTTGACCATGTCTTGTTTTGCAGGTTCTATCCACAATCAAGTCAAATTACTCAAAAGTCTCCTACCGGCTTTGAACTAATGATGCCCTTAAATTTATTAAGTGAGCTCCTTGCTAAGAAGGCCTAGCATGGAGAGATTCTTCCTAGGGCAAGAAATTTAAGACAAAATATTCACTTCGTAGGTTCTTGCAACCAATAAGTGTCACCACATGAAATCATTTTTTTTTTTATTTGTTGTTGATCTGATTTAGTTTACTTCATAAAACCAATTATATATTTTGTGTTCGATTTGATTTGAGAACTTTTCTATACCAAATCATAAAAATGCCACGTTTACCTTTCAGTAGGGTTAGCAGTTTGACATGGTTTTACACTTACCTCTAACATCTCGCTCGCTTTATGAAGATTAAAGTTGATCTCTATAAAAGTGTGCCCTTGGCCATACGAAAGAAGAAAATTTAGAAGAGAAAGTATACCTTCTAAAGATTAATTTACAGACTCAATTAACTGAACGTGTGAAATTGAAGCGACCCATTAGATTTTATATATTAAAAAAAAAAAAGGGATGCAAATCCGGTACTTCCCTCAGTGGACGAGACTCGTACTAGCTTTTATACTTGGTGCTGACGCGTTTACGATTAATTTTACTTTATCCAGCATGTGGTAAGTATTAAGTGCAATAACGTTTGTCATGTCACCTTAAAAAATTATTGAACTCCCATTCGCAGCAATCCCATTAATACCCGTGAAACCCAATGTTTTTTTATTGTAGACATCTCTCTCTCTCTCTCTCTCTCTCTGTGGCACACGACCACTAAACAAAAAAAAGAAAAAATACAACATTGTTACGACATAGCTTATTAACGCTTGCATGAATATGTTTAAGTTCGACAAAAAAGTCCCAAACACAACACCATCGAGAGATGGATTATTACCCAACCCGGAGGAACTGGATCCTCATCAGGCTGGCAGGTTCAGATGCAAAGATGTTATATTAACTTGGGAAAATCTTGCGGTGACGGTTTTTCATAAGAAAAATAGATATAAATCCATCCTTCAGGGACTCACGGGTTATGCCCGACCCGGAGAGGTTCTCGCAGTTATGGGCCCTTCCGGTTGTGGCAAGTCCACTCTTCTTGATGCATTGGCAGGTACTTATAAATTATGCATACATATATTTATTTATATAACTATTATTATTAAACGAAAGTGTTAATTGTATCTAAAATACTTGTAATATAGTATAAAAGTTACTCTTCCTCTCCTCTCCTCTCCATCTTTCCTCCTTTCTTTCCTATCTATGGGAAGTTATTTTTTATATTCTACTCCTATTTTTTGCTCTTTTCTTTCTCTTAAATTTTTAATAATAAAACCGTCCTTTTTTTTTTTTTTTTTTTGCACACACAGAGCGTAACAGTATTACATGCCAGTAAAGTTGGCTGCGCTTTTGTATTTGTGTTTCATGCATGTCTTTGTTAAAGGTGACGAATATTACTTTAAACTTACAGACGCACATATATATATGTATTGTTTACTGCAGGGCGATTAGATTCCAAAACAAGGCAAACCGGGGAAATTCTTCTCAATGGTCGAAAACAGTCTTTGGCATATGGAACTTCGGTAACAAAACATGTTTATTTAATTCCAACTATATTTACCATTTTCTGCTTCTTTTTTCATTTTAGCACAATGCAAAAAAAAATTATAGATTTATAGTAGATAATGGCATTAGATAATCTCTAAAAAATATATATGTCCTTCATATTTTATAAATACTAGAATTCATTAAAATAAAATTAACATTTATCTACTATGCATACAAGTAGACGATGCACCTGCGATGCATGTGCAAATAAAACAACCTAACATATATAAATTAAATTAAATATTGTTTTGACAAATTGGAAGAAGACAACCTTAATTAGTCCTAGAAATTAGCAAATTAATTACAAATCATAATTACAATTATATTTTCACAGATAATTTCTCCATATTAGGTAACTGTCACGTAGTTATAATATTAAAAACATTTATACTAAAAATATTTACACTAAAGGCACCTGCTAGATCAGTATATAAAGATACTTGCTTAGGCTAAAAAAGGAAAAAATTATGTCTATTCAATCCTTATTTAATTCTATCCGAACCCTATTTAATTTTATGATTTCAGAGATACAAAAATATTTTATGTTCATATGCAAAAAAAAAAAAAAACTATGTTTATTCTACCCCATTTTAATTTTATTCAAAACCCTATATAATTTTATGATTTCAAGAATACCAAAAATATTTTAGGTATATATGCTAAAAAAAATATTAAAAACATTTACACTAAAAATATTTACACGAAAGATACTAAAGCAGGTGTTTTTGCTTTAATAGTATAACTATAACTATAACTATAACTATAACTATGTCTATTCAATCCTTATTTAATTATATCTATTTAAACCCTATTTAATTTCATGATTTCAGGGATATCAAAAATATTTTTCATCCACATGCTAAAAACGTTATATTAAAGATATTTATACTAAAGACACCAAAGCACGTACTTTTGCTTTAATAGTATATATAAATAGATTTCTCTCTTTTTTTCATTTTTATTTTCTTTCTTTTCACTTCATTTCTTCATATTTCGATAATTTTTTACTTTTCTAAATTTTTCAAAACATAATAGAGCCGTTGCTCTACTTCTTAGCAAGTGCGAAAGAAGAAAATCGATATAGGAATGTAAGCGAGCAGGTCGTTTACTCAATCCGTCCAACCCACTAAAAATCCTATAAGATTTAGGATGGGGTTTTTTTGTATCATTTTATCGGATTTTCTTTTCTTTTTTAGGAGAGATATCACTATCCAAAATTATGAGTGGTGATTTGAAGAGGAATTGACAGCGCAAAACAATTATAATTACAATGGTCATTTTAACCATAATAATAAGGATTGGTGGCTTTTATTGCGTTATAATGGTCATTTTGACCATATTAGTGATGATTGGTTACCTTTTTCTATGTTGTAATGTTCATTTCATCATAATAAAAATTCTTTGGAAATATTCTTTCAAATATAGAATTACTTTTTTAACAAAAGAAAGGGAATCATAAAAGAATTTGGACCAACTTTGAAAGTTTGCGAAAGAAAAAAAAAACGCATTTACATATTAGAAAAAAAGTGCCTATATGTGCTTAAAAAAATAAAAAGAAAAAGAAAGCAGGGGTCATTCTCATCAAATCATATATTAAAAATTATATCCACACTAAAGACACCAAAAAAATAAGCCTTTTGGTTTTAATAATATAGATATAGATATAACATTAGGGGGGAAAAAAAGCATCCTATTGCTCTCAAGTTATTTGATTAAATGAGTTTAATATTATTTTCTTTGTCTTCATGTGGATGTGATTTTATTGTCAATGTAACTTATTAACTTTCATATATTTAATATAGAAAAAGTTTTTCTACATGTCATTGGTCAAATGCCCTATCATATTTTAGTATTTGGACAAATGGATGAACACGTATCATGTGAAAAAAAAAACTGGTGCCTCTTCTAAGATGTAATATGCAACATCTATCTCAGTAAATTATATTGTTGTGGCGTATGGTTGAAAAAAAAAAAAAAGCATAATTATTCTTGAATACACTCAATGTACTCTATCCTGTGGGTTAGGCAGTATTGAATTCATCATTTAAACTATAGAATGGATTTACTATTCCCCTATTTATTTTATTTTTATTTTTAACAATCCATGCGTATTAAGCTTGACATAAATGAAAAAAAACAAATGAAAATGGTACAAAAGCTGTTGGTAGTTGAGTGGAAAACGATGTTTGGCGCTTTCATTCCCATGTTATGTTAAATATGTTTGAGACGGCATTGCATTTATTTGGGAAAGTTGATGGATCAACAGGGGAGTTGGCCCCAGTTCACGCGCGTATTTATCACTACCATGCATTGTATTAAAGTTTTATTGATTTATTTTCTTTCCTTTCCTTTTTTTTTTTTCAATTAATTTACAGTTTGTCCACTTAACATAACATAAATAGTTATTTATTCTTTCATTATTATAAAGCTGCTACTACCTTATTCACTTCAAGAGAGTAAGAATTTATATTAAACTGCTGTTACATAAAATGATGAATAGCAATTCATATTTTCACACTCATAATGAATTGTCATTCAATGGTTTATTTTTTAATTTTAACATAAATACATCTATCTTAAAAATATCACCTATATAATATGAATATTTTGCTTTTTAAAGTAAACATTATAATAACCATTATAACCCTATTATATTTTATTAATTTAGAACTTCATTCTCTCGTTATTCTATACGACAAAGTGAACCAGCCGATAATAATGATATCTCACTAGCATTCAACAATAACGTTCACCTTTAGAGGCAATAAAATCATGGACAAAAAATTGCCAAAATAATTTATATCTTTATCAACATAATTAGTGACGATAATTTTCATAACAAAAATTTACAAGATTAAAAATTTGTGTTTAAAATTTAGTTTTCTTATAATAAGTGTAACCTGGTTTAATGTGATTGAGACATAAAACTTGATCGAATCACCCGTCAACTCCCCTTAACAAATGGACCCCTCATTCCAATCTGAATCGCCCTATTCCTGAGGACCCGCCCTAATTTTTTTAATCGGAATGCCGCATCTTTTGTGGTTTTTTTTCTGCTGGGAATTTGTACCCATTTCCAAAAAAAAAGAAAAATATTCCTTAGAATGTCTATACTCATCAAGTCCTTCGTAAGGTCTTTAACAGTGTCATATCAGTATCTAAAAGAATTTTTCATCCTAAAAACATCATCACTTTATCTAAGTTCTTGACATAAGTTCATCCACTTCTTTTTATACTTTTATGAGCCTCATTTACTTTTACATAATACATTTCTTTTATAAAATAATATGAAGGAACTCACTTTTGAGGATTCTTCATAGAAAATTCCAAAAAGTTAAAGGAACTCTCCATATCTGTAAAAACCTCAAAAAATAAGGTTCTTCATCTAAATACCCATGTCAAAGACCTTCAATGTTGATGCACTAAGAAAAATAAAATATAAAATATAAAAACTAAATAATTGTATTACTCTGTGAATAAATGGAAATTATTTTTTTAATATTTTTACTAGAGTCATGAATTAACTAGTTTGATTTTAGTAGGACTCTCTCAACACTGTCCTTTCTCATTTCCGATTTCAGGTCCAGTGCCTTTGATTTTCATTTAACGATGTTATTTGTATCATTTTTATGTAAAGCAGCATTTTATATGATTTAGAGATAATTCCTTATTTACTGTTTCGCATGAAAAGAATTACATGAGTGCCAATTAGACAAAATTAATTACATAAATATCGTTATTGTATTACATCTTAAAAATACGATATTGAAAATCATACTGAGTGTCATATGTTGACAATGCGATAGTAGGGCAAATTATAATTTATGTATCACATATTTAACATGCGATGCTCTTGTGCATCATATGTAGTAAATGCAATACTCTTATTATATCGCACTTGCGATATGTAATACTTATATAAAATAGTGTATTACATTTTCGAGATATAGTATTAGTAATTTTTTTTTTTTTCAATTTGCATTTTGGTAATTATTCCTTTTTTTTAGGTAGCTAAATACTATCCATATGATTTAGGTCACGGGACTTTCTTGACCATACATTAGTATTTATAAATTCAATAGTTGTAGATTCCTGAGTTTGTTTGTTTCCACGGTTTCTATCGTCTTCGCATAGTGAACAAAACGGTGAGGCTCCTGATCAGAACGGAATCATGATTACATATATGATATAATGAATTGATATTTTTCTTTTTACATAACACGAGTACGGGATAGTAGAAATAAAATTTGCATTTATCAAATCAACCCCATTGCTCTAATTGCATTAGGTAGCTACACAATGACCTTTTTTTGCATAATTTGAATTAGTGAAGGAAAGGGAAAAAATAAAAATAAAAGCTAATAATAAAAGCTTCTGTGTTTTCGTATAACTTACAAATTAAAAGTAAGAAAAAAATGATAATGAAGATACTGTAGTTAGATGATCTTAGCATGTATTAAGAATGCATTAGTTATCTGTACCTATACTAACAAAGTGAGAACAATTTATTATTGTTATTTTTTTTTTTTTTGTAATATCTAATATTGCTAAAATAAACCTTTAGATCATGACCTATCTCTTTATGTTGGTTTTTTTTTTTTAAGGTAAATCCGTATTATTTCTGGGGCAAGATATTATTGTTAACATGTTAAATAATCAAATTTACAAAAGGAAAAAAGACTCTATCATGAGGTAGTAGTGTATACTCATAATTTGTAGTCTGAACTTATATATATATATTGAAAAAGGATTAATGTCACATCTATATTTAAATCTTATCCATTTTTGCAATTTTGAATTTAGTATATGAATTTTTATTATTATTATAATTAACCATCTAAACTTTAACCTTTTTTTCAATACACCACTTAAACTTTACTTAATTTTCAGCCAAAAGAAAAAAAAAATTACTTAATTTTATAATTAACTACCTAATTCAAATTCTATAAATGATCTTAGAAAACTAATAGATAATAAATTGATATTTTTAAAATTTTAGGTACTTAGTTGTAATATTTATCCATAAATAAACATATATAAATTTGTATATAATAAAAAACAAAATATTTGACTTTTTATATACTCAGGTGTGAATGCAAATGCATCACTGCTAAACCTAATATGGAAGCACATAGATATATTATTGAACAATTCAAGGATATTTATAAAAATAAATAAATAAATAAATATAGAAAGAGACAAAGGAAAGAAAATATCCGTACCTGTTTCTATAACATATATTCACAACCCATCTGTTCCAGCCAACCAAGTGCTAGGGCCACCCAGAAGGACCACCAATACTACAACTTGCTACCTCTTGCCAAACCACCTGACACCTTAGTCGCCATCTTCATCAGACGCTATAAAAACACCAGCGATGTCATTTATTATTATTATTATTAAAGAAATATAACATAATGTGTTAATTTATATGAGGAATAAGGTAATATGAACAGTACGACTGTTTTATTTATCGTTTCTGCTAGCTACCCGAAAGGCTGAAAGTATTTTTGCTTCATTGTTTCACATTAATTATGACTAATAATAGGTCGGTAAAGGATGATTATTATTCGAAGGAGGTTATGTGACACCATCAATGAGATCGTTTAATTAATCATTTAACCGTTAAAATAAATATAATAATTAAAATATTAACTATTTTAGTGGTTCGATCAGATTAAATATGGTGTGAACCGTCAGATAATGACGAACCAGTCCCGTCAAATTAATGACAAGATCATATAATTTCCTATTATTCTAATGTGAAAATGATAGTAATTTTTATTACCCAAAATAAATGATAGCACTTTTGTTAATGTAACATTAAGCAGTACTACTTTTCTTGGTTGATTTAAGGTCTATTTGTTTTATTATATTCCAGACATTTGACATCATATTTTTATCTCTTTCAAATAGATATTTATCAAGAAACAAATACGAATGAAAAACTGACAGTTTTACTCATAAACTGACCAAACATATACAATACAGACATGAAACACATAAATTACACATACAAATCAAATATAAATATGATACAGATAAAAATCCAACATTTATTTATATGTTAATGTGTAATGCCTTAAATTGACAGCGTTATCAGTCCACTATGTGTCCTCACTAGAGATGGACACGCTAAGACTTAGATTCTACCAAACCACAAATTGAGATACAATATAACTTCACTGTCTTCCATAAAAGGGAACTTTTAAAACATTTATGACATTAATGAAACTCCTGAACAACTCAGTTGGTAAAAACCAAGCGCTAACTTACAATAAACTTATAACATCGCAAGAAAACATCTCATAAAATAAAAAAATCATAAAAACTACTTAAAACTTATTAAAGTCTTCAACTGTAACTATCTCCAATTCAAATTTTCTAATAATCAGCTGGAAAATTGGCTCCACTATCGTCCTCCCAATAGTCTACGAATACATCATAACTTTATAGATCGAACATTATAGGTTCTTCATCTAATCCCGAAAAACAGAAGGTGCGAGTGCAAAGCCTAATACGTCGAACCACAATCACATGCTCATGAACAATTATCATACAAATCTAAATGCAACATAGTAAAAAATGCAACAATCACAAGTTATTATCTTTAATTAGCCAAGCAACAAACACAGTTTAGAACCATTAACAACTATTCCTAACCCCAGAGTAACTCATGACTCCGTGAAAACAAATATATATACATAAATACTTATATATATACTGGTGTTAGGTACTCCCACACACACCTTGAGTATCGTACCGTATCACTTATAAACTTCCAGAATCATCTTTGTGCACAACTCCACTTAGGACAACGCCACACACAAATTATAGGGCACCATCCTAGTAGCATCGGTACTCTTGGTTTACTAAACCCAGCCAAACACAACCAACAAATCATTTTAAAGCCATATATTATTAAGTTCTTTTATAGATACTAAGCCCACAATCATAAACAACAACCAAGATAAAGACGTACCTTATGTATCGTTGATTAAGCTAGCTTCATCAAAGAGACCTAAACACAAGCAAACACTCGCTCAAAATTATTTCGAAAGTTAAACGTACTCCTAAGGTCATTTAAACCCTAAAACTTATAAGAACTACAACTATTTAGGTTCAAGGAAACCTTTTACTTAGATTTAGGAGTACTAGAAGATAAGCTAAGAGATAAGATGTTTAAAAAGATCAAAAATAAGGAAAGAAGAAAGCTACACAAACCCCTTATCAATCACGGCCATGATCTCCTTAAGTGTGACGGATTTAAGACGATTACGACTATGAAAAGGGCCGTGATGGCTATCACACCCCCCATAACGGGCGTGACAAGGGCGTTATGTTGAACACCAAAATCACCAAAGATGAAATTTAGGGTTTTCCCAATTCTCTTCCGAAGAAAACTCAGAAAAGACAACTTTTTTTATTGATAAAGGATTGAAAAAGGAGCAAATTTTACCTAAATATTTGACCTTTGGCCATCTTGAAACAAGATACAAGCTTGATGGAGTTTTTGGGTTTCTCTACTTGTGATATTGTAGAAAGATACGTAATATATTAGATGAGGGAGAGGAAAATGTTATTTTTATCATTATTATTCATTTTAGGGTGGATCATAAAACCCTCTTATTTATCAACATATGACTACTTACCCTTCACTATGATTTATTTATTTTCATATTACATCTCTTCCCCCCCAAAAGAAATTTTCATTCTCGAAAGTTACCTGAGATACTTTGTTCTCATCTCCTCTTCTGGCTTCCAAGTAGCTTTACATTCGAATTGATTCGTCCACTTCACTTTCACATACTTGATCATACGTCTTCTTAAATTTTATTCTTCAATATCTATGATCTATACTAGCTTTTCAACTATAGTGAGATTCGGTTGTACTTCTAATGGTTCCAAGGTTACTATCTATTCAGGATGCTTCACATATTTTCTCAACATAGAAATGTGGAATACAGTGTTTACTCCATCCAAACTAGACGGTAACGCTAATCTACAAGCCACATCACCTATCCTTAAGACTTCAAAAGGTCCCATAAACTTGAGGTTTTACTTACCCCTCAAACCAAACTTGACTACACCTTTAGCTAGTGAGATCTTAAGCAGAACATGTTCTCCTACTTGAAATTCCAATGATCTCCTCCTCTTGTCTGCATAACATTTTAGACAGCTTTGTGCTGCTTACCACTTTTGTCTGATTGCTTTGACCTTATCAATAGTATCCTATACCAGCTTTAGACCCATTATCTGTCCATCACCTCTTCATCCCAATGAATCGACGACCAACATTTTCTACCACAAAAGACTTCATAAGGTAGTATTCCAAGTGGTTTCTGATAACTATTATTATAAGCAAACCCCTCCAAAGGTAGGTACTCATCCCAGCTACCTTCAAAATCTAAGGCACATGCTCTCAATATGTCTCTAGAATTTGGATGGCTTGCTTGTCTAAAGGTGATATGTTGTACTAAATATCACTTTAGTACCTAAAGCTTTATGCAGGCTTTTTCAGAATCTCTCAGCGAATCTGGTATCTCTATTTGATATGATAGTCATTGGTATTAAGTGTAACATCACTATCTCCTTAATATACAACTTTGCCATTTGTTCCATGCTATAGCCAGTTTTAATCATTATAAAGTGGGCTAGCATGGTGAGCTTGTCTACAATTACCCATACTGAGTTAAGCGTTTCCCTGGTTTTAGGTGAAGCTATAACAAAATCCATAGTTATATGCTTGCACTTCCACATTGGCACAAGTAAGGGTTTTAATTCACCTGCTAGTCTTATGTGCTCAATATTTATCAATTGATGAGTTTAGTACTTGGATACGTACTCTGCTATCTCTTTCTTTATATTATTCCACCAATACAACTTTTTCAAATTCTAATACATTTTGTTACTTCACGGATGGATTGAATAATTAGAGTAATGTGCCCTTTCAGCAACTCCTTCTTGAGCTCTTCCTATTCCGATACACATACCATCCCTTTATATCTCATGACACCTTTGCTATTTATGTGAAACTCAGCTGCACTAACTACTTCCATTCTTTTGTTTACCTCCTGTATACTTAGATCATCCACTTTGTGCTGCTTTAATTCTTTCTGTAATAGTAGGTTCAATCTGCAAGTTGGTCAGTCTTGCACTTACTTTCTTAGCTGCTATTTCTAATTCAAGCTTCCTCGTGCCATCTACTAGACGACGTTCAGAAGTAATCAAAGCTGCTAGATTTTCTATTCGCTTTCTACTTAAGGCATCTGCTACTACATTTGCCTTTCCAAGATGGTACTAAATATCTACATCATAGTCCTTCATCAGCTCCAACAATCTCCTTTGTCTTATATTTAACTCTCTCTGGGTAATGATGTATTTAAACTTTTGTGGTCCATATATATTTTCCATCTCTCTCTATACAGATAGTGTCTCCACAGCTTTAAAGCATGTACCACAATTGCTAGTTCCAGATTATGCATAAAGTAATTCTTTTCATAAGTTTTTAGCTTTCTATGAGTGTATGCTATCACCTTGCCTTCTTGCATCAACACATAATCTAATCCTTGTATGGAGGCATCACTATAGATAGTATACTCCTCACCACTCACTAGTAAGGCTAGAACTGGTGCAGACACTAGCTTTTCCTTCAGTTATTGGAAGGTGTTCTCATAGTTTTCATCCTATTATACCTTACCTCTTTCTGTGTCAGTCTTGTTAAAGGACTTGTAATCTTAGAAAAATCCTCCACAAATCTTCTATAGTATCATACTATTCCTAGAAAACTTCTGGTTTTTAACACACTTTTTGGAGTTGGTCATTCTACCATGGCTTTTACTTTCACAGGATCCATTGCTATCCCATTTCCATTGATGATTTGCCCCAAGAAAGATACTTGTTTTAACCAGAACTCACATTTCGTGACCTTAGCATACAACTTCTCATTTTGTAATTAACTCAGAACTAATCTCAGATGTTCTTCATGTTCATCCTTGGTTTAGAGTACATCGAAACATCATCTACAAAGACTACTACAAACAGATCTAGATAATATCTAAAGACTCTATTCGTGAGGTCCATAAAGACAGCTGGTGCATTTGTAAAACCAAACAGGATGGCCACAAACTCATAATACCCATTTGATCCCGAAGTCTATCTTTTGTATGTCATCTATCCTAATCCATAGTTGGTAATACCTTGATCCAAGATCACTCTTTGAGAACACTTTTGCTCTAGCCATTAGTCAAACAAATCATCTATCCTGGTATAGGGTACTTATTCTTGATAGTCACCTAGTTCAGTTCTCTGTAATCTATACATAACCTCATGTTACCATCCTTTTTCTTAACAAACAGTACTAGAGCTCCTTAAGCCGACACATTAGGTCTGATAAACTTCTTCTTGAGCAGATCTTCTAACTGAAATTTAACCTCTGCAAGTTTTTTGGAGCCATATGATATGAAGTTTTAGACATAGGCAAGGTACCAGCACCAAATCAATATATAAATTTATTTCTCTTTGTGGTGGTAACCCTAGTAGATCTTCTAGGAAAACATCAGGGTATTCGCATACAATCGAGACCCATGCTAGGTCTATCTTTTATTTATCTTCTATCGTCATGGTTGCAATAGCTAAAGTTGACCTTCCCTAAAACTCATATGTAGGTAAAGTTGGAGGTCTTTGCACTTCAAGCTTATATACAAACTAATCCATCTGGCAAACTAAACTCCACTACCAAGTTATGACAATCAATCATAGTATAGTACTGTACTAACCAGTCTACTCCCAAGATTACATGGAAATCTACCATGTCCAAGACTACTAGATCTATAGGTACTTGTCTACTCTTATCTCTACATCCACATTTTTACAAATCCTATTCAGCATGGTTCCATTCCCTAGAGGTGTGTTTACAAACGAGCATTTGATCAAATTCTCAACACACACATCACATACAGACATAAAAGATTCAGAGATGCATTAAAAAAACTCGCATCAGTATCAAAAAGCACATACACACTATGCAAGAATATAGGGAGCATACCTGAAATAGTGTCTAAACTAAATGTATCCCTATGCTGGAGGGCATAAACCTTACCTGGTGCTCTTTGTCCTTGATCGCTACCCTGAAGTCGGCCTATCTAAACCCCCAGAGCCAGTAGCCTACCAGGCTCCTTATAATCTATCGCCTTATGTCTTTGTTGTCTACACTCTTATGGGAGAACCTTCCCTATGCAAAATCTGTGGTTGTGCCCAACCTTTCCACATGCAAAACAAGCATTCTCTAACCATTTTACTATGTGATTAGCCTCTTTCCCTTATCCTAGATAAGGACATTAGTGGTTGGTCGCTTTCTTAAATAGACCTAACTCTTTCTTGCTTCTTGCCTCTTTATCTTTTACAAGCCATGCTCAATTGTCATTGCTCTATTAACTACAATAGAATAATTAGCCAAATCCATCATGTTCACATGGTGTTGAATCTTAAGCTATAATCCTGTCATAAATCTGCTCACCTTAGCATCCTCACTCTCCTTCAGAGGATCTAGCAGAAACCTCATCAACTTACTGAACTCAGCTTCATATCCCTCGACATTCTTTGGCCCACTGTAGAGTATAGTACTCTTGCAGCATCTGATTTTTGGTGCTTTCAGGGAAGAACTCCCCATAGAAGGCCTGCTGGAATCTATCCCAAGTGATCGCTCCATCCATGTGTCTCTTAGTGCTCAAACACCAAATATTTGCTCTTCTAGTTAGCAAATAAGAGGCATACTTAACCTTTTTATTCTCCGGAATATCTAAAGTGGAAAAAGTCTTCTCCACTTCCTCCATCCACAATTGAGCATCAAGCGGCCTCCCAAGCTTTGGCTCAATCGTATACATCAAATCTACAAACTTATTCAAACTTAACACATTAACATGCTTGGCACTATTACCACCATTACCACTTTATCTTTAAGTTTCCTACCTCCAGGTCTTAGCAATGGCCTGAATCACCTGCACATCCTAATGTATATTATGGTGTTGCTGCATAACTACCCCTAAGAGGTATTCATTGTCTGCATAAGCTGTGCAGCATCAATTAGTACTTGTTGACCTACAAGTAGGGATGGTTATGGTGGTAGGTCAGGTAACTAACTCAGGGGTAGCTGGTTCATAGTTGATTATCCTCCATTAACTTCTTCCTCACAAGTCCTGGAGGAAACAATACCAGGGTCTCTTCTTCTAGGTGGCATTCTACAAAGGTAAACATATAGAACACAAGAAAGGAGATAGAATAGGTTAAAGGAACAAACACTTCAGGAAACAACTAGATAACATATATACTAATCTAGATAAGCAGCTCTAACTATTTTCTACTCCACTCCTAAGGAGTTTATAACTTAGATTTAATAAGAGTCATAACATATGCTCTTATACCATTTAAGTTGTAACACCCTAAACTAATAGCATTATCAGCCCACCACGTGTCCTCACTAGAGATGGACATGCTGAGGCTCAGATTCTACTAAAACACAAATTGAAACACAATGTAACTTCAATGTCTCACAGAAAAGAGAACTTCTAAAACATTTATGACATTAGTGAAACTCCTAAACAACTCAATTGGCAAAACCCAAGCGCCAACTTACAACAAACTTATAACATTGCAAGAAGAGGTCTCATAAAATCAAAAATCATAAAAACTATTTAAAAATTTACAAATTCACCAGCGGTCCAGATCTAATCTAATGAGCGGAGGGAAGTCTTAATTCAAAGGCACCCGCGCCATAACTTCTTCAGAAAGGGAAGAGTTGAAGCTGTACATATCAAAAATTCATGTTGGTTGATTGTTTCCAATGTAACTATCTCCAATATGAAATTTCTAATAGTTAGTTGGAAAATCGGCTCCACTATTGTCCTCCCCATAGTCTACGAATACATCATAGCTTGATAGATCGAACACTATATGTTATGCATCTAATCTTAAAAAACAGTAAGTGTGAGCGCAAGGCACAGTACGCCAAACCATAATTACATGCGCATGAACAAATTTATACAAATCCACATGCAATATAGTAACATATGCAACAATCACAAGTTATTATCTTTAATTCGTCGAGCAACCAACACAGTTCACATGCAATATAGTAACATATGCAACAATCACAAGATATTATCTTTAATTAGTCAAGCAACCAACACAGTTTACAATCATTTGCAGCTAGTCATAAACCCGAAGTAACTCATGACTCCATGAACACAAATACGTATACATAAATACTTATACCAGTGTTGGATACTCCCCACACACCTTAGATACCGTACTCGTATAACTTCTAAACCATCGGAATAATCTCTGTGCATAACTCCCTCAGGATGACGCCACATATAAGTCATTAAGGCGTCATCCTAATAGCACCGATACTCCCAATCCACTAAACCTAGCCAAACACAACCAACAAAACCATTTTAAACCTATACATTATTAAGTTATTTTATATATACTAAGCCTACAATCACAAACAACAACCAAGGTAGAACGTACCTAATACAACATTTAGAACGGTTAACCTACCTTCACCAAACACACCTGAACACAAGCAAACACTCACTCAAAATTGATTTCAAAAGGTAAACGTACTCTTAAGGTCATCTAAACCCTAAGACTTATAAGAACTACAACTATCTTAGGTTCAAGCATACTTTTTTACTTAGGTTTAGGAGTACTGGAAGATAGGCTAAGAAACAAGGTGTTTAAAAGGGTCAAAAACAAGGAAAGAAGAAAGTTATACAATCCCCCTGTCAATTATGCCCGTGATAGGAGTGTGATAGCATCCGAAAGGGAAAAACACCCATGTCACGCCCGTGATAAAGAGTATGATAGTCTTGGGAAGAAACAACTTCAACATAATGCCCTCATCACATTCATTATGGAGGGCATGATAGCCATCACAACCCTTATCACGGCCGTAATGTGGGTAGTGACAGCCAATGCCACGGCCGTGATCGTTCTAAATCTGTCACACTCGACGAAACCACAACCTATGTCACGGTCGTGATCTCTATCCATATTTCTACTTGACCAAAACACAAAAACATCAAAAAGAAAAACTCTTTTTCTTGCTTTTTGACCCAGACCAAACTCCTAAAACATATATATCAACACAAAACATCATTATAATCACATTACTTGAACACCAGCGATGTTCTTTCTTCCTTTGATCGCAAAAACACCAAAATCACCAAAGATAAAATTTAGGGTTTTCCTAATCCTCTCCTAAAGATCTAATCCCTTCAAAACTAACAAGAAAACTCAGAAAAGACAACTTTTTTATTGATAAGGATTAAAAAGGCACAAACTTTACATAAATATTTTACCTTTGATCCTCCTTGAAACAAGATACAAGCTTGATGGAGTTTTAAGGTTTATTTCCTTCTAATACTATAGAAAGATATGTATTCTATTAGGTGAGGGAAGGGAAAAGGTTATTTTTATTATTACTATTCATTTTAGGGTGGACCATAAAACCCTCTTATTTATCAACATATAACAACTTTAGCCTTTAATATGATTTATTTATTTTTAATTACATAATGTATATCAAGATTTCATGTTCTATATTTCAAACGAATAATAGACAAACCAAGATATGTGTATGGTATATCTAACATGGACACCTGGAAGAATTTTTTCCAAGATTACACCATATCTTTTCTTTCTTAACTTTTTGGGTTTTTCTAGATGCTTCGTTGGCTTAAGGACATTGATTCAAATAGTTGGTTAAATACATCAATAATTAGATGAGAATTTTGCCATTTTAATATTACAAAATGAAACTTCCCCTGTTTAGATAATTCACACACACATCCAAGAAAATTCACATCAAAAATCCTAACAAAACAAGAGTAAATAAGAATCATAAATCTGTTTGCAATCCATTACTAATAACAATTCTATTACAGCCTTATTTTATTCAGCAAAGTGAACTAATCCATATACTATTTATCAACAATATAGATTAAATTCTTGCTTATTTACATCACTTATTTGAACTTCTACACACTTGTACATAGGCCTACGTGACTCAAGATGATGTGTTAACATGGACTCTCACTGTTCGAGAAGCTGTATACTTCTCAGCTCAACTTCAACTTCCTGATTCAATGCCATTAGCAAAGAAGAAAGAGCGTGTTGAGATAACTATAAAAGAGATGGGTTTAGCAAATGCAATAGACACAAGGATTGGAAAGTGCGGTAGTAAAGGTTTAAGTAATGGGCAAAAAAGGAGAGTAAGCATTTGCATTGAGATCTTGACAAGGCCAAAGCTCTTGTTTCTTGATGAACCAACTAGTGGACTTGATAGTGCAGCTTCATATTATGTGATGAGAAGCATTGTGAACCTTGCTAAGATCAATGGCATGACAGTTATTGCATCTATTCACCAACCTAGTAGCGAAGTCCTTGAGCTTTTTCAAAACCTTTGCCTCCTTTCGTTGGGAAGAATGGTATATTTCGGCCCATCCCTTGAAGCCAGAGAGGTAATCAAACTATCTCATTTATAGTAAGGTTCAGTCCATGTTTGGGCATCTGTATAGATGAATTTAATTGTCTTTTCACTTTCATATTTGGAATTTGACATTGCTAAATATTATGTTCAATGAATATTTCACTTGTTAGTATTAGTACATGAATTTTGACACTATTAAATCATAGAAATTCATTTTAACACCATTAAATTGAAATGAACAAATGAATTGATGGAAATTTAGGTACGAAATTTGTTTAGGTTAGTACCACAACCATTTAGTCTAAAAGTTTAAGCTTGCAAATATGATGTAAGCTGTGTTTATTGCGTAACGCTCCCTCTCACTTGTGGGCTAAGATTTTGACTTTGGTTAAGGCTCATCAACTGAATGACTTAATTTAAATGGAGCTGCAATAAGGTGCAGTGATTCGAAATTTTGTCCACTTGCTCTAATACCATGTTTAAATTAGCGTCATGACCATCTAATCTAAAAGTTTAAGCTTATAGATATAATGTAAATTATTATACATATATATATAGTCAACAATAAGCTGTTGTTTTTACTACGTAACAAAATTGAACAAACACATGAAACTTATACAACGACAGTGATATTATCTTGTATATGGTATGCACCTTTATCAAACAGTTTTTGCATCTCAAATTTTAACTTATACGTAGCATTTCACAAAATAGTACCCTATGATTACAGTGCATGACATTCATTTCAAAGTAACAATAGAATTCTCTGTAGACTTTATCTTTAACATCACTTTTGTTGTAGAAAGTTTAAAAAAATGGCCTAGTTTAATACCTAAATGGAGGGTAAGCTAAATATCTTATGTAGCTTTTTATTTTCCTAACAATAATTTAAAATTGGTGAATATTGTTTGAAATTAATTATTCCTCATGCTATTGTAGTTTTTTGAGCTGAATGGTTTCCCATGCCCCAACATGCAAAATCCATCTTATCATTTCTTGAGAACTATCAATACAGACTTCGATGAGGTATATACATTTAATTTAAATTCATCGCATATCTATTAGTAAGACATTAGAGCCTTGTTAATTGATTTCTACTTCTTTCCCTTTTCTACTTTCATTCTTTTTAAGGACATAGCTGGAGATGCTGGAGGAAAACTGTTAACAGAGGAAGTTATTGAAGTGCTTGTGAAATCTTATAAGTCTTCTGAGGTACATAAGAGGGTCCAACATCAAATAGCCCAAATATGTGCACAGGTAACTAAACAATAATGCTATTTGTTATGTACCAAGATAAGAAACTTAGGAACAAATCGAATATTGCTCTGTGTTTGTTGAAGGCCGGGGATGAATTGGAGAAAGAAAATCAGGCTTGTTTCTCAACTCAACTTATCATTCTTACCAAAAGGTCTTATATCAACATGTATCGCGATCCAGGCTACTATTGGTTACGCCTTGTCATTTACATTGCAATGGGTTTTGGATTAGGAACTGTTTTCTACAATGTTGGGTCTGGTTATAGCGCGATTCAGGTAGATCCGTTCTCTTAAAATGATTTTTGTACAATCAGTCTCATTGACATTCTTGCATAGGTTTGAGAGTAATGCATCTTTGATTTTTACTTACTTTAGGCTAGAGGTTCAATGCTCATGTTTGTAGCTTCTTTCTCAACAATTCTGGCAATTGGTGGCTTCCCTTCTTTTGTTGAAGACATGAAGGTAAGTTCTTATTTTAATTAACTTTATAAATGTCCCACATTCTTGTTAGGGGTTTATAAGTTTACATCCTAGTGTTTTCCTGGAAAATATGTAAGCAATATTTAATTCACAATGTATGTTTCCTGGTAAGTTTTACTCAACTAAGAATACATGTTTTCATGGGTTTAGGTGTTTGAAAGGGAAAGATTGAATGGACACTATAGTTCAAGCGCATTTGTTCTTGCCAATACACTTTCATCCATACCCTTCCTATTGCTTATTTCCCTTATTCCTGGGGCCATCACTTACTATCTCGTCGGACAACAACCGGAATTCAAGCATTTTGTCTACTTCGCATCAATTCTCTTTGTTTGTTTGATGCTAGTTGAGTGCTTAATGATGATCATCGCGAGCATGATGCCAGATTTCCTAATGGGATTGATAATAGGCACAGGGATTCAAGGGTTGATGATGCTTGGTGGTGGTTTCTTTCGCCTACCAAATGATCTCCCTAGGATTATATGGAGATATCTACTTTACTACATTGCCTTCCACAAGTATGCATACCAAGGCTTGTATAAGAACGAATTTGAAGGACTTAGACTTCCTGGTGATCTATTAACAGGAGGGCAAATCATAAAAGGGGATGAAATCTTGAAGAATATTTGGCAGGTTGAAATGGGCTATTCTAAGTGGATTAATCTTGCAATTTTATGTGGAATGGTGATTATATATCGGGTTATCTTTGTCATTGTACTTAAATCGATCCAAAGGATTAAGCCAATGATTAGAGGGCGTTTGTGCATGTGTACACCTATTTCATGTAGGAAAATGGAGAGAACAATTGTGAATCCGCACTCGGTGTCCTTGGAGGATGAAGATGGCAATGAGATGAAGAGGCAACATTCTATTTCTTCAAGAAGATCTAGAGATGAGTTGGAATTAAGTATGTGTTAGATGAGTGATTCTTCTGTAAATCAATCCATATAGACCATATCTTTTAAATTTCCAAATTTGTGGTGCCCACAAATACTTTGCACGGGTTCTACATATTTGAAAGCTTTGAACATATGACTTATACATCATTTAGTTTATAAAAAAAGTTTCTTGTCTCTAGTCATTAAGCTTATATTCGATGCATAAGTTATGTAAGATGTATTATCATCATTAATAGTATTGTAGATAACAAAAATCAAGTTATCAATGATCTTATAGTCTAGTAGTAATATAATTACAAAATATGCAAAACTTGTAAGATTTCTTGATGTTGCAATTGGATTAATAGCATTCTCTTTATATCTGTAATTACACAGCATTATTGATCAAATGTTAAAAAATATAAGCATTTCTAGTGTGATATATATATATATATATATATGTCCCCTAAAATATATAAACAATGTTAGTGAAACTATTTTCAAAGCATTCATTCAACCATTTGAGCAGCTATATTGTTAAGTCTCAACATTTGATAGTTGAATTTTCAAATTTTAGTTAAAGACCTCGACATAATCCCATGAGCTCTACTGATAGAATGACCATGATGCATGATTTCTTTACAAAACCAATAATAAATCATCCTTAAATCTCTAATAACACCATCGGCTGTGGCTCGGTCTGCTATACACATAACTAGGCCATTTTTCACACCTTAAGTGCTTATGAAGTAACAATTTAGCTCGTGCACCACACAAGTGACCCGCACAAAGTCATAATTAATGCTAAGAAAATTTTTAACTTATTTTATGGATTTCAAAGTCGTCATCAAGTTTTAAGAGAAATTCAGCAAAATACCATCTATAGTTTTATAACAAGCCCTCAAGCCTACAATGAATTCATAAGGTTATCCAAAAGTAAAGTAGAAGTTAAGGTGTTAGGTGATTATAAAACAAATTCAAATAGTGTCTATGAATATAGACACACAAATGCCAAAAAATAAACTGCTCAACAAAACAAACCATTAACAAGCTCTGTCTATATATGATGTTTTATATAAAGCCTAATACCTTTGAAAATCCAATCACAACTTCATCCTGGCTTAAGTTGATAGAGCTTATTTGTACTTAATCTATAGATTGATTTTAATATTGCTTTAAAATATTTTTCAAGTGTATTTTGTTTGATTTGGATACTTAATTCATTATATTTCTACTTCAACAATAAAAAAAGCTTATTTAAATAAATTCATTCAAGTACCATGCCTTTTAAACATAATTTTAAAATGAGTGAATTGAAGAAGCACATACCCAAGAATACACTTGTATAGTTGTATGAGCAACCATGCACTAAACTTGAAGAATTTTGGAATTCAAAAAAAACACAGATAAGAGGAAAACCCTTATATTCCTTATGTGTATGAAGAGATTCAAGAATTGTTCCACTCGAGCTTTCTACTCCTCAAATTATATTAAACTCTTTATAGCTAGGTTAAATGATGTGATAAAATTTTGTTTATTTGTCAATAAAATTATTGTATTGTATGTGCTCAATTCTCATTAAATCTTTATTCATTGACACAAGGATTTAATGCCTAATTTTATGCATATAGACTGAGAAGTCCTGCAGCATGCACATAATCAAAGAGATGAAACAAAATAAATCGTTTGAACTATAATCAAACCTAATAGTGGAAGTCATAAAACGAATAAAAATAATGCAACTTTAAGTGTTTTAACTGAAAAGAGATTCCAATTAACTAACCGATAATTAAGAGTTAGTAATATTGAAAAAAATAAGTCAATTTAGAAATTCTAACGGTTAAAAAAATCCATAAGTTAAATATTTATTTAAGTCACATAAGTAATCTTAAGGGGATTCAATAGTTTAAATATTGTTTTTATAATCTCTATGAAAGTCTAAATTTACCCTTATGTTATTACTTGATAATTGGTTTTCTTTATTCTAAATTGAACAAGTTTTTTCTTTTTCTTTTTTTAGGTTGGACAATAGATATAGATATATTTCGAGTACTCAATACAACTAATCTTCATAAGATCAACTCGTATTTGGTACTTATATGCTACATCATAAATTAATAGGTGTATTTACCCCAAAGGGCATCATATTGAACTGATTTAGTGCATATACTATGTTGACTTGTGATCAGACTTACCCAAATCACAAGTCAATCATACCTACCTTGGGTTCTTTCTATCAATTACTCATTAAGTCATACCACACTTAAAGCTATAAACGAGCCAAGCCAAGCCAAGCTGAGCCGAGTCAAATTTTTAAAGATCTGAGCTCAACTTGTTTAGAGTTTATTGAGCTCAAGCTCGAGTCAAGCTTTTTATCGAGCCTGAAATTAAGGCTCAAGCTCAGCTCGTTAGCTAAATGAGCTTCGATGTAAAGCTCAAGCTCGGCTTATTTATGAAACGAGCTTAAGTAGTTAAGCTTTTTATCAAGCATACCAAGTTTTTATCTAACCTGGAATTTAAGCTCAAACTCGACTCATTTACATAGCCAATTTTCTATATTTTTAAACCTAAAATATAATATATATATATATATAAGTATTGTTGTAAATACATATATATAATTATTAAACAGATATTAGTTTTTGTTGTTTTAATTATGTACTTATATCCTCACGCATAAAAAAATTCACAAATCAGGTAATGACCTTGCGCACAAGTCAGCTTATGAGCCTAAATCAAAGCTCTAGCTCGACTTGTTTAGATAAGCAAGTTTTACTTTAAGCTTAAGCTTGGCCCATTTATTCATTGGGTTCGAGTAGAGTCGAGTTGAGCCTAAAGTGAGTTGAGCTCGAGTCACTCGCAAGTAGCTCGACTCATTTGCGACCTTAACCACACCTTAAGGACTATGCACTTAATTACCTTATCCTATTGATTTCATAATCGTGCATACAACACAATGCAAGAGTGTCATTTGCTAAATCAAGAAAACAAAGCAGTAATCAATACATAAGTTATTAGCTAAGTTTACATATTAAAAAGGTATGATGCTAAAAGGTAACCACCAAGAAATTTAAAAGGAAAAAGATATCAATTTGAAAATGTAATATTTCATAAATTGTAACAGTATGAAAAAAAATAATATTGAATATGTATAATATGAAAAGGTAATAACTAATAGCTATAAAAAAGAAATAGTTCAAAGTTTTATATTATAATAGATTTTAGCTTGTTTTATTTTACTTCAAGTTGGTCGTTAGTTTTTGTATTATCCCAAAATATCATATATTATGAACTTATTTTGAAAATATCATTTTATTCTTATCATAAGATATATGATGATGATATAAAAATATTAGCAACTTTCATAGCCAAGAAAATAATTAACTAATCCAAAAATGATTTATTTCATACTAATCTATAGTGCTGGCAATTTGGGACCCAATCGTAAACTCGAACACGACATGACACGATACAATTATAAAAGGGTATAGGTAAGCAAAAGTCGACACGATTAATAAATGGGTTAAACTCGAAAACGATACGAATTTAAACATGTCCAGGTTTAGGTTTAGGTTTTAAACCCATACACGAGACACACTTCATAAACATATCCGGATTAGTAGTTACGGGTCCAACCCATGAATCCATTAAGTAATAATTAAAAAGATATTGTAGAAAATAATTATCCATTCAAATATATGTTATATACATATATATTGTATATGTTATATATGTATAACATATTATAAATTACATATAGAATATGCATACTTATATATAGCATATATAAAATATAGACTATATTTAGCAAAAAGAAATATATATAATGTATATATTAATATATGATTTATTTATTTGCTATACGTATGATACATATATTTCTGCATATATAGATTATATAGCATATAAATAAGATATCTATAACAAATATATGTATATACACACATATATATTCAAAATATATAAGTTATAAATACATAATCTATGATTATAAGGATTATATAATAGCAAATCATAAAAATACTTATGTTAAAATATAGACTTTATATAGGACATTTATTATATTATTATGCATATATATTACATAATCTACATGTTATATATATCATATAAGATGTATAATAAATGTCTAAAAAATATATAATTTATATATTATAAATACATAGTCTATGTATTATATATGTTACATATATAAATCTTTTTACATGGATAAATATATGTTTATTTAAGTATCTGTATATAATTCATATTTTTACATATAATCAATATGTTATATTTATGTTTATGTTATATAATTACATAATGTTACACATATATATAATAAATTCATCCTTAATGTTATTATATTTTACACAAATCTAACAGTTAAAATTTACACTTGAAAAACATATATAATTTTTCTTGTTTGACTTTAGACTAAAAATCATTCTACATTGCCTCTAACACAACACACTATCATTGTGTTATCTTATTACCGCTTCTGCAATCACTTTCGCTTGCAATTTCATCATCATTACACTACAATTCTGATGTCAACGTCCCCAATATGATCACAGGTTTGTATAACTTCAAAACCCTAACTTTTTACTTGATGAAATGTGAAATGGATTAAAAAGTCGATTAAGTGTAGTGATATTGGCTAAACATCCTAGTCTTTGTCTTTCAAATGTGTGAAATTTATTAAAGACCCTGGCTTTATGCTTAAATAAAGTGAAATTGTGTAGAGATTCTAGCTTTCATCTTTTTTCGAAGTAAGATTGATTAAAAACCTTATTTCTATCTCTTAGTGATGAGTTTAAATAAGAAAATATATTATTAATGGTTGTTCATCATAGATGTTCTATTTTTCTTGCTGGATTCATTTTGTGTTGAGATTTTATCAATAATGAAATTATGTGCATGCAATATAGAGATAGATAATAAGCCATGATTTTTGTTTGACATGCAGATGGAGATGGATTCACCTATAGAAGATTTTGATGAAATGGGAAAATTAAGAGCAAATGAAGAGAATGATGTAGTTGAAGTTTTTCCATCAACTAATAACTTAAAATGACAAAGGAGGCTCACATCTCTATGGTGGAAATTTTCCACTCATACTCATGAAAATAGATCAAATGGATCAATTGTCACAAAAGCTATATGTAAGTCGTGTAAGACTACTATAAAATGTGATATTCAATTTGAGACGGGGAACTTAAAAAGGCATGCTAATAAATGTTCAAAACATAATAGTAGAGACATTGGTCAGATGCTTTTTTCTGCTAACACGAAATGCAAAACCAACAAGTTTGATCTTGAAAAATATCATGAGTTATTTGTTGCTGCTATTGTTAAGCATGAAATGCCTTTGTATTTACAGAGTATAGCGGATTTAGGGTTATGTTTGAGTATTTGAATGAAAATGTTGTTCATATTTTTAGAAATACTTTGAAAGCTGATGTATTGAAGATGTATAAGAGGGAAAGAAGTAGGATCAAAAATATGCTTTTAGAGTGTTTAGGTAGAGTTTGCTTTACGTCTGATTTGTGGACATCTGTAGCACTTGATGGATATATATCAATGACTGCACATTTCATTGATAAAAATTAGGTCTTACAAAAGAGGATTTTGAGTTTTGTATATATGTCTCCTCCACATTTAGGTGTTGCATTAACTGAAAAACCAATGACATTACTAGCTGATTGGGGTATCGAAAGTAAGTTATTAGTGTGACTTTGGATAATGCTTCAGCAAATGATCTTTTTGTGAGTTTATTAAAGTCACAACTAAATGTCCAAGGTGGACTTTTGGCATCAGTAATTATTTTCATATAAGATGTTGTGCATATATTCTTAATTTGATTATTCAAGAAAGTCTAAAAGATATTGATAGTGTCGTGGATAAGGTCAGGGAAAGTGTGAGTATGTGAAGGGTTCTCAAACACGAAAAATAAAGTTTGCTGAATGTATAAGCCTATTATGTTTGTCAAAAAATAAGGGTTTGAGACAAGATGTCCCAACTCGGGAATTCCACATATTTCATGCTTGAGAGTGCAGTTCATTATAAAAGTGCCTTTTGTCATTTAGTGTTAAGTGATTCCAATTATAAGTATTGTCCTTCTTTGGAGTAATGGGACAGGCTTGAGAAAATGACCAGGTTCTTGAAATTTTTTTATGATATCACTTGTCAATTCTCTGGAATAAAATATCCTACTGCTAATGTATACTTTCCATCAATTTGTAAAGCATATTGAGCACTGACAAATAATATGGGTGGAAGTAAACTATATTTGAAAGATATGGCAATTAGGATGTTTGTGAAATTTGAAAAGTATTGATTTAAGTTTAGTGTGATTTTGGCAATTGATGTTACATTGGATCCATGGTATAAGCTTGATTATGTTGAATGGACTTACCAGAGGATTTAAGGTGTTAACTCAAGTGAGTTTTTAAAAGTCAAAAGAACATTATTTTCTCATGAATATGCATCGATAGATAATGGAAGTTCAAATAAAAATTTTAGTGGCGATAAATCAAAGACCATGGAAACTATTAATGATGAATGGGGTGATGACATCAAGGTAACTTTATTTTTTATAATTATATATATATATATATTATTTACACTTTTCAAGCTGTTTTTATTCCATATGATGCTTATTATTTTTTATTTTGTCTAGGATTTCAATCTTTTAAAAGCGTAAAAATGCTCAAGAGTGTTACAAGATCTAAATTAAAGCTATATTTAGATGAGGAGCAACATCAAATGGTAGATTTAGATATATTAGGTTACTGAAACAAATAATCAATTTCGATATCCTCCAGTTGCACTAATGGCATGTGACATCTTAAACATATCAATATCTACGGTTGCTTCAGAATTTGCATTTAGTACTGGAGGTCGAATCATCAGTGACCATTGTAGCTCATTGAAGCCAAAAACTGCAGAAGCTCTTGTATGTACAAAGGATCGGCTCTTTGGCAAATAAGTAATAAAATACATTATTTTTATACAATTGTTGATAATATTTATTTTTTATTTATACCATTCTTTTTTCATGTAGGTTCTTCAAGGGTCTCCCTTGAGAATTGACAGAGAATGTGATGAAACTGGAAATCATCACTAGTAACGAGATCCCTTTAGGCCATGGTTCAACTTAACAAGGTTTAGTGTTAGATTTTTTTCTTTTACTAGACTTAGAGGTTCTTGTGGTTTAATCTCTTGTAAGATTGATTTCGTGCTTAAATGTTTAAGGTGTAATTTTATTCCAAAATGATGTTTTTGAATTAAAATGTTTTATGACTCATAAGCATACCAAATGCAAGGTTATTTATTTTAATTTTAATAAGACTAATCATTATATTAGGTATCAATAGCTTGTGATGGCTAGTTGTTTTAGCTATTATGTGAGATGCTTTATAATATCTTCTAGTTTTATTGTAAACCTATGATGGACAAAAGTAAATAACCAAACTTCTTTGTATGCTCTTCAAGTACTAGATTCAACTTTCGATAAGTGGGTTAAACGAGATACCAGACACAGTATAAATGGATCGGGTCATGGGTTTAGGTTTTCATACACGATTAATAAATGAGTTGGATCTCAAAACACGAACCCATTTAGATACGGATATAAGACACGATACAGTAATACGAAATGCCAGCGCTACCAATATAATTAAAGCCATAGATAACATATTTATTTCATGAATCATATTAGTTGCCACATTTGCATTAAATCTAAAAATTTTGAGGAAATTTTTTATATTTCTATCTATTAGGGTCTGTTTGGATTGTCTGTTTTTCATCTGTATCTGTATCTTTTTTAAAATGATATGTGTAAATATATCCAATTTGCATTTAAATTTTATCTATATTTGTTCTATTTGGTCTTTTGATGAGAACTGTCAACTTTTTTTTGCCATATCTATTTCTTGATAAATAATTTGTTAGCAAAAAGTTTGAAAAAGTGTCTGTATCTGCCGGAAAAAAGCCAAAACAAACAGACCCATAATCATTATAATCACGTTACTCATGAGCTCAAGCACATAGGTAACAACGTGACACATATTCCACTTTACTTCATGAATGCTTAAGATAGGCATTGTCGAACATTCAAATCATATAAAATGCATTAGTAAACCCACTTTTAAGAAAAATTCCAAGTCATTACATTTAAAATCCATCTTGGTTTATTTAACTAAAACTCCAACACAACCTTCTACTTCAGGATATAACCAAGTTCGTATGACGACTTTATACAAATCATATATTTTTCAAAACATTAAAATATTAGTCACTTATTTGCAAAATTATCAAATATAGGTTATATTTTTGCAATTTCCCTTCCAGAAATTCAATTTATAGTACAACTAACAGCTAATTTGATGCTTAGAATAAGACTATCAACTAATGTACCTTAGCATGGAGAATATTGTCCGGTACCAAAAACCAATTTGCTTAAGAAATACAAGAAATGGCATGACCCAAAAAAAAGTATAAAGAAAAGGAAAAGATTTCCAGTTAGGTCATTGTTAAAGAAGGGATTTGCAAATCTCAACTAGAAAAGGCCAGAGAAGTGATATACTAAATAATGGTTAGACGAAGAACGGTCTAGCTTTTTCAAGTTTTCCGCAGCGGTACAAAATAAGTTATACTAAGCAGAAAAGAATTTTCTTTTTTCCCTAAGGTTAGAACATTTTATAAACTCAAGAGTTTATTTCATTCAATCACCCAAGCGATGACATCCTTATGAGAGGATCTCTGATGAGCATGTTAACTTACCATTTATAGTCAAAATCCTTAATAAAACCAATTGAATAGCTACAGAATGCAGACCCTCTGGTCATAAATCTTCCCGAAAAAACATATCACCTCCTGTATAAGTATTTTGCCAAAGGGAATTTCAAGCTTCTTCCCAACCGCACCAGTTTGCACAAAAACAGCAGAATACGTGTAAATGGGCATATATAAGAAGAAAAGGTTAGTGCTTTTACAATTAACTGATATAGGTACCTTTAGAGCTAAATCCTCAGACAACACAGATCGGTATCTTGTAGAACCCTCTAGAGCACAGCTGCTTCCTCTAATAACAAAATTAGGATTGCAGAGGCTTGATAATTGCAAGAGAACATCAGACATCAAAACATTTGTACCAACTTGCAATTCAGTTCTATCATTTGTTTGCATATCATCATCTGAAAGCCCATCGGCTACTGATGTAATGCATTGATATAACGCCAGTTGCCTCTCTAAGGGAAAACTATTAGGTCTTTTACCTAGTGATGCGGATGACAAGCTACTACGCCGTCGGTTTTGACGAGCTACACTACCTGCTTTGACCAGCCTTTAAGCAAGTCTATTTTGTCAGTTGTCACACGATTTATTTGTATTTATTATTGGTCTAAATTGTATTTACTATTTTCCTTTTTAGATTTGAATTTATTATTTGTCTTTATTATTAGTCAATATTGTATTTATTACTTTACCTTTTTAGGATTTTCATGTAATAATATAAATAGGCTTTTAGGTTTGTCTTTGAAGACAACTGATATTTGACATATTTGATATTAAATTAAGAAAATTTTCTCTAAATTGCAATTGTTTAGTAATTGTGTGATTAAGTTCACGTTTTGAAATCAATCGTCGAATTGATTTATGTTATTCAAACGCTTCCGTGCTGCGTCAGATTGGTATCAGAGTAAGATGAGTTCCTGCAAAGATGGCAATTAACATCAGTATTGATGGCGGTCACGTCTCCGATGATGTTCGAGATGTGGAAGTCCTGAAAGCCAAATCTTTGGGTCGAAGGGCGATATTGGGTAGTATAGATCAGTGATTCCGGCGTTATGAGCAACGCTTTGATGATCAGATCAAGCGATCTAATACCAACAGGAATAGGAATGGTTATAGGAGACGACTAAGGGCAGAGTATGCTTGCGGCGATCCTGTTGTCAGACCTGTTGCTGCAAATCGTAGATGTCAATATAAAGGTAAGTGTTGTGATTTTAATGATTATTACAAATATGATTATAAGGAAGAAGATGAATTGACGGAGAAAGAGGAACAGCCACAATGACAGGGTGGTGATGGCAGAGATATTCCATATTTTAGAGGAGAATTAGGGATTAAGGATTTTGTGGATTGGATTGCTAAGGTTGAATGGCATTTTGATATTACAGCGGTGCCAAAGGAGAAAAGGGTAAGATTGTTAGCATGTATGCTTAAAGGCTATGCATTTGTTTGGTGGGAAAGGTTACAAAAAAAGTTGAGTCGTGAAGGCAAAACACTTGTTAGGACATGGTTTAGGATGAAGATATTATTAGAGGATGAATTTCTTCCTCTTGATTATGAGAAAATCATATCTCAACAGGACCACAGATGTCATCACGAAAAGAAATCGATGCATAAATATTTTGCAGAGTTTATGACATCGATGCAAAGTAATGATTTGAAAGAGGAAGATGTTCCCAATCCAAAAGAAAATGGGAAAGAATACATAAAAGAGACTCCTACAGTTGAAGGAAGACCTGTGGTTGAGAAAACTGAACATCCACCAGTTATTTCCATTGAACCTGATAAAAGGGGACTTGTTCCTGATGTATTGTTTGAAATTACCATGAAAGATACTAAGACACTTGAAGTTATTGAAAGTAAACCTATGAAAACACTAGCTCAAGAGGAGAAAGCAAATGAATTAACTGTTGTTGAGCTAGAGAAAAAGCTGATTGAAGAAGTTGAAGATAAAGAAGAGAAAAGAGATGAATTGGTTGAAAAGGAAGCAAAGAAGGAGCTTGAAAGTAAACAAGTTGAGATTGAAAACAAGAAGAAAATAGATGAGGAAGAAAAGGCCGATCTTCTGGTAACTTTAGATGCTGAGGTTGTAGGGTTCGAGCTATTAAAAGAATTATATGAAGCTGATGCAAGTGTCAAAGAGATTTGGACTGATATATTTCCTTTCTATCCAGATGACTCACTGTTATATTTAGACGAGAACTCGGGGTCGAGTTCTTTACAGGTGCTTTGGGCTGGTTTTGACAAATTAGATAGAGAAGGGTAGATTAAGAGAGTACTTCTACTAGCATATCGATCTGGATTTCAGGTTTGGGATGTGGAAGAAGCTGATATTGTACGTGACTTAGTGTCTAGAAATGATGGTCCTGTTTCATTTATGCAAATGATACCAAATCCATTTCCAACAAAAAGAGTGGATGACAAGTTTGTGGAGAGCCGTCCACTTCTGGTAATATCCACTGATGTCATGGTGGCACTAATTACCAGGATGGTTTCACAACCCAATGTAATGGAAACATTCCCAGCTGGAATGACCATGGGAATGGTTGTTTTGTGCCAACTGCTGTTAGGTTTTATTCTTTGAAGTCCCAATCTTATGTACATGTTTTAAAGTTTAGATCGGCCATTTATTCTGTAAGGTGCAACTCTCGAGTTGTTGCTATATCTCAAGCCTCTCAGACACATTGCTTTGATGTGACAACCTTAGAGAAAGTATATACAACTCTTACAAATCCTATATCTTCAAGAGGGGTTGGATATAGGCCTCTTGCATTAGGTCCCAGATAGGTGGCTTATAGTGGAGCTCCTGCTATAGGTTCTAATCCTAGGTGGGTCACTCCACATCATCTTACACCATCTGCAATCTTATCTAGTTATCCTTCTAATGGTAGACTGGTTGCTCAATATGCAAAAAAATCTAGTAAACAACTTGCTGCTGGGATTGCTACTCTCAGAGACATAGGTTACAAGAAATTATCCAGGTATTGCTCTGAGCAACTCTCTGATAGCAATAATCCTCCACAGTCTATCAGTGCTGGTGGGAAAGGGTCTGGATTGATCAATGGTCATGTGCAAAAAGTAGATAATGTTGAGGTTAGGGATATTATCAGTAAATCTATGGTTGTCCAGTTTAGAGCACACAAAAGCCCTATATCTGCATTATGTTTTGATCCTAGTGGGACACTTCTACTGACTGCATCCAATCAGGGCCACAACATCAATGTATTTAAAATTATGCTTGGACTCTCTAGAAGCACTTCTATATCTAATGCTGGAGGTGATATACATCTCTACAGGCTGCAACAAGGTGTTACAAATGCAATAATCTAGATATCAGTTTTAGTGATGATAGCAACTGGATAATGGTCAGTTCCTCAAAGGGGCTAGCCATCTTTTTGCATTGTGTCCCTATGGAGGATTACTAAATTTTTAAGCTCCAAACTCCTTTACTGCCAAAAATAATGGATTATCTTCTGTGAATAAGACATCAATTCACTGGCTGCATAATTCAGATATTCAACTAGATACCGTACCAGGCCTCTGTACTAAGGGTTCTCCAGTTACTCTTTCTGCAATAAGTAGAATAAGAAATGGAAATGGTTGGAGAGGCAGGGTAAGTGGCGCTGCTGCAGCTGCAACTGGACGAGGGAATTTCCTATCTGAGGCTATTGCTTCGTCTTTTCATAATTGCAAAGGAACTGATGGTTTTGTTGATAAAAGCTACTTAAAGGCCAAGTATCACCTCCTGGTATTCTCTCCTTCTGGTAGCATGATCCAGTATGCGTTATGAATAGTTGGTGGTCAAGATTCCTTGTCAAACATGGCTAGATCCAATGCATATAAAGCAGAATCAGATAGTGATGGAAGGCTAGTGGTTGATGCAATCCAAAAATGGAATGTCTCCCAGAAACAAAACCAAAGGGAATGTGAAGAGAATTTTGATATATATGGTGAGAATGGGAATGTAGATAGCAAGAAGATATATCCTAAAAGAATGATAAAGGGAAATTGTTTTGCTCCTGGAGCTGAAGATGTCGGCTCAAATCTTAGGATGAGCCTTGAGGAAAGGGACCACTTTTATATTTCCCAGGCTGAATCACAGGTGCATCAATCTCAAATACCACTATGGCAAAATCGAGAATCTACTTTCAGTCCATTTTGGAAGAAGGAATGAAATCTGATGAGAAAAGTGCTTTTGGGAGCGAAATGGAGATAGAGAGGATGGTGAACCGTATGATTGAACCTAATGGAGATGATGATTGCGTAGAAGATGATGAAAACTGTGAGCGCACTCAGGTGATTAGAAGGTTGATATCGATACCCAAGGAGGTAGAAGAAAAAAATGAGAAATTACAATTTCAAGATTCACTACCTGAGGATAATATTATACGCCTGTGTATGTCTAAAGAAACTCATAGCTTTCAGTTCAAGAGGCCACAACTAGATGAGATAGCTGATGTAGTAGATCCGATTGACAATGAGGTGGAGTTACAAGGATTAAATACTCGTCAGTGCATTCATGAGAGTTTGATTTATTGCAATTTTAAGATATTTGGAAGATTATTAATCTGGAGGAGATTTTCAAATGATCCAAGGAGTTCGAGAATGGATATACTTCAAATTCCCAATATAGTTGATATATTTTACTTTATACTTCTTAAAATTCATTTTTGCATATTCATATTTGATCCTGGAGGATACTTATTCATGATTCCAAATTTGTCTTTGTCGTCCGATGGTGAAAACCTCTTTATATCCAGATTCAACTCTAAACTCAAGGACGAGTTATTTTTTTCAAGTGGAGGAGAATGATGCGGATGACAAGCTACTACGCTACCGGCTTTGACCAGCTACACTGCCTGCCTTGACCAGCCTTTAAGCAAGCCTATTTTGTCAATTGTCACACGATTTATTTATATTTATTATTGATCTAAATTGTATTTACTATTTTTCTTTTTAGATTTGTATTTATTATTTGTCTTTATTATTAGTCAATATTGTATTTATTACTTTACCTTTTTAGGATTTTCATGTAATAGTATAAATAGGCTTTAGGTTTGTCTTTGAATGACAACTGATATTTGACATATTTGATATTAACTTGAGAAAATTTTCTCTAAATGCAATTGTTTAGCAATTGTGTGATTAAGTTCACGTTTTGAAATCAATCGTCAAATTGATTTATGTTATTTAAACATTTCCGTGCTGCGTCACCTAGTAATTCATCTTCTGCAATTTCTTTCTGCCCCTTATGACTCAGAATGAATCACCCCATGACGGTAGCATGATTTTTTACAAGACAAGAAACAATAAATGGACCATCTTTAGATGAATATGAAACTTACTCTAAATGCATGACTCGACCTGGTGCAACCTGATGCATGAATTGCTTTACCATCCGATGACGAGTTTTGGGGGAATCTAGTGAAATTTGACCCCTTTCCAAAACATTGTAGATCTTAAAGACCCAAAACCCACATTTAGAGGTTAACCAAGTTCATCGATACTCAGATCTAGCTTGGACTAACTACTTGACCAAGAATTTTACGGGCATCCAGACTAGCAATTCGACTCAACTGGTGCAATGATTATTTATTGTTTCTCTAATATACAAAGCTAGAATTTTTGTATTTTTGGACGATTCAGCAATGTGTTGGTATGGCTAAACCATCTTCAGCGATTGTTTTTAGAATCAAGACAAGCTAGAAAATCATTTACTTTCACTTGACTAAGAAGCACAGTTATGGTTTCATTTGGTTGTATAGGTAGAGGCAAACGTACCCAAACATAAACTGGTGGAAGCTCTTTGACTTGTGAGGCTTAAGCTAACTACCTTTACAACCTGTAGGACAACTTAGTCAAGCTGAAACAAAAAGGAAACAGTTTCAAAGCATCAGAGGCAGTTCCACTTCTTGTTAACTACCTATCGTTCTAGATCATTAATTTTTAATTTTTACTACAAGTTTGTCGGAGCTGATCAGTATAGTGGAGCTTCAAACTCTATGAGACCTGAAGACAACCATAAGTTTGGCTTGTGTCTATGGAAGTAAACTATTCATGATTACTTATGACGATTTCAAATCGGACTCTCCATTCATTAGATATAGAAGATCACCAAGATTTCGTATAGTACATCATCTAAATAAATTTGATATAGATTTATGACAGTTATAAGCGTACACAACACCTGCACGACCAGCTAAGCAAATTCTTACTAAGAGGTTGAGTTATAAACAGATGGAAGAGCGGTAGGCCAAATATTTATGTTCAATAGTGAGGAGACTTTCTTCCCAAGACATCAATGTAAGAAGATATTAGTGCTGGAATCAGCAAATCATGATGCACCAAATGAATCAAATGCAAGTTTTGAAGTATTCGAGAAAATCTAATAGCAAGAGTTGAAGGATAAGGTTGTTCCCCTAGAACAAGGTATTAATAAGAACATCAATAAATTTTTAGAATAGGAAACTAAATATTTGTTATTTCCTATATTATTCATTTATGAAAAATTGCTAAATCTACGGTTTTCTTAATTAAAAAAGGTAAGAAGTGAAAAGCATGTATATATAAGTGTTTCTCAACAACCAGTTCAGGGGAAGGGGAAGTGAATAGCGTAGGAGATAAAAGGGTTCTCTCTTAAAAAGCCTCAAGCTCAACTCCATAAATTCTAAATTTAACAGAGGTTCCATTACCTAGTAAATTTTTCTTTAACTAAATCCAAAACCAGGACCCATGACACACAATCATACAAGCCTCTTTACATTCCATATGGATTCATAATTATATTATCTACAAGACTTGTGGTAGATCATCTTCTTTTTTTCCTATGATAATATCTCCCCACCAATGCATCTCAGCATACATGAAGAATATAGAAGTACATCAAAGTTCCCATAAGTATAACGAAGGTGATGACTGTAATCAAGATTGTCCTGCCAATAAGTGACAGTAGGTCTCCAAAATGGCATCACAGGATGAGAAGGTTCACAAATTTCACAAACTACTGACATAAAAATCCATGATGTTCTCTTTATAATTACAACCAGGCAATAAGCTAAAATAAATAAGTCCACAAATTAAAAAACTGAAGACTCTCAGAAATTCAATTTTGTTATTCAAGAAAAGCAAGTTAAAAATATACAAAGATTATAACCATCATTTTTTTTAAAATTACATAAATACAATTTGGATAAAAATAACTACATAATTATCATTGTCATATCGCATGTTAAGGTTCTAATATGCATCACATGTAATTATTCAACGTGCATTGCATGACCAACATGTGATACACATTTAAACCTATATAGCATTGTTGGTTATGCGATACAACCATTTTCAGAAATTTATCAAAGTTCATCACTATATTGCATACTAGAAGTACGATACTTATGCAAATCCTTGTACCGCATCTTCAACGTGTGATATAACAATGATAATTTTATAATTTTTTTTCTTTAATTGTATTTTTATAATTTTTTTCCCTCAAGAATAGTAAACATATTTTTCACCCGAATATACAAGTATTTAGTGAAGCAGACCTAGCAACAAAAAATCTGCTTCAAGATATTGTTTATGTCTAGACAAACCTAATCACTTGGAGGAGTATCAAAGTGTGAAAACTCGGCACAGCACAGAAGCAGATTGGAAATTTCTAAAGGAATTGAATAGACAATTAGACATGCCTATGAATCTATATTGTGATAATAAAGTTGCTAGTAGTACAGCTAATAATCAGGTACAACATAATCGCATCAAACGTATATTCAGATTGATCAACCTTTAATAAAGGAAAAACTGCAGGATTATACTATTTGCATGCCTAATTTATCTAATTAACAGCAAGTGGCATACACACCTCACCAAGGGACTAGTTCAAACCAGCTTTGAAGATTTTACTAGTAAGTTGGGCATGACAAACATTTATGCACAACTTGAAGGGAAGTGTTGACATTCAAAGTCCTGTATGCATCCAGCTTCATTTACAGAGACGCAGTATAGATATGTTTGGCTGGACATAGATGGATGTACTTGATGTGATTGTAGGTGTTATTAATATCTAAGATTTGGTTAGATCAAAGCTTATCTCCAACAAGCTAATTTTTACTTCAGATATCTTGTACATCAACTTGCAGTTTATGGTGGGATAAAAATATTTTCCTCCACATTCAGAAATCTGATAAGTAAATGAGATAGAAAGCCTCAGAGTGAGGTCAAGAGAAAAATCGGGAGAGAAGAAAACACAGCCTCCAATAGCATGCAGTTGTTGAGAAGATGCAAAATACATGATTATGATCAAATTACTGATGGTACTTCTTGTTAGTATTCTTAACAGACATTTTGAATCAACATTTGTTCATAAGAGAAGTGGATGTCAAAAGAGAAGAAACCTCTGCTTATATAATACTGATGTCAAGTTTAATGTTCTAAACTGATTTTGCAGAAGACTTCAAACAATATTCAGTCCTCAAGTGAAAGGGAAGACAATATCAGAAAATTACCATTTATTTTTCAAGTTGATGCTTTAATTCTCTGATTTTCAAGCTTCACCACTTGAATAATGAGCAAGCTAGCTTTAATGGCAAAAGGCAGGCGCTTTCCTCCAATGTAAAGTAAAATAGTTTTCCCTAGTGCTAGCATGGTTTACATGATAATGGCTACGAAAAGAGGTGAACCCTCACAAGTGCCCATTGTATCAAGAGATTTTCCACTTTAATTTTGAATGAAGTGAAAGATATACTTGAATGTAACTTTTCATTAAGGGAAAAAATGAAAATTTTATATATTGCAGAAATTTCATGCCAAACAAAGCTAAAGCAGTATTCGTTTGCAAAGAATCTGCACAAAAATCAAACAATTTGAAGAATTATAGTGTAAAATTATTTATGAAATAACACTCTGATTTCTATATAAGAGGATCTATTTATAGACAATACTAACACGGTTGATAATAAGAATTATTAATGAACCATCCTTAATTAACCTATAACATTGATTACTGCACCAACCTAGCCTATAACATCAGCTCTACAGGCACCACACCTGATTCTAAGGCTATTTACATCTATCAATTTAACTTGAAACGAATGCAAGCTTAGGTTCACAGCAAAGGTAGCCCGAAGTGATCACTCCTATTGTTTGTGCTTGATGTTGCTGAAGAAACAGGATGTCCAACAAGGTGACATTGATGAGAAAAAAGAAGCATGGTAAGAGGTGTTGAAAAGTGGAAGCAACATTTGCATAAAAGCATTTTGGCAATAAACATATTAAATCTAACACAGTAGCACATATGCTAACTTTCAGTAAGAAATATAGTTTTGCAGATCATTTAGCATGTTAATCCACTACTTGTGCTAACTTTCAGAATAGGGTCATCAAACCAATGTGCCTGAAAAAAAATATAGGATTATGGATACACCATCAGAATAGAATAATAGAGCCTGAATGGCAAAGAAAAGACATAAACTGGTTGCTATAAGATAAATACTCTGGTAAACCATATGGCCATGAACAAAAGAGTATTTGTATAGCAGATCTCATCTAGCTATCTTTCTAAAGGCATGGTAAGAGAAAGATTATAGAGGACACACGACTCAGATTTTAGACAGGTGTAATTAGGCAAAGTCCAATGATTATTTTTACAATAAACTACTTGGTTCATTTTCGCAACAAGATGAAGTTAGCTCAGTCAAGTTGAAACGACAACATGTAAAATCTAAATTTAGACCTACGTTGATGATGACATTTCTTACTTACATCAGTATCTTGATTATAGAAAAAAGGTCAATGTTGGGTGGGTGGTCAGTGATGCAAGATCTTGTAGAAGAAAACACGGATGTTGTCACCTTGTAAGGGCTTATGTAGCTTAGTTTCTACTCTGACATGGGTTTCTCTTGCCTCGCTTGATGGGTGGAACACAGGAAACTAAATATCATTGGTAAAGATATAAGATCTTTCACCTACTAAACTAGACTGATGAAGTGCATACAACTTAGACTTAAATGCGGATAGGAGATTTGAAATTCTGTGGTCACGGTATTAGTTACTATTTAACTGCTCATATTATATTCAATCGTGATCATTAAAATAATTAATATTTAATTATTAAATTTGTTTTAATAATTAAATAGTTGACTAGATAATCTTAAAATGTTTGTTAAATTACAACGTATTCTTCCATATAATTAGGCCTATGCAACAATCTAACATTAAATTAAAAAAGAGAGGGATAAAAAGGCTGGATTAGGTTTTCCAATTTTAGGTGAAATATCTTAAATGAAAATAATTCTTTGAGACAAATAATTATCCATCATTATTCAAAACAACAAATTAGATAAATTCAATACAAAGTAAATATAGATAGCATAAATGGCATCAAAAAGTTTAGTTAATACTAAAATGAATAATCTTAAAAGCATAAATAATTTATTAAGTAATTGACTAAAGTTCATACGGCAAATGCTATAGTACCCACCGTCTTTAAATTAAATTTTACCGGCTACTGTTAAGTAGCACGAACTACGATGCCATTTCATTACTCCCCACAGCATACGATGTCCAGCCTTTTTCCGGGTGCCTGTTTTTCTTTTTAATTGGGACTATAATATTGAATTAATGTGTGAATAACACTTAAATTTTAATAAAATATGTAATTAAATATTTAAATTTTAATATTAATCAATTTAGAATATAAATTTTAAAATTAATCAATTTAATACTTAAAAAAACTTTCATCAAAACCAATAATACCTTTATCAATTTCTTTTAGAAACTAAATTGATAAATTTTAAATTTTTTCATGTAATAAATTGATTAATTTTAAATTTTAATTACTAAATTCATTAATGATATATTCGTAATTTTATTCTTCTTCTTCTTCTTTTTTTTAACACTTGGAATGTTGAAGATAAAATGGAGAGACAAAGCCATGCACGTCTCTGTAGGCAGATTCTCCTCCTTGCGAGAAGGTCCTAGTCCTACACAAATAATAGTATCGAGTCTTTTACGTTGCATTAAAATTTTCAATTTCGTAAAAGAAACATTTGAAACTGGATTTTCCATATATTCCCGTCATTACTCATCATTTACGAGTTGAACCGATTACTTATATCATTAAAAGATCATTTTGAATCTCATTACATAAAGTTACAATTATGGCTTTTGATGAAAGAAATAATTATTCGTAATAAATTACTATTATAAAATAATAAATATTAATTCAATAACTTCATATTATTCAATAGTTTACTTTTTATACAAAATTAATATTATAATAATCATTATAGCTCTATTACGTAATTATTAAATTAGGAATTCAATTCACAATTATTTTATACTTATAGCAAGATGAACGAGGGCAAATGTTTAAGATTCTGCATTATTCTTTTTTTAATATAAACTAACTCTCGTATTATAAACTTTTCTAATTCATTTTCTCTACGTTTCATTCAATGGTTTCTATCTAAGTATCCATTACGATTTGCAATATAATATAATCTTCGAGAATCGCACCATTACTTCTTCTTTTTTTCCTTTATCTTTTAAGTTTTAAATATTTAATTTATTTTTCCTATACTAGTGCACTATAATCCATTAATGTATCTTGAGGTAGACTCAATAGATAATTAATGAAATTCTTAAGTTCGTTTTATTAATATTTATTAATGATAACGTTTATTTTAATATTTAATTATGAAAATATTATTGAACGAAAATAATCCAATTTTAATCAACTTAAACTCGTCTTTTTAATAGACAAATTTAATCGAGAATTAAAAAAATAAAATTTTAATAATATATAAATAAATATAAAATAAAAATAATGCAAAAGTAGATAAAAGTAAAAGATATTAAATGTTTATACTGTTTTTTATGTTAATAAAGATTACTTATCTTTTGTTCACAATATCTAATGTGTTATTGATAATAACAAACTAAATAAATATATTTCAAAAACATGTGTATTTGTTTTATGTAGAGTAACACCAAAAGACCAACCTCTACTTCAAAACAACATAGGACTTCTTTTTCTTTCATAATCTCTACAAAATGGTTACTCTAGTCCCACATGACTAATATATCAATTTAAAGGGAATGTGCTTGCATGGTTGTTAAACTCGCAACTCAACTCATACATTCTACAAATTTGTGAGTTGATAATGGGATTTCAATTCATCTCGTACAAAATTGTTTTTTGAGTAAACCCAGACTCACAATTTTACTTAGTAGAATCGGTACAATCGGTGGTAGAATCAGTGATAGAATTATAGTAGATTGTAATGTAGTAATTTTACACATTTTTCTTTCTATTTGAACTTTAAAATGCAATTAATTTAATATGTTTAAATTTAAGGTTTTTGTTTTTTTGTTGGTTCTTGATGTTTATCTTAATCTAACTTAATTTTAGTTTTATTTTTCTTTTTTCCTTTTATTTCCTTTTTTTTCTTTTTTTAGAGGGTTATTTCCTTCTAAGTTATATACTCTAATATAACTTGAACGATTTGAATGAATTAAACAAATATATAAAGTGTTATATTTTCACCCATTATTAAAAATTTTCTATATATAATTTATTTGCCATAAATGTAATGAATTTTTGCGCAAATATATGCACAAAACCAACTTCTCATGCATTATAATTTAAATAATTTGCAATACATCTTAATAATTATAGATGGTGAATTATCGGTAAATGTAAATAATTATTTTAATTATCTAAATTGCAATAAACGTATTAATGAGCATGTGAATTATGATTGGTAAAACTTAAATTTTGGTTGTATGTAACTAAGTTAATACTAAATTTTTTATTTTCAGCATGCATTCAATACAGTAAGTTAATCTACAATTTTTGCAAGCAAATTTATATTACTTATAAAATCTTACGATTATATGTTTCAATTCTACAGACCCCTAGCAATTTTAGGTAGAAAATCATGTTTGACAACCATATGTGATAATATATAAATAAACACTCATCCTTTATAATTATATATGAAAATGAGCCAAAATCCACAATATGCTTTGACTCTATTTTTGTTTAAGGTTTTGATAGCTATGTAGTTAGGTGCAATTTTTGTTTTAAAATGCACATAATAAGAAATCTAAGAATACAACATAAGAATGAGAATGGAATCCAAAATCTTGATTCAATTCTAGGTTTATTCTCATGTTCCAAATATGTATGTAAGAGTTAAATAATAAATTTTTTTTCTAAAGAAAGCTCATATTGGTAGTAGGTGCTCTATAAGTAACCTATAAAAAATTAGGTATACAATATTTGACAATAGGGTAAATTACACTAGAAGGTCACAACGTTTGGGGATACGTTCATTTTGGATCATAACGTTTCAAAAAATTCAAAAAAGGTCACAACGTTTAGTGAGTAAGTTTATTTTAGGTCACAACGTTCGAGGGTAAGTTCATTTTATATTACAACATTTAGAAAAGTAGATCAATTGAGGTCACCATTAGCACATGTTAATAGAAAATATTTAATTAAAACTTAAGAGATCCTTCCTTTAAGTACCTTTGATATGTATCAATAGGAGAAATACTCTCATAAGACACTTTTCCAAACATTATGACCTCTTTTAAACTTTGTGAAACGTTGTGATCTAAAATGAACTTATCCCCAAATGTTGTGACCTTCTAGTGTAATTTATCCTTTGATAATAGAATAAGCATGAGATCTACATAGGAGCCACACTCCTTGCATGCAAATCCTATTGTGCTATCTGTCAAAAATAATGTAAAATATATATACACACATATATCACTCATAGAAATATTATAAAATAAAATTGTGCTATGTTTGGCAATTTTTCAAAGTTGGAAACAGATAGAAATGAGTGGAGAAGGAAAAAAAAGTTTTTTCTCTTTTTTTTTTAATTTTTTCATAAAATCAGTTTCATTTACTCGAAAGAAATTATATCGATTACAATGATCAATACAAGAAAAACAACAAATAAAGAATTGGAGTTACAATTACCAACCATATAAATGGTATATCTCTTCTATAGTTAAAGGATCCCATAGAGGGGATAGAAATTCTCCAAAAAGGATAAAACTCAATCGACTTGCAAGTAGACTCGATCCCATAAAAGAGATAACAAAATCCAATATAAAGGATGAAAACTAAGTGAAAAATATAACTAAATAAGCAACATATGCATAAAAATTTATTTTTTTCTAAAAAGCTACCGACAAAACAATATTTGCTTAGTCTCCATGCTTTTCAAACCATCCGAATTATCAATGATAAAGAAATAATATAATACAACTCAAATTCCAATGTTAAAGGTAAAAGACCTGTACCACTTTAGATTGATAATGGTGGATCTATAGAATTATTACAGTAAACAGTAAAAAGAAATTTAGAAAAGGGGGGTGACCACGTGACAATCCCCCTCTATACCAAAGCTGTGGAAAAAAAATTAAAACTCAAAGAGCAATGAGGAGCTGTTTTGGGGAAAAAAATGAAATGCAACAAAGTGTGAGTTTTATTTTGTATTTATTAACTTATGACCCTTTCCTATTATTTGATTTAATTTTGAAAAGGAAATTAATAAAAATAGAGTTAATGATAGATAATATTATCCCTATTTTATTTTTAATAAACATCGTAGAAAGGGCAATTTGTAGTGGCTTCTCATTTCTAGCCATGTCCACTCATTGAGGAAGAGATAAGAAATAGACTTTAAAATCAAAATGTTTCCATCAATTTTGTTTTTCTTTTCTACTTATTTTCATTCTATACTGAAATTTTCAAACATATGTTTTTCTTCCAATTCGTATGATTTCTTTCTACTTTCATGGTTTCTACTCATCCAAACACAATACTAATCCAAATGAGAGATGCCAAGCAAAACCATGCACATCTAAGTGGATAATTGATTAAATGAGGGTAAATGACTATTCGGCATGAAAAAAGTTTCATCCTGAGCTTTGATGCCATCTTGAGTTTTAATTTTAAAGTTATCTTTTCTAAATGATTAGCTTTTTTTTTATGGACTTGGATAGGAGAAAAGAATCACTTTGCAATGATTTATGATATAATGATTTGCATTTTTTTTTGTATTAATATGTTTAACAAACGACACTCTCTCTTACTCATAAGACAAATCCCATAAACAACTGCTCGTTGTACCCCTGATAATCTCCCATGTTTCTCCTATTTTCTAGGTGTTTCAAAGGGAAAGATTGAGCAGGCATTATGGTCTATGTGCATGTGTTCTTACTAATACACACTCATTATGCCCTTCTTGCTCATCATTTCTTTAATTCCTAGAGCTCTAAGCTACTATCTAACAAGTCTCCAATTAAGATTAGAGCACTTCTTCTACTACACATCAGCTCTATTCCTCTATATGATGCTGGTTGAGTGCTTAATGAGGTCTATTGTGAGCACAATGGTGGAATTCTTAATTAGATTGATTATAAGTTTAGGAATTCAAGGAATAATGATACTAAGCATCAATTTTTTTCACCTAACAAATGATCTTCCTATGATGATATGGAAATATCCTCTTTATTACAGTGCATTCCATAAATATGCCCAGTAAGGTTTGGTTAAGAATGAATTTTAAGGACTAGACTTTACAATAAATGAATTCCTAAGACAACCATTTACTCTAAAGGGTGATATATAATAACAATATAATGCAAGTGGAAATGAGTTACTCCAAGTGGGCTAATCTTAGCATTCTTATAGATATGGTGATTTTGTAGAAGGTTATCTTCTTTGGTATACTCAAGATGAATGAGATATTCAAGCCTATGATGAGAAAATTCATGACTAGGAAAACATAAAGAGGGTTGATTAATCTTTCATTAGATGATTCTACTCCTTCCATTTATTGGGACTTGCACAATGGGAACAGTAATGTTAGGCAGTTAAACAATAAATAAAATGCAAGTAAAACAAGCAATAAAATAATGGCAACTAAAATTTCACATGGTTCTCGTTTTGTTTAGACCACATCCATGTTGACCAAATTCGAAAATTTTTCTTTCAGTAATAAATTAATAGGCTTACAAAAAGAGACTTCTATAAAATTCTAGAAGTAGAACACTGAAAATTGAGATATACCTAAAATAGTAGTACTTAAGTGTTTCCAAAACACCCTAACATAGCTTCGCTATTTTGTCACTTACAAAAAAAATTATCTCACCAAAGAACTTTTCTCACCACTCTCTTTAATTCCCCTTCCAATATTAATCAAAGGAAAAGAGAATTTTTACTTTGGATTGCACTTTTCTTCAAAGCATATTAATTTGTTTGGCTTACTCTCCATACCACAACTAGCATAACTATTTATAGCCTAAGGACTTGCCATCAAGTAATAGAAAACTTGGAGACCAAGTCCTTCTGATGCCAGATGCAAACTATGAAACTTAGAAGCCAATTTCTAATGTCATCCAAGTTTCTTTCTTTCCTTTTTTTTTTTTCCCCTTCATTCAATGATGTGGGCCCTCATGTAAGAGGGACCTACTAATAACTCCCCCACCCAACTGCTTGGGGGACTCCACTAATCCTGCTATTAATCGATAGTATTCAAACTTGTCCCTCGGAAGTATCTTGGTCAACATGCCTGATTCATTTTCATTGGTATGGTTTTTTCCAAGCTGTATTAGTTTTTTCTTCAACATATCCCTAATCCAATGATATCTCACATTAATATTTTTTTATCTTGAATGAAAGGAGGAATTCTTTAGAAGATGAACGACACTTTGACTGTCACAAACAACCTGTACTCTTCTTGGTGGAAACCAAGTTCATTTAAGAACTTTTTTATCCATAACAACTCCTTATAAGCTTCAGTTGCTACAATTTACTTTGCTTCAGTTTTTGAATGCAAAATACATTTCTATAATCTTGACTACCATGACACAGCTTCCCCTGCAATTGAGATCAAGTATCTTAATGTAGACTTTCTTAAGCCAGTATCGTTACCCATATATGCATTTGTCTAGCCAACTAACACAAGTTTTCCATCTCCAAAACACAAACACATTTTGGAAGTTCCAAAAAGGTATCTAAGAATCCCTTTTATTGCAACCTTATGTTCTTTACCAAGATTTGAAAGGAACCAACTCAAACTAAGTGAGCAAAATCTAATTCCATATAGACTACGGCATACATCAAACTTCCAATTACTGAAGCATATGGAACCACGTTCATCACTTCTTTCTCTTTCCCTACAAAAGGGCACTATTTGGAAACAATCTAAAGCGATTAGCAATAGCATAACTAACCGTTTTAGCCATATCCATGTTAAACCTTAAAGTACTTTCTCGATGTAATTATCTTGTGACAACTATAACTTCTTGGTGTCGCTGTCTCTAGTTATCTTCATGCCAAAAATTTGCTTAGCTGGCTCTAATTCTTTCATGGCAAAAGACTTGCACAACTGCTTCTTTAAGTTGTTGATCCTACAAATATTTTGGTCAAAAATCAATATATCATCCACATAGAGCAAAAGAATAATGAAATCATCATTAGAGAATTTATGTACAAAACATTGTGGTATGAAGTAGTCCTCTTCTAGCCTTGTTCCCCATCATAAACTCAAACTTTTTATACCACTATCTGGGACTTGTTTCAGACCATATAAGATTTTCTTCAAATTGCATACATGGTCTCTTTTCCCTTTTCTTCAAAACCTTCAGGTTGCTCTATGTGTATCTCTTCCTCTAAATCGCTATGAAAGAAGGCAATCTTCACATCTTTTCGATCTCCAGGTCAATACTTGCTACTAATCCTAACATACATATGGATGTCATTTTCACCACCAGTAAAAAAATCTCATCAAAGTCGATCCCTTTCCTTCGGTTGAATTCTTTAATAACTAAAATGTCAACAAACATCTAGCAGCACTTGAGCTGCTACTTCTCTCAAAACAACAAATCGTCCAAGCACCCAACACAACTTCGATAGCACCTCGGCTCCACTGAGCACAGCAGCTCACTAAAGCTCATTTAATCTAGATTGAAGCACTACACATAACACCCCTACAACAATCATGAACATCCAAGACATTAGCACTTATTCGAACCATAGACACCACAACAGCTCCACCTAAACAACGCACTAAACACTTACACTCGCATTAGCACATCAGCAACATAATTTATGTATTGTCACAATAGTTGAATCCCCATGTTAATAAAGCATTCACCCGACACACAGCCTGGTCTAGCACCAATTAGAGCGCCACTTGAGCTACACTTGACGAAGAGCAACGACCGATATCAGACACATTTGGAACACTTACTGCCACTACACTTAGAGTGTCTCTGTTCCAAATCCGAACATTTAGAGTATTAGCTGAACAAGCATGAACAAGCACTAGCACCTAACCAAATCCACTAACAACACTACAATAAGGTGGAAGGTTGACCATCTAAGCAACTTTATTGTCTAATATGTAGACGATTTGGATGTGAAAATCTATCGGTGAACATGAGAGATTCTCAAAGTCTCATTTGGAATTTTTCAAAGTTTTTTTTTTTTTTGTGACGAGCATGGATGAGTATGGTACGTTCTCCGTATTCTCTCTTGTTTTCTATCTTCAATATTTCCTAGACAGCCAAATTGAAGCACCTACATTGAAGCAATTAAGCACCTATAGTTCTTAGAGTAGCGCCACTATTTATCAGGATGAGCACAAATGACTAGAGAATGAGCACTGAGGGTAAAGCTTAATCATGGTATTAGCTAACAGCTTCAATGATCATAAAGAAAAATGTACATTTCTAATGATCTATCTTGACTTATCCAACTGCCAAAGCAATCCATCTTGGTAGAATTTCACTAAGATCAATCTACTGCAAGCTCATTGTAGCGAAATCCGAAGTACACAGTATGAACCAAGCTGCTACAAATTCTTTTCAATGCACTAAGCTTAAACCAATGGAAGACCAAACATCCTTGGGTGTACTTCTTGTGATGATTGCATTAATAGGGCAGCATACTGTACTTAAATATAAATTGATCGATTGTAGTAGCATGATATAAGGTTAGTGTATCAAGATAAGCAAGCAAGTGTCATGCACATGTACATGCTTTGGGCACATCACATAACGAATGCCATACACTCCCACATAAGGGAAGATCACATGTAGGCAAACGTGATTAAGCATTACACAAAGAACTTGTTGCTTTATGATAGGCATTGACTTACACTTCTTGTCATTGTAATCTTCTTGATCATACGGTATATTTCTCTTTTTTTTAATAAGAGTTGCAGTCAGCTACCATGAAAGTGGAACTAATATGTATACTCTGTATCTATTTATATTCTTGAGACTCATTTTCGCCTTGATAATGTATCTTGTCATCATGCACTTTGGAGCACTAGCTCTCATATAGCAACAGTACATGAAAACACACTTATAGTGAGATCACTTCAACTCCTTAGACGTTTATGATATTATGATAGGCATCACAAATAAGAAGCATGTCAGGGTAACAAGGGCTATCACTGAATGCAACACATAAGATTAAAATGCGCTTTATATTTTTTATGATCGTATGCACTTAAGAGCAAAGTTTCAACCAAGCTATGGCATTGTCTGACATGATAATGTTAGAAATGAAGGGACTTATTACACCATCACAATAATGTTTAAACAATCCCTTTAAAGAAAATATCATCTGTGCTCATGCAGTAATAGTGGATATTTCTTATCAATCTCGCTCATGCAACAATAGTGGCATTTGGATCGATAAATTTCTAATAGTCAAGGGGTATTTCCCATTACTGGACTACATAGCATTACTTATTAGGGTATCACCTGAGTGTAGATTATCATATGCTAATGATTACTTAGCTCAACGGACTTTGTCAAAGTGATTATCTCTTCCACTTGACAACTAGAAATATCGAATGAAAAATGGTGATGACTTATCAACAGTATGCATCTGGAAGCTAAGCTCTAACCCGTTAGCAACAATGTCTAAATTTTATGTTATATTTGTTATTATTTTTCTTTCATTACTAAAGGGTAATGTTACCCAATCTAATGTCTCTTACTTTGTCGCGATAATAACAATAAAAGGAAAATAAGTGAGTATACCATCATATTTTTATAAATAATACCTATAGAATGAGTGATCCAACTCATTCGTTAGTTAAAAGCACCTAATGCTTTGTTTACACACAAAGAGAAAGGAGATGAGCAACATATGATAATAATGCTCTTGATTATAAGCAACTCTTTCTCTAGTCCATATAGTGCTTTTCATTTTCATGCTACTATAAGTCTTCTTATGTTTCTTTATACCTCCACGATAACCACGTTTCTTTCTCTTTTTAAATTCTTGAGTCTTAATTTCTTGTCCTATAAGGTAGTGATTCCGCATGGGATTCCACTAAAGTCATATTTGCTTCATTTCATATTCATAGAAGAAGGTAACTTCAACAAGGTGAAGTTCATTACAGTTAAATGGATTCTTTGTCGTGTGGATTAAGATATCACTTCCATTCCAATAACCTTTCATGCATTAATGTTGTGTCGAAGGTATTATGTTGTACTCGTGCAGCCATGTCCTTCCTATGAGAAGGGGTAGGACACCGGTGCATCAATCTCATGAAATGTACCAAGGCCATGAATGGGCCCAACTTTAAAGCTTACTTTGATATTACCCATTGTCATTGCAGAATATTCAATAAAGCTATTCACTGTGATGGGATGCTTCACTAAGTGTCGCATATCTATTCTTGCAACTTTGAAAGTAAACGTGGGTATAATATTGAACGAGGATCAATTGTCGATAAGAATCCTCTTGATACGATAGTCATTGAGTATACTCTCCACATACAAAGCACGATTGCCATTGAAGTTCTTCAAGTGCATATCAACTTTGGTAATTGTAATAGCATAATCCCTTATAGACACTACTCCTTCCTTAGGTCGAATAACGTCGCACTCACTATAGTGACCTTATGCAATTTGGTAAAGTGCAGTCATTGCTGCAAATCGTGCGAGATCATCAAATCCAAGGAGATCAAAAAAATTCTTAAAATTTGAAGTCTCATTAAAGTATAGATCACCTTATCATCCCTATGGGTTTCAATTTTGAGTGCATTGTTATTTTCTTCATGAGCTTCAACCAGTTGCATGTCTGTTGACTCCATTTTAAGAGGATCATGAGTAATGGCATTCATAGCACCACATTGATTGTTATGAGTTGGAAGTGGTTTATTTCTAAACTCATTATCCTCGATGATAAGCTCTTCATTCTACACTCTTTCATTGAAGATCCTTTTCAAAGTAAAGCAATCCCTAGTAGGATGCCTCACAATCCTGTGAAATCTATAGAATTTAATATCATTCTTTTCTTCCTGAGATAGCAAACATTTTACTCTTGAGAATTTGAGATTTCCATTTTGCAACCACTAATCTAGCATAGCGCACACCTTTCACATTAAGCAAGGATATGTTAGTGCTTCTTTTGCCCTTTTACCCCTAGGCTTCTCAACCTTGGTTTCTTTCCCTCTTTAGAATCTTTACTCTAAGCTAGATTTACCGATGGTTCTCTTTTGTTAAACTTCGTGCTTCCTCTCCTTTGTCATGTGGCCAACTTATTGGTCCTTCGTGCCTTCTCAACTAGCATAGAGAATGAGGCCAAGAAAAGATTTTCCAAGTGTACCGCATACTTAGTGAACAAACCTTAGATGCAAATTTTTGCTAACTCTCGTTCATCACATATATCTTGAATGTCTAAGGAATACCCTCTGAAGCACTCAATATAATCCATTAAGTCTTCCTTGGGTTTCTGACGAATCGCCCTATACCAGCCAAGGTCACTCTTTCTTATGTGGAGAAAAACTTGTCCAGAAATATCTTGCACATAGTTGTCTATAAAGCTACTAATCTAGGGGGAAGATTGACATACTAGGTATACGCTTTCTCTATGAGGGATGGAAAAAATTCTTTCAGCTTCAAATCATCATCAAATCCATAAACCTCTGGTGTCTCAATAAACTTTAGCAAATTCTCCTTAACACTTCCTTTCTTACCATTAAACAGCATGAATTTAGGACTTAAGTAGTATTGAAGGTATAGCTTAGTAGCAATACGCTGATTGTATGAGAGTTTGAGATCTAACATTCCCACATCATACTTAGCTTGTATTTCCTTTAGGTACCTGTCTAAATCTTCCTTCGTGACGATGGTACCTTTAAGAGTTGAAGTAGTAGCTTCAGTTGGTATAATTAGAGTAGCCGTCTAGAGTGGAGTTGCATTTGGTTGAACAATCCATCAATGATAATATATGGCATAGCCTGTGAGGATGAGGATCCTCCAAGTTGAATTCTTGCACCTTTTGCCTAAGAGGTAGGTGGTTGTGTAACTATAAGCATCAATGGTGGAACTTGCTCTTTAACTCTACTAGGATCCTGTTTAGGAGGAGGAAGAGGATTACTAGGTTAAATGCTTAAGGAACCTGAGGCGCTTATGGAACACATTGCCACATGGCAGCAATAGTAGCTATACAAGGTAGGTATTGAGAAAACATTGACATAAATTGATGAAATTGTCTCGTGAACTCTTGCATCGATTAATTGACTTGTGCGGTATTTTCTTGCACAGCACGCAGGATCATAGCATTATCAGGTTGAGTACCAGTAATCAGTTAACATCTTCAAGCGTTGGCATGTCATGCTTAGCAACTTCAAGATTGGCATCGGGTTCTTGAGTCATGCCATCAATAGGGTCGGAATTCTCTTTCTTGGACGTGCCATGATGCAAGTGTCAATTTCCCTTTCCCTAGTGGAGTTGCCAAGAATGTGTGGATATATGATTCTGGATACAACGACCACATGTGTGCTGCATGATTATCGTGCTACACGTGACCTAAGAAAACAATACATACAAGGATGATCAAAGAGAATCATGTAAGGAGGAGAAGTAGGCAGTCTCAATAGGCTATAACACACACATGACAGGGAAAGGAGTTTGAAAGCATCAGCCTCACTAAATAACATAAATATTATGTGTGTTCTTGAGTAAATCAAGCGATTGATTCACTAAAATAGAAATCCAGCAACACAACGGCATTTTTCCAATATTTCACTTATCCAAATAAGATGGAGACTAGTAATATTTATAGAAATCTAGCCATCAATGTCGTCCATTAGATGAGACAGATGACCAACGGCTAGGATGAGTCCATCTCATAGTAGATATAGATCTGGGCTCTCTTATGGACCCAAGCGTATTAAGGCCTTTATTTGTAATGTCTGTGAACTAATTGGAAAACCGTTGGAATTGGAACGAGCACTACTCCAAGCCTACCATGTCAATTCTCCATTGATCATCCCAATGAGCTAAACCTGACTCTTTAAGCCCTACCACGTTCGCCCAAAGAGTTAAACCCAAATTAAAATTAGCCTTAAAGCCTTTATAATTGAATCCATACATCTATAGAGATAACCTAAAATATTGGTACTCGAGTATTTTCCAAACATAAAGTAATTTCACTATTTTATCACTCAAAGGAAAGTCTCTCTCATTGACGAATTTTTCTCGCCACACTCGCTTTAATACCCTTTTCAATATTCATCAAAGAAAAAGAGAATTTTTACTTTAGATTACACTTTTCTTCAAAGCATATCAATTGTTTTAGCTTGTTATCCATACCACCACTAGCTTAGTTTGGATTAGATAACAATTAAGAATTTCCCTTCATTTTATATAAAAATCAGGTTACATATTTATTAAACAAATTAACACAAATTATGTATTTACAAATAGACAAAAATACGAATGAGGCTTGTGTAATTAATCCAAGATTATATAATTGCGGTTACAAAAGAATTGCATCAATATCAACTTAATGATATATATGGCAAGTGATATTTATCAGCTTAGTCTATTGATGATATGTTGAGGTATTTTATTTAGAGAAAATTATGGTATATTTGGACAATCTGTTTTTTATATGTATGTATATAGATATCTATATCGAAAAGATATATGTAAATATATCCTATTTATTTATATTTATATTTATATTTTGTCTATATTTGATCTTTTCATGAGAACTATCAATTTTTTTTACTATATATATTTCTTAATAAATGATTTATTAGAAAAAGTTTGAAAAAGTGTTTGTATCTGTCCAAAAAAGCTAGACAAATAGACCAATATAACATAAATCAACGAACGGTTTGATAGATAAAAGTATCTATTGAATCTTTCCTTTATTTTTCTATAAGATGTGTGTTTTTAACACTTTTTCACTTTTATAAGTTCGAAGGTGCAAATATTTTCCTCACTTGCAGTGTTGCTCCCAGAAAAATAAAAAAACGCGAGTGGTAAATATTTTCCTCTTTTTTTTATAAGATGTATTAACCTACCACATGTCCATCAGTGACATATAAGTACCAATAAAATATTAACATATGAATAGATTTTTAAAAACTTATTCATCATCATCATCACTTGTTATTATTTTATTAATATTTCTACACTAATTATCTAGACACATATGTGTTAGTACTAATAAATCTTATGATGATTGCTTAGAATATATTTGGAGAGTAATATTGGTTTGATCATAATCATGTTTTCCTCACACATACTTATGGCTATGAGTAAAAGTTAGGTAATCCATTTATTTATTTATTTTTAATAATATCTTTTATTAGGAGTGTGCCAATGATTAATAGAAGAAATTGGTCTCATTATTTGAGGGTATTGATACGATGTTGGCATTGATAAATAGTTCAGATTTTCATGCCTAAAAATATGAAAAGAGATTAGTATGTTACTATGATTAATGCCTAGCAGAGCGGCTACTGGCTAGACGTGCATGGACTGAAATCGTCCACGGGGTTGGCTTATCGTCTTCTCATAGAAAAAGGTTGCCAGCTCGTCTCGGTATATCTTTTAAATGACAAGAGTTCTGAAAGTTTCGAAACAATCAAGATAATAAATCGGATCAATTGGGCGAAACTTAAAAATTTATATATTCTTATCTTTTTTTCATTAAGAAAAAAGTCAATAATTACATTCTCGGTTAAAGTTGACATGATAAATGACATCTAAACTTAAATGATTTAATATATATTACTAAATATAAAATATTTAATTAGAAAATGCTTTTAAGATTTTTTTTTTAAGAAAAATTGATGAAAAATGAAAATAAATAATTAAGAAAAGAGCTTCAAGTCCCGTGCTGTTATGTCAATGTTTTATGAAGCTTGACAGCAAGCATGTGAAGATGTTGTCCTCTCATCTAACACCCCCTTTCCCCAGCAAATCAATATTTGATAAGCCTGCTATTCTAACATTACTATCCTCATTATATCCGAGCAAATCAATATTTAACACGTGTCAAAAAATACTTCTTATATTTTAAAAATTTTTATTTTTTTTAAATTTGTCTAACATATATCATATATTTATTGATAAGAACATAAAAAAGATAGAATGTGGGGATAACAAACACTTTTCCTTCCTCAACACACACTACAGTTACACTAACACTAACATTGACAATGATGATACCTATTTACACATGCATATTTCTAGTGAATAACTTCTTTTATTTTTGATATAGACAACTCTATCCAAATTGTTGGGCACGAAAACCCAAGCTAAACAATTTTTTTTATGACTTACTGAATTAATAATGAGGATTGTTTAGCGTTGGTGGGTTGTTGTACCAAGCAACCCAAAAAGAATTTTTTTTTTTTTTGTCCTTTTAATATTAATTTTATATAACTTATGTGATATGGAATCTGTAAAATTTTTTAAAAATTATTAAAGTATCTTATCGAAGAAACTCACAAATAAAATGGAGATTTTTTACTATATAGAGTTGCTTAAAATGCTGACATAGTATGTTAAACAACTTTCTAAAAAACTTATTGGTAAAAATAGTATATTCAACTTTTGCCCATTCATTCCAATGAGGATTGCTACAAGGCCGCCTCCCTCAAATTTGGAAAAAAAAAATAATTATCATAATATATTTTAATAAAAAAAATACTACTTTTAACCTTTTAATAACAAAATAAGTTATCATTCTTATATATTACAAATTCATCTCGTTAAAATAGGTATTTCAATCTCCTTATATTGTGGTACCTCTCTTTAAACAGCAAGCAATACGAGCAGCTCGCTCTTCAGCTGAATAGATTTTAGAGTCTGGAATCTTCGTTTAGAAATCCTTCAATTTTTTAATAAGAATTTCCCTTTATTTGATAAAAACTTTCTCTTTTCCAAGTAATTTTAAATTATTTTTAAAGATCATTTAATTACATATTTATATTTACTTGCACATCAACACTAAATCAGCCAAATATACACGCCATTCTCTGCATTTGCTTTTGAAAAAGTGCACGCGGTGACTTTTGAAAAACCGGTCAATACAATTTTAAGGTTCATGCAATTTTGATTTATCCTACCAAATTTGTAATAATTATAATAATCCTGATAATATTGTTTGAGATTGTTTCATATCACAACTAATAAAACAATAGATAGATTCAAAATCTCATTAAAGACAAACATAGCTAAAAGAGAATAAAATAAGAAATATATATATATATATATATCAAAAATCAGGATAAACACTAACGGAAAAGTTAAAATTCAAAAATTACCAACTTCTAGAACTTGGAAACACAAACATACTATAAATGACCATTAACAACTAAAAATACATCCCATATGATAAAAGTAGTACTTACTAGTTACTATCGGCAACCTTTTTTACTACTATTACGATAATATTCAGTAATATGAAATTTTACTTGTATCATATATTAAAAAAGAAAAAAAAAAGAAATAGAAGAGTCTTGAAAACATAAACGAACGACACCCTAAATATTGTTTCTCGTATTTCATTTAATTTATCTTGTGTTAGATTGGATTGGAATATAATATTTGAAAATTGATATCCCATTGATATATTGCTTATTAGATGGTGGTGCTACCTTTATATTAATCTAGACACGTTCGTAACATAAAAAGAGAGAAATCCAACTCTATTAATTTTTTTATATATGTAAGTTGTAAATAATAAAATCTACATATTATTACTATTATAGGGTTAATTTTACGAATCGTACTTGAATTTTGATAAAATTGAAATTGATCAACTTAATACTAAAAAAAACTCCATATATGTCAATAATACATGCATTTAGTTCTTTTAGGTCCAAATTATTGATTAATTTTAAAACTTTTTATTAGGGTTAATTTTACAAACAGCATCTAAATTTTGATAAAATTGAAATTTATCAATTTAATACTAAAAGAATTCTCCATATATGTTAATAATGCATACATCTAGTTCTTTTAGGTACTAAATTATTAATCAATTTTAAAACTTCTCAATATATTAAATTAATTAATTTTAAAATTTAAATATATTTTATAAAAATTCAGATATTATTCACAAAATTATCCCAACATTGTAGTATTTATTTATATCCCCGCAAACGTATCCTGGATTGGAAGGCCGCCATCTGCGACTTCTTTATCGGTGGGACAAAAATAAGGATAACAATAACAATAACGTAACACATCTGCAGCCTGACTAGTCTCTTTTGATAATGCAGATAATGCTGAGTTTCTGATCTTCTTCTGGTCCAGTGCGTCGACTTTGAGTGTTGTGGCCCTCTGACATCATTAAATTCTGCCACGACTAATTAGGTAAGAAGGTGAATTAATAATTTTTCGGATCCGTACTTCCTTGTTAACACCGCTCAACGACTCATGGGTGGTGCGCCGATATCAATCACCACCCCTTAATGAAATGAGACAAGGATTGGTGGCAGCTGGCTATTTTGCAGGATGTCACTGCTTAAGTTAGGGTCAACATTTAGGAGGTTGTCCGTCCATTTTTTTTTTAAAAGATTTTTAGGATGACGATAACTCAGTTGTCGACTTGATATATATCACTATAATCATGTCTAAAAAAGTCAGAAATAGAAATTAATAGGAGAAACATGTAGGGTTAAAGAAAATGACATATTTGGTATCTTAATTTGATTGAAGAATGGAAATGGTTGGGTGAGAGGGGAAAAAAAAAAGGGAAATCGGTATAAAAGTTTTTCTCTAAAATTGGAAAAATAATAATAAAAAATATGGAAGTTAGTGGAAATTGTACAACCATCTCGAATTCGCCTCTTACAACAATGTTTATCCAAACATATGAGAGTAGTTTTATCAAATAAAGATAATGTCACGAATTGTACTTCAATTTTGATAAAATATGTAATTAAATCCATAAATTTTAAAATTGATCAATTTAGTATCTGAACTTTGAGATCAATTAATTCGATACTCAAAAAAACTTGATGAATGTATTATTAGGGTGTAAGAAAAGTTCTATTAAGTACTAAATTGATTGATTTTAAAATTCATATATCAAATTGATAAGTTTCAAAGTTTAAGTACCTAAATGCATATCTTGTCGAAGTTCAAGTACTATCCATGATATTGGTCCTATCAAATATACTTTTTTGTTTGTCTATATTATTTCTTTCAAAGTAATTACTATACTCCTAAACACAAACGAAATATTATACCCTTTTTTATTTCTCTCATTCCACTTTATTTACTTTTTATAGAACGAACCAAATAAATATGTATTATATATTTCTTTCTATTTCTTTTTTTTTTCTGTGTTTTCATAAACATAAAATGAACATTATACTTGTTTTTGCCATTTCTATCTATCATGTTGCTTCTGCTTTGGAGTATGCTATTAATTACTAGAGTTGTTAACAGGAGAAATTAAAACTCTTCCATTTTGGACTTGTTCCCTTTTGAAATAGTTTTACTTTTGCTTTTCCTTGCCGCATGAAAGGCCTTACAATAGGATCGAGAAAGCAGAAAAAATCAATAGGGAAAAAAATAAAATGTGGGGAGGAAAATTAGAAACAAATGGAAATAAAAGTGAACTATGGTAGTGGGAAACTATTCTACACTAGCTAATAAGGTATATAATAAGATAAATATAAGTGAAATGTGGCCATTTTACAATTTCTTAAGTGTTTTCAATAAAAAACTATCTTCAATTAAGCCTATTAGAAGGGAGGTTCAGGCATGTTTTTAATCAATTTTGCCCGTATACGTCTTAGACCAAGATCGTCTAGTTCACACTTTCAACAATCATATAAGAGTATGTTGTAATAAGTTAAACAAAACCCACAATCGTTAGATTCAAATTAAGTAAGAATTTGAATTATTGGTTTCCAAACCAAGAATGGAAAATAAGAAAACTCAAATCATTTGATTTGAGATCAAGTAATCTACTGGAAAACCGAATTTGTTAGCCATAATCGAGTCAAAAACCTAGGTTATGAATAAACTCCACAATTTCAATAATTTAAAATAAGTTTATAGGAGTAAAATACTTAAAATAATTTCAATTTACTAAAATCTCAAACACAAATAATTCACTATAAGTTTGAACCATATATAGGCATAAAAATAAAGTGTAAACGTCGCGAATGGTACCTAAACTTTGATAAAATAAATAATAAAATACCTGAATTTGAAATTAGTCAAATTAGTACTTAAAAGAATTTTTCATATACGCCAACAATACGTGTGTCATATTGGTTTAAAATGCCACATAAGATGACCGTATTAGCCAATTTGACAGAATCACTATTGGCATACACGAAATGTTTTTTCAAGTACTAAATTTAATAATTTCAAAATCATATATGCATATACACCACCCTACCCAACCCCCCAACCCCCCCCCCCCCCCCCCCCCCCCCCCCCCCCCCCCCCCCCCGCCCAAAAAAAAAAAAAAAGAAAGAAAACCAAAGCAACATGTGCACACACCCTTTCTTAATTTACTAATAATGGCTTGTTTTGTAATAAATAAAACAAATATCAATGATAAATAAATCAACAAGAGGAAAATAAGCAACTGACTGGTGTCTCAAATTCAACTAACTCACGATTCTAACTTAGTTGATAAACTATATAGCCAAACTAAGCCTATTAATCAATCTTGCAACCAGTCTATGCTCCATGCTACTTCACCTAATTCACTACATTTCACCTTGCACTTGTTCAAATGCTCCATGCTACTTGGGCACATCCTAATTCACTACATTTCACCTTGCACTTGTTCAAATCTACTTCCTTCTTTAGATTCTTCTTCCTTTCCCACAACCAGCTCTAAACCAAACCTAAGGGCACATCCATCTTCTTCTTTTCAACCCAACCCCGAAATGATGTGTACAATAGCTTGCTCTATTTATGTCACTTGCCAATCCAAATTATTTACTTTTGCCATCAATTGTTTCATTATCTTAGTTGAAACACTTATTCTTGATTCTCCATCTCCTTTTTTATCTTCATGATGATGCCTTTATTTAATATCCTAGAAAGTAATAATTGCACTCTCTTATGTGTTTATACTTATAATTGAATTCACTCAACAATTGTGTTCCACATCTTAAATTTGTCCTTTTTATCTAACGTACATATATGAAATAGAAAATTAAAAAAATATTTTTTTTATTTGATTTTTTATTACCCAATAGAAATAAAGAAAGAGATATGGATGACTTAATAATTGATAGAATTTAATAACCTGTAAATCAAACTAGATAAAAATGTGATACGATTATAAAAAATTTAATACCAAATGAAATTGGAACCCAAAAAACATTAAGCTTAGATAGAAAAAAATCTTAACCTATTAGTTAGCAAACTAAGAATAAAAAGTATAAAAAGCTTAAACTCACTTATTAGAGAATGAAGAGCTTATATGTAAGTGATAAGTATGAATTAACCTTTACTAAGATAGGCTAATTTGGGCTTAATTCGATTAATTTTGTAAATGATTCCATGAATTTAGTACATAATTGCTTGAATTTGTGATGTCACATCTTTAGAGTATATTTAAGTTTTAGAGAATGATAGCATGTTCCATGGAGTTTGAAGAAGATTTATAAATTTGGAGAGAAGTGCATTGAACATGACTGTGTTTATGTCATGTTGAACCAAATTTAACCCAAATCTTCCTTTGATAGTTAAAATGAGCTAAACATGACTATTTAAGCTTATGCTGATCTAAACTTTAAGTTTGTATATAAATAAAGCCTAAATTTGAGGAAAATCAAATTTTATACAAATTGAGACATCCTTAGAGAGAGAAAAGGAAGAGAGTGTGGAGATATTGAGATTACAAGATCATGAGTCTAAAGGGGGTTTTAATTATGTTATTCATATTTTCATTTATTCTTTTTGCTTTTATTGATATATATATAAGAGAGTAGAGAATATTTTTACGTTCTGATAGATTTGTCGTGAAATTGGGATTGTTTTTAATTAATAGATGATTAATTATTTTTATTATAATTATGTGCCTTCAATTTTTTCATGATTTATTATTCCAAAATGTTAATTCGTGGTAAATTTTAATTTAGTTAATTGAGAAATTGCTAGATTTAATATATCTATATAGTTAGAGAGATTTGTAAGAGAGGTTTGTATGTAATCCTAAAGATAAGACACATAAATCTTTTATATTAGATTAAAGCCTAGGTATATATGAGATCTCATAGTGCGTTCACAAAATTCAATGCAATTTTAGATTGCTATTACCTAGCAGGAGATTCCGTAGATTAATTTAAGTTTAGGATTTAGTAATCTCGAGAGAGATATTAATTTAATTTGGGCATTCCATAGCTTAAGAAATTAATTATCTTATTGGATTATATTTTGATAAAATGTAATGGTGATTCAGAATCTAGATGATCTTGCAATTGAATTAACTGAAATATGATATTGACTTGTGATTGTGATTAGTGAATTGATCATTATAATTAGTTTAGTAGTAATTGTAAGCAATTAATTAGAAGTACTTGATTTTCCGATTAGATAATAAGGATAGAGTAATTTGCCTTCAAAGTGATCATGGGATAGAATTAAGATTAAGATTTTAACTTGTTTACAAAAGGATCATCAGTAGGCATAAAGTGAATTCATAATTAAAAGGACATGACCTAAATAAGAAAATTTTAAACACCACACCCTCGCTAACAATAGCTTATTTTGTAATAAAGCCTATCCCTAAATTTATACAAAATAGACTTTGAAAAAAAAAATGAAGATACAGTAAATAATGATTATAAGATAAATTAGCATGGGAAACTAAGAGGCTAATTGGCATCTCAAGCCAAACCAAGTTGGTAATCAAGGCTTCATCTTTATTCAAAGCGATCTTAAGAAGTCTTAGTTATGCCATTGTAATATTTACCATGAGAGGCATCACAACCCTTACACTTTATCTTGGAAGGTAGGTAAATTCTCCTAAAACCAATGAGTCCTGGAGACATGAGAAAAGCTCAAGTGGCGATGGCAAGGTTGAAGAATTAATATTTACTTTAAAGGTATGAATTAAAATCTAAAATCAACATTTAATGCATTAGTACTCTCAGGCAACAAGAAGATTTATCTTGGAGGCTTGGGGCTTTTAATATATAACTTCTTGGATAGCTTTTGAGCAATGAATAAGGCTATTATTACTGCAAGTTAATTGCTCTCATTGTCATGCTTTCTTTCCTTCACTTATTCTTCAATTTGCTTCGATTTATTGATTGTATTGTTTGGTGCTTACAAAAGCTTGTATTTGCAATATGAAGAAGTACTAGACTATACTTATTTGTGAGTGGTTGTATTTATAAACATTTTTATGGGATAATAACAAAACCTCTTTGAGTGCTTGCATAGGTGTAGATAGACCACCTGAACTTTTAAGGTGCATTTTTTTACCTTCTAAACTTTCACATTTGACACAATTAAAAAATTAATATTTTCTATTACTTTGAATCCGTACATAGATAAAAATTTATGGGGTAAATTCACACATAAGTAAAAGATCAAGAGTAATTTATAATTCTCCCTATTTCGTTTTAATAGAAAATGTTAGTTATCCTCAACTATGTCGATTTTTGAATGTTTAAGAGATTAAAAAGTGCATTTTAGAAGTTTTTAGGGTGAATCTACACTAAAGTGAAAGCTCGAGAGGAGGGGTAATTTGCAATTTTAGCCCTTTTTTATTGTGGACAACTATAAAGGGTTCAATCAAAATATATGTGAAATCCTTCTAGATGACCTTTTGTGATCATAGAGGATGGGAGCAAGATGTAGACTCTACTATGTATGAGATTTGATATTATCTTTCCCCATCAAATTTTATTGCACCTATGTTTTTTTTTTTTTTTTTGCATTAATATTAGTTCATTTATTTAAGTTAAAATTGTTAGCTTTTTATAAACACTAGATAAAACCCAATCCATCACCTCCCCTTTGGTTTATAGTATTTATTCTAAGAATATTCAATGATGATAATATAATCTTGACAACATGTGTTAATATATTGGTAATGTCATAATTGGTATCTAAACTTGATCCAAATATGACTTGAAATTTAAAAACATCAGCATACTACCTACAAGATTTTAAAGATAATTTATAATTCCTAGGTAAGGTAGATACTTGCAAAAATGAATAAAGCTTAGGCAGTTAATTACAAAATTCAAGTAGTTAATTGTCAAAAAAAAAAAGGTAAAGTTGAGGTACTAAACTGATATTTTTTAAATCAGTAGTTAGTTGTAAAAATAGACAAAGTTCAAGCACAAAAGTGACAATTACCCATTAAAAATTCTTCTTTCTAGTTTTAACAACATTTTCTTAAAGCTTGGGATTACCTACAATTTTTTGAAAAAATGACTAGTGTCTTAAGATATTTATAGTTTTCATTGGAAAAACCAACAAATACGAAAAAAATGAACAACTATAAAGTGTGAAAAACCATTATATATATTCTTTGTTTAAAAAGTTTTTTATACGTTTCATAACTTTATGTTAATTTCTAGTAATATGTATTATCTTATGAAAATTTTATTAAATTATGGAAATTACTACTATTAGATGCTTAAAGATCCAATAAACTCTACAAGATAAGGTAGAGTGAATGGATAACACTATTGTACCCAATACCTCTCTCTTTCATGCTAGATATGATAGGTTTTGGATAGGTATTTATATCACATTTGGTACGCACGAGTAATTTAGAATGGAATGGATTGGATTGGAATGGAATGAGATTATGAATGACAAATCCATTCTTATTTTTGGAAGATTACACAGCATGAAATGACTAAAAAGTATAATAACGGTAGGATGCAACTGAGCGAGTCGTTATAAGGTACCTGACTACCCAACCCACTAAAAACCCTATAGGGTTATATAAAAGGGTTTAGGAAAAATAGGGTCACAGGTCAGGTTCAAGTCGTAGTTATGACCCTATAAAGTCAACCCAACCCGTTAAGATTATAAAATATATATATATAACATCAAAACTTTGATATATCCATTTTTTATTATTTTTACAGTTCTATGAATGTATAATTTATTTTTTTGTCCCATTGAGAATGTCATGCTTTTTATAATTAATAAGAGGTAATATTCATATTTCTGTATCTATGTCAATCCTCAAGTAAAGTAGATTCTACTATATTGTGTTACAAATTGATTATGATACATTAAAATCAATTGTCTAGCTTACTGACTTTTTTTTTTATTTGTAGCTTTAGCATCAAATGAAAAGAAATTGAAACACATAAGTAAAAGGGAGAATATATTATGAAGACAAGTAGACAAATGATAAATAAAAAAATGAAAAAGGAAAAAAAAAAGAAAAAAAGTGTAAATACAAAATCGGGTCAACGGGACAGAGCAGGTCAGGACCATGGCCCTCTAAGAGCGGGTTTAGGTATCATACAAAAAATCCTATAAGATTGCGGATCGGGTTTAGGCCAACCTATAGGAAATCGGGTCGGATTTTGGTTTGGGTTTTATATGACTCATCCCAAACCGCCCCGGTTGCATCCTAATTTCTGGCATGTCCTTAGTAATAAATGCAAAATATAAATATATGATAGGATAAAAAATTAATTGAATTCCTCTTCAAAGCTGGAATTACGATTACGGCTTCTAAAAATGCTTCCAAACATTAGGAAAATGAATAGAAGTCAGAATCGTGATTCTATTCCGCTCCATTCTTGCGTACCGAATGTGCCATTAAGGTTACACAGTAGATTTTAAATAGGATACTTCAGATGCTATGTTCAAACCATATGGTATGAGTACAATATCTCCATACCTTATACCAACTCTAGAACCAGTTCTTCAAGGTATATAAGGTACAAATTCCAAGTAATCCTATTAAAACTAATAAATATAAAATGACATTATATTTTTTTAATATTTTAAATTATATCAAAAAATAAATAAAGATATGTAAGTTGTCTAAACCCAACATTCATAAACCTAGAGCTTTGAGTCCCTCCTTTATTCTTTGGTAAAGTCATATTTGTCCAAAACATCTTATATTCTTAAAATACGAAGGGTATTTCTCTATAATGCAGCTTGAATAAACAACATGTTACGTAAATATTGACATCTTATCGAAAATTTTACCTTAAATTTATTATCTAATAGTGTGAAAAGCATTTATATGTTTTAAAAGATACCTTATACACTGTAAGTTTTATAAAATATAGGTTTAAGGTGGCTCTTGGTTATACTAAGATTAGTTCTTGCTCAAATTACAATACTGGTGGCTCTTGGTTATAATAAGATTGGTTCTTGCTCAAATTACAATACTGGTATCAATATGATTATGTACAACCTTAAATTTTATCTATTTTATATTTGCTTAGCCATGCATGATGTTAATTATAGTGTTTCTTCAAAATTTATCAATTTCTTTCCTAGATTGAAAGTTTACTGTAACTATGTGTGAATTAAAATTTCAAAATTGTCAATTTCTTTCCTTAGATTGAAAGTTTACTATAACTATGTGTGAATTAAAATTTTGCTATAGAAAAAACATATGTGCATTTTAAAAATCATAGATATATTTTAGAAAGAGAATAAGGAAAAGTGTAAATTTTAGGAGGGAAAATATCAAACTTGGTATTTGAACTTTACAAAAAAAAAAAAAAAATCATATAAGCCTTGAAATGGTTAATTTGATATCCAATAGAAGCTTCATGGCTATTTTTACTACCTCAGTAATATCTTTTTCTCTTTTTTCTAATGCAAAAGAAACAGGCTATCAGTTATAGACGATATTAAGAGTATTAGAAAATATTCAACGATATGCTATCGATTCTATGTCGGCAAACTAAGTAAATAGTATTGAAAATGTAGTAAAAATAGCATAAAAAGTTTGATTATGTATTAAATTAACCACTTTAAAGTTCAATAACTAATTAAATTTTCATACAAAGTTCAGTACCAAATTTGACATTTACCTATTTTTGTTATTTCAAAAATATTGCAATTTTTGCTTATTAATTCTCTACATTAAATTTTTATCATAATTATTTGTAATTTATTAAAAAAATATTGAAAATATTTAAATTGCAAAAAAAAAAAATTGTAGTATGGGGAAATTTACTATGAAAAGTATAACTATAATTAAACACACAACATATTGGACCTTAGTACTTTTTATTTGAACAAAAGTGACCAAAAGCTTGGTTGTGCAAGATATTAAAAAGATTAAAAATTAATTATTTTAATAGTTTTGTGCATATCAATTTTTAAATATAAATTTTATTAAAAATGGGCTATAAAATTTGTAATTTATTTTATTAAATAAGAAATAATATTTTATTTAAAAAAATTATTAAAGAAATTAAAAATATATTTATTTTTAATTTATGGGTAAACGCATTTAGCAACCATGAGCTTTGACTTAATGCAAATATACCCTCGAACTTTCAAATATTGTAAATCACTATTTTGAATTTTGATAAATTGACAAATAAGCCACAAAAAGTTGAAAATAACTCCCATAACCTTTGATCTTGGTATGAAAATAACTAATATATTTTAATACTCCTAAATTTTGATACAAGTGTAATTTTCTTGAAATAAATAATCAAATGTCCTTTTGATCGTGATTCATTGAAGTTTAGAGAGATTGTTTACAATATTTGAAATTTCAAGAAGTATCCAACCTAAGTAAAAGTTTATAAGAGTTATTTGCAATTTTCCCTTGTTGATAGTCAATTTTGGCACATGGTTCCCTAAGCCCAATCCAACTCATTTGAAGCTTATATCAATCCATTGAGTCCAAATGCAATCTTATCTAATTCATCACAAGCTCTTGGAGGTTGGGAGTAAATCCTTGACTCAACAAACTAACCCTCCAAACTGGACACTTGGTAAAGGTAGCTTAAATCACTTGACTGGAGCTCCCATAACCTTTGCGATTCTTACCCTCAATGGAATTGAGACATACTTTCGTGGCCTAACGTCCACGATCAAAACAATCGCTTTCAACTTCCCACTACTCCACGTTCTCCGCGATGTCAACAATTGCAATGGGTCCTTCTCCTATCCCCTTCAAAAGCTTTTGGAGGTAAGACACGTATGCCTACACAACTCATTGCTATATAAAATTGGTAACTCATCTACTTTATTTTCCTGTGCTTCTCATCTTGGGCAAATACTAACTTGAACATTAGAGTAATTGCATTTAACAACCTCCCAATGCCCCTTGACCATGCCTTGTTTTGCAGGTTCTATCTACAATCAAGTCAAATTACTTAAAATCCCCATCAATATTGAACTAATGATACCCTTAAATTTATTAAGTGAGCTTCTTGCTAAGAAGGTCTAGCATAGAGAGCTTCTTCCTAAGGCAAGAGATTTAACACAAAATATTCACTTTGTAGGTTCTTGCAAGCGATAAGTGTCACCACATGAAATCAATTTTTTTTTCATGTGTTGTTGATTTGATTTAATTTACTTCATAAAACCAATTATATGTTTTGGGTGGATTTGATTTGTGAACTTTTCTATACCAAATCATAAAAATGCCGCGTTTATCATTCAGTAGGGTTAGCAGTTTGATATGGTTTTATACTTACCTCTAACATCTCGCTCGCTTTATGAAGATTAAAGTTGATCTCTATAAAAGTGTGCTCTTGGCCACACGAAAGAAGAAAATTTAAAAGAGAGGGTATACCTTCAAATCCTAACTTTTCATCACTTTTCTAATAGGTCGGAAGCGATTTCACCACCTTGAGGTGATCAAATTTTTACCCCAACACTAGTAGGTGGCGGCCCACAAGTTATTTGATGTGCCATTCTGGCAAAGGCTATTGGATCATACAAATCCACCTGGTAGTTGCAAATGTAAAAGCGGTTTACTCGAAAAAAAAAAATGAAATATAAATATAAAGATTAATTTACAGACTCAATTAACTTAACGTGTGAGACTGAAGCCACCCATTAGATTTTATTTATTTTTTTGTATCAAAATTAAAAACAAAAAAATGTGAACCCAATACCACTCACCACTAGACGACGGAGACTCTCATCAGGTTTTATATTTGATGCTACTGCGTTTACAATTAATTCTGCTTTATCCTGCATGTGGTAAGTATTAAGTGCAAGAACGTTTGTCGTCACCTTAAAAAATTATTGAATTCCCATTCGCATCAATCCCATAAATACCTGTGAACCCCAATGTTTTTCTATCATCTCTCTCTCTCTCTCTCTCTCTCTCCTCTCTGTGGCATACGATCGTTAAAAAAAAAAATTACAACGTTGTTACAATAGCTTATTAACACTCGCATGAATATGTTTAAGTTCAACAAAAAAGTCCCAAACGCAACACCATCGAGAGATGGATTATTACCCAACCCGGAAGAACTGGATCCTCATCAGGCTGGCAGGTCCAAATGCAAAGATGTTATATTAACTTGGGAAGATCTTGGGGTGACGGTTTTTCATAAGAAAAATAGATATAAATCCATCCTTCAGGACTCACGGGCTATGCCCGACCAGAGAGGTCCTCGCGGTTATGGGTCCTTCCGGTTGCGGCAAGTCCACTCTTCTTGATGCATTGGCAGGTACTTTATATATAGATTATACATACATATATATTTATATATCTATTATTTTTAAACGAAAGTATTAGTTGATATCGAAAATACTTATGACATGGTACAAAAGTTACTCTTCCCTCTCTTCTTCAGCCTTACTCCTGTCTCTCCTATCTTCCCAGTTATCTTTTTTTTTTTTTTCTTTAATTATTATAGAATGTTATTTTTTATATTTCAATCCTTTTTTTTTCTTCCTTTTTGCCTTTTCTCCCTTTTAAATTTTTTATAACAAAGATCGTGTTCTTACTTTCTTTCTTTTCTTTTTTTTCATTTTTGCACCCTCAGCATGATGTGCTATACTGCGTTTATGTATTTGAGTTAAATATCAGTCTTTGTTAAAGGTGACGAGTATTACTTTATACTTACACACATGCACATACATATGTGTATCGTTTACTGCAGGGCGATTAGATTCCAAAATAAGACAAACCGGAGAAATTCTTCTCAATGGTCGAAAACAGTCTTTGGCATATGGAACTTCGGTAACAAAACATCTTCATTTAATTCCAACTATATTTACCATTTTCTGCTTCTTTTTTTTTAGCACAATGCCCAAAAAAATTATAGATTTATAGTAGATAATGATATAACATAATCTCTAAAAAAAGAATTTATCATTTATATTCTATAAATACTAAAATTCATTAAAATATAATGGACATTTATCTACTATGCATATATAATATTGAGGGGGTGTGGTGGAAAAAGCATCTTATTGCACTCAAAGCTATTTGATATTAAATGAGTTTAATATTATTTTCTTTGTCTTCATGCGGATGTGATGTGACTTTATAGTCGCTGTAAACCATCGTGGGTAAGAGAGACCCCTTAATTTACCCAACCGTTGAGCTTAATCTTATATGTGGTTTCTAGGTTTTTCCAAATCAATCTATTAAATAGGGTAAGTATTTACTGAGATGTTCGAGGAGTCAGTTAGTTTAATATATAACCTTCGATTCCGAGACATTAGGAGCTTTTTTAGGACATATTCCCATAGCCTTCATTTATTTAATAAAAAAAAAAAGTTTTTCTATATGTCATTGGTCAAATTCCTTATCATATTTTAGCATTCCAACAAATGGATGGACATGTGTCATGTGGAGAAAAAACTCGGTACCTATACTAAGATGTATATGCAATAATTATGTTTACGGGTGTTCACGGTTCGGTTAACCGGTCCGTGGTCTATTTTTTTTTATCTTAATCGTAAGAATCAGATATCCTGATCTAAACCGATACATTATGAACGGTTAACTACTTTAAAGGTTAATCTTTTTTTTGGTTATTTTTCGATTTTCGATTTTTAATGTTTAACATAATTTGTACAAATTTTGCAGTTAACCATATTTTTTCAATATGTCCATAAAAAAATTAGAGTTTTTTTTTATAATTAAGAATGTTAAGACATGTAATTAAAATAGTTATTAATATATATCGATATTATCAAGATAATCATCATAATAGACTTTTATTCATGTGTTCTTATCAACCTTGATTAATTGAGCTCAATACAAATCTTAATCAAACACCATCATTCTAATTTCAAACAATATGCATTTTTTGGTATATGGTTAGCATTCCAACAATTGGATGGACACGTATCATGTGGAGAAAAAACCCAGTACCTAATCTAAGATGTAATATGCAACATTTATGTCAGTAGATTATATTGTTATGGCATAAAAGCATAATTATTCTTGAACACACCCATGCTATGTTTGGTTGGATGGAATGGAATTAGTATTTCAACTTTATTTCTACGAAATATCTATTCATTTGTTTGGTTTGCAAAAAAATTTATCAAAAGAATATCCATTTCATGTAATGCAAAATAGATAAGAAATCTTCATTCATTCTCTTTACTAGAGAAATATTTATTCCTGATCAAAAAGTATGATTTGTTTCGAAAATATTCCTAATTATAAAATAAGAAATTACTATTCTTTTCCAACCTTATTTCATTTCAGTAATCCAAACGTATTGATCTTGTAGATTAGATAATATTAAATTCATCATTTAGTTATAGAATGGATTTACTATTCTACTATTTATTCTATTTTCATTTTAAACAATCCATGCACATCAACGTGACATAAAATAATAAATTAAAAAAGGTACAAGAAAATTGAAAATATAATTTTGAATCCCTCTTGAGTATATTATAGAAATGATAAGGACTACATATTCTTGAAGATATCCTTCATTTAGATTGTGCTAGTGGTATATAGGAAAACGGTACCGTCCCACCATGAGGCTCCATGCATATATCCACTTTCTTAGATCACGTACTCCCGACCTACACGCCAATATATAAATACATGGGTCCAGTGTATGATGAGGCATGGACACATTTGACTTTGCATCTTGGTCTCATTAATGACAAGGAAAAAAAAATGACACTACCGATTGGGGGAGTGGCTCTCGTTGCCGAAAAAGGGCACGATGGTACTAAAGCTGTTGGTAGTTGAGTGGAAAACGATGTTTGGCCTTTCATTCCATTTCCATGTTAAATGTGTTTGAGAGGGTATTGCATTTATTTTTGAAAATTGATGGATTCAATGCTCGTTTATCCACTCCATCTGTCATTCTTTCCCTTGTTATGGATGGACAGGACAGTTGGTCCCGGTTCACGCGGGTATTTATTACTAGCATTAACTCTTTATTTATTTATTCTTTCCTTTCTTTTCTTTGTTTTTCATTCATTTTTTTCTTGTTTTAAACTCGTTTACAACCCCATTTACATAAATAGTTATTTATTCTCTCTTTATTTTAAGTAAAGGTGCTACTATCCTGTTCCCTTATGAAGAATGAGAATTCATATTGAATTGCTAATATATAAAATGATAAATAATAATTCATGTTATCATTTATTTAATGATTTATTTTAACTTCATAATAATTAAAAATATCATCTGTATAATTATAGTTTCTATGTAATAATAAAAATAAAGGACATTATGAATATTTTACTTTTTACTCTAATAATTACTTATTTTATTTTTCACACCAAGTGAACATTGTAATAACTATTACAACTTATTACATTCATATTAATTTGGAATTTTATTTTTCCGTTATTCAATAAGATAAAGTGAATGAGCCGTTAGTAATATCTCATCAATATTCAACAATAACATTAACCTTTAGAGACCATAGAATCATTAACAAAAAAATTAACAAAATAGCTTATATCTTTATAAATAGAATTAGTGATGATAATTTTTATAACAAAAAAACTACAATTAAAAATAAAACTTTAGCTTTAAAATTCAATTTTCTAATAGCGTGTCTAACTTGTTTAATGTGATTGAGACAAAACTTGTTCGAACCACCCGTCAACTCACCTTAACAATTTGATCGATCATTCCAATCCCAATCACCTTATTCCTGCGGACCCGACCTAATTTTTCTAATCGGAATGCAGCATCTTTTGTGTTTTTTTTTTTTTTCTGTCGTCTGCTAGGATTTTGTACCCATTTAAAAAAAAACATAGACCTTAGGAAAATAAAAGATAAAATATAAAAACTAAATAATTGTATTACTCTGTGAATAAATATAAATTATTTTTTTAATATTTATACTAGAGTCAAGAATTGAGAAATAAATGAACCCTCTATAAATCATTAAAATAAATAGATTTAAGCCACTTAATTTCTATCATTGTTTTCCGTGGCAATGTACACAAGCCCAAAGCGCTGAAGTCTCTCGTAAACATTAAGTGAGGACGGGTGCGGAAAAATATTGGCTGTTTCAAATAGGCTTTCTCCGTCCTGTTTCAACTAATAAACACTTAACATATGTTAAATAAAATTTTAAAAAAAAAGTATCTCTAAAATAAAATAGACATTTATTATCGGTCTATGTATTATATTAGACAGAATTGGAATATAAGGCTAGGACAGCAAAACTTTTTCCGAGAGGAGAGAGAAACATGGTAAATGGAATCTATTGTATGAAAAAAAAAAAAAAAAAACTATCCATATCTGATAAGTATATCATAGGCTTTTTGAATGAACCAAGTATAGGAAGCATGGTCCTAGGAGGCGGGGTGTTAAGTGTTGCATCTCTCATGCGTAAGGGTGTTCTGCAGTATTCATTTTTGAGTTTGATGTGTTTCACTTCTCACTTTGTTTCTTCAGTAAATTCATCTGCCTAGAGCAGAGATAAATAAATAACCAAATATATCTGCACGTGTGGAAAGGAAGATGAAGATGAAGATTTTTTTTTAAGGCTAAAAACATAAACAAGCTCTCATAATGTCTTCCACGTAGATAATAAAATGCCAAAGTAAGTTTTGATTGCTGGGGAGGGCTCATTCTTTTAATACAAACAAATGGGAGGAATGTCTGTGTTCATGGAAAACAATGATAGAAATTAAACGGTTTAAATTTATTTATTTTAATGAATGCAAATGCATCACTGCTAAACCTAATATGGAAGCACATGACATAGATGTATTATTGAACAATTCAAGGATATTTATAAAAAAATAAAATAAAAATAAAAATAAATAAATATAGAAAGAGACAAAAGAAAGAAAATATCCGTGCCTGTTTCTATAACATATATTTATAAACCCATCTCCATCTGTTCCAATCCAGCCAGCCAAGGACAAAGGGCCCCCCCAGATGGACCACCAATATTGCAACTGCTAGTCTGCTACCTTTCCCAAGCCACCTGACATCTGAAACACCATCTTCATCAGAAGCTATAAAAAGTTAAAAACATCAGCAGTGTCATTTATTTGTTGTTTCTGCTAGCTACCTGAAAGGCTGACAGTATTTTTGCTTCATTATTGTTTCACATTAATTATTACTAATAATAGTTCGGTAAAGGACGATTATTATTCTAATGTGAAAATGATAGCAATTTTCATTACCAAAAAAAAAAATAATAATAGGAATTTTGTTAAGGTTACGTTAAGCATTACTACTTTTCTTGATTGATTTAGGACATGTTTATTCATTATATTCTAAATATTTTGACATATATTTTTGTTATTTTTAAACATATATTTTCAAAAATATATATTAATAAAAAATTGATAATTTTACTCATAAATTGACCAAACAAATAAATTATAGATATAAATCAAATATAAATATGATACAGATAAAAATCCAAATATCCAACCATCTAAACAGACCCTATTTATTTATTTATTTATCAGTCATTGTATATCAGGCTTTCATGTTCTAAATTTCAAACGAATAGGAGACAAACCAAGATACGTATATGGTATATCCAATACAGCACCTAAAAGAATTTTTTCCAAGATGACACCGCATCTTTTCTTTCTTAACGGTTTGGGTTTTTTCAAGATACTTTGTTGGCTTAAGGACATTGATTTAAATGGTTGGTTAATTACCTCAATTATCAGATGAGAATCTTGCTATTTTAATATTACAAAACCAAACTTCCCCTTTTTAAATAATTCACACCCACATCCAAAAAAATCACCTCAAAAATCCTAACAAAATAGGAGCAAATAAGCTACTGATAAATCTATTAACAATCAATTACTAATAGCAATTCTATTACAGTCTTATTTTATTCAGCAAAGCAAATCAACGCATATACTATTTATCAACAATATAGATTAAATTTCTGCTTATTCACATCATTGATTTGAACTTCTATACACATGTACCTAGGCCTACGTGACTCAAGATGATGTGTTAACATGGACTCTCACTGTCCGAGAAGCTGTATACTTCTCAGCTCAACTTCAGCTTCCTAATTCAATGCCATTAGTAGAGAAGAAAGAGCGTGCTGAGATAACTATAAAGGAGATGGGTTTAGCAGATGCAATAGACACAAGGATTGGAAATGTGGTAGTAAAGGTTTAAGTAATGGGCAAAAGAGGAGAGTAAGCATTTGCATTGAGATCTTAACAAGGCCAAAGCTCTTGTTTCTTGATGAACCAACTAGTGGACTAGACAGTGCAGCTTCATATTATGTGATGAGAAGCATTGTGAACCTTGCTAAGATCAATGGCATGACAGTTATTGCATCTATTCATCAACCTAGTAGTGAAGTCTTTGAGCTTTTTCAAAACCTATGCCTCCTTTCATTGGGAAGAATGGTATATTTCGGCCCATCCCTTGAAGCCAGAGAGGTAATCAAACTATCTCATTTTATAGTAAGGTTTGGTCCATGTTTAGCATCCATATAGATGAATTTTATTGTCTTTTCACTTTCATATTTGGAATTTGACATTGCTAAATATTATGTTCAATGAATTGTTTTGCTTATCGGTATTATTATATGAGTTTTGACATTATTAAATCATAGAAATTCATTTTAACACTGTAAAATGAAATTTACAAATGAATTGATGGAAATTTAGGTATGAAATCTGTTCAGTTTAGTGCCACAACCATTTAATCTAAAAGTTTAAGCTTGTAGATATGGTATAATTTATATTTATTGCGTAATGCTCTCTCTTACTTATGGGTTGAGATTTTGACTTTGGTTAACGTCGATCAACTGAATAACTTAATTTAAATGGGGTTGTAATGAGTGCGCAAAAATTTGAACTTTTGACCTCTTGCTCCAGTTACATGTTTAAGTTAGCATTATGACCATCTAATCTAAAAATTTAAGTTTATAGATATTATTGTTATTGTTCTTACATATATATATATATATATTATAGTCAGCAGTAAGCTCTTATGTTTACTACGTAACAAAATTGTACAAACATTTGTGAAGTTTATACAATGATTGTGATATTATCTTGTATATGGTATGCAACTTTATCAAACAGGTTTTGCATCTCGAATTTTAACTTATACCTAGCATTTCACAAAATAGTACCCTATGATTACAGTGCATGATATTCTTTTCAAAGTAACAATAGAATTTTCTACGGAGTTATCTTTAACATCACTTTTGTTATAGAAAGTTTAACAATGGCTCGATTTAATACCCAAACGGAGGATAAGCTAAATATCTTCCTAATAATAATTTGAAATTGGTGAATAGTATTTCGAAAGTAATTATTTCTTATGTTGTTGTAGTTTTTTGAGTTGAATGGTTTCCCATGCCCCAGCATGCAAAATCCATCTGATCATTTCTTGAGAACTATCAATACGGACTTTGATGAGGTATATATATTTAATTTAAATTCATCGTATATCTCTTAGTAAGACATTAGAGCCTTGTTAGTTGATTTCTACTTCTTTCCCTTTTCCATTTTCATTCTTTTAAGGACACGGATGGAGACTCTGGAGGAAAACTGTTAACAGAGGAAGTTATTGAACTGCTTGTGAAATCTTATAAGTCTTATGAGGCATATAAGAGGGTCCAGCATCAAATAGCCCAAATACATGCACAGGTAACTAAACAACAATGTTATTTGTTATGTACCAAGATAAGAAATGTAGGAACAAATCAAATATTGCTCTGTGTTTGTTGAAGGTTGGGGATGAATTGGAGAAAGAAAACCGATCCTATTTCTCAACTCAACTTGTCATTCTTACCAAAAGGTCTTATATCAACATGTATCGCGATCCAGGCTATTATTGGTTACGCCTTGTCATTTACATTGCACTAGGATTAGGATTAGGAACTGTTTTCTACAGTGTTGGATCTGGTTATGGCGCAATTCAGGTAGATTCATTTTCTCAAAATGATTTTTGTACAATCAGTCTTAATGACATTCTTGCAAAGGTCTGAGAGTGATGCATCTTTGGTTTTTACTTACTTCAGGCTAGAGGTTCAATGCTCATGTTTGTAGCTTCTTTCTTGACAATTCTAGCAATTGGTGGCTTCCCTTCTTTTGTTGAAGACATGAAGGTAAGTTCTTATTGGAATTAACTTTACAGATGTCCCTACATTCTTGTTAGGAGTGTATGAGTTTACATAACAATGTTTTCCTGGAAAATATGTGAGCAATATCTCACTCACAATGTGTGCTTCCTGGTAAGTTCTTATTCAACTCTGTTTCTATGGGTTTAGGTGTTTGAAAGGGAAAGATTGAATGGTCACTATAGTGCAGCCGCATTCATTCTTGCCAACACGCTTTCATCCATACCCTTCCTACTGCTTATTTCCCTGATTCCTGGAGCCATCACTTACTATCTCGTCGGACTACAACCTGATTTCAAGCATTTTGTCTACTTCGCATCAATTCTCTTTGTTTGTATGATGCTAGTCGAGTGCTTAATGATGATCATCGCAAGCATGATGCCGGATTTCCTAATGGGATTAATAACAGGTGCAGGTATCCAGGGGCTAATGATGCTTAGTGGCGGTTTCTTTCGCCTGCCAAATGATCTCCCTAATTATATGGAGATATCCATTTTACTACATTGCCTTCCACAAGTATGCATACCAAGGCTTGTATAAGAATGAATTTGAAGGACTTAGGCTTCCTGGTAATCTATTAACAGGAGGGCAAATCATAAAAGGAGAGGAAATCTTGAGGAATATTTGGCAGTTGAAATGGGCTATTCTAAGTGGATTAATCTTGCAATTTTATGTGGAATGGTGATCATATATCGGGTCATCTTTTTCATTGTACTTAAATTGATCCAAAGGTTTAAGCCAATGGTTAGAGGGTGTTTGTGCACGTGTACCTATTTCATGTAGGAAAATGGAGAGAACAATTGTGAATCCGTACTTAGTGTCCTTGGAGGATGAAGATGGCAATGAGATGAGGAGGCAACATTCTATTTCTTCAAGAAGATCTAGAGATGAGTTGGAATTAAATATGTGTTAGATAGGTAGTTCTTCTATAAATCAATATATATATAGACCATATCTTTTAAATTTCTAAATCGATGGTGCCCACTAATACTTTGCATGGGTCCTACATATTCGAAGGCTTATGACACATGATTTATACGTCATTTAGTTTATAGAAAAAGTTTCTTATGTCAAGTCATTAAGCTTATATTCCATGCATAAGTTTTGTAAGATGTATTATCATCATCAATAGTATTGTAGATAATAAGAATCAGGTTGTCAGTGGCTTTATAATCTTGTAGTAATATAGTTACAAAATATGCAAAACTTGTAAGATTTCTTAGTCTTGCAATTAGATTAATAGCATTCTCTTTCTTCCTTAATTACAAAGCATTATTGACCAACTATTAACAAAAACAAGCATTTCTAGTGTGTATCGTCCCTATAAATATAAGCAATGTTGGTGAAACTATTTTGAAAGCATTCATTCAACCATTTGAACAACTATATGGTTAAGTCTCAACTTTTTATAGTTGGTTTTTCAAATTTTAGTTGAAGACCTCAATATATTCCCTCGAGCTCTACTGATAGAATGACCATGCGCATAATTTCTTTACAAAAACCAATAATAAATCATCCTTAACCACTCCAATAACACCACCGGTTGTGGCCCAGCCAACTATATACAAAACTAGACTGTATGTCACACCTTAAGTGGTTATGAAGTGGCAATTTACCTACGCAACACACAAGTGATCCATATAAAGTTATAATTAATGTTAAGAAAATTTTTTAACTCATTTTATGGATTTCAAAGTCGTCATCAATTTTTAAGAAAAAATCAGCAAAATACCATCTATAATTTATAACTAGGAGTTAGAAAACCTTTACAAGATAAAGATTTTGGAGAGAAAAAGAAAAAAAAAAAAATTGATACTTGTAGACAAGCCCTCAAGCCTCAACTATAGGACAATGAATTCATAGGGTTATCCAAAAGTAAAGTAGAAGTTAAGGTGTCAAGTGATTATAAAACAAAATCAAATAGTGTCTATGAATATTAGGAACATAAATACCAAAAAACAAAACTACTCAATAAAACAAAATCTCGAAGTGAAGCATCTCTAATTATCAATCTCTCCACCATCCCATAAACTTGAGTCCATTGCCTCATATCTAAACCAGAGAGAGTCATAATGTAAATTCACAAACACATCATCAACAGAAATGAAACAAAAAAGATTGAACTAAACAAGCCTATTATGCGATAATCAAGCACACACATGTATGTCACACACACTTATCCAAGTGCAACAAGCAAGGTATGTTATTTAATTTAAGGTCAAGTTACCAACAAATTTCTAGTATTTTAATAACGTGTAACACAAGAACAAACCAAGGAATATAGGGATCTAATTGGCTGTCTACTAATTAAAGGATGATGAGAACATTTAGATTCCACATCGCAAAGAAAAAAAAAGGAATAATCTTATACAAAGTTCATCATGAAACATAACCATTAACAAGCTCTGTTTATAACTTTATATACAATGTTTTACATAAAGCATAATACCTTTGGAAATCTTATCACAACTTCATCCCAGCTCGAGTTCATAGAGCTTATTTGTACCAAATCTATAGATTAATTCTAATATTGCTTTAGAATAATTTTTAGAGTATTTTGTTTGATTTGGATACTTAATTCATTATATTTCTACTTTAACAATAAAAGAGCTTAATTAAATAAATTAATTCAAGTTCCATGCCTTTGAAAGATAATTTTAAAATAAGTGAAGTTTAAAGAAGAACATACCCCTAGATAGTTTATTTAAAGATAATTTAAATAAACTTGAAGAATTTTGGAATTCAAAAAAAAGCACGATTAAGAGCAAAGCCCTTTTATATCTGTTGTGTATGAAGAGATTCAAGAATTGTTCCACTCGAACTTTCTACTCCTCAAATTATAATAAATGTTTTATACGTAGGTATAATGATGTGAAGAACTTTTATTTATTTTTCAATAAAATTATTGTTTTTCTCAAATTTAATTGTATGTGCTCAATTCCCTTTAAATCTTTATTTGCCGACACAACAATTTAATGCCTAAATTTCTGTAGGCATAGTAAATGGGTCCTGCCAAATTTTGCGTGTCGCGTGTTTTTATGTGCCTAGCCCATTCGTGCTAGCATGCCTCGTGTATTGTGCTTCGCGTGTTTTTTTTTGCATTCGTGCCATTGACTTATTTATTCACGTATCGTATTACGTGACGATTCGTGTGCCTTCAATCGAGTCCAATTTCACACGGTTTTATAGTTTTTTATTATTTTCGACTCATGGTTTTTTTTTCGATGGTTTTCGAAATTTTAATTAAACTAATTATTCAAATTAGTTACAAATAAATTATTGATTGTAACATTTAACATAAATAAAATTTAGATAATCACTAAAGTAATATTTTTTAACTCTATTAATAATAATATGCATTACATTATTATTTACATTAATAGTAAAAAAAGTAATTAATTTATTTTTTAAAAAATAGTGCAAAGGTGATGATTGATCACCTTGTTGTCCGTCTTGATCATCAGCATCGCTCAAGGACTGATAGTGATATGATGGTAGTGGCCGTTGTAGGGATAGTGGCGGAGGATGCACCGCTCGATAACCTATCTTTATGGGGGTTATAGTCCTTGTCTGCCTTGAAATTAATATGTTAATAGTAATACAATTAAAATCATTTTAAAAAGATAAAATATACTAAATATATTATATTTTAAGAAGACAGACATATTTAATAAAAATAATTTATTTAAATATAATTTAAAGTAAATTAAAAAATAAATCACTATTTTATATTATTATTTAAAAAATGCATATAAATTAATTACTAATTCAATATTATTTTATAATTTCATTTTCTTTTATTTCCTAAAAAATATTGAAGTTAATATGTTAATAGCAATACAATTAAAATCATTTTTAAAAGATAAAATATGCTAAATATATTATATTTTTTAAGAAGACAAATATGCTTAATTATAATAGTAAAAATGATTTATTTAAATATAATTTAAAGTAAATTAAAAAATAAATCACTATTTTTATATTATTATTTTAAAAAAAGCATATAAATCAATTACTATTATATATTATTTATAATTTCATTTTTTTTATTTCCTAAACAAGTAAACGATATTGAAGTTAATATATTAATGGTAATACAATTGAAATCATTTTAAACAAATAAAAGTTACTAAATATTTATATTTTTTAAGAAGACAAATACATTTTATTAAAATAATATAAATAATTTATTTAGATACAATTTAAAGTAAATTAAAAAATAAATCACTATTTTTATATTACTATTTTAAAAAAAAAGGCCCACGTGCTAGTTCGCGTGCCTTACATGTCGTCGCATGCCGACCCACTTATTTCGCATGCCTCGCGTGTCGCATGCCTAGCATACATGCTCATGCTTTTGCCTTTTTCCTTCGCATGTCGTGCTGCGCCCATTTACTATGCCTAATTTATGCATATAGATTGAGAAGACATACAGCATCACATAATCAAAGAGATAACACGAAATACATAATTTGAACTATAATCAAACCTAATAGTGGAAGTCATAAAACAGAATAAAAATAATGCGACTTTAAGTGTTTTAATTGAAAAGAGATTCCAATCGACTAACTAAGAACTAAGAGTTGGTAATATCGAGAAAAAAAATACTCAATTTAGAAATTCTCATGGTTCAAAAAATCCATAAGTTGAATGTTTATTTTAAGATCACATAAGTAATCTTAAAGGGTTCAATGGTCTAAGTATAGTTTTTATAATATCTATGAAAATCTAAATTTACCTCTATGTTTATTGCTTGATAAATTAGTTTTTCTTTAATTCTAAATTGAAAAAGTATTTTTTTTTTAATTTTTAGGTTGGATAAAACAAATAGAGAGATTTCGAGTACTTATTTAACTAGTCTTCATAGGATCAACTTATACTTGGTACTTATATGCTACATTATAAATTAATTGGTGCAATTACCCAAAAAGCCATGATATTAAATTGATTTTGTGAATATACTATGTTGACTTGTGATCATACTTATGCAAATCACAAGTCAATCATACCTATCTTGGATTCCTTCTCTCAATTACCCATTAAGTCATACCATACATAGAGCTATAAACAAAACGAGCTGAGTTAAGCCGAGCTTGGTCAAATTTTTAAAAACTGAAGTTCGGCTTGTTTAAAATTTATTGAGCCTAAGTTTAAGCCAAGCTTTTTGTCAAGCCTGAAATTGAATCTCAACTCAACTCGCTAGCTAAATGAGCTTTAGTGCAATCTCAAGCTCAATTCATTTATGAAATGAGCTCGAGCCAAGCCAAGTCAAGCCAAGCTTTTCATCGATCATGGAATTTAAGCTCAAACTCAACTCATTTACTTTGCTTGTTTTTCATTTTTTTTGAACCTAAAATATAACGTGTATATATATGTGTTACTATAAATACATATGCATAATTATTGAATACATATTAGTTCTTATTGTTTTAATTATGTAGTTATACATTTTCATGCATAAAAAATTCACAAATCAACTAATGCTCTTATTCACAAGCCTGTTTACTGGCCTAAATGAGCTTGTTCACAAGTGGCTTGCGAGCCTAAATCAAAACTCCAACTCAACTCGTTTAAATAAACAAGCTCTATTTTAGGCTCAAACTTAGCCCATTTACTCATCGAGTTCTAGCCAAGCTAAACCTAAATGTGTTGAGCTTAAGTAGCTCACAAGCAACTCAGTCATTTACAACCCTAACCACACCTTAAGGTCTATGCACTTAATTACCTAATCCTCTTGGTATCATAATCATGTATGCAACGCAATCCAAGAGTGTCATTTGATAAATCAAGAAAACAAAGCAGCAATCAACACAAGTTATTAGCTAAGTTGACATATTAAAAAGGTACCATGCAAAAAGGTAACCACCAAGAAATTTAAAAGGGAAAAGGTGCCAATTTGAAAATGTACTATTTAATAAATTGTAACAGTATGAAAAAAATAATATCAAATATGTATAATACGAAAAGGTAATAACAGAGAGTTCTAAAACAAAAATAATTCAAAGTTTTATATTATAATAGATTTTAGCTTGTTTTATTTTGCTTCAAGTTGGTCGTTACCAATAATATATCATAAATTACTTAGGAACTTATTTTGGAAATATCATTTTATTCTTATCATAAGTCATATGATTATGATATCAAAATATTAAACATTAACTAATCCAAAAATCATTTATTTCGTCCTAATCTAATTAAAGCCATGGATGCCATAGATAACATATTTGTCATGAATCATATCAGTTGTCACATTTACATTAAATCTAAAAAGCACACAGGTAACAACATAACATATATTCCACTTTACTTCATGAATGCTTAAGATAGGCAATGTAGCAGATTAAACACGTGTAAAATGCATTATTAAACCCATTATTAAGAAAAATTCCAACTCATTACATTTAATATTCATCTTGGTTTATTTAACTCAAACCCCTACACAGCCTTCTACTTTAGGTTGTAATGAAGTTCGTATGACTACTTAATACAAATCATCTATTTTTCAAAACATCAAAATATGAGTCACTTATTTGCAAAATTATCAAATATAGGTTATATTTTTGCAATTTCCCTTCTGACAATTCAATTTATAGTACGACCAAAAGTTGATTTGATGCTTAGAATAAGACTATCAACTAATGTACCTTAAAATTGAGAACATAGTCCGGTACCCAAAACCACTGTGCTTAAGAAATACAAGAAATGGCAGGACCAAAAAAAAGTGCAAAGAAAAGGAAAAGATTTCCAGTTAGGTCATTGTTAATGAAGCGATTTGCAAATCTAAACTAGAAAAGGAAAGAGAAATGATATACTAAATAATGGTCAGAGGAAGAACGGTCTGGCTTTTTCAGGTTGTCCGCAACACTACAAAATAAGTCATACTAAGCAGAAAAGATTTTTTCCTGAGGTCAGAACATTTTATAAACTCAGGAGTTTATTTCATTCAATCACCAAAGTGATGACATCCCTTTGAGAGGATCTCTGATGAGCATGTTAACTTACCATTTATAGTCAAAAATCCTTAATGAAACCAGTTGAATAGCTACAGAATGCAGACCCTCTGGTCATAAATCTTCCCAGAAAACATATCACCTCCTGTACATGTATTTTGCCAAAGGGAATTTCAGGCTTCTTGCCACCTACACCAATTTGAACAAAAACAGCAGAATACGTGTAAATTGGCATGCATAAGAAGAAAAAGTTAGTGCTTTTACAATTAATTGATATAGGTACCTTTAGAGCTAAATCCTCAGACAACACAGATCGGTATCTTGTAGAACCCTCTAGAGCACAGCTGCTTCCTCTAATAATAAAATTAGCATTGCAGAGGCTTGATAATTGCAAGAGAACATCAGACATCAAAACATTTGTACCAACTTGCAATTCAGTGCTATCATTTGCTTGCATATCATCATCTGAAAGCCCATCCGCTACTGATGTAATGCATTGATATATCGCCAGTAGCCTCTCTAAGGGAAAACTACCAGGTCCTTTACCTAGTAATTCCTCTTCTGCAATTTCTTTCTGCCCCTTTGACTTTTCGGAAAGCCTATGAAATATAGAATCCAGGTCCACAAATCAGCAGCAAAAAGTGGATCAAACTGAAAGTTTTTATCATTTTTACAGCTAAAGATAATGAGGATGCATAAGGAAAGTATTCCTAAAATGACATGGTAAGCTGAGAGAGAAGTCAAAGCAGCCTTGCTAATCGGTGTTCTATATTTGGAAAATAGAATTCAATTGGTATGACATCAAGGGTAGGATCTAGTCACAACTTGATAAACAACAACGTACTCCCTTATTGTAATCCCTTGTGAATACAGTTTGGGGGGTTGTTACAGAGAATTCTCCAAATTCAACTGGAGTTAAGAAATAATAGTCTAAATTATCTTATTAATAATTGCAATGTCATGTTGTTTAGGAATATCTTTAAAATAGAAATTAAAATAGAAAACTAATCATTTGTTATTTTCTATTTTATACATTTGAAGAATATTGTTAGATCTACTTTTATTTAGTGATGCTTATTTAAAGGAAAGCAGAGATTGCAAAGCATGTATGCACAAGTGGCTTTACGACATTAGTAAGCAAGCAAGAAGCAACTAAAACATTAATCTAAAGGTAGTTTACAAATTGAGATAAATTTAAGAGATCCAAGGTTTCTTTGTTAACAAGCTCTCAAAACCCTAATTCTATAAAAGTTAGATTGGCCATAGGTCATAACCAAAAAGGGGAAAACCCTAAGTTGGGGAACGGAAGGCCACCTTTCTTTGTGATGAAGCCAACATTGTTAGAGGAGGAAACTCAAATCTCGACAGTCCCATCACAGCTAAATCCATACAACTTGGTGAGGGATGACACTGACATAAAGATTGGTAACCAGCTCCACCTCCAATCGTTAGTAGGCGAAGGAAAGCTTAACCATCAGCAAGCTTTGACCTAAGGTTCTTTTTGAACCGAGTTGCCTTGGCATGATTTGAAACATGGCACAATAATTGTGCCCCTGATGACTCAGAATGCATCACCCCATGACAGTAGCCTGATCTTTTACAAGCCCAGAAACAATGTATGGACCATCTTTAGATGAATATGAACCTTACTCTAAATGCATGACTCAACCTGCCTCTGTGCAACCTGATGCATGAATTGCTTTACCATCCAGTGATGAGTTTGGCGGGAATCTGGTGAAATCTGACCCCTTTGCAACACATTGTAGATCTTATAGACCCAAAACCCACATTTAGAGGTTAACCAAGTTCATCAATACCCAGATCTAGCTTGGACTAACTAGTTGACCAAGAATTTGACAGGCATTCAGGCTAGCAACTCAACTCGACTAGTGCAATGATTATTTGTTTCTCTATCATACAAAGCTAGATTTTTGTATTTTTTGACGATTCAGTAATATGTTGGTATGGTTAAACCATCTTCAGCAGTTGTTTTCAGAATCAAGACATGCAGGAAAATGATTTACTTTCACTTGACCAATGAGCACAATTATGGTTTCAATTGTCATAAACTGGTGGAAGCTCATTGACTTGTGTGACTTAAGCTAGCTAGCTTTACAACCTGTCGGACAACTTAGTCAAGCTGAAACAGAAAGGGAACAGTTTCAAAGCATCAGAATCAGTTCCACTCCTTATTAACAAGGACTACCTATCATTCTCAATCAGTATAGTGGAGCTTCAACGTCCATAAGACCTGAAGACAACCATGAGTTTTTCTTGTATCTATGAAAGTAAACTATTCATGATTACTTATGACAATTTCAAAGCGGACTCTCCATTCATTAGATATAGAAGATCACCAAGATTTCATGCAGTACAACATCTAAATAAATTTGATATAAATTGATGACGATTATAAGCATACACAACACCTGCACGACCAGCTAAGCAAATTCTTACAAAGAGGTTGAGTTATAAACAGATGGTAGAGCGTTGGGCCAAATATTTGTGTTCAATAGTGAGGAGACTCTCTTCCCAAGACGTCAATGTAAGAAGATATTAGTGTTGAAATCAGCAAATCATGATGCACCAAATGAATCAAATGCAAGTTTTGAAGTAGTCAAGATAATCCTTTTTTTTTTTTTGGCCATTAAGTAGTCAACACAATCTAATAGCAAGAGTTGAAGCATAAGGTTGTTTTCCTAGAGCAAGGTATTAATAAGAACATCTATAAATATTTTCAGAATAGGAAACTAAATATTTGTTACTCCCTATATTATTCATTTATGAAATATTGCTAAATTTACAGCTTTTTTTATTTAAAAAAGGTAAGAAGTGAAAAGCATGCATATATAAGTGGTTCTCAACAACCAGTTTAGGGGAAGCAAATAGTGTAGGAGATAAAAGGGTTCTCTCTTAAAAGCCTCAAGCTCAACTCCATAAATTCTAAATTTAACTGAGGTTCCATTACCTAGTAAATTTTCCTTAAATTAAATCCAAAACCAGGACCCATGCCACAATCACACAAGCCTCTTAATTCCTCACCTTCCATGAATTCATAGTTATATTATCTACAAGACTCATAGTAGATCATCTTCTTTTTTTCCTATGATAATATCTCCCCACCAATGCATCTTAGCATATATGAAGAACAAAGAAGTACATCAGAGTTCCCATAAGTATAAAGAAGGTGATGACTTTAATCAAGATTGTCCTGCCAATAAGTGACAGTAGGTCTTCAAAGATGGCATCACAGGATGAGAAGCTTCCACAAATTTCACAAATTAACTGACATAAAAGGCAATAAGCTAAAATAAAGAAGCCCACAGATTAAAAAACTGAAGACACTCAGAGATTCAATTTGTTATTCAAGAAAAGCAACTTAACACATATACAAAGATTATCTCATGTCTAACCATCATTTTTTTTTTTCAACTTACATAAATACACCTTGGATAAAAATAACTACATAATTACCATTGCTATATCGCATGTTAAACATGCGACATGGGGTTTTTGTGTATAAATATGCTATACATGTAATTATTCGAAGTGTATCGCATGACCAATATTGGATACACATTCAGAGCTATATCACACATTACTCATGCAATACAACTATTTTCAAAAGTTTATCAAAGTACACCAATATATATATTGCATGTTAGAAATGCGATACTTATGCAAATTTTTGTACTACATCTTCAACATGTGATATAGCGATGGTAATTTTGTTTTTTTTTCCTTTAATTTGTATTTTTATAATTTTTTTCCTCAAGAATTATAGACAAGTTTTTTACCCAAATATACAAGTATTTAATAAAGCAGACTTAGCAACAAAAAATCTGCTTCAAGATATTGTTTATGTCTAGGCAAGCCTAATCACTTGGAGGAGTAAGAATCAAAGTGTGAAAGCTAAGCACAGCACGGAAGCAGATTGGAAATTTTCTAAAGAATTGAATAGACAATTAGACAAGCTTATGAATCTATATTGCAATAATAAAGTTGCTATTAGTATAGTTAATTAACGTTAGGCGCAGATTGGTTTAGTCTGGTTTTAAAACCAAACCAAACCATAATTCACAGTTTGGCTTTTTTCTTCTTCCTAAACCAAACCCTTAAATAATGGTTTGGCTCATATTATAAATTTTTTAAATCATTAAATAACGGTTTGGTTCGATTCAGATTACGAATTAAGTCAAAATTCTAATAAAAAAATCTTAGTTTTAATATTTTATATTCGTGTAGACATTGAGATATCAAAATCACACTATAAAATTTATATTGTAAATCTCAACAAAATACTTTAGAAATTCATCACATTTATAATCCATAATCTCTCATAAAATCATTTAGTCACTAACACAGTATGCTTACTAACTAATATATAGTAAAATATAATCATAGTCCACTATAAAACAATTTAATCAGCCATCTACTAATAAATTTGGCCTAAAAAATATATATCCACCAATATAAGTCATGTATAAATAAAAGTGATCTACTAACAAAATATACAAAGAAAAATTAATACATAATAAGATATATAACTATATAACAAATCCATACTCTACAGAGTTTAAACAATTAATAAAAAACAACGTTAAGTTGTCAATTAAAGAAATGTATCTTGAACCCAAAAGACAATTTAAAAAAAAAAAGAACAAATTATTATTAACCAATATTCATCATATAATAAATATTATAATAAAATCATATGAACATATATGACTTTTAATCAATCATCATAACAAAACTTATAAGTATGAGTAACATAAAATAGTTTTGTTTAATTTTGCGGATTGGTTTGGTTTACCTTCCAAACCAACCAAAAATTTATAAATTGGTTCAGATTGAAAATTTTCTAAACCAAATTGTTTTAAAAATCATATTTTTAATTTGGTTCAGTTTGGCCAGTTTTTTTGCCCGCCCCTACAGCTAATGATCAGTACAACATAATCTTATCAAATGTATATTGAGATTGATCGACCTTTAATATAGAAAAAACTGCAGGATTATACTATTTGCATGCCTTATTTACCTAATTAACAGCAAGTGGCATACACACCTCACCAAGGGGCTAGTTCAAACAAGCTTTGAAGATTTTACTGGTAAGTTGGGCATGATAAACATTTATACACCAACTTGAAGGGAAGTGCTTATATTCAAAGTCCTATATGTATCCAGATTCATTTTACAGAGAAGCGGTATAGATATGTTTGGCTAGATATAGATGGATTTACGGATGTGATTGTAGGTGTTATTAGTATCTAAGATTTGGTTAGATCAAAGCTTATCTCCAACAAGCTAATTTTTATCTCAGATCTCTTGTACATCAACTTGCAGTTTATGGTGGGATAAAAATATTTTCCTCTACATTCAGAAATCTGATAAGTAAATTAGATAGAAAGCCTCGGAGGGAGGTCAAGAGAAAAATGGGGAGAGAAGAAAACACAGCCTCCGAGTGCATGCAGTTGCTGAGAACATGCAAAATACATGATTATAATCAAATTACTCATGGTGCTTCTTGTTAGTATTCTTAACAGACATTTTGAGTCAACATTGGTTCATAAGAAGAGTGGATGTCAAAAGAGAAGAAACCTCTGCTTATATGATATGGATGGCAAGTTTAATGTTCTAAACTGATTTCACCAGATGACTTCAAACAATATTCAGTCCTCGAGTGAAAAGGGAAGACAATATCAGAAAATTACCATTTATTTTTCAAGATGATGCTTTAATTCTGTGATTTTGAAGCTACACCACTTCAATAATGAGCAAGCTAGTTGTAATGACAAAAGGCAGGCGCTTTCCTCCTATGTAAAGTAAAATAGTTTTCCCTAGTGCGAGTATGGTTTACATGATAATGGCTATGAAAAAACCCTCACAAGTGCCCATTGTATCAAGAGAAATTTTCCACTTTAATTTTGAATGAAGTGAAAGATACACTTGAATGTAATTTTTCATTAAGGGGAAAAATGAAAATTTTATATATTGGAGAAATTTCATGCCAAACAAAGCTAAAGCAGTATCCGTTTGCGAAGAATCTGCACACAAATCAAACAATTTGAAGAATTATAGTGTAAAATTGTTTATGAAATAACACTCTGATTTCTATATGAGAGGATCTATTTATAGACAATACTAACACGGTTGATAATAACAATTACTAATGCACCATCCCTAATTAACCTATAACATTGATTAATGCACCAACCTAGCCTATAACATCAGCTCTGCTTCTAAGGTTATTTACATCTATCAATTTAACTTGAAAGGAATGTAAGCAACTGTAAACACAATTCAATAACTGGTGGTTTAGGTTCACAGCAAAGGTAGCTCGAAGTGATCACTCCTATTGTTTGTGCTTGATATTGCTGAAGAAACAGGATGTCCAACCAGGTGACATTGATGAGAAAAAAGTACAGTAAGAGATTTTGAAAAGTGGAAGCAAAATTTGCATAAAAGCATTTTGGCAATAAACATATTAAATCAAACACAGTAGCACATATGTTAACTTTCAGTAAGAAATATAGCTTTGCAGATCATTTAGCATGTTAATCAACTACTTGAATAAGGTCATCAAACCAATGTGCCCGAAAAAATACATAGGATTATGGATGCACCATCAGAATAGAATAATAGAGCCTAAATTGCAAAGAGAACATGATCCAGAAACGACATAAACTGGGTGCTATAAGATAAATACTCTGGTAAACCATATGGCCATGAACAAAAGAGTTTTGTACAGCAGATCTCGTCTAGCTTTCTTTCTAAAAGCAAGGTAAGAGAAAAGTTATAGAGAACACATGACTTAGATTTTAGACAGATGTAATTAGGCAAAGTCCAATGATTATTTTTACAATAAACTTAGCTCATTTTCACAACAAGATGAAGTTAGCTTAGTGAAGGTGAAACAGTAACATGCAAAATCTAAATTTAGACCTAAGTGAATGTTGACAGTTCTTACATCAGTATCTTGATTATAGAAAAAAGGTCAATGTTGGGTGGGTGGTTAGTGACGCTAGATCTTGAAGAAGAAAACACAGACGTTGTCGCCTCGTAAGGGCTGATGTAGCTTCATTTCTAATCTGACATAGGTTCCTCTTGCCTCGCTTGTTGGGTGTAACACAGAAAAGCAAATGTTATTGAGTAAAGATATAAGATCTTTCACCTAGTAAACTAGGCTGATGAAGTGCATACAGCTTAGACTTAAATGGTGGATAGGAGATGTTTGTTAAATTACAACCTATCTTCCACATGATTATGTCTATGCAACAATCTAACATTAAATTAAAAAGAGAGGGATAAAAAGGCTGGATTAGGTTTTCCAATTTTATAAAGAGGGATTTGGGAGTTTCTGCACTGCCTTAGAAAAAAAGAAAGCTTCTCTGTTTTTGGGATAGAAACATGATAAAGAAACATAATTTTTTTTGCACTAGTTTGAGCAGAACGTGAAGTGAAATCCTTTAAGGCGGTTAGTTTGTAACTGTCACAATAATGACTGCCTGCATATGTTTTACAAACTCCTGGTGTTCAACAGTTTTAGGAGAACCAGAGTGCCTCCAAACATTAGCAAAGAATAATAGCAAAACTATAGATGCTTCTATGGAAAACATGGTTTCCATTTTCCCCTTAGTAACAGAAATGGAAACTCTCCCCATCAAGTAATTTATCCCTTAGCCAATTCTTCTAGCATAGAAATATAACAATTACAACAATGGTAAACTCAAGGAGCTTTGTTTGGAAGAAATTGATAGCTGGTTCTAGCTAATGTTTCCTTCTACATGAAGAATTGCAAGAATATGAAGCGATAAAGTACTAGAACTTACTTTCTTCGCTTTTTTCTACTGTCAGAACCACCAGTAGAGTCAAAAAGTGATGCATCGAGCGTTGCTGGATTCCTTGATGCAAGAAATGCAGAGATAAGGAGATACTTAGCAGACATAGACATATGGAAATCCAATCCATCAGAATCTTCAATAATTCCCACCTTCCTTTGATTGCCTCTATGTTCCGACTCCTCATTTGTTTGAGTTCCAGAGGAGTATTGACATTGAATTGTAAAAATCTTGTTAAGAGATGAAGATATATATGGTTTTAGATTACTATACAATTTTCTTTTTACATCTTCATTAGGAGTGATTTCTTGACCACTGATAGGATTGCAATATTGCCTAAAAAGTGATGAAAAGACAGGAGACAACTCATCCAATCTTCTGGTCGTTCTGAAGAAAGGCTTCAGTACAACACTGTGAAACATCAAACAAGGGATATGCATTTAGTGTATGCATAAATAACTATGCTGCACATCATAAACAGAGGGGCCAATGAGTGAACATGCTTTCTTACTCGAGAAAGGAGGAATATAGCTTCTTATTTCTTTGACTTTTCATGAAAATTTGCCGAAGATCATCCTCTGTATAACTTGGAAAATACACATACACAGGCTCAAGAGATCCCATATTTGAGTAGAACATATCTGGTGAATTATTACTGATGAAGATGAAACCCACTTGAGGCATGTTCAAAATGTCATTTAGGCTGAATAAAAACGATAAAACGCTAGAACTTTTATCCCATTCCCGAACAAGCTCCACATTGTCAAATATCAAGTAAACCATACTGCCATTTATCTGTTTGGAAGATTTCACTTTTACCTTTGATGTCTTCTCATTCTCCTTTACACTATCTATTACTGTGGTCAAAGCCTCACGCAGCAGATTAATAAAGTCAGATGCCTTTTCACATCTTTTTGCACTTGAATAGCCATTAGATGCATCCCTACGGTGAAGAAGCAGCTGATTCAAAACAGATTCAAACAGGACTCGGGGACTGTAACAAGTACGACAGCTCGTATATACAAAAGGACGGGCAAGATGCCTGAACAACTGCAGAGTAACACTGGTTTTTCCACTGGAAGGACCGCCATAAACCAATAGGGGAAACATTACAGAATTGAGTGGGCCAAGAAGCCTGATAAGCTCAAGGATTTGTTCACGCCTTCCAGGAAAATTAAATAACAGAGATTCAAGGTCAAGGGGCTGCTCTCCGTAAACGAGGTCACTAATCGATGGAGAGCATAAGGCACTTTGATTAGATAGTTCTTCTACATCATTCCCATTTGCCTTAGAAAAAGATGACCTAGTGGTTCTTTTGGTGACCTGTGGAGATTCCTCTTTGGCCATGTTGTCAAAAATCACCGAATCTACCTATTTCAGGAGAAAATCAGTGGTCTAAAATAAAAGGAAGTTTACATAAAAGCAAAATGTTGAAGTAAGTATCATATATGAATCCATAGAGCAAGAAAAGAATAACAACAATTCAGATGAAAAGATGAGTTAAATTCCTTTTACATGAAGCCATGGGAACAACAATTTACAACAGCAAGACAAGTTGAGTCGCCTGGTTCTGCAATGAATAAAATTCACAATAACATGTCAATAATAAAAAAGGTGCAATTTGACATTGGTTCAAATTTCTTGGGTTACTTCACTTTTGACCAACAAAAATAACTTTTCAACCAAGATGAAATAACATACATCAAGGCCAAAAAAAACTAAGGCCCAATACCACCTCCCCTATTCACTAGACAAGGGCTCAGGACTCTAACTAACACATAGCCCTTCGGTTTTTAAAGACAACACCAAAAATAGCACTGACCACTGTACCTGAATGTGCGTCAACAGGTAGTGAAAGCTAGTTGCTGTTGTTTGGATATGCCATAAACCACCAATAATTCTGATTTAACTATATTGTAAAAACAAAGTCAATTGTCACAAAGCTGAGCGGTATGCAGCCCACTCCTTCAGTAGTCAATCATCAATAAACTGCCTCCCCGATGGCCAATACCCATTTTGTGATCGAACACCTCCCCGTTAACAAGTTTGGTTAAAAGCACTCATTGCACATTTACGAGAAGAGGAATACACAAAACGGGTGAAATATTTCCCTTTTGTTGTCCCTTAAAAATTGCTCACTGAGCATTATTAATAAGAAATTTTGACTAATAGCCACGAAGGTAAACCCCTCCATAATCGATACATTAAAACCCGAAACACCTGGAAACGACATTAATACGATACCTCAGCATATAACTCTACATTTTCCAAAATGTGATGCTCTCTATATAACAGTCAATTTAAAAAATGAAACTTTCTCAGTTCCATACGACCTCAACAAGAATATCATTATGCTGCATAAGGTGGGGGAAAGAAAGTTAATTGCAGAAAATTAGGGTTTTTTGTTGTGTACGGTTTTATCAGCAGAAGCGTCGTTGCTCCTAATCTATACTTAATATCGTATGATACTAAGTCAAATAAGAGAAACAACAGAAATCTAAGATTGAAAAAAACAGACCAAAAATTCAAACTCGAACTAGAAATTCTACCGGGAAAACATCAAACCGTACTGAATCAATTCGATTGAACCTTTTTTTTTTCTTTTTGGAATAACAAGACCAAGGTAGCACTCACCCGAAGCAATGCAGCGTGCGTTCTCCTAATGAAAAGCCAGCCAAGATTTCTTCGTATTTCGATTTCTTTTCATCGTTCTCTTCTCGCACGATGGAGAAAGGGTTTGTTGAGCTGAGGATAAAAATTGGCAGGAGGGGATATTTCCCGCCAAAACTTAGCAAGCTTTTCCAAAAATAAATAAATAACAAGGGACAGCTGTGTGATTCATGGGTTTGTTATTTAAAAAATAATAAAATTATTTGATATAAAATTTTGAGAGAAAAGGAATAAAATATTAATATTTTAAAATTAATTACGAAAATGCCATCAAAAAAAAAATTATTCCCGATTTTAGGTAACATGATCTCGTCTCTTGAAGAGACGAGGTCATAAGTGCCTGACCTCGTCTCTTCGAAAGACGAGGTCTCATTCTATAATGATCTCATCTCTCGAAGAGATAAGGTTGCAGCGCATGTGACCTGGTCTCTTCAAGAGACGAGGTCGGGCTCTTCCTCCATAAACATCACTTTATTATTTGAGAAACCTAAAAAATTACATATAAAACCTGTCAAGTACAAATATAAATAGTTATACGAGCCATTAACCATGCTCCACCATGGCTAGAGGACAAAGAAACTGTAGTATTCCCAAACCCAATCCAAATACAATACAGTTGTAATACCATTCCGCCTAAACACACATTCTCGATCTCAATCCAACTCATTCAATCACAGCGGTATTGTGATTGTTTCTCAGCACAGTACAATCAAAATATGAGAATTTGTAGACTCGTAACATATAATATGAAATGAAATGCTGATTGATTATTCTCTTAAAATGTACAAGAGAAAATGAATACAATCTACATACAAGAATAATATCAAAAAGTAAGAAGCTATATGCAACAATCAAAATAAAAAAATCTATTCTCTACTGCTGCTGCTGATGTGTGTCTCCCCTTCCTCGTCCTCGGCCCTACCCCGCCTCACGTACGTCCTGGGTAATGGAGTACGCAGATGAGGATGTTGTGTAGACGGAACAATCTCTATAACTGCAGCATCATCATCTCCAGTAGCAGCACTGTACTGATGGAATAGGACAGGGTCTAGCTCGACCTGTGTGAGGGCCCCCCCCCCCCCCCCCCCCCATATCATGTGATAGCGATGGTCGCCTCTTCTGTGGAGTCAGAGGGGTGTGGAACTCAATGTATGACGGGTCTGACATGGGGGTGTCCCTCATATAGTAAGATGTAGATGACGGGCCACCCTCGTCCTGAATGACCTGGGAAGGACCACCCTCATCAGTGAAGGTAGATCGGACGGCTTACGCTCATCTTTGATCTGAATACCTAGTGCTCGAGATCGTCCCGACCCGGCCCCCATCCCCGCCCAAGCCTCTCTCTAGGAAGCTGTCTCTGTACAGTATGAGACTGTGGGTCACCCTGCGCTGCTGCTGATGGTGGAGTTGGTGGCACTGGATCATTAAAGTTCAACCCCATAAATTCTTCCACCACACGATAGACATCTCGTGCAATGGATGGAGTGAGCTCTGGGGGCATGTCTGAAATGCTATAAATGAATCAGCCTGCGAGTAATAGCAAAAAATTATATCGGTGAATAGCTGCCAAGTCAGTACAAGTCCATATAAAGCTTACAGAGACAGTGATCTTACCATGTATCGTATGATAGCTCCCGTGCGACCGATCCAGCGTCGGGTGATCACATGATACCACCGGAAGTAATCATCAGATGTCCCAGCAGGCAAATCTAGCATCTCAACTACAAAATCACGCCGAGCATCCCACTCAGCTATCCACTTAGCGTGCTCGACCTGCCAGTTCCACTCAGAACGTCCTCTCATGTCAATCTCATAGAGGGGTCTCATGTCAGAAGGAGGGGCTGGGATCCCCTAGAAGCCACCAAACTGTCTAAGCACTCTATCGGGGTAGTAGTGCTCAACTAGGTATAAGCAAACCAGTGGGACCCGTGCACGCCAAACATCGCTACCCGCTAGGTAATGTGGAGGCAGGGAGGGCAAGATCGAACTATAGGGGTCCCACACCACCTGATGCAGTAGGAAAAGTGAAATATTACTTAAATAAACCATCGAACTATAGCAATTTAAGAGTACAAGACATTGGAAATCAATTGAGGTATAGGAGGGAACGGATATCATACCTGATGCACCGTCTGTCGATCGAAAGAAGCGCAGTACTCAATCAGCAGATGAGTGGATACTCGGGTCACGTCAAAAGTCACACCCGAATGGCTAATGAGTAGGCGGCCGCGGTAACTGATGTGTGCAGTCGACGAACTGGGGCAATGTGGGGGAACTGCTCCCATGCCCATATTTGCAGGACAACTAACGGTCCCGCCATGTCCCTTGTGTCAACGTGGGAAGCTAAGCATAGCTGCCTGTATAGCCAAGCCAAACAAGCTGCTCCTCACGCATGCTGCCCGGCCGTCTTAAAGTCTCGAAGCAGCTTGAGGTACATAAGATGGACATAATTAGAAGACTTGTCTGCGACAATAAATCCTCCAAGCAGCAGCAAATGTATGCCTAGCGTGGCGTTAGATCATCAGAAAATCAGGTAGGTCGTGTGAAGTGGCTATCCAACCACGACATCTTCAGGCCACCACCATCCATGTCAACGCCGGGCTCAGGCCGGAGTCCTAGTAACTCATCGCACAAATCAGGCCAATCCAGCCTAGCCGTGCCCGTAACTGCCAATCCATCTACGGGGAGACCCGTAAGGACAGCAACATCCTGTAAGGTCACAGACCACTCACCCATGGTCATGTGGAATGTATGCGTCTCTGGTCGCCACCTCTCGACCAAAGCTGTAAGGAGATGCCAATCCAGCTGAATGAAAAGCATCTGGGCCTCCCCTATGAAGCCTGCCTGAGACAAGAATGGCACCAGTCGCTCGTCAACCTCTGTAGGTACGCCAGTTGGTCGCCTGAGCCTCGCCTCTCTGCGCCGATAATGCAATACCTCATGCTCCTACAGTAAAGTTATCACATTTATTAAAGACTAATATAACCTTAACCATCAAATCTGCAATCACTGAAATACATAAAATAAACTAACCTGCCCATCCCATGCTAGAATTGACATGTGTACGGGCTACTGAGTGAGTAATGAGCTATCGATCGGTCCTGAATCCATCTGTGAAGGAAAAATAAAGAGATGTTGTTATAGTCGACATATGTTGATAAAAAACAACCATAGCAAACATACGTTAAATCATAACTCATTAATGCAGTAATAAAAACATATGAGAATAAAGAATTACCACTACGAATCGACTGCCCCACAACTAGTTTACCCGCTGATCCCGCATTTGGACAACTCCTTATGTTGTGGCCCTGCTGCCTACAACAATGGCATGAATAACCTCGGGGACCCTCTCGAATGTCCATCTCATTCTGGAATCGTTTCTCCCTAGGCTGACCCCTTTTTCTAATAAGTCCTGGATTAGGGTGCCACTTTGCTAAGTCCAAACGAGTCCAATTTGCCTTATCGGCTGTAGGAATAAAGGAACGACCATACACTCTTAGTTGATGGTCCTACCTGTACCACTGTCCTACGTAGGCAACACAATTCACTATCTGCTCATATGTTGAATTCTTACTATTACTGACCATTGCAACAGGCCACTTATCATAACCAAAACCATCCCCTTGCACAATATTACCATGACCGTACAATATGAACTTCGCCTTATTCATTTTCTCACAAATCCTGCCATCTCATCAAAATTAGCCTCAACGCATCAAATTCACAAAATCACACTTATAAATTGCATTCCTCTTAATATTTAACATAATTCCTAAAGCTGTAGCTCCACTTTCAAAGTTGAAATTTAATTTTCTAATCTATTCTGCTTTCTTACAAATATTAGCTTTTTTCATCGCATATTTCTATGCCATACCAAAGCAAAAGTATTAAATACACCCTGTTAACGACAATTGAAGTTATTTTTAATTTTTTTCCAACACTCAAATTCCTAAAATAATTATCCAACAACAACTACTTAGGACATGATTTGTTTCAATGCAAATATTATACATATACATATCTATACAACATACAAGAGGAAAAAAAAAAACGTCGGCGTTGGAATCATGCTACAAAAATATTCTAACAACACATACAGTCGACATTCAACAATGTAGCATGAATGATTGAAAAAAAATACGAAAATACGCGGAAATCCAACCTTAACGTTCGTCATCGATGGTATCACACAAAATCTCCCGCTTTCGATCCTCCTACCCACGAAATTGCAATACAATCAACTTTGGAGCAATTAAATCAACCAAATGAGGAACAACTATGGGTCAATTTGACGTCGGCGGCTGCAACAATTGAAAATTTCTCAAATTGGGGATTAGGGTTCTAGCAGGGGGAAAGGGGAAATGGGGAAGAAGAAGACGCGCGCAGAGGTTATAGTCAACTGACCTCGTCTCTTCAAGAGACGAGGCCATGTTGCCTAAAATCGGAATAATTTTTTCCTGATGGCATTTTCGTAATTAATTTTAAAATAATAATTTTTTATATTAATTGATGATTCTTTTTTGTGCTTCTTATAACCATTATTATTGCATTTTGCATAATTAATAAGACGACATTACATATAAAATAAACACTTTAATAATCTTATAATATGCACCTATGTTACACATTTAACTCAAACTCTAAAAACTCAAACAATTTATTTAAAAAGTATTTGTAATAAATATACATTTCATATGTGGATATCACTTTGTTTTTTTCTTTTTTTTTATCATTATAATAGAGGAAAGAGAATTTGAATCTAGAACCCCTCACGTGAGAGGTTGAGAGATATCAATAGGTTACAATGTCATTGGCAGTTTTTTTAACTTTTAATCTCCCAACACTTTTGATTATCCATATCCTTTCACCTATCATGTTACCTTTCATCTTATATGCCCCATAAACAAGGACTCTTTATATTATACATGACAATAGAAATTATGGGAATGCAATATCATTCTCTATTATTTTATTACTCTCTTTTATAGTTATTATATTGTGTGTTTTTATTACTTTCATAAAATATGCTATTAGCATGAGGTTCTAACAAGGTAACCAAATTTAGCATGTAGTCAAAGTGATCAGTTCGGTTGAGTATCAAAATTTTTTCTTATAAATTTCACCAACCCAAAAATCTTACAAAACTTGAGCTTGTGGCACTTAATATTACGGGAAATAATTATTTATCATCGATATTAGATGGTGAAATCCATTTAGATGCTATGGGGCTTGGAAATATGATCAAAGAAGAAAATGACACTTCAATGCAAGATCATACAAAAGCAATGATTTTCCTTTGTCCCAGTTGAACTTAATAAGAATTAATTGTACTTTTGATGAAACAAAACTATAAATCCTATAAAAATCATGCTTAAGTAATCACATGTGTACTTTGGACAAAACAATTATCATGCACAAAGATTATGAAAAAAAACATCTAAAAAGGTTTAATAAAAATGTAAAAATGGATTTTTCCTCAAAAGTCTAGACCATTACCTGTGCTTTTTTCCCCCCTTACATAACAGTTTAGAATCATCGTAACAGGTTTAGACTTTTTTAAACAAAATGTCCAAATGGTTAAAACATCCGGACTTTTACACAACGATTTGGACCACTTGAAGGACAGAGTCTTAAAGATGCCTAAGAGTCCGAACGTTTTATTACTCATAAGGTTGGCATGTTCAAGATTGACCAAAGGTCCAAGCCTGTTGCAACTTTTCTAACCGTTGAAGAGCATTTGATGCAAGTTTGAGCTTAGGGACTCTTATCTCAAACGTTCACTTTTCGTTCCTTAATATATAAATGCTAGTAGGCGAATTAAACGGAGTAACTTGAGAGCTTTCATTTGTATCCAAACAAAGAAATCATTTGTTCTATTGCTTTATTCTTTTGCAAATTAATTCAAAGCCCTAGTTACAAAAGTGTAGTGCATTGTCCTTAGTTTTGCAAATATTGTAAAAGAGCACCACACTCAATCTGAGTTGAGAAATACTTTGTAACTCATCTGATAATTAATGATTTTGTGATTGATAGAGTGTGTGAATACCTCATTTGAGACATTGGTGTGATCGTAGAAAGTAAGAAGTGGGTCAAACTTTATGTTAAAATCCCATACTTGATTATCGCAACCTTGCGCTCTTTGTTGTCTGCATCTTATCCTGGTTTATATCTTGTTGTGTTTGTTAATATAGCGTTGAAGTTTTAATTTAGGTCAAAATTGCTAAATGCTCAATTCATCCTCTATTTAGTATTTTACCTAGTGTATTGGGTAAATTTCAGTCCCCATATTGATGAAGGACTACAATCATAACATCTTACTATAAAATATCTACTTATTATTTAGAAAAATTTAAAGGAAAGGTATAACTACCAAAAGATGGTAATTCTCCCAAAACCTTGTTATGGTTGGATGCAATAATTACAAGATTTCAAAACTATGAGCAAATATAATTCTAGAATTTTTAGAATTAGCTATTGGCTAAAACTTTGTGGAGAAAATGTTACCAATGAAGATGTGTTAAAGAAAACCGTCAACATCTTTCATGTTTCAAATGTGCTATTGCAGCATTGATATAGAGAGAAAGGTTTTAAGAAATTTTCTGAATTAATTTCATGTCTTCTTGTGGCATAATAGAACAATGATTTGCTGATGAAAAATCATGAGGCATGTCATATCGGTTCTACCCCATTCCTAATGAAAACACAAGGAGATGTGGTCGTGGCCGCAGTTGAAATCATGAAATGTGTTGTAGTATTAATAATAGGTAAGAGATGTGTGAAAACACGTATCATGTATTTGTCAAAAAAACAAAGTCCATGTCACTTTTTTGAAAAAGTACAAAACACGAGTCATGTATTTATCAAAAATAAAATTAATGTCACTTGTTTATTAAAATGTCAAAACACAGGGCACATATTTGTCATAATTTGAAGCTCGGGTAACTCATAAAACACATGTCATGTTTTTTTAATTTTTCCATTGAGAAAAAGATAAATGGTGATGATTCAATTCTATATAATATATGTACAATGATTAAGGAGTTTGATCTTATGATTTAAGGATTTATGAACATGAAAAATAAAAGTGTTGTTAAATATTTTAATGATGTATTTTATTATATTATATTCAATTAAATTTTGGCACGAATTTAATATACAATGAGTCTTGCTTATTCTCATTGTTTGTAATCTTTTTAGGAACTTGGATGAGAAAAATATATAGATACTTCTCCACTTTTTAATTGAATCAATGACTAATGAAGAAGATGTATGTGTTGTGGATAGTGCGATCACTCGTACTATTCTAAAAAATTTAAAGTATTTTTTCTTTTTTTAAAATGGGTTAAGCAATTTTTACTACAATATCTAGTAACACAAAAAAAAAAAAAATTGAAAGCTCTAGAAGAGCCAATATATTATTAACAAGAGGAACATAAATTGTCATAAATAATGCATTATTTTCTTCAAAGCCTCGTAGAGAATTGTTTAAGTTTTAGAAAATACTCACAACAATGGATATCGTATTGAGACTATTAAAGAGGGGAATCAAGAATACCTTTATTTTATGAGTATCATTTAAAGAAAAAGTATATAATGAAAATCCCACTCTCTTTTCTGGTTTATAATATACGAATATTAAAATGATTGAAGTGAGTCTTATTGTAAACTAAGAGTTTGTAGAATAAAATATTTTTAAATTTGACATGATCGGTTAAGTCATCCTAGGTCTGCTACGATGAGAAATTTATTAAAAATTCACATAAGCATCCGTGAGAAACCAAAAGATTTTTCAAGGCAATGCATTTTTCTAATGTTGCATGCTCTCAAGGAAATTTTATCATAAGGCCATAACTAGCTAAAATTAGATTTAAGTCATTAGCATTCTTAGGACATGTTTAGTGTGATATGTGTGGACCTATTCATCCATCATGTGGACCATTTTGATATTTTATGGTTTTAATAGATGTTTTTACTAGATGGTCACATGTGTGTTTATTATCATCATATAATCTAGCATTTCCAAGATTACTTCCGCAAATAATTCAATTATATGTACAATTTCTAGATCATCAAATTAAGACAAATTGTCTTGATGATGATGGTGAATTTACATCCAAACTTTTAATGACTATTACATGTTACCTGGGATAAAGGTTGAACATCCTCTAGCACATGTTAATACTCAAAATGTTTTAGCGAAATAAGCCATTAAATGTCTTCGATTAATAGTTAGCCCATTGCTTATGAGAGTCAAACTATTGAAAAAGCCTAATCGGAAGGCCTTGAAGATTCACTCGGCTCACCTCAGATTGCTTAGCACATCTTTTATCTTTAACCTTGATTCTCGATGATTCAAAATTCACTTTACTAGCAGCCAAGGTACATTCTTCAATTCTCCCTCTTCTGTATATTCTTGCGCTAGGGTTCCTAATTCATACTTCATTTTAGGGTTCGAGTCTAACGGTTTGACGAAATCAATTTACTAACATGTTTGTTTGTTTCTTATGTGTATTTTGCAAGGTACGAAAATGAAGGGAAATAAGGACCTGAGAATCCGATTACCCAGGGACTTCACACAATTCTGGTTAAGTAAATTTAGGCTAGTTTCCTCTTTCTTTCTCTTTTGTATTTATATTGTTACTAGGCTGTTACGATCATAGGTAGTTATAAAAAACTACTGGTGTTTTGTTTCATCATGTACAAACTTGACTCTATGCAGCTGTCAAAGTGAGGAAATATTTGCTATGCTAGAACTGGCCTATTTTATGTGATATGTCTGCTAAATAATTTGGTTTTCTTGCTATTCCTAGTACTGCTTGTCATAACATGTCCACCTCCCCCCCCCATCCCCCTAATGGAAAAGGCACCTTATCCTTAATGCGATGAGTCGGATAGTCATGTTGAAAATATAATTGATCTACGCATAGGCCATCCTCTATAGGTAGAGACTCTCACTAAACCAAAATTCGAGGGACCAAACGACCTTGTCTCAAAATCATTCATGTACTCACAAATAGCTAAAGGTGTAGAAATAAGATTGTTGTCAAAAGAATTACGAAGGAGAGGAACTACATCAAAGTGTATCTTCATAAGATTTCTTTAATAAATATACATGAAATATCATATGTATCTTAGAATAAGGAAGCACCTGTCTAATCTTCCTCGGTACCTTAAAAGGCTAAAAATAACATCACAAGAGTTTTCGGAGAAGCCTATTAGCTAAAGAAGTTTGCCTAAAGGGCTGCAACCTTACATAAACAAAGTCTCACACCTTGGTAGATCACTCCAATGGTTGTTCACCAATTACTTTACATGAAGCTAGGCTTAAGCCAGATAAGATTTAAAAGTCTTCAAAATAGAATTCCTAAACTGAAGTTCATCGTCCACTAGTTCCAAAGAAGACTATCCTTGCACATAACGAGGTATTGCAGGGGTACCTTGACCACAAAGTGCTATAAAAGGGGTCATGTTAGCATTATCGTGATAGTCTGTGTTAAAGCAAAATTCCACATAGGGTAAAAAATTAGGCCACGAGGAAGGGCAATCCATCACATAAGCTCGCAAATATTTCTCCAAGCATCTATTCGAACTTTCCATCCAACTGTAGATGTTAAGCCAAATTCATCTTGAGAGTAGTATTGCTCAATTTAAACAATTCATTCTACAATTTGGTCATAAAGACCCTATCTCAATATGAAACAACAAACCTAGGAATGCCATGCAACTTAACAACCATCTCCACAAAAAAAGAAGCAATGAAAGTTGCTATGTAAGACTGAGTAAGAGGCCCAAATGACAATACTTGGTTAAATGGTCAATCACAACTAAAATGACATAAAATCCTTTAAAAGGAGGCAAACCCGTGATGAAATTCATTGTAAGATCATCAAACACTTGTTGTGGAATAGGTAATGGCTAAAGCCAACCTGCCACACATGTAGTCAAGTATTTGACTTGTTTACATACATGGCATTGCTTTATAAAGTCATCCATGTCCTTCCTCATGTTTTTTCCCAAAAAAAAAAAAAAAAAAAAAACAAGGCACTAAGATGCTTAAACGTTTTTAAGGAACACAATTGTCCACCATATAAGATGTATGGAATTCTATTATCAAATAATTGATGATATAATAGAAGAACGAGGAGGGGTAAGAATCTTATCTCCATAGAAAAGCAATCTGTCCCATGCTTTTAAGCGGCCACTGCATAGCAACACCTTGCTCACAATCATGCATCCACTATTGCCACTTCTTATTGTCTTGAAACTCTGTTTTAATAAATGCATAATATGGATTAAGGAATTCGAGTAATTAGTGGCTTTAGGTCTCCCTTGACGACCCATATATTTATTTTTCTATGTGAGAATTCAATCATGTAGGACCCAAGAGGCATGCTCCAAAGCCTGCAGGACCCAAGGGGCATGCCCCAAACCGGTGTATTATATTGCGATCTAAGGTTTAAAATACGTTTTTAGGTTTTTATGGTTTATGAAATTCTAAGAAATTAAAGGATGTGAACGATTAATCTATATATATGACGCACCAAAGTAGAATTGAAGTAGTTATTTCATTCAATCGATATTACGCATGATGAAGAGAAACAACAAAGATCAACATTAAAAAGAAAACTCAATCTTATTTAATAAGCAATCAGTCACAAAGGACAATACAATGTCTAAAAGGGCAGAAACTACTAAACATAGCCCTAGTAACTCTTGTATACTGCCATAAGTTAGGTAAGGGAAAATATGGAAAGCTAAAAGTCAAACAAGTAAAGAAGGAAACAAAACAATTAAAAACGGTGAAAACGAGGATGAAATAACGCTGTCGATCACAGCCATTACACGGACCGTGATCTCTTCAGCTTTAATTTCCTCTTCTTTCTCCGAGCAAATCATCGACGTGATTAGATACATCATGGGCCACGTCATGAGCATGATTTAGACCTTGATCTCTACTAGCTTATGACTTCTCTAATGATGACATTCTTATGGTATAAATCACGAGTGGCATGGCGGGCGCTATCTTCATCACAGTTGGCATCATGGCTATAGCGTTAAGGGTGATCTCCTATGGAACCTGAGCTTCATGATCAGTATCTATCACACTTGGTGTCATGGGCATGATCACTAGGGTAATCTCCCTATTCGCTAAAATTTCAACACTTAAGCACATCAAATCATGTCATATACTACAGTGTGTCAAATATCTACTAAAATACCAATGCCCATCATCATTCAAGTTATTCAAAAGGATCGGATGAGCTAAGTTCACCGAACTCTAGCTCTAGTCTAAGCTATTGGTCCATGTGAACCATGATTCCTATAAGTGTAACAAAGTCAAAAGACGGTAAAGATAAAGAAAATATATGAGCATCGTTAGAAAAACTATAGGATAAGGCTTCTACCTGTCGACCCTGAATTTTTCAATTTATGGTTTCATTACTTTCAGTTCGATCTATACTAAACCCCAGCCCATTGATGTAGATATTGACTAGGAACTAAAAGAAGATTGAATTTATAAAAACTTTAAGGAGTCACCACTCGAGTGAAATCAGGAAAATTTTATAAATTAAGATCAATGGGTTGGTTGACCCTAATTAGCTACTAATCTGTGAAAATTTGATTTAAAACAAAATTTGATAAAATCATAAATTTTTGGATTCGAGGCATATTCTATTAAAACCATATGATTACTGCTTGAAATTTATAAATTAAAATTTTATTCTTTTAATGCTAAAATGATCAAATATCATGGATTTCAAAATTTACAAATTGATGACAAGTCAATTAATATTTCCAAAAAATGACAAACTGGTTACATATACAAAAGAATATGACAAAATAAAAATGAGTTTTTCAAATTTTACGTCACCCTAGAGGCATCTACGTACCCGTTAATTAAGATCAGACAAATACTTAGTTTTTTCTGTTTATTATTTTTAGAACTTTGAACTATTTTCACTATACGTTTTTTTTATTACTTTTTTTTTCCTAATAGAAAATTTATATTTTTTTAGATCATATTAATCCTAAAGCCCCATCGTTTTTTCCCCCTTAAAGAAAGTAATGAATTTTATAAGTGTCAAAATTGCATTTACCATTAAAGATTATTTTATTTTTGCTTTACATATGGTTCATATTATTATATTTATTTATATTTTTTTACTTACATCTCTCTCTGTCTCTCTCTTTCTTTGCATTACACGATAGATTGATAAATAAATCAATAAAACAACGAAACGATGACATATACTTACTTGGGCAAAATACAGGTCGGAAATGGGAACAAAGGTCGGCTTTACAAAGTGGAGCTCTAAGTAGGCGGGAACACATACCGACTTGGGTAATTTAAGGACGACGGACACTCCTATGGAGTTTTTACCTAAGCAGCAGTAGAACGTGGAGTTTTGATGTGGACTAAGTGGCTCAAAAAGGTACTCGGCGTTGATAATTGCCACGACGTTTCCGGAGTGAGTCAAAGCTACAGAAATAGAGTTTAACTCACCTGGATCCTCCTTGTATCAATCGTTTTGATCGATCTCCAATAGAAAATTCCAACTTCGAAACCCTAATAACAACACAACTCAAATTCAAGCTTTTTTAAGTGTGTGTTCTTATACTGATGTATGCCAGGTATTTATAGACATTTAACATGTTCACTTACCCTCAAATTAACTAAAATTGTAATAGGCTTAAATATTAATTTTTCTTAAATGGGCAAAAATGGGGTGTCTACAACTGCCCTTTTTATGGCGTTGTTTGAAAACTTCACCACAAAGATAAAAAGAGAGACCCCATTTTGGCCTTTTGAAAATTTATGGCAAACTGAAGGTAGAAACAATTCCCTTGCGATAGTCCACTAGGGATTATGATTGTGCGCTTTTGTGCTAACTTGATGAACTTCAGAGGCACTCTTTTGAGCTAGTAAGCCCTAAATTAGAGTGTTTGATTGGATATTATTTTCTTTTATTTTTTTTTAAGTAAGAGGTCTTAAAATATAGGGCAATGATGCTTTAAGCAAAGAGATCATGAGGGATAGATTTAGATGATGTTCTTTTAAACAAGTGAACTAAAAACTAGGACAACATTCTCTTGAGCAAGCGAACCTAAAACTTAAATTGGACAACAGTCATTGAGCAGGTGATTTAAAAACTAAGATGGCACTCCTTTGAGCAGGCGATCCTAAAATCTTACTGTAGAATACACTCCTATGAGTAGGTGATCAAAAAATAAGGATGGCGCTTCTTTAATCAAGCGATCCTAAAACTTTAACTAGACAACGCTTCATTCGAGCAGGTGATCGAAAAACTAGTACGACGCTCCTTTAAGCAGGCGATCCAAAACTCTTATAGTGGATAACACTCCCATGTGAAGGTGATCCAAAAAGTAGGATGGTGCTTCTTCGAGTAAGAGATCATAAGACTTTGACTAAATGATACTCCTTTGAGTAGGTGAAAAAAAACTAGGACGATGCTCCTTTGAGTAAGTGATCCTAAAATCTTACAGTAGATGATGCTCCCATGAGTAGGTGATCCAAAAATTAGGACAATACTTCTTCAAGCAAGTGATCCTAAAATCTTACAGCATATGACGCTCCCATGAGTAGGTGATCCAAAAACTAGGACGACACTCATTTAAGGAGGCAATCCTATTACTACAGTGGATGGCGCTCCTACGAGCAGGTGACCTTAAAATTAGGATAGCACTCCTTCAAGCAGGCGATCCTAAAACTATGGTGGATGATGCTCCTAAGAGCAGGTGGTCCAAAAACTATGACAACGCTCTTTCGAGCAGGCGATCCTAAAACTTTGGTGGATGACACTCTTATGAGCAGGTGACCCCAAAAACTAGGACAACTCTCCTTTGAGCAAGTAATCCTAAAACTATGGTGGATGGCGCTTCTATGAGCAAGCAACCCGAAAATTAGGATGATGCTCCTTTGAGCAAGCGATCCTAAAACTTTGGTGAATGATGCTCCTATGAGTAGGTGATCAAAAAATCAGGATGGTGCTCCTTCAAGCAAGCGATCCTAAAACTATGGCAATGGTGCTCATACAAGCAAGTGACCCTAAAACTAAGACAGCACTCCTTCAAGCAAGGGATCCTAAAACCATGGCGAATGACTCTCCTATAAGCAAGTGACTAAAAAACTAGGACGTTGCTCCTTTGAGCAGGCGATCCTAAAATGATGGTGGATGGTGCTCCTACGAGCAAGCTACCCTAAAAATAGGATAGTGCTCCTTTGAGCAAGTGATCCTAAAACTTTGGTGAATGATGCTCTTACGAGCAAGTGATCCAAAAATTAAGACGACACTCCTTTGAGCAAGCGATCAAAAAACTATGGCGATGGCGCTCATACGAGCAAGTGACCTTAAAACTAGGACAATGCTCATTCAAGCAAGCGATCCTAAAACTATGGTGGATGATGCTCCTATAAGTAGGTGACCTGAAAATTAGGATAGTGCTTCTTTGAGTAGGCGATGCTAAAACTATGGCGGATAGCACTCCTACGAGCAAGCAACCTTAAAACTAGGACATCGCTCCTTCAGGTAAGCGATCCTAATACATTGGTGGATGGCGCTCCTACGAGTAGGTGATAAAAAAAACTAGGATAATGCTCCTTTAAGAAGGCGATCCTAAAATTTTACAGTGGATGATGCTTCTATGAGCAGGTAATCTAAAATATAGAATAGTGCTCCTTTGAGTAGGCAATCTTAATACTATGGTGGGTGACGCTCCTATGAGCAAGCAATCCTAAAACCATGACAACGCTTCTTCGAGCAAGCGATCCTAAAACTTTAGTGGATGACGCTTCTATAAGCAAGTGATCCAAAAACTAGGATGGCGCTCCTTCGAGCAAGCAATCCTAAAACTATAGCAAATGACGCTCCTACAACACAAGCAACCCTAAAAAATCTAGAACAGCGCTCCTTCAAGTAGGTGATTCCAATATTATGGTGGGTAGTGCTCCCACAAGCAAGTGACCCTAAAACCAGGACAATGCTCATTCGAGTAGGTGATCTTAAAGATTGAGGAGAAATGATGATCACTACTGACTTGACCTGGAGAGTTTTTTGAAAATTAAGTAAACAAAAACATTTTTTAGAAGAACTATTGCCCCTTTTATTTATTATTGTATATATTTTAAAAAAATTTCGAGCTAAAACTTTATCTCTCTCTTTTTATTATTAATGTTTTATGGAAAAGTTTTAAGGAAACTTTTTTTTTTTGGAAAAACTCTCTTTACTTTCTTTTCTTTATTATATATTTTGGAAAAAGTTTTTGAACCATAACCTAATCTCTTTGTTCTTTTTTTTTTTTTGAAAGCCTTCAAAAAAAAAGTTTTAGGAAAACTCTGCTTCAAAACCCCTTTTTTTTAATCAAATCCTTTCTTTGAAAACTTTGAGCTAAGACCTCTTTTTTTTTTTTTTTTAAGATTACCAACAGATGAGAATTCCAAAAGTTTCAAATGAGCAGTGGGCTTACTCCTTTGATCACTCATTTCATTCAGCCTTGGGCTTCACTACTAAAAAAGAAAAATACACATTAAGGGCAAAACTTTTCTTTTTAAGACTGTAATTTGCTTTTATTGGGACAAAGTCTTTCAACTTTTGGGCAAATAATTCTTAAACTTAAGGCAGATGCCTTCCAAATTGGGGCAAATGATTTCCATGCCCCTATAAAAAGATTTTCATACTAAGGTTAGTTATCTCATTTTGAGTTGTCTAGTCAAAGAGAGCTTCCTTACACTCTCTTGTGCTTGTTTTTCACATATTTGAATTGGAATCTAAAAATTATGGTGCGACTTATAAGTGACACACATTGGCTAATCTATTTGGTCTTTTTTAAACCATGATATAGACTTTTGGTTTTTGGCTTCATCAAAAGGATACCATATATACAGGTCATTCTTCAACACTTCACAGGTTTACAAGTCAAAAACCCTTAAGGAAAACTGATAATGCGTGTCCCTAGTTTCAAGAGCATTAATAAATCAAGTCATATGATCTGAAGAGTGAAGAGTCTCTAAAAAGGTAGTATTGTGGGTGGGTCCATAATTGAATCTTTATGTGTTTTGGTGGTTTTGGGCATATGTTTCCAATCTTAAGGTTTAATCACTTTGCTTGATTATTCTCCAATTTTTATTTTTTTTTACACTTTATTCATGTTTATTTTTCTTCCTTTTTTTTATCTCCTTTTTCCTTTTTCTTTTCTTTTTTTTTTTTTGTTCTCCCTTCTTTTTGGACATGAATTCAAGATGATTTGTATTTCCATAATTTTTATTGGATTACTTATAACTCAAAGTGTATAGGTTATGTATGATTACGAATCGAGACTCTTCTTCCTTTCAAAGGAAATGAATTATATTCATATCAATTGATTGCTCTTGAATTGAAGCAACTAAGGCGAGCACATATTAGTTAATCCCTTTCTTCTCATTAATATCCCCAACCTCCAGATTGCACCATTACGGGTGGTTCTTGACAGGGCTTATTTTTTAAAATATTTCCTTAATAGGTTCAAATGCGTTAGCAAGAGATAAGTGTGCTTGAGATATTGAAATGAATGCTTAATGTCATTTTGACCGAAGTATCAAATTCAAGACGGATCTCCTTTAGGAATGAGTCCATTTTCTCCCTTTAACGTCACTTTGCTCTTAAGTGTTTAGGGTTTGTCTTGTCTCTTATCATTCTAAACTTTTTTAAAATAATGAGGTATCATTCTTTGTTTTTAATCATCCACTTTTCAATTGCCTCAAGATATTTTACTAAATGCATGGTTTATTTTGGGTTTATGTTTTTAAAATTAAGCCTAACAATTGCCCTTTATTAGTAAATTATCAAGTCCTTTTGGTTGCCTCTTTTTTTTTTTTTTTTATCTATTTTCATTTATAGTTCAACTTTAGCTTAAAGTAAGTGATCATTGGGCCTGAAATTCGAAGGATCCTTACCTGTTAGCGAATTTCTCATTATCTATCTCTTTTTTTATTTTTTTTTGAAAAACTTTTTTTATTTATTGGAAAACTATTTTATAGAAATGATAATAGGTATTTACAGAGAGGGATTGATGAACCACATCTTATAATCTAAAGTAGGAATTTATTTACAAAGATGATTATTATTTTTTTTTAAAATTTCAAACCAAAACTTATTTTATAAATTAGCATTTTTTTGTTTATTTTTTTCATAAATAATTGTAAAAAGTAATGATGACCTTTTTTTTTTTTAATATTCATAAATTGCTACCGACACATACAAAATGATAGACTTAAGTTTAAAGGAGTTGAACATCTAAACTGATAATGCGCTTGTCCCTAGTTTCAAGAGCATTAATAAATCAAGTCATATGATCTGAAGAGTGAAGAGTCTCTAAAAAGGTAGTATTGTGGGTGGGTCCATAATGAATCTTTATGTGTTTTGGTGGTTTTGGGCATATGTTTCCAATCTTAAGGTTTAATCACTTTGCTTGATTATTCTCCAATTTTTATTTTTTTTTACACTTATTCATGTTTATTTTTCTTCCTTTTTTTTATCTCCTTTTTCCTTTTCTTTTCTTTTTTTTTTTGTCTCCCTTCTTTTTGGACATGAATTCAAGATGATTTGTATTTCCATAATTTTTATTGGATTACTTATAACTCAAAGTGTATAGGTTATGTATGATTACGAATCGAGACTTTCTTCCTTTCAAAGGAAATGAATTATATTCATATCAATTGATTGCTCTTGAATTGAAGCAACTAAGGCGAGCACATATTAGTTAATCCCTTTCTTCTCATTAATATCCCCAACCTCCAGATTGCACCATTACGGGTGGTTCTTGACAGGGCTTATTTTTTAAAATATTTCCTTAATAGGTTCAAATGCGTTAGCAAGAGATAAGTGTGCTTGAGATATTGAAATGAATGCTTAATGTCATTTTGACCGAAGTATCAAATTCAAGACGGATCTCCTTTAGGAATGAGTCCATTTTCTCCCTTTAACGTCACTTTGCTCTTAAGTGTTTAGGGTTTGTCTTGTCTCTTATCATTCTAAACTTTTTTAAAATAATGAGGTATCATCTTTGTTTTTAATCATCCACTTTTCAATGCCTCAAGATATTTTACTAAATGCATGGTTTATTTTGGTTTATGTTTTTAAAATTAAGCCTAACAATTGCCCTTTATTAGTAAATTATCAAGTCCTTTTGGTTGCCTCTTTTTTTTTTTTTTTTTTATCTATTTTCATTTATAGTTCAACTTTAGCTTAAAGAAGTGATCATTGGGCCTGAAATTCGAAGGATCCTTACCTGTTAGCGAATTTCTCATTGTCTATCTCTTTTTTATTTTTTTTGAAAAACTTTTTTTTATTTATTGGAAAACTTTTATAGAAATGATAATAGGTATTTACAGAGAGGATTGATGAACCACATCTTATAATCTAAAGTAGGAATTTATTTACAAAGATGATTATTATTTTTTTTTAAATTTCAAACCAAAACTTATTTTATAAATTAGCATTTTTTTGTTTATTTTTTCATAAATAATTGTAAAAAGTAATGATGACCTTTTTTTTTTAATATTCACAAATTGCTACCGACACATACAAAATGATAGACTTAAGTTTAAAGGAGTTGAACATCTGTAACTATCTAGAAGAGGAACTAATTTAATGGGTGATTGAATTATGTATAATTACAGATATTTACAAGCCTACTATATAATTTTACAACTTTTATATACATGTTTTATGCCATGATTCATATAGTCCACAAGGTATTTTTTTTTCTTAAAGAAAATTTATTTATTTGTAAAAAGTGGAAATAATTTATAAATAAATCTTCTTTGTTAATATATATTACCAAGATGTGTACTGTTTTACAAGAGTAAGAAAACGAAAGGACTATTTACAAGTAATTACAAATAACAAACCATTACTTACAATGTAATTTTTTTACAAGATATATATATATATATATATATACATACAAATTATTGTTACACGTTACACATAATATATACGTGCAAAACACATGGATACAGATATAGAGGTTGACAACCAATTAATAATGAGGCATTTTGATATTTTCATTTGAGTTGCAACCCTTTTTTTCTCAATGAGATAAAAATTTACAAGGGTAGGATTTAAAAGGGATTTGAAATCGTAATTTTTTAAGGTATGCCCCAATTATTATTCATTTGCTAACACATGTTTATGAATGCAATCGGGTGGTATCTAAAGGTTTTCTAGTTTAGTAGATCATGGATTAACACTGAACCAGAGCTGGAGGTCATTTCATGAGCCAAAGGGTAAAAAAGCCATAACTCTCGGATCTTACTAGCGACCTTCCTACTTAAGATCCTAAGACGGTCTGGTTCTAACCATATCCATCACACGTTTTTCATAAATTCCCCCAAAAGTATCGTTTGCCCCTATTATGGTTATTTACAAAATTTCCCTTTTATCTGCATCACTTGAAGAAAAATATTAGTACAACTATTTACAAATTAATAATTATACAACTGTTATACAAGAATGAGCATAAAAAGGATAAACTTTAAATTTAAGAATTTCAAGTGGCTATCCTTCTTAAAAATAGGTGTCCCTAATGGAGTCGCCAAGCTATCAAACTTGGATTTTTCAATTTCTGGTTTCATTTCTTTCACTTCAATTTATACCAATCCCTAACCCATTTGATATAGACCATTAACTAGGAACTAAAAGAAATTTGAATTTTGTAAAAACTTTAAGGAGTTACCACCCTATTGAAATTATAAAAAATTTATAAGTTATGATAAATGGATCGATTGACCCTACCTTAGCTACTAGTCTGCGAAAATTTTGATTTAAAACCAAATTTGATAAACCATAAATTTTTAAATCCGGATGCTATCCTATTAAAACCATATGGTTACCACTTAAAATTCATAAATTAAAATTTATCTTTTTAATACTAAAAAAATGATTAAATATCATGAATTTCAAAATTTACAAATTGATAACAAGTTAATTAATATTGACAAGAAATGACAAATCGGTTTATATACAAAGAATATGACAGGAAAAAAAATGAGTTTTTCAAATTTTACATCGCCCCAGAGGAATCTACTACTTGTTAATTGGGATCAGACAATATATAGTTATTTTTTTAAGAAAACTTTAGTGTGTTTATTATTTTTAAAATTTTGAACTCTTTTCCCCATACATTTCTTTATTACTTTTTTTTTTCTAATAGAAAATGTATATTTTTTTAGATCATATTAATCCTAAAGCCCTATCATTTTTTCTAAGAAAGTAATGAATTTTCTAAGTGTCAAAAGAGCATTTTACCATTAAATATATTTAATTTTTGCATTGGATGTATGGTTCATTATATTATATTTACTTATATTTTTTTTACTTACTCACAAATACATAAACTACCCGTTATGTTTTTTTTTTTTTAACATTATATTACATTTATACACATTTTTAGTTTTTCCTTTTCTCTCTCTCTCTTAAGGCATTACATGATAGATTAATAAATAAATAATAAAACAAAGAAACAAGAACATATACTTACTTGGACGGAATACGGGCAAAAAATGGGAACAAAGGTTGACGTTAACAAAGTGGAGCTCAAAGCAGGTTGGAATGCGTATGGGCTTGGGTAATTTAAAGACGCCAGACACTCCTTTGATAGAGTTTTCGCCTAAGAAGCAGTGGAACGTAGAGTTTTGATGGGGGCTTAGTGGCTCGAACAAGTGCTTGGCATTGACAATTGCGATGGCGTTTATGGAGTGGATTGAAGTTACTGAAATGGAGCTTAACTTACCCAAAACCTCCTTATATCAACCATTTTGATCGATTTTCCCCAGAAAATCCTAAATTGAAAATTCAAACTTCAAAACCCTAATTCCTAACATAACTTATATTTAAGTTTTTTTAAGTGAGATTTGTCTGTGATTCTTCTGTGTTCCTTGTATGCTAGGTATTTATAGACATTTAACACGCTCATCTACTGCTACACCTACTGGTTTATTTACCGCACACCTATCCTCAAATTAACTAAAATCGTAATGGGCTTAGAATTCAATTTTTTCTTAAATGGGCAAAATTGGGGTGTCTGCAATACTATAATGAACTTTTTAAGGAATGGGCGAAAAATAGTATTTGTAATGGCCTGAAAAGTTGAAGATGCATTTGGAGGCCAACAGGGACTTGAGAAACTCATAATGACCTTCATGGGTTAAAAGTTGTTTATGTATATCGAAGGGTATATGCAGATTTGATGATATCTTACCCTAAAATCAGGTTTAAAAAAATATGTGCACGATGTAATTCATCAAGTAATTCATCTATAGTGGTATATGGAACTTATCTAGAATAGTAGCTTGATTCAAGGCACAATAATCCACACTTAGAACCTTCTTTTTTCTTCACCAATAATATCAAAGAAGAAAATATCCAATCTTCACCGAATGACTCTTGAATCAAACATTTCTCATACTAACTCTCTCTCAACATTTGAAAGTAAAGATAATGATAAGATTGCACATGGACTGTTAAGGCTCATTTTTTAAGTGGATATAATGTTGCACGTCTCTTAAGAGTGGCAATGATGAAGGATCTTAAAAACACTTTGGAAACTACCCAATAGTGCCTTGATGTTGCTATTGTAGGTTTTATCATAAAGTGAATCATCTTTTTGAGACACAAGGCTAAAAAAAATAAGCCATTCTATCCAATTTAAGTAATTTATGAAATTGGTTGTGTTTAAGCTGTTTTGGCATACTAATATGTTTGCCTTAAGATTGAGGTGCTTACCATCCAACATAAATTGCATAGTAAGAGTGGAGTAATCCACAATAATGGGTCCCAAGGTAATCAACCATTGAATGCCCAATGTATTAACTCTTGAATCGGTAGAGCATAAAATTCACTATCACATCAGACACATGGCATGTTTGTGCAAAGCCCATAACAAGAGATATTTACCATTCCTAATCATGACTTGAAAAGAATTTGTAGCAACAATGGGTAAACACAATTGTTTAGCTACTTGCGCTTGTATGACGCCGTGACTTCTTTGCCACCAACTTTGCTCACTAGCTTTAATGTTTTAGGGGCATGTGCTCCCGATAGAGCATGATAACTGATTTCCATAAGATTGAGTTCTTCGGTATAATGAGAAAAGTCAGACAGTATAGCCTCTCGTTGATTATCAACAACCAAACCATCATTTGATTGTATCGGCATCAAGAATTTAGCTTTACGAATATGACCCATGTTAAATTTCTCATCATAGTTTAAATACAAGCATTTCTCTCATCTAACGGCTATTTCAGTTAGGGTAAGACACTTAAATGGAAGGGAAGGTTTAGCAGGTTTATAAGAATAAGCAAAATAAATGATGGAAACATATGGTTTATATTAAAAAAATTTGGAAAAAGCAGGTGTATGCGAGGATTGAAGGGTAGATTTGAAAGAGGGTCAAGGATAAGAAGAAAATGAAATAGGGGGTTTAAAATAAGAAGTCACATGCTAAAATTTAGATTCATATAGCTTGGCAAGGCTAATAACATGTAAAAGATAGGCACGTTTTAAAGCAATAACTCCCTGTTGCAACAAAGGTTTACAACCCAAAACAAAAGCAACTTTTAAGAAAGTCTTCCGAAAGGCCATTAACATGGTTAGAAAGTGACTAAAATTCATGTCGATACTCTTGAACAAGGCTTGTTTGAACCAACTTTGTAAGTTTTCCTTAATAGTCATCGGACAAAGAACAACAAATATGGTGTTTAAGGCTTGAATAAAAGCAGGCCATGTAGAAAGCAAGCTATTGTGAAATAACCATTGATACTAATCCAAAGAAACATCTTCCATAGCAAACGAGGTTAATTTCAATCATTTAGAATTGTGGACATTATGAAAGTAAAAAAAAAAAAAAACTTATTTGCTTGAAATGTCCATGGTAAAGGATTCGTATAAAAAAACTTTGGCATTTCTAACTTAATATTTCTAATGCAAGAATACTGAGACTCCTTGCTATTAACGGCATCATGTGGAGAAGATGATGAACGAGTGGCATTATTAGTACTACCATTTTTACCCCATTCTCCATTTGAAGTTTCACAAATTGTAATACATGCGACATATTTGAAAGTAATATATCAATTTTAGTCTATGATTTAAGAAAATTACTATGATGTTGTTGAACTTCATCTTGTATTATGTCATGGATAGAATATTATCTGCTATTGTTGAGGATTGAAGTCAAAGCATCAATGAAAGCACCAATGTTAGAATCCCCAGCCCAAAGGCTTTAAAGATTCACCCGACTTAACCCAAACTACTTCCCACATCTTTAACATTGTTTCGTGAGGATTCGAAATTCACTCTACTAAAGCTAAGTTATGTTATTCTTTCTCCCTCTTTTGTATACTTCCTACACTAGGGTTTCTAATTTATACTTCATTTTAAGGTTTGAGTATAACAATTGTTGAAATTAGTTTAATAACATTGACATGTTTGCTTGTTTCTTTAGTGCATTTTATTAGGTATAAAAAATGAAGGAAATGAGGATACATGAATTCGAGTACACGGGGACCCTACACAATTTTAGTTGGGTAAATTCATGCTAGCTTCCTTTTTCTTTCTCTTTTGTATTTATATGCCTACTAGGTTGTTACAATCATATACCATTATAATTGTTTTGTAGTGTTCTGCTATATCATGTACGAACTCGACTCTATTACAATTGTCAAAGCGAGGAAATATTTGCTATGCTACAACTAGTATATTTTATGTGATGTAGTTAGCTAAACAATCTGGCTTCTTGTAATTTCTAATTTTGGTTGCCGTAACGCAAACCCATTACTTTTGTATGGGCATATACTATTTTACATGTGACAACACTTATATGTATTAGACCAACAAGTTATCATATGTTATCCCCATTACAATTGGCCTTTGGTCACAAGCCAGATCTTTCTCATCTAAGAATTTTTGGATGTGCGGTACCTGTTCCTATTGCTCCACTATTATGACATACCAAAATGGGACATCGATAAAATTAGGAATTGATGTTGGATAGGAATCTTTCTCAATAATTAAAAATCTCGAGCCTTTGATGGGAGATATGTTTATTGCACAATTTATTTCTCGTAGAGAATAAATGAATTGCCACCTATTCTCGATACTAAACTCCTGTTAGTAGACTAATTGTAAATATCATTCAATGTATAAGGTGAGTAGATTGAGAAGGGATGGGGAATTAATAATTAAGAAAATAAATGGTGGTTTGCTAGGTTTGGAATTATAGCTTTGACCAATGTGAATCACTAAGTCCTACGAATTAGCACCAAGAGCTATAAATGGGCCAATGACAATTAAGGGCCTCGTAAATAAGGGATTTGTGAATCTAGTGAATCGAATTAAACCTTATCTGAAGCGGCGTGGTTCCAATCTTACTAAATTATTTTTAATCTTTTAAGATCTCAACTAAATTTCTTCAAATGCGATTCAATTTGGTTTCACTTTTTTTAAAGCCATCTTATTCTAATTGACACTGCTAATAGTTGAAGTTTCCAACTAAACATTGACATTTATATTAAGAAATGTCATGTAAAAATTTAAACCATATAATATTATATGATCGAGATATTGTATTTTAGATGTTGATGAAGGCACATAGTTTGGTTATGCTTAAGAGATGAGAAATAGAAATTAAGGAATAGAATAGACTATGGATTGAGAGTAAGATGGGATTAAAAAAAAAGGGGTATACTAAAACGGCGATGGAGTTTGAACTATAAAATGCCATCTATATCATATTTTTCAATTGGAAGTAGTCTGGTTTGGATTTAAATGGTTAAGTTCGATTTGATTCAAAATAAAAAAAAAACTATATTTTTTGCAGTTTAGTCTGGTTTGAATAACAACCTTAACTATAACCTATATGTTTTGTTAAGTAAGATTTATGTAGGGGCATAGTTCCCATGCTTATAAATAGACCTAGACATGGGTTGGTGGGGGTATGGCACTCTTAAGTCAACCCAGCTTGACATTGATGAGTTTAGAAGAAGAGCTTGACTAGTGGTGATAGATATCAAATTAAGGAAGAACATGCTCACCTCTTAACACATAGAAAAAAAAATGTAAATAATTAAGAACAAATATTACATATAACATTATTTATTTTAATAACACAAATAATAAGTGCAGTTAAAAAGCATATGCTTTATATAAATTTCAAACAAGACTAATATCTCCTTTTCTTATTGATGCCACACTTGTTTCTTTAGTCATGTAAAGTGAAAATAAACGTACATTTTAAACATCTCTTTAATACTACTCGTCTGTTCACTTTGCTATATGGAACAAGCGAGAATGAAATTCTAATTCAAATAAAATGTAATATAACTGTAATGGTTATTATAATATTTACTTGATGTAAAATGTAAAATATATAATTATTAAAATAAAATATAAAATATCTATAATATCTCTGTATTTATTATGGAGAGAATATAATTATATGGATCTTATTTTTAAGACATAAGTATCTATAATGCAATTAAAAAATAGATTGTAATTCATTGAAGACATAAATTATGTAATAACAATTCATTATGAATTATCATACTTTTTAAACATAAAAATATCAGTTTCAGCTTTGGCTAAGGGCATCTTTTATAAATTCAAAATTTATATTATTAATAATAATTTTAGAAAAACTGTAGAAAAAAATGGAAGTAGACAGCATATTGCTGTAACACCATTAGAAAAACGATTTTGCTGCTGCGGTTTGCAATCTCGCTTTCTTTCATACTCTCCAGTCTCTAGTTTGGAAGAGAGAGAGAGAAAGAAGGAGGAGTCGGTCACCATGGAAGGTGACGATGTCGATATGTCTGCACCAGATAACAATGATACGGTAATCGTCTAATTTCTCTCTCTATTGCATTTGCGAGCGACGTTGATCAGGGTTTTGCTAATGTTAAAAATGCCAAATAATACAGGAATTGGACGACATGAAGAGGCGATTGAAGGAGATGGAAGATGAAGCTGCTGCTCTTCGCGAGATGCAAGCCAAAGTTGAGAGAGAAATGGGTTCCATTCAAGGTCTAGGGTTTCTCATTTTCATTTTTTTAAAAATAAATAATACGTGTTGTTTATTCATTAATGTTCATCTGGTTGCTGTAGCTGTTACTTGGTTAAATTTACCTCAATAGATGATGGTTTTGTATAGCGAAAAAGAAGTATGTTTAGGTTATATTCTGGATGTTATGGTGTTACTACTAGTAGTTGGTGCAGATTTATTCGAGATGTGGAAACAGGTGTGCTAGTTTTATAAATGTAGCCAGTCCGATTGCGGTCTGGGTTCATCCTTTGAAATAGAATAAGAATTAGTGATCAGTGAAGGGGGCAGCAGCTCGGGACTGAGAAACATCAATGTGGAATGGCTTTATGGATTATTTCAATGGCAGTCTTCTGTCATGTTAATCTGAGTTCCTCCTGATCTCAAAACATCCTTAATTGTGGATGGTGCTTGATTGCTGCTAATCTCTGAGCCACTTTGTTGTGCTGTTTAAAATTGCTGTGTTGTTTTACATAAGGTTGATGGACGTTGTTTCACATTTTTTTTCATTGTTCGTTTTGTTTAATTTGTTTTAATTTTTAAATTTCAATTGATCCATAATTTTTAGATTACATAACTATAATTTAACTGACACGGGAAGGGACAAAATATTTGTCCTGTTTTATGTAGTAAGTTGTATGGTTTTTATTTTGGTGTGACTAAAACTGAGATGATGTAGATGGGAGATCCATATGAGTTCATTTCTTATATTTCGTTTTATAGGTTTGTCCATTATCTGATAGGTTTTCTCTTTTTTTGTTGCTTCTGTGTTATCTGTTTAACTTTTTCCTTTTGCTACTAGATCCGGCTACTGCAACTGCAAGTCAAGCAAACAGAGAAGAAATTGATTCTCGATCAGTCTTTGTTGGCAATGTGAGCTGTTTTTCTTCATTTCTTTTACATTTCTCATTTCCATTTCATCCCTTTCTCTTCATGTGCATGTAAGTTGTATATAGATGATAAATTAGATTACTAGCACATACAACAATAGAAGTATTTTGGTCTTTTGTATATTATCATTAGGATTTTATACTTGCACTTATTTTTGTGGTAGGATGCTGATCAATAAATGATGGTCCTGTTTTTCATATTGCAATAAGTTTTTTAATGTCAGTATGTTTCATGGTTGATGACCATGGAGTGTAAATCTCTCTATGGTGCAGTCAAATCCAGTAAAAGTCATGGTGGTATGCTTTTCATTCCATGCAGGACGAGCTGCATGCATCTTTAGGCATTGGAGTTTTGAACTGTATCATTATTATTAATCTCATTATCTTTATTGGATGTCTGTGTTAGATATCCTGAGCTTATACATGAGGGTCTGAAGGCCTTAAGCTGGAATTATCAAGTGAAGTTTCTTGTTAGATCTTGGTCTGAGCTAGTCATCTGTTCCCTTCCATTTTGAATATCCGGTACTATTTCCATCTAAATTTTACTGGCCATAGCTGGTAAGAACAGAGCTGAGAGTGTTTGGTGATGGTTCAATTGGCTGAGAGGATCTTATATTATAAGGGTGATATTTATTGATAGAAGTAGTTACCTATCTTTTGATGTTAATGATCTTTCAAAGTTCATTTTTCCTGGAGCAATTTAAAAATTTTGATTCCTGGGATTCTAAATGTACAATACTAGTAGGTGTGTTCTATAAAATTAAAAGAAGATGTCAAAGAAAGGGTCAAAGAAAGGAATTTGGTCTTGCCATTGTTAAACTGAATAAAGAGTGGATTTGCGGCTTAGTAATGTAAGCAAGGCTACCTTATCAATATAACATGTGAAGAGAGCTTTAAGTTCATGATGCGGAGCTTGGGCAAGATGACTAGAGGCTGTTTGCCCAATATGAACAACTTTGTGAAACATATTCTTATGTTTCTTTTGATAATTTTAACATTTGATTTGCCTCTACTTTGTATGCGAGCATTCTTTTGCTTTCTTTTTAGATTTTTGCAAAGTAAATCTTCATGGATAGAGAATATTATTTCTTATTTTTCCTAATCCAATGTTTTGACTCGGCCAAGTTCAGTTCCTTGTGTAATACCTTTTGTCCTCTCGGTTCTCATGAGAATACTGTTTTTGGAACAGTCTTGGAGTCTCTGATCAGGCACTAATGAGGTGGATATGGATGCCAGGTCATGCTTGACTGTAGTCATTCCCTTTTTTGGCATTCTTGTCGTATATCCTTTTGCCACTTAAAGATTGTAGTATATGCTGTTGTCTTGGAAAGACATGTATAGGTGGGGTCCCCCTGTGAATAAAGAATTAATGATGCTATTTTTCCAGTTCCAGTTCATTTACGTGGATAATTTCTGTATTCTTTCATTTGTCATGACCCTGGCTGAATTATGATTGTTTCATTTGATGTATTAAGTATTGAAAACCTAGGTGAAATCCTTCTCTATGAGGATGAACTGTGAGAAAAGTTAGAGGAAAATAAAAGAAAAGCTAAGTGTATTCGAGAAGTAAAATTCTCCTATATAGCTGTTGCTTGAGATATTCACTAATTTTTATTACGCTTCTTATGACAAAATGCAGCTGCTCCCTTTAGAATTCAGTTGGTGTATATCGATAAAAAATATTGATGTTTACAACCACTACCAATCTATGGGGATTTAGAAGGAAAGTTTTGTGAGGTTATGTATTGTACTCTAGGCTTAGGGCTTGCTATCTTGAATTCTTTATCTTTGTCGTATGAATAGGCATATCTGAACCACCTTGGGAAATTAAGGATCTGTTTGTTTTATCATATTTTAGTTATTTTGACATCATATTTTATCGTTTTTAAATAAATGTTTGTCAAGAAATAGATACCGATAAAAAACTGACAATTTTACTTATATAGATAAGTACTAATGCAGATAAGATGCAGATAAAAATTCGTAATCCAAATAGAAAACCATAATATACATTTGCAATGAGTCTTAAGGTCTTGTGTTAACATGCCTTCTTCTAATGTTGCCTTTTCCATTTTAGGATATTTGTGCTTTCCTTTTGTGGTTAGGAGACTGTCTATGGAGATGATATGCCAATATATATGCTAGATTTTCCAATTCATCATAACATGTACATCTCCATTGATTCTACAGTATTCATATTCTCAGACTAGTTTAAACCTATTTACACACGATGACAGAACTTGCAGAAGGGAGTACACATCTTGTTTTGTTGTAGGAATCATTGATCTACTAATATTTATTCTCTTTTTTAAAGAGAGTGAATGTTGGACCCTGTTAAAACAGTTTCACAGATGAAAAAACTGATATCACATCTAGTGTTATTGGTATCAATCATTGATGCTTTCATTGTGCTTTTTCACTGCTTAGATAATTGTGAAGTTGCCTTATTGCACCTGCTTTATGTTTTATGTTCAATCATCTCTCTTGTGTGGAAATTTAGGTGTGAAACTTAGCCAAGAAACTGAGTTGGATATGAGGCTTGTTTCATTAGGTAATGAATATTGGGTTCCTATGTTAAGGGCATCAGATATATCATTTGCTTTGTCCAGAGGGTATGATTGATGATATATGATGGTTATTTAGAGCTATGTTATGATATTATGAACCATAGGCATGTCAATACACTTGCAACTTTAATCACTAATAAATGTAACTGATGGATGTGTTAGATATGAAATGTGTAATAACCCTAGCCCATTCCTGTTTTTGGCGGAACAGATCTACTAATTCTTTGATTCCAGTTAGTAAGAGGGATCTTGAGCTAAGGAATAGATTGTAGAAGCTAAAAAAGGGTATCCTGTGTTAGAAATGAAACGTGTAGAATCAATGGTTATGTTTATCTGCAGGTGGATTATGCATGTACGCCTGAGGAGGTGCAGCAACATTTTCAATCATGTGGAACAGTAAACAGAGTCACCATCCGCTCTGACAAGTATGGCCAACCCAAGGGCTATGCTTATGTGGAATTTCTTGAACCAGAGGCTGTTCAAGAGGCGCTCAATCTTAATGAATCTGAACTTCATGGCCGTCAATTGAAGGTAATTTGGTACTATCATCAATTATCCATTGTTTATAATGATTGTTCTGACAGCAGGATTCCACTGTGCATACAATGCAATGACGTTATCTTCACTTAGCCCTTGAATTGTTTCATCTCGTATTTTATTGGTTTTGGGATTGAGATATGCTTTCTGTCCGTTTAGTTCCTAGTGTTTAAGCATCAAACTTGTGATGTATGCAGGTAACTGCTAAGAGAACCAATGTTCCAGGAATGAAGCAGTACCGGCCTCGTCGATCCAACCCGTTCATGGGTTTCAGAAGTGCATATATGCCTCCTTTTTACGCTCCTTATGGCTATGGGTATTCTTCAGTTTTAATTTTTTTGCTTCAGTACTTTCTATAGTCCGCTGTTCTTATATTTCTTATTTGCTCTTTTGTGTGGTCTATGTTCAGGAAGGTTCCGAGGTTCAGAATGCCAATGCGGTACAGTCCCTACTACTGAGTTACATGCCTTTGGAAAGGAAATTGATGTCGGCTCAATGCAATCTCAAATATTGCCTCTTTACTTCTGGAGGATAAAGATGAAGTGCCTTTTTGTGTCTTTGGTGATGAAATTTATGGGCCAATAACGAAGAACTCTTGCGCTTTAGGCCATTATGTTTATCGTGCAATATTTGGCTTACTCATTAGTGACATGGGATGATGTCTGCAACCTTAATTAAGTTCTTATTTGATATGTTTGATTAATTTTAAAATGGGATTTCATATTGTTGTATTTGTCTAGTTTTTCCATCGAATGATGCTCTAATCTGCACAAGGGTTCTAGCGACGGATCAAGAATGGCGATAATTGATATGGCCTTCAATTTTGGTTACTTGGAGCATCGACCTCTGCAATCGCTGGTGTTTACTGTCCCTAACATTCACTTGTGATATTATTCAATGATTCTCCCCCAGTCCCCCTTTATTAATCTGACGTTCAGATCATAAGAAGTTGGAAGCCATAGAAATCTACTTGTTTGTTATTTTATCTCTTCCAACTCACGCAACTACTATTAAAAATAGTGGAAATTTTATACTCATGCTCATTCGATGTCAATCCTGTTTTAATTAATTAACGTAAGATAAACTGATATATCACTGCGTTAAATGGTTTGAGATTAAAATCGACGTGCAAATCAAATATTAATTTAATTTATAAAAATATTGCATTTTATGAGAAAGTTACTCTATATGGATGGGGAATCATGATAGAATAATCTTTGATAGCTGATAAGAAAATGCACTCTCCAACTCCATAAACGCATTTCAAAAGGGGAAAAAAGGAAAAACTATATATTTGGAGTTGGAGCTATGACATGTTTCTGTTTTAATTTTCTTTACATTTCTTAAACGTTCTTGTTAATACCAAGTCAAATTTTTATATCCATTTCATGCGATGTATTGAAAAGGTTGTATAAAAATAACATGAAAAGTTTAGTTGTGTATTAAATTGGTCATTAGAAAACGACTTGTCTTTCAGTCAATTTATAAATATGACCCATGCTAATTTTTTGATAAATAAGTGATATGAGTTTTATACAAAAGTATCATTATAATAAAATATTATTAGAGGGATATACGCTAGTCTTATTAGTCTAAAAAAATTAATTTAATAAAAAATTACTAAATTAGATAAATAAAATATTAAAAATTATTTATAAAAAGAAAATAGAGAAAAATGTAAAAGTAATTTTTATGATCAATAAAATTTGACATGTGTCATTCTAAAATTATTAATTAATATTGATGCTTTTGTATGAAACTCGATCACTTATTTGAAAAAAAAAAAAAACACAGGTCAAGTATTTAGAAATTAGTTAAAACATAAATCATATTTTTGTAGTTAACCTAAAATTTACATACCTAATTTAATTTTCACTAAAAGTTTAAAAATCAAATTTAACATTTTTCCCTCCTGTTTTTATTTCAATTGAAACTTTTCCCAGTACATCCTTTACTTTTTCCTTTAGTAGTTTCTTTGGAAGAATCAAATGATGTTGACATTCATATCAACATGTAACTAGGCCAATGAGCAACAGTAGTATGATGTAACTAAAAGATGATTTAGTTTTGTTACACTTAATCGTATTTTACCTTCATGACTTTACATTTAAAACACTAGATATAAGCACAGTTGGATTTCAAATTGGTAACTAAACCTAAATTATCACCGACGATTCTAGAATCAGAACCGATTGATTGACCGTTCCTAGAACCAGTTAAGAAATTGTCAATTTTTCGATTTCTAGGTGATTTACGGCTTTGAACCAGACAGAACTGGCGGTTCTAACCTGTTACATTGAAAAAAATAATTAAAAAAATTAAAAATTATATTAAATATAATATTAATGTTTACACTATTTTATATATAATAAAAATTTATTACCTATTTGCAATATTTAATATTTTATTATCAATAATACAAATAAATATAACTTAAAATCATATGTAATTTATTTTTATAAACTTTTTCTAAAAGCAAAATTCATTCTTTAATAACGTAAGACTATTTTTTGTATTGTAATTCTCTTGTTATCCTAAAGTATTTTGCAATCCATATTGTTAATTATAATTGATATTAGCTATGTTTGTATATAAATAAATGCGCATTCTAAACAAATTCTTAAAATCTTTGGCCAAATAATTTAACACTTGTAGACCTAATAACTAATTATTTTGAGTTTAAAGTTTATTTTATTAAAATCTAAAATTTGTTTTTTCACTTAAAAAATGGTTTCGATTTCGGTTCCTCATTTTCAAGACCCGAAATTGGAGATTCCTGTTCCGTTCAGTTCAGTTTCGAAACCGTGCTCATGTCTAATTGAAACATACTCTGTTTTAGAGTTAAAGTACCTTTTTTTTTGAGACTATTGTTCTTTTTCTAATATTTTTCACAGACTTGATAATTAAACTGTATTTTATTTAGATTTTTCTAAAGATAAGAGATTCACTTAAATATAGAACATGTTTAATAAATGAGCCATTAGACACGAACATTAATCGAGTTACATTACAATTTGTAAAACCATTAAGATAGTTGCTAGAATCATTATTTATATTAACATTGGTTATATTTTGTATTATGCTACTTCATTATATGGTTATAAATAGTAGTGGGTGATATAAGATAGATAGAATATAAAGCACTAACTCTCCATTACCTTGTAAGGTATAGAGTATCAAATTTGATATCCGCAACCTATCTTATTGCACATTCTACCCTATATAGGGTGCAAGATACCTTGTGAAATCTGTTTATTTCTTTAAATGAAATATTGTATTTGATATGATTTATGTAATACGTAAAACTACCTTATTTTATATATTTAGTATAACCAATATGTGCAAAGAAATTTAAAGAGTGATTTGTTGAAACCACTAGTTTTACAATATACAATCTATTTATGCGTGAAAGTTAAAATATATAAAAAATCTATAGAACCTATTTGTGTGATATGGAACAAAATTTTTGGACTTACAATAAAATCCAAAATTAAAAACTTTGGAGTTACTTCTAATTAATTTAGTTTTAGAAGATAATTAACATTGACAACTGTAGTTCTTTTAAAATAAAAGTAATAAGTCATTCTAAAATAAAATAGTATAGATTATTCTATAAAAAATTTCTAGAATATAGTTTACAAATAATAATTTTAAATAAAAGTGGTCATAGAATAAAAATTGAAGTATTATTATTAATTTCTAATATATTAATTATTTTATAATATTTGATAGGTAAATATATGATACTTGAAATCTGTACCCTCTTTATATTAGAGTAGAGGTTTCAAGGTTTAAAGACCTCAATATTCATATCCTATCTTCTAAAAGCAAGTTTTGAAAAATTTATACTCATACAAAACCTCATGACCTCTAATAACTACCTGGACCTGACCCAGTCGAGTAGGATATATGGGTATCCTATATAACAGTTACCTGCTCGTTCATTGTTATAAATTCTATTAATGATCATTCTATATTTCACTAAAAAAAAAAGTGTATAAATTAATATTGTATTTATCAATTAAAGTAATATAACTAATTCAATGTTTTTTTTTTCATTATTGATATTAATATTCATTTGTGTTTATATTTATTTATTCAAAACATAAATTATACAAAAGAACAAAAAGGAAATCCATAACCTACCGTACAACATGCTACTTGGTCATATGTGGCAAATTATTTTGTTCCAAGCCTCTAATCATGGCTGAACGCTCTCGCCTGTATTGAATGTTCTGCGAGCTTTCACCCCGGAACTGGCTGACCGCTGAGGCCTTACACCAGTAAAATTTGGGCTTACTCCGGAGACATTCCGTTGCCTAAGTATCAAGGGCTAGACACAGGCATGGGTGGGAACTGACTTGGGTTCGCTGGTTGATGAGTCTGGCGATCATCATGACCCAGAATTGGAGCTGGGTGGGCTGGACAGGTCTGGTTCTTGAAGCCACCGGTTCCAGACTTGTGGAACTGGCCATATAATTTTTTTGTTACAATTAAGAAATTTAATTTCAAATAAGTAAAATTTTAGATTCAAAATAACAATTTAGCCTAACAACCATACAGTCTTTAGCAAATATCTTAAAGAAATATTTAGAAAGCATTATTTAGGATACGTATTCATTTCAAAATTGGGGTATTAGTAATAGGGGACCACAAATACTTTCACGACAAAAACAAGTTACATGTGCTTTTGACTTTTGAGGACAAAAACAAATTCAACATCTTAAGTTAAGTATATTTATTTCTTAATAATGTATTAAAGACCGTGAATATAAAATATATTTTTATCATTCATATTAAAATAATTAAAATTTTTCATTTATTTATATAATTATTTTCATCTAGATTTTTTTTTATTTCTAGATTTAATCCTCGGGACTTGCTAGGTCCCATGAGGACATGGCCAAGACTCGAGCCCCTTTTAAGATCCCTAGTGGTTCAAGAATGACCTTATAAAGAAAAAGATATTCAATGAGTAATACACAATATTAGTATTATTAGTGTTGTTTCAAAGCTAGATGTTAGGTGTCATTGGATTAATTTCAGTGTCATACTAGGGCTGTTTTTGTTTGTACTGTTTTGCACATGGTTTAAGAATCTCACCATACCCTTATTTCATTATTTAATTTAGTTTAAGTTTATATTATTTTAATTTTTTATTTTAGGTGAATTACATAGATACCCTTAAAAAAATTTTAAAATTACACGAACCTCTGATTTTAGAAAAAAAATCTACACTTAACCGTTCAAATATATGCAGGACCCACTTATTTTAATGATTTGATTGTCTATGTATGTAAAATCTGATTTGGATAATAAGATATAAAAAATAAATGCCAAGTCATATATGTATATATATATACGTGGATGTGGCATATCACCATTTTATAAACCAATTTCTTGGATCAAAATAATCATAAACCTAGGGAAAAAAAACTTGTTAAACTCTATCTTACAAACAAAGAAAACAACATTTAAGAAAATCTTCCAATTAAAACAAAAGAAACTCTACCATGTGAGAGAATCTTTATTCTTTGGTACTTGGTGAAAAATCCAAGGATCATGAGTGATGTGGGAGTTGTTTGTGCAATAAAGTGAGTTGCTTTTTAAGTTGTTTAGCTACTAAAGTTGTTATGACAAACAACCCTCTCACTCCTCCTCTTATTGTTCCTGTCACATTTATTTAATTTTTACAGAAAAAAGAAAAAACAATCCTCTCACTTCTGTCATTTCATTTCACTCTTACTTAATCTTTATGAAAAAATATAAACGTTATTTTGAGGTAATAAAATAAAATGGGACACAAAAAATAAAAAAAAAGTATATTAGAAACTTTTTTCAAAGTAACCAGAATAGAACAAAAAGAGTTTTTAATAGGAAAAGTTGCTTCAAATGTTCATATTAAGCAACTCGGCACGGAGATACTCTTTGTAATTCAAACAAAATATTAATAAAGAAACCAAAAACCCAGAACAAAAGTTTAACCTCTAAATCCAAATTGTAATCTTCCAAACACATAACATTTGGAACACCATTCCATTCTATCTTGTGACATCGCCACTTATTCGTTTGGATAGTCGGTTTGGTATTGATTTAATTTGGTTTTCAAACCAAAGTGATACTAAACAAACACTGAACTGATATAGATATGATATCGATAAAAAACTAAAAGTTTTACTCATAAACTAGTCAAATTGAACTGATATTGATAAGTTATTGATACATATCCAATATAAATCCGACATCTGATAATCCAAATAGGTTGTGGAGTGAATATTCTGTAGAAGACAAACCCAAAAGTAAGTGGTCCTGTGTCTTTCCCAACCACGAAATAACTAGTGATGGTACTTCAGGAAGGGCTCAAAGAGAATTGAATTTATTATAATTTCGCTTCTTTCATCATTGTCCTTTTTTCCCCCTAACCTCCTTGAGCTCAACTAATTATAATGCTTGCACATGCTACATTCACATTTTTGGCTGAGCATAACTTACAATACCAAATTTTAACAGTTGAAATGTTTGTGGTGCTGGGCGAGTTTAAGATGTTTGGTTCTAAGAAGTAATTTTAGGGTGATTTGGGAAGCTAAGCTAGGGCTAGTGATCCAAGCGATGTTTGATGACATAATAAATTTCCAATTGGACCTTGTTACTATTCCATCATCTTCCACCAGACGATGGGTTTTTTTTATGTGTTGCTTTCCGTATTTGTGTGGCTAAATATAACAAGTTTTTATTTTTGTTTTTTCAACGGAGTTATTACTATTTAGATGGAAATTGGTTTATAAAATGGGTTTTATGCCACAACATTGGAAAAATATGATGCAGCAATTATTTTTTAATTAGACAGTCTATTTATTAAAGTAAGGGGGGTTCACATTTTTTTAAGGGATAGGTGCAGACTTTTTAAAAAATTAAGGATTTATGCAATTTAAAAAACTTTCAGAGGTATTGGTGTAATTTACTATTTTCATTTTTCAAATTTCACATGCTTTCTTCATTTCTTGCATGTTGCGTCCCGTAACATTACTCTCTCCCTACCTAATGAAATAAAAAGGGTAAATATGAAATTCAGTAGAAAAGCTTTGTCTTATAATTCAATTTAATACCTAAACTTTATAATTGTTAATTCAATACTTATAATTAGAATTTTTATGGTATTTTTACTATATCTACACATCGTTTGCTTTAATTCCTAACATGTATTATTAGATTTTTATTATTTTCTGAAACCCATTCAGTATTTTTAAGCTGCTTCTTTCATGTTAGTATGAAACAAATAAAATTAAGTGAGAAAGTAAAAATAACAAAAAAAAATAATTAGATATTAAATTAGCTATTTTAATTTCTAAGTACACCAGAATTTTATTTTTGTGGAAAATTAAAGGGTGTTTAGATTCCGTATTATCCCTGGCTCAAGGAATTCCCAGTGAAGCATTATTTTGGATATGGACGCAAGCGGGCATGATGACTCACGTGCACACCAGTCGTGAATGGCGTGTTTGTTTCGTATTAATAGGTAGTATACAATTATAGATAAAATCACATATATGTAGTTTTTATATAAAATATAATGATGATAATTATTTTAAAAAAAATTTATATTATATATATTAAAAGTTTATTAACATATTATATTTATATAATATGTGGTGTTTAATTTCTGATGAATTTTTTTCGGTATTATAATTTATAAGAACATCTTTATTATTGAATTGTTTGGAAGTTGCTTAAAGTGATACATTAAAATCTTAAACAACTTTGGCTTCTAAAGTACTCTCCCATTTTGACTTTATTTATTATTTTATTTGGTCTCTATAATTACTTTTAAAGAGTTATATAAAATTTATTTTGACAGATATGTTTTAACCAATTAAATTAGAAAAAGAGATCGTTTCACTAAACTAACTCTTCAAAGAAATAATATTAAGCAACTTTCCAACAAGCTCACTTTGTTGGGGAGCTGCTTGATACGCATATTGACTTGCTGCCAAACCCCATGTAGGAAATTTTTTCAAACACTCTTATAGCCTTACGTGTTAAGTTGGTTCCTTAAAGATGCCTTCCTCATTTTTAGGACAAATTGCTAAAGGTCCCTTTCAAATTCTTATAATTATATAATACACATTTTTTGCATTTTTCACATTTTTCAACATGATACCTATGGAGAGAAAGTGAAACACATGTTTGTCATTTCTAAAAAAAATTACAAAAATATAAATTAGATAAATTAGTTACTTAAAGTATTATTAAATTATATCTAGCTGTAAGACATACAGATTTATTATAGATCGCACAATCAAGATGCGATACAACGACTTTTACACATAAAAAATTTAATATTTCATTTTGAACATGTGATAACAATGCTATTTAAGTAATTATTTTTATGTAATTTATATTTAAGTAATTTTTATTTAGCGGGTTGATAGATATTTAATTTCCTTGTAACTATGCTTAACGTCTTCTTCGTTGATTTATTGATTTGCACAAACTATGTTACTAAGCAATATTCTAAAATACCAATCAGAGTAAAGCGCAGAAGCAAATGGTAGGGAAAGAAAAAGCTAATATTGTATTTCTACGGGTAAAGTGTTACAAATAACAGATATTTACAACTACAAGAAAGCAACCGCATGGATGAGGAATTACATTCCGTAAAAGACTAGTTACAAACAGATTCTCAGATGTAACAAACTAGTTACAGATAGAAATAAACAGCTGTATACAGATAGATAAGCCAGCTAGACATCAGATACAGCTAGAGAACAGTTGTACACTTTGCATGTAAAAAAAATAGATCTATAAGTAAACAAGTGCAGAAAAGGAAGATTATCCCTGCTTACAGAAGTCTAGTGTTAAAGGAGTTGGAGACTGGCTCAAACAAGTCTCAATCCCAATCGAGTTTAACCTGCATAAAACAACACCCAAAAATTAGGGTTAGGGTTTCTTTAGAGAGTAAATACACGAGAGTGAGAGAGTAGAGACTTAACTGAGAGGCGAGAGTTAGGGTTTCTCATCAGAAACCTAGTTAAATACTTCGGGTTGAATAACCCGAACCGACCCGCGCGTTTTCATTTTAACCTGCACTACCCAGCAACAATTGGTGCTCTCGTGAGTCATTATGGCTACACGATCACAGGAAGAACTTGCTAAATTGCAAGCATTAGTCTTTTCTATTGTTGAATCTGTTCAGCTTATGCAAGATAAATTCCAAAACAGCTTGCTACTATAAAATGACAGAAAACATGCAGACTCTATCAACATCTTTACAATCATTACATTCTAAAGTTGATTCAGTTGATAAGAATCAGAATAAGGATTCGTCACATGTTTCTATTCATGACATTCATTCTACTCATTCACATCTTCCTGATTCTACTATCCTTGATAATCTTTAAAAAGGATTGAAACTCGAGATTCCTAAATTTGTGGTGAGGATCCTTTAGGTGGATTTTCAAAACTAAAAAATTTTTCAATTTCCACTCTGTTCCTGAGGAGCAACATTTGGTTATTGCTTCTTTTGCCTTAGAAGGTAATAGCCATAAAATGGTTTCAGTGGATGGAACTAACAATCAAATCTCTACTTGGTCTCAATTTCTTAAATCTTTGGAAATTAGATTTGGCCCTTCTGAATACGATGATGTTCAGGAAATTTAGCAAAATTGACTCAAAAAGGATCTGTTGATATCAATCCGAATTTGAGTCCCTTTCTACTCGAACATTGGGTTTGTCATAGCTTTTCTGTTAAAGTTATTTTATTTATGGACTTAAATCTCATATTAGAAGGGAAGCTCAAATCGCTAGACCTTCATCTATCACTTATGCTATTTGGTTAGCCAAAATGCATGAATCCAATTTGTTGATAGCAGTTTCCCTTCTAAACCCTTTTCATTCTAGAAATCTATTCCTTCTGGCTCTAATACGTTACAATTCAACAAATCTTCTATTTCTCCTTCCCCTCACCTTCTGTGTTTTCATTATCCAAACCCACTGTCCAATTTTAAAAAATTGACTTCAATCGGTTACAGATGATACATGAGACATTTCCGGATTTCCAGAAGAATTCTCCTAATATAGGAGAAGACAATTTATCACGAAGAAATACATGATGACTGTGCTATAGTTATCATGCTCTTTCAGGCACTGCCATTCCTCGACTATTCGATTTCAGGGAATTATACAGAATGAACCAGTGGTTATTCTGATCGACTCAGGTAGCACGCCAATTTTGTGCAAGGTCGAGTGGCTAAGCATCTCAATCTTCCTATATCAGCCTCTCCTCAGTTCAATGTATTAATTGGTGAGGTACTAAAATGATCAGCCATGGGGAAGTGTGAGCATGTGGATTTCAAATTCAAGCTTATGTTTTTCTGATGATTTTTATGTATTGCCTATACAGGGGCTGATATTGTGTTAGGAGTCCAATGTTGCAATCTTGGGACCAGTTACGATTGACTATAGTCAATTAACAATGCAATTTAATGCATCAAGGCATCCTGGTGACCTTACAAGGGCAACGAGATATTTATCTCCATTTACCTCATCATCAATTTCATCAGCTTCTTAAACGAAATGAAGTAGCTTCTTGCTTTCAATTTGTGGCTCAGGAGTTGTTTATAACACATGTGAGATTACCACCAGCAACAAGGACTTACAATCCTTATTGGGCAGTATTCTCGGGTGTTTGAACACCTTCATCATGCCTCCTTTAGGGATATCAACATCAAATTCATCTACATGGTGGATAGGACCATCAATGTTCGTGCTATCGATATCCTTTTCAAAGACAGAAATTGAGAAGCAAATGACTGAGATTTACAACAAGAATCATTCAGCACAACACCCCCTTATTCTTCCCCTGTACTGTTGGTTAAGAAGAGGACGACACATGGCGATTCTATGTTGATTATCGATCTCTCAATCATGCACTATTAAGGATCAGTACCCATTCCCACCATTGATGAACTATTGGACGAATTATGTGTCTTCTTTTTTTTCTAAACTTGATTTGCATCGGGTATTAACATCAAATTCGCATGCATCCACGAGATATTAAAAAAACTGCTTTTAGGACACATGAGGGTCATTATGAAATTTCTATTAATGCCCTTTGTCTTAGCAATGCTCCACAACTTTTCAGAACATTATGAATCCACTTTTCAGGTCATTTCTTCGCAAATTTGTCATTGTATTTTTTGATTATTTTAGTGTATAGTCATACTATGACTGATCACATTGCTCATCTGGACCAGGTGCTTCATATTTTACTAACGAATGACTTTTATCTTAAGCATTCGAAATGCCACTTTGGGAAGTCATGTATTGAATATTTGGGACATAGTGTCTACACAAGGGGTCCAACCAGAAACCACTAAAGTTGAAGCAGTTCAGAAGTGGCCTGTGCCTACTTCAGTAAACAACTTCGTGCTTTTCTGGGCTTATCTGGCTATTACAGACGATTTATTCAGAATTATGCTACTATTGCTAGCCCTTGACGGATTTGCTACAAAAGGATGCTTTTCTTTGGAATGAAGAAGCCACAAAGGCCTTTGACCAGTTGAAACAGGCTTTAATTACAGCACCTATTTTGGCATTGCCAAATTTTCAGGACACTTTTACCATTGAAACAGATGCATCTGGGTCAGGAATAGGAGCTGTTTTGTTACAGCAGGATCATCCTATTGCATTTTTCAGTAAGAAAATGCCAAAACACTTGGCAAGGCCTCAGCTTATGTTCGGGAACTTTATGCTATTGTGGAAGCTGTTCGCAAATGGAGGCAGTATGTTCTGGGGTCTCATTTTATTATTAAGACTGATCATCACAGTCTTAAAGAAATATTAACAAACTATACAGACTCCTGAACAACAGAAATATTTGTCCAAATTAATGGGTTATGATTATACAATCCTATACAAAGCTGGGAAGGACAACAGAGTTGCAGATGCTTTATCTAGACAACACACTGAGGATGGCACTTATTTGGCTTGGTCTGGACCAATTTGCAATCATCCAGACCCTTAAAACAGAATACAGCACTTTGGAGGAATTTCGTAACATTATTTCTGCCCTAAAGGAAGGACAAATACTCAATATACTCTGACATGGAGGAATGAGTTATTATATTTGGATACTCGAATTTTTTTGGTGCCTCAGTCCTCCCTCATTCCCCACTTATTGTCTGAGTTTCATATTTCCCCTTCTTCTGGGCATTTTGGCTGTTTGAAGACATTTCGAAGAATTTCTTCAGAATTTTTTTGGGAAGGACTCAGAGAAAGGGTGGAACAATTTGTTAAAACTTGTTTGATCTGCCAACAAGTTAAATATTCTACCCGACACCCTTCTGGCTTGTTAAGTCCTTTACCCATTCCAGAACGAATTTGGGAAGATGTCAGTATGGATTTCATTACTTCTCTTCCCAAATCCCAAGGTTTCACAGTCATTTTGGTAGTTGTGGATCGACTCTCTAAATACTGTCATTTAGGAGCATTGGACACCCACTATACAGCTACCAAGGTAGCCTCTTTATTTTTGCAAATGGTTGTTAAACTACATGGTTTTCCTCGAACAATTGTTTCTGATCGAGATGCTGTTTTTATGAGTCGCTTTTGGAAAGATCTTTTTTCCTTAAGTGGTACAAAACTATTAACCAGTAGTGCCTATCACCCTCAGAGTGATGGTCAAACAGAGGTTATGAATCGCACCTTACAACAATATTTGCGATGTTATACTATGGATTGTCCTCACAAATGGGTGTCTTATTTACCTTGGGCAGAATATGCTTACAACACATCCTATCATGAAGGAGCAGGGATCACACCATTTCAAATAGTTTATGGCAGACCTCCTCCTTCGATTGCATCTTATATGAGGGGTGCTTCAAGATTGGATGCAGTGGATCAAGAGTTAAATACACGAGATGAGCTTTTAGCTTCTCTTAAAGCTAAATTAGCTCAAGCTCAGGATCGAATGAAACACTTTGCTGATAGAAAGAGAACATTCATGGAATTTAAACCAGGGGATCTGGTCTACGTTAAATTACAACCTTACAGACAGATTCCCTATCTTTGGAAAAGACACAAACTTTCCAAACGATTTTACGGGCCATTTGAATTTTGCAGAAAATTGGCTCTTGTGCCTATAAAGTGAAATTACCCTCTTATTCCAAAATACATGATATTTTTCATGTATCCTTACTGAAGCCAGCAAGGGGAGCCACTGAGACTCATCTTGATTTACCCACAGAGACAATACATAACCAACCGTTAATACAACCGTTGGTTATTTTAAATGACGGACGATTTTTAGAATAATCAGCCTATTAAACAAATTTTGGTCCAGTGGCAAGGGTTACCACCAGAAGATAGCTCGTGGGAAGATTGGGACAGTTTTTCTCAGATCTATAAAGATTATAACCTTGAGGACAAGGTTTCCTCTCCACAAAGGGAGAAATCTGTTACGAATAACAGATATTCACAACGGACCAGAAAGCAACCAGCATGGATGAGGAATTACATTCCGTAAAAGACTTAGTTACAAACAGATTCTTTCAGATGTAACAAACTAGTTACAGATAGAAATAGACAGTTGTATACAGATAGATAAGCCAGCTAGACAACAGTGTAACAGCTAGAGAACAGTTGTACTTTGCATGTAAAAAATAGATCTATAAATAAAATGCAGAAAAGGGAAGATATCCCCTGCTTACAGAAGTCCAGTGTTAAAGGAGTTGGAGACTGGCTCAAACAAGTCTCAATCCCAATCGAGTTTAACCTGCATAAACAACACCCAAAAATTAGGGTTAGGTTTCTTTAGAGAGTAATACACAAGAGTGAGAGAGTGGAGAGACTTAATGAGAGGCGAGAGTTAGGGTTTCTCATCAGAAACCTAGTTTAATACTTCGGGTTGAATAACCCGAACCGCCGCGCGTTTTCATTTTAACGTGCTACCCGAGCAACATAAAGTGTCACAAACAACCTTTTTTTATTTACTTCGTACACTCTTATATAATATAATATATCTTTAAAATTGATTATTTAGATCATAAATCTTCATAAAAGATGCTTCTAGATCTCTATACCATCATATTGACCTTGCACAAAGGAATAAAAATTGAAAAATAAAAGAAAACTAATTTAAGCATACAAATGTTTAAAAAGCTAAAAAAATGGAGTTTTTTTTTTCTCTCTTTCTCTCCCCTATCCCTTCATTTTCTTTTTCAATTTTTAATATTTTTTAATTATTTTATCCAAACGTAAGGTAGTAAAATCTGGTTCAGCATGTGTGATAAGGATTGGGAACCTAAATTCCTAATCTAAAATATAGAAAAACAACATGCAAAACAAGCGAAAATGGAAAGGTGTATTTATAATTTATCTTTGTTAATAAGGTTTGATACTTATTCATCCTACAATCCTTTGCCTCCTAGGGCCGAAAATAGTTGGTTTAGTTTATGTAAATCATTCAAAGAATTTTAAAAATAAAAAAAAAAGTAAGGAAAAAAAAAAGAAATTGCACGTAACCTCTAAATTTTGTTCTTGTCATGAATATACCTTATACACTTTTAGAGGTTACAAATAATCTTCTTAAAGTTTGATGGATAAGAAATATAAAGAATGTAGAGGTCAAAGTTCATGAAATGTTACAGTACATCTTGATAAATTTGAGGTGGTATTGTTACTTGGTTGATTTCTCGGTTTTCAGTTGTTATTAATAAGAAATTGGACAACTGGGTTTGGAATCGACCAATTGGTCCTACTTTGGCACTGGTAGTTCTCATTTGGATCCTAGTTCAAACTCGAAACTATGACTATAACTATCCCTAATTAAGGTTACAATTCAAGAGATTAATTGCATTTTTTTGTATTAAAAATCACCATTTATAGAGAACTTATCAAAGACTAGACATATTGTAATACTAAAGTGCATTGCATGGTTGCATTGCAATAAAAATAAAATAAGAAAATAAATTTGCTATTGTAAGTAGTGTTGTTAGACCCGGGTTGACCAGCTTAGATTTAACATGATTGAACTTGACTTGACCATAGAAGTGGTTCGGTTTAACCATGATTCAACCATTGGTCAACTTGGTTGTTGCAAGTGATATTTCATCAATCAGATTAGACAACCAAAGAAGACTCATCAGTGGTGTGCCAGGGGTTCCATCACAACCATTCTGGTACTTAAGTTAGTGTAAGATCATAAGAGAATAAAAGGAATAGCATTTGTTGTATTAGTTTTGTATAGTGGTGTACCTTGAGCCTTTAAACGTTATTTATAGAAGGTGGTCATACCAGAATGGACCATAGAGTATTTTTCTGTTATCCGTGAAGAAACTTAGTAACACCTGAGGAATGCAGGTTATACATTAATTTTTCTCTTTTAAAAAATTAATACTTAATTCATGCACAACAACAAATAAAACAATAATAATGTAAAGTGTATTAATAACATAGTGAGGGATAGAAAAGATAATATTGGGTTTAACATGGACTTTGGTCCATACCATAGTCTCCATGGTTCACAGTAATGCCTCACTTAAGGAGGACTTCACACTTCGTTCAACACAAAATAACCACAATGCTCCACCGGAGCTACAAATAATACAGACATAATTACTTGAGTTATGCCTTTATAATAAGCTCTTAAGAACACTAGGCACAACTCAAGATTCCACTAATTTACTCATAAACAATTGAGGAGTGCTTTACAATAGATAACAACATCATGAATCCATATCACTACTAAACTCTCTCACTTTACAGGATATACAAAAATCACTTAGAGAGTGTTTATAAGGTTTTGTATGCAAATAATAACTTGACTAACTTCTCTTAAATGACATAAAACTTGTATTAATAGCCTCTTGAAGTCTCCTAGTGTTGGGCCCAAAATTCCAAAAATTGGTTGAATGCTAAATGCTCTAACGGCTCTTTTTTTGCAACATGACAGTCGAATGCTATAGGCTTAGTGTTCGGGTACTACCTGTAATATAGAATAGAAGATCATCTGGCATCTAGATGTTACCTCTTACCATCCAAACTCTAGACCACTGGAACATCATAAAAATGTTTATGATCAATTTACCATTCGGATGCCATTTTCTACCATCCTGATGCCAACTTTGACACTGTTTTCTATTTTAGCCATAACTTTCTCATTTAGACTCCAATTGACATAATTCAAGATGCTACGAAAAGTTTAGAGAGAGCTCTACAACTTTTATGTTTTGGGCATTAAAAAATTCTAAAAAAATTAAACATGGCCTAAGAAATGTTTGAATCAAATTGCAACAACAAGCACAAAAAAAATCTAAGCAAAATAAGTTCACACATATCCAAATCAATTTGAGTACTTATTTTACTAATTAAGTGTGACTTAAATATGATTATGTGGTTAATTGTACATTCCATTTCCTCATCAAAACATATGTTGAACTCATAAGTTTAACAAGCTGGTGTGGTTCCCAATTGGTAATTGACTTTAACATCGAGGTGTTAGGCATCTATGTCTATGGAAGGTAGTTGGACTAAGATGGCAGCTGATCTCGCTATGGTACCTTCAAGGAGGTTCAAGTTATCCTCCTTAAGACATGAAAGACTGAGGTAGTCTAACATGTTTCGGGAGTGATGTGGAGATTCATGGAATATGTCGTTTGGTTGGAGAGGAGTGTCTTGGTGAGGGAATAGAACAGGTTTAGTCCACAAGTGTGCCAATAACTTCAAGCCGATGTAAGGTTTGGGTCCTTCGGTTAGGACATCTTGGAGCACCCAATGGGCCTTAGGAAAATCATGAGTGACTCACTTTTCTAGTGTTGGTTTGCTGGGTCCATAGTCGAGATGTGCCCATTAACATAGGTTTTACTCATTCATCCTTGACATCTTGTGCAAATTGGGTATGGTAACATTTATTATAAGAATTTTATGATTGCATTTAATTTACCATAAAACATCATTAAATTATCATCTCAATGTTTTATTTTTTTGTAGAGTAATTTTTACCCACATGCAACAAATATATCAATAGAATATTTACTTTTGACAACTAGAGTTAGAGGGCTCCCTCTTTCGAATGAATTAAGCATTGTCAATATGGTCTAAAGGGTGTTGAAAATGGATATCGTGTCATAGAAAAAAGTGAAAAAAAAAATTATGTTTTAAGGTTCAAAACTACCCCAACCTCTTAAGTTATACATGATCTAATTAATGGGCTTGTTTCATTTATCTTATATTTGTCTTTTTATGTTTGGATGGTTTATTTTTCATTTGAACCTTATTTTTTTATTTGTATCTGTTTTATAAGATCTGTTTATAGGTAAAAATGTCCTTTTTTTATTGTATTTTTTTTGACAAATAATTTGATTAAAGTAAACATGAAACAAATACAACACTCAACCAACAAACAAACATTAATATCTTTTTACATTTACTCAAAATAATACATTTGTTAAAAATACAAATATATATATTCTTTAAATTAAATACAAATCAGTCCATAATGTTGAACTTATTACTTTTATTTTATTCATTTTTTCATAAAATACAATTTAGAATTTTCTTTTACAATTCATAAAATATATTATTTAAACATTTTATTCAAAAGTGTGTGAATGTTTGCATCCAATTCTCACACCATAACCACCACTTTATCATACTTATATACAAAAACAAATAATAATATAAATATGATGGTTTTTCAAATGCCAGATTTAATTAGATATAGATTAGATACATTACGATATAGATTAAATATATATATATATTATATAAATCCAAGTAGGTGACCTTCTGCATTAAGGGTCATTATAGGTAAAAAGATTTATATTGGTTAAGTTGAAGAAACGTCCTTAATTTATTCTTATATATAACATTAGTTTCAAACTTTCAAGTGTAGATTTATTTGGTGAAATTTGAATGTCCATATTGCTGGAATTTTTAGCCAATTATTGGGGTTTTGATTGTAATAAATTGTGACCTTTAGATGAAAAGTAGTGAGTTTTCCTAAATTGATGTCTTAATAAAAAATATCTTTTTATTGTTTTATGAATAACCATGGTTTTCTCTCTATCTTTATTTTTCGATAGGTCTTTTATCGGTTTGAATTTGCCTTTGTGGACTGATTCTAGATTCAGGATCCATTAGAGATAGGTTGAGCCGGTTTCAAGGTTGCTACCATCTTGTGGTAACCTTTAGGACAATGTTTTATTTTTTTGAAAGAGATAAAGGGGTTCTTTCTTTTTGTGTAAGGAGTGAGCACGTATTGAGTGTAGATAGTATACCCATATGATTGTACCCTTCTTATAGCCTGTAGGTACCGATTACCAAATTTGAGAATCATAACCTACCATCTGACATTCTAGAATTTACACCTTATAGAATTTGTAGGGTAAAAGTTACCTTATATCTTATGGAAGTTGTCAATTTTTACATTGCACTTTTAAATATTAAAAATTTAAAATCCCAAGGTAAATTTTCATCAACCTAAATTTCTTCACGATTCCAAAAAACATTACAAAACGTCCATGAAGATGACACACTTCTCATTGTTTAAGCCTCTCCTTATTTTTATTATTATTACTACTACCAAGCAAGTTCAATTCACTTGCTTAAAAATATATGACATTGAATCTGTTTTACATTACAACATTTGATGAAAAACACAACATAATACAATAAACAAATAACGTTTCAAACACTTTCACTTAAACAATTTCCATGCAATGTACTTGTCTTGTATATCGTAGAGTGTAGGTCCAAGATGGGACTAAAGATATAGAAATATTAGACCCACATTCTACTTTATGGAGTAGCTTTCCAACCAAAAAAAAAAATATTTATCTTGTAATCTTCAATACCTACCAAAAGGCCACTTATTGGAGTAGGATATCAAGAATATATGATACATCATACAATTGATTATCTGATTATTCTTACATCAAAATTAATAAAAAAGAATTGATGAAGGTATCTTGTTCTTCCCATTTTGTTTGAAACTTACTATATTATAAGATTTATAGAAATTATATGTAAATAATTATTTTATGTAACTAGGAAATTTACTTACACATATATGCACTTCAACATGTATTTCAGCATGTTGCTAATACTTTGAAATCATTCCTTATTTATGGTTCTTTAGCAATGTTTTTGGGGACCCAATAACAATTAGATGGTGAGATGAAGAAGAGCAAGAGTTAGTTCGATAAAGAGTTAAGAGTTAAGGATGTGGGTAGAGATCATATGTGGGTTGGTAACTATCAGCTATTCCGTCGTTTTTTTCAACAAAACGATGACCTTCTTGATCTTTAAACCTTCGATTCCGATTCCACAGCTCTTATCTCTGTTGCTACTGGACTCTAGAAAGTGTATGGAGGGAAGGCATACGTGGGTCTCCGTATACTTGATCCAGAAACAGCCACAAGGCAGAGTATCGACATTGTCCTTCTCATGACCAATTGGAAAGCTGTTGTTGTTTCGGTTAAGAAGTTGTGTTCTTGTCTGATAACCTTTGAGAGGAGATATGTATATCAAGACCGTCTATATGCAAGAACCAGAGCTATGTATTCAATACTTGTATACTTTGATAGGAAGTGAAATTCCCTTAAGATTCATCTGAAAAAAAAAAAAAAAAAGATGCTCATTTATATGATTTTTCAAAGTTATGAAACAATAGAGTTACACTTTACAAATTTAGGCGTATTCGTACTTAGGAAGTGGTATCTGTAATTACTTCTTAATATATATATATATATATATATATTGTGGGTATGTATGTACTATTTATCAGGTGAAAAACGTGTCTTCGTTCTTGAAAAAAGAAAAAGAAAAATACTAATTATAATTAAAAGAAAAAAATTATTAAATTGCCACGTCTACGTTGTATATTAAAGAAGAGATATAAAAGTTTATATATATATGGTATGTTGGAGAAGAGAAACAAAGACGGTATTGAATCAAACTCATAATAATAGTTGCACTGCATGTTGAAAAAGAGATATAGATTTAAATGTATATCCTATGTTTGTCATGTTATACAGGTTGAATAATTACATGTATATCGCATTTTCAACATACAATATACAAAAAACCCCAATATTATTGCATGCTCAACATGCAATATAGCGATGATAATTATTTTTATTCAATTTGTATTTATATAATTTTCTTTTGAAATAATGATTAAACATGAAATAATCTCACATCTATATATGAATATATAAAATTTAGGATTATTTGAAGTCACTTTCTTTAAACTTTTCCAAAGTTATAAATCAATTTCCGAGTCTACATTTTTGAAATATGATGTGATACAATTATATAATTCTATTTTCTTTCTTGCAATTTAAGCTATTAATTATATGTGAAAATATTTTAAGAGCCTAATTTTAAGAAATTTTGTACCTTCATACCCATTTGTGTGTTTACATATTTGTCACTTAGTGCTTAATCGATCGAACGAAACCATGCTGTTTGAAAAATACGACATCCTTCACTATAAATAAGAGACACAGTCATGAGGCCTGTTGTGAGCTGTACCAATTTGCTTTGTTGGCTTTGCCTTTCATTTCATGTTTATGAGTTTATCAATAATACCATCCAGAAACATCATTGAAATTTCAACCTACTGAGAAGATATCCATATTCAAACATCTGAAAACATCAAACATGGGTTCAGATGTTCCAAACTCATCAGCGTATGAAAATAATAATAATAGAAAGCCTCATGCTATTTGCATTCCATATCCAGCTCAAGGCCACATAAACCCTATGTTCAAACTTGCAAAACTCCTCCATCTCAAAGGATTTCACATAACTTTTGTACACACAGAATACAACTACAAACGTTTGCTCAAATCAAGGGATGGCCATGACTCCTCCTCTTCCTTTGTTGACTCCTCAGAAAATTTCCAATTTGAAACGATTCCTGATGGACTTCCTCACTCTGAAAATTCAGATTCAACACAAGACATACCTTCTTTATGTGACTCCACCTCTAAAAATTGCTTGGAGCCATTGATAAATTTAATCTCTAGGCTTAGTGACGCTAAAGTCCCACCAGTGACCTGCATAGTATCTGATGGTTCCATGTCGTTTACAGTTGATGCTGCTGAGAAGTTTGGACTGCCTTGTGCTTTGCTTTGGACTCCTAGTGCTTGTGGGATCTTAGCGTACACTCAGTTCCATGAGCTCATCAAAAGGGGTCTCTTCCCTATCAAAGGTAAGAAAACCTACTTTTTCTTTTTTGTTAGCATATGTTATATGGCTGAATCCACCCATTATTTTTATAGAAGATCAGCTTTAATTTGGTATATATGTATTATGTGTATGTTCATACAGACATATATCAAGGGATGGAATGAGCGGATCCACCTTGTTCCTTCTCATAGTAAAGCAATTTGGACACTAATTGCATTACAAAATCTTGACCATCTTTTCACGATTGAATCTCAAAAAATTTGCTCTTCCAACATCTATTAGTGTCAATTATCAAAAAAGAAAAAAAAAAATTAGTGCCTCAACTAGTCAACTTATCTTTTTAAAAGTCCCCGACAAAATTATGTACTTAACAAATACATTTTTCGCTTTTGAAATTCGAAATAATAAATCACGTCCGTCCAATTTCCAAGACAACATTATAAAAACATGAAGTTGGAGAATATTTATTTTTTTGTCTTCTTCTCTGTCTCTTTTCTTATTTTCCCTAATAAAAATAATGGCCGGCGTCTTTGAATATTCACACTTTGCTTTGTCCTTTCCAATGCGATGCAAACATCATTGCAGTAAATATATCGTACGTATACACATATTTGATTTTATTCAAAATAGGGTTAATATTTCAAATGGTACCCAAATTATGATAAAATATATAATTAGATATCTAAACATTAAAATTAATTAATTTAGCTTCTAAAAAATTTTTTTCGTGTACGTTAGCAATACTTTTATGCTATTAGTTAGTATATACAAAAAATAATTCGAAGCATAAAATTGATTTAAATGGATTTTAAAATTTAAATAATTAATTATATATTTGATCAAAATTTAATAATATTTGTGACCATTATCATAAATGGTATTATACATTAAGTTGATGATAAGGAGAATAAAAAATTACGTATGGATAGGGATTGGGGATTGGATAAGCATAAGTTTCGCAACTAAAACTAGAAAGAAAAGACAAGCTTTACGATGATATCATTTAAGATAATAGATTGACTTTTACGCATTACGTTGCTGATAATGGAGAAGATGGACAAGGACAAGCATAGACTTCAACACTAAAATTTATAAAGAAAAGCAAGTTGCACTTGAGATTTATGCATATAAAATTATGGAACTTTATGTAATTTAATAATATAATTATCAAATTTTTAATGGGATTAGTTGGATTCATTCTCTCATCCCCGTTAATTATAATTATAGTTGTAAAAAAAAAATAATGCATGTAGATTAAAAAAAAAAGTATTACTACACTAACCAAATAAAATATGACATAGACCGTAGAAAATAAAAACATAAGTTAAGTCTGTATTAGTAATTAATCTCAATGAAATTAAGGATATTAAGGCAAGGGGGGGTAAGGCGGTTAATTTGATAGTTCTATATGTTAAACAGGACTCCAGTTCCATGTTCAATACTATAGAAGATGCCCGTGCATTAATTTAAAAATAAAAATTTTACTTTAACTAGCCAAATAAAATATAAAGTAGTTAGCAACTCAAAATTAAATACTAATTAACCTTATATTGAGGAAGAGCGGGCTATGGCAGTTTTATTTAATAGGGTAAGAGTGATGATGATTTAACAAAATCTAAAATAATTTATGCATGTATACATAACTATCAATTATTGATTAAACTTTTATGGAAAATGGATCAATATGATGATTTCATTTGTCAAATTTTGCCTGTTTGGATTGTTAGATTTTTATCTATATCGGATTTGTATTGGTAACTTATCGCTACTGAATTAGTATCAGTTTTGTATCGGTTCGGTTTTGTTAGTTTATGAATAAAACTGTCAATTTTTCATCAGTATCGTATAGCATTGGTTCAGTTTGAAAATAATGCCAAACCAATGCAACCAAACTTCATCTTGAAAAATTTAGATGACATGTTGTACCAAAAATAAAGAAAAGAACATTTTACAAGATTGTGTATCAACACTTATACATGATGGTACTCCTTTTATGATTGAAGAAAGTGAAAATGTCAAATTTGTGCCTTAAATTAGTAAATAAATTCAATTTGATACTTAAATTTGAAGTAGTTAATTTAATACCCAATCAAACTTTTCATAACTATTTTACTACGTCATTTGCATTGATTGCTCTATTTTTTAATATAGAAGAAACAAGTTATTAGTACTAGATAGCAGTAGGAGAAGTAGTAAAAAGTCAATAATAAGCTGTTTTTTCTAAGCTAGCCAATAGAGTAAACAATATTAAGAAGGTAGAAGAAATAATGACAAAAAGTTTGATTATATGTTAAATTGACCACTTAAAAGTGTACCGAATTGAATATTTGTGTAAAGTTCAAGTACCAAATATGATATAATCAAATTATGTTGGGTGGTTTCACCATTAAGCAAGCACGCATAAGGGGATAAATCTCCTCGGAGGATACAATTGACAAATCTATAAGAGCTATAGAACTATAATACATTGTCACTCTTAATAATTCAAAATTGTCCTACAAGTAAATTGCATTATATAATTCTTATGTTTATAATTTTATTTGACGTGATTGCATAAGATGATAAAGATGGAAAATTTATTTATTTATTTTTTAAATTTGGCAATTTACAGCTGAGAGTTACCTAAGTAATGGCTACCTAGAAACCACTATTGATTGGTTTCCCGCGATAAAGAATATCCGTTTGAAAGATCTTCCAAGTTTTATCAGGACAACAGATCCCAATGATGTAATGGTAAATTATATTATTAGGGAAATGGAAAGAACACGCAAAGCCTCAGCACTGGTCGTGAATACCTTCGATGCACTGGAAAAGGATGTTTTGGGTGCTCTCTCATCTATGTTCCCAAATGGGCCAAATCTCTATACAGTTGGTCCTCTCCATTTATTACTAGACAAAATTGTCACGACTGAAAAGAGTTATGATAACCCTTTAATTTCAACAACTTCTAGTTTGTGGAAAGAAGATGCCAATTGCTTAGAATGGCTGGATTCACGGGAACCTAAATCAGTTGTGTATGTGAATTTTGGTAGCATCACTACCATTACTCCTGAACAGTTAGTTGAGTTTGCTTGGGGCTTGGCAAATAGCCAAAAGAGTTTCCTATGGATAATTAGGCCGGATCTTATTGTGGGTGATACCGCGATTCTACCACATGAATTTGTGGTAGAAACCCGTAATAGAGGCAAGTTGACAGGATGGTGCGCACAAGAACAAGTCCTTAGTCATCCTGCTATTGGCGGTTTCTTGACACATTGCGGATGGAACTCAACTTTGGAGAGCATTTGCTGCGGGGTACCAATATTGTGCTGGCCATTTTTTGCCGAGCAACAGTTGAATTGTTTGTATAGTACAAGGGAATGGGGAATTGGATTGGAGATGTGTAATAATGTTGAGAGAGATAAAGTCGAGAAAATGTTGAGAGAGTTAATGGATGGAAAGAAGGGAATTGAAATGAGGAAAAAGGCAATGGAGTGGAAAAATATGGCAGAAGAGGCAACAAAACCTGGTGGCTCTTCTTATGAAAACTTGGAGAAATTGCTGACCAAGGTCCTCTTATAATTAGCATGCCGATTGTTCAATCATTACAAATAGTGATTAGTCAATGTGTTTATTTTATTAACAATTGCTTTAGCATATCTTACTATATAGGAATGTTAATTTGGTTATGCATTCCCTTCTCCTCTTCTATGTAAAATTGTTATTATGATATTAGTTGAGTAGAATGATGATTGCTATTATATAAATAAATGAATGACAATCCATGTTCTCGATATATACATAAATTGCTATTCAATAGTTTATTTTCAATTTTTATCATAAGTATCATTATCTTAAAAATATCACATATACAATTATCATTTCTCTTTAATAAAGATAATGGACATTATAATTATTGTAATTATTTTTTATATTGAGTGAACATGATAATAAACATGTAATAGTCATTTGTAATTCTATTATATTTCTATTATTTCATACAATGAAATAAACAAGCTAACTGTATTTTCAGGGAATGAAATTAGACGTTAGCGGTCAACCTGATATGTAAAGATGGTAAAAAAACTGATAAAACTAGGAAATCAAGCTGAAATCGAAAAATTAATTCATAAAATATGATTAATTAGTTCATCGGTTTCAGTTTAAGATAATTGTTTTTTTTTTTTCAATTTTCGGTTTTGATTTTGATTTATAACCATGAGAAACTTATGATTAATGAATGAGCATTAAAAAATCAATAATTTGAACATTTATATTTTAATTATTATATTATTGATGTGTTGTAATTTGAAAAAAATGATAAGACTATAAAATTTTAATTTGTGTACTATTGTATTAAAGTTATATTCTTTATTTGTTGTTAGTTTTATAGTTATTTAATTTACAATTTGTGAGTAATTATGAAATAAAATGGATTAACATTTTATGGACCAACTGATTTGGTTAACTATTATATTAAATGTTTAAAAATCAAAAATTGAAAATATTAACAAAAAAATTAATTATTAAGGTGATTAATTATTATTAATGGATTGATTTATGGTTAAGATTTTAAAAAATCAATTATTTTAGTTTAATTAAAAAACAGGACATAGTCCGATTAACCAAACAATGTCCAATCCTAACGATGAGGTTAAATGAATGGATCAAATGTCTTTCCTTTTATTTTTGTTTTTTTCCAAACGCAATCGACTTTTTGCAAAGGTGACTTTTAGCTTTTACCAAGCGCTCCACTAATCATTACCGACGCACTCGTCTTACCTTTAAATATGTTTTAGTATTTCAAAAATTTTTGTTTTTTTTTCTTTTTTAATATAGTAAAACTTAGCAAGTTTCTCAATTCTCAGATGTTTAAAATTAAAATTATACACAAGATTCTGATGGTATGGACGGATTTAGAATTTTCTCCTATCAAGCAAAATAAAGTAATCAAAATTTAATTATGAATTGTAAAAAAGAAAAAAATAATGATAATAAACCTAATCTTCTGTAAATTTGTTATGAGCAAAAATAAACCACTAAATTTTCAGTTTGAAAATTATATATAAAAAAAAGGCATGATATATATATATATATATATATAAAACTTTTGCAGTTTTCTTAATATGTAATTATTATTTATAAATGTTTTAAGATTAGTCCATTATTAATGCTACAAAAATAAAACTCTCAACAAAAATTGACAAAAGACTAATAATTCTGTAATCTAGTAACATCTTTTATTGAATCTCTTGTTTAATAAAAGCCCATTTTGATTTTGTGTAATTGGTCCATCATAATATTCATTCCAAAAAAATATAGTGAAGACATCAAATCATATGGGCATTATTGACCGCTAACAATTTATGAAATACGATAAAAACATGGTGACTGTATAAATATAATTAAAAAGAAATAAATAGCATGCAGCACCCATTGTACGTGTGCTAATTAAATAATATTAATGAAATAAAAATTAATGTTTTTAAAAGAAGTTGATCTAGTCAAGTGTGCATACTAATTTTCTAATAAGTGAAATTTTATTTTATTATATTAATTTGAAAACTAATGATGCATGTTGCCCAAATATTGTGCTGTCAAAGTTGATCTAGCATAGAAACTCCTCAACTTAAAATTAAGTTAATGGTTAATGTCACAAGTGGTACATAAATTTTGATAAAATATAATTAGATAGTTCGAGTTTGAAATTGATCAATTAAGTACCTAAACTTTGAAGTTGGCAAATTTAGTACCTGAAAAAACTTTTCATACGCAAAATAGTACTTCATTTAGTTTTTTTCAAGTACTAAATTTGATCAATTTTAAAGTTTATGTACTAAATTGATCAATTTTAAAGTTGAGGTACTAAATTGATCAATTTTAAAGTTTACGTACTAAATTGATTATTTTCAAAATTTAGATACTTAATTATATATTTTATCAAAGTTCAGGTATTATTTGTGATATTATCCCTTAAGGTAAAGAATGATGTATAATGAAAAATGAAATGAAATGACAAAAGACAAAATAAAATTAGAATCTCATATAGCTATAACCATACACATTGAAAGAAGTAGGATGATTGAATATAAAAAAAATGGCGATTAATGTCATAAATGGTACTTTGAACTTTGAACAAATATATTATTAAGTACCTTAACTTTGAAAATGATCAATTTAGTATTTGAACATTGAAATTGATTAATTTAGTATCTGAAAGTATTTTTTATGCACACAAATAGTACATCCGTCAATTTATTTTAGGTACTAAATTGATTAATTTTAAAGTTTTTCTAGTATCAAATTGATTAATTTCAAAGTTCAAGTATTAAATTGATCTATTTCAAAATCCAGGTACTTAATTTTATATTTTGGCAAAGTTTAGATACTATTTGTGACATTCTCCCAAAAAATTGATAAAGTGGTGAAGACGAATATCTACCCAGATAGCTTCTTTTATTTATAGGTGATCATCACATTTGTTAACTGAATTTCGCCTTCTTTTTTTTTTTTTTTCTAACTACCTATTTAAAAGTTTAAAATGTCACGTTGATACTTTAAGTTTACTTATTTTGCAATTAATTACTTGAACATTGATAAATTTTGTATTTATTTATCAAAACTTTACTCGTTATTGCAATAACTACTACTTATAGGTAGTAAATTTTCATTTTTTCTTTAATTTCAAATAGTTAATTGTATAAATGGTAAAGCTTACGTACCCAATGTTACATTTACACATTTTATTATTCCTCCAAACTCCTATACAATTTGTCAATATTGTTTTAGGTTAAAAATAGGATTATGTATATCGAAAGTAGGATTACACATCCTCAAATCCTAAAATTAAAATCATGAAACCAAAATGCCTACTTCTTAGGCGCTTATAACTACCACTTCTAAAATTGTTTCAAAATATAGGAAAGAAAATCGTGATCCTAACAAAACACATAAAAAAATGCTATAGAAATTGAAGTAAAGACTTAATAGAAAAAGTTGGAATTTAATAAACTTAAATTGCAAATTCAATCAAACAAATAAGCATCCGTGCGTACATTTGGAATTTTAAGCAGTAAATCTTCTTTTTCTTTTCCATAAGACTATATCATAAAATCATATATAATAAATGATGGTCTACATTACAATTGTTTTTTGGGCCACAAATGCTATTACAAACTCATTTAGTTGGTCATGTGTCATGATTACTAAGCTACCGAAATTCACGTATATAACTGTTCTTGGGTCTCATTTGTCTAGCCATTCGGTACATTTATCGTCCTCCTTCCATAAGTTTGCACCAATATTAGTGAGACTTGAAGACCCAACTTGTTGATAAAGCAATGAGAGTGGTCCAATAGTGTTGAGATTTGGGAAATTTATTTTTATGGCATCAAGAACTTCATGTTCAAGATCATTGTATGTGTTGAGAATCACCCCTTTAGCTCTAGAAGCATTTCGAACTGATTCCAAGTTATAGTTCAACATTATATCATTGGCATTTGTGGATCTTATAAATGTTGGCATGTCCATTAATCGAATTCCATGCAATGCTAGGATCCAATCAATTGGGGTGTCGAGATATCCATTAGTTAAGCAACTCTCATCTGAATGCAAGATGCAAAAAATTAAGTTAAATTGGTTATCACCATTAAATTATGAGGAAGTAATAGGAAAAAAAATAAAAAAAAATCATAGTCTATCAATATTTTCATGTGATAAGCCATAATCAATGTTTTATAAGAACACAATTGTCTAAACTACATTACATTTACTTTATTAGAATAGAATGAAATTGGAAATGAATAAGAGTTTTTTTATTTTATAATTAGAGATATCTTTAGAATAAAATATATAAATTTTTTAAGAATAGTCGTTGTTCTAATGATGGAAAGAAATTGAGATTTATAGAGTCTTTTATAAATTAAAAAAAATATATATATACACATACACTGTAATAATAAAGGCAAAATGATAATTCTATCATAGTTAATCAAACACAGCAATTTGGACATATGGGTACAGTCAATCTACCTTTAAGAGGAAAGAACCCTCTATTTATTAGCTCTTGAAAGTGAAGGTAACCCAACACAACCGCTAGTAGTGAAAAGAACCATCTCAGGAATGCCATCGGATGAACAATTCAACTTCATTACAAGCTCACGGAAAGATCGCAGCCCATCAACTGTGTTACACACAAGGACGGCAGGCCTAGGATGCCCCTTGGATTACACGGCGGCAGCCCGTCAGTTATGTATTCAAACCAGAAATCTTGGAGTCCTTTGAGGGAATCTTCACCTCTGGACTTGACCAAACGTTTGTAATTGAACTCTGTGTGTACAAAAGTGACATGAAAGCCTTTAAAATGAAGGAGTTTCGCGAGTTTTAACATAGGATCGATGTGTCCTTGAGCTGGAAGAGGTATGCAGATGACATGGGGCCTTGGATGCTCCATTTTCACTTCTAGACTATGAATTGGATAAGTACATACGATTTTTCAGGGGTTATATTCATAATAACAAAGTTCTATGCATGTAGTGGGAGATATAATAATGATCTCACACCTTTGTATTGAAGATTAGAGAAAGCTTCGGCGTCTAATACCAGCCACTTGTAATTATGCATGCTGAGTGAATACTAATTATTATTTGTTATATAATTATATCTTCAAATCATGAATCACAGTAATTTTAAAATCTATTCGCTATCTCTTTTACATGTCAGAGTATAATTAGTAGTTATCCATCACAAGTGATGGATATAAACTTATTGAATATTTTCGATAAAGATTGCGCCTTTGGAAAAAATAAACATAGAGTATAATTTATGTAATATATATGGAAAATAAATATACCATTGGAGCAGTTCTAATAGTAACAAGTATTTTAATAGATATATTATTTATATTTTATAAATATTATCACGTGTCTAAATATATATATATATATTATATATATGGTGTGTGATATATATAATAACTTTTTTTCTACTGTCCATAAGTTTTAATGACCAAATTTATTAATTTATGAATTTGATAGCAGAATATGCATTTATGCCCGTGCTAGAGCAAGTGTGAGTGATATATCCAGAAGGTAAGGAACCGGTACTACATATTAACTTTGAGCATAAACTAGTAGATTATTTTTGTGATATTGGATCCCTAAAAGTGGCAAAACTAAATGAATAATATTAGATAAATTTCATAGCTTTATAATATCTCTTATGATTTTTACATAGACAAGCTCAGTAAATGTAAAAGAGTTGAAAAAATTTATTTTTGATAATCGAAGATATCGGCATTATTTTCCTATCCTCCATGTGATTGTAATGTTTTTTGTCTCTCTGGTGAGCTCTATTGGTTCTCCACTGGAAACAGGAAACATGATTTGGATTTATTCACGGATTCACCTCGAATCGTTATCTTGTCTCGTAAGTTTTATCATGCGGGTGTCTTGTCTCTCTTTGGTTAGGCTATCCTCGTCTGCTTCTGATGGACCTAAACAAGTCCATCAATTAAGGGCAATGCTGGGTCACGAATCATGGCGACAATACGACCAAGTAGGAAAGACAAATGCCATTCGATATGACGATATTATTATTTGTCATCTCAAAACATTCATATTTCACGTGGATGCAATGTACTTCCACATGGCTTTTTCATTATTCAATCTCCCACTGTTACCTAAATTTTAGGCAAAGAAAATCACATTTCACAAAATACAGCATGTGATAAAGGCATATTAGATTTTGCATCGAATAGAAGACTAAAATTATGTGAACACTGAACTTAAATTTAATGTAGTAAACTAGAGCTATGTAAACGAGTTATGATCCGCAGATCGATCTGTTTAGCCCACTTTGAAAACGGATTAGGGCAAACTTTTTAAGCATGTTTAAAAGTGGATTAATTTTACATAGCTTGCTAGTCTAGTTGTATAAAACAAATTAAAAAGAGTAGAGGAAATAATTATCAATATAGTAATGTTTTTGAGACTTTCATACTTGTACTTAAACTTATGTATTAATTATTACAAAGAATGACCAATTGATGTATATGCATCATAATATTTTTTTAAGTGTATATTTATTATTTCAAACAAAATATAATATCCAATAAATTATTTTAAAGTATTTATTCTAATGTATAAGTAGTTATAATAATAATGAAATTAATCATTTATATATTTAGAACCTTGCAAAACTTAATTTTTTTTATCATATACACTTTATTCAATTAGTATAAATGGATTAAATGAATTCGTTTGACCCGTTTAACCCACAAAAATATACAATTAGGTTAAATAAATAAAAAAGTGGGCTGCCTAGTTTAATCTAAAGGTCAAAGTGGGTCAAGTTAGGGTCAAGAAATTTTGGCCCATTTTTAAGGTGGGGCAAATTCCTTTGGCTGCCAAAGTAGGTTTGGTCGGGTTGGCCCTTTTAACCCACTTGCACCTCTATAGTAAACAACAAATGAACTTCCTAGGGTTGGGGCAACACAGCAATGAGTAGTTCGCTTCAGGACTCCACCCCCTCGAGAGCAGGATGCCGGCCGAGATAGAGCTGGGAGCCATCCTATACTTTCCTGGGGCTTGCCTTGACCCAACATCGAAATAAAAGGCGGGCGCCGAAAAGGAACCAGGCCAGCCTCTTCAAGAAAGCTTTGCTTGGTAGGCGCAGCCTACTCACTCGGACAATGCTCTGAACACGAAAGTATGGAGTACCGCCCCCTTCTCCCATGCTGAGTCACAGGCAGCGCCTCGGAAAGCACGGACGAGCCACATGCAGGGAAACTTGCACGTGTGGTTCTGGCCGGAGACCCCGGTATACTGTACTAATATGTGTAGGTCCCCGTAATTCGAGTGAGATTGTCATGGCGCAAAAGCAGATATGGTCCGGTATTCCCTTGTTTCCTGTATTGGTTATGTTCTTCATTTCTCGTCTAGCAGAAACTAATCGAGCTCCGTTTGATCTCCCAGAAGCGGAAGCTGAATCAGTTGCAGGCTATAATGTAGAATATGCGCGGGATGCGATCCTTAATAGTCCACTGTTGGCGGAAGCCAATGTCCCGGGGTCCCGGGGACTCATGATGACTGAAACAAGGGGTGGGTCTTTACCAACTAAAAAATATTCGATTTTAGGGAAGCCAAAAAACGTGAGCGCCTAGCGTGAGCCTTATTGAAAAGGCCCCTGACTATAGATAGGGCGTTAGCGCTTTACTAATAGAATATATAGGCTTTTCTTGCTTGTTTAGTAAAGTCACGCTTTTCATTTTGATAGGAGTAGGTGCTTTTTTGGGCAGGGCACTCTTCATTCTTCATTCGAAACTAATGAATGTTGGGTCGGGGCTTTCTGCCTTGTTATCAAAAAAGGAGTTGGGTAAAGCAAACTCCCTCCTTGGACGAGCACGGGGCTTAGTCAAGTAGAACCGGGTTGCGTTGCTTGATGCTCCGATCGAAAACAAATCAGTGGGGCCATGCCGGTACGACTGAATATGCGTTAGAAAGGTCAATGATAAGTTTTGCTTCTACCGATTTACCAATTCGTCAATATACAAAATTGTATATACTTAGCGTGCATTGGCGAGTTGTTAGAACCCCCTAAAACCCATAGAATGTTGTTGCACAAAAAAAAATTGTATTGGTGAGCCAGTCCAATGTGGACCTGCACAATTTTGCTAAAAACAAAACACAACATAAAATACAAACATATACAAAATTTGCACATATTGGTTATCAAACTTATATAACCAATTAAGTGTAACTTAACACAATTAAGTGGTTAATTATGAAACTAATTTCCTATAAAAATACATGTTCAACACACAAATTCAACAATTCCTTCTCTACGACACCAAAAAATAACTAAGCCTCTATTCTAACAGCTTGCTCGCTTCTATAGATCAAAAGGGAAAATAGAAAAAAAATTACCCATTGATCCCCTTTAACTACATTGCTTATTAGAGGTTTAATTAGTACTTATAATTTAACATCTTATCCACCAAAATAGAAAAGAAAAAAAAATAAAGAATTATAGATGGAGCTCTGTAAGTAAACTTAACACAATTAATAAAATGTCACTTTATAAACAAGTTTATAAGTACATGACGATTTGACCCAAAAGTTTTTTTCTTTTGTTTTTCCTTTTGTTTTTCTACTATTATCATGGGGAACGGAATTCAAATATGGTCCATTGGCAAGTGTTAATACCTCTAGAAGGCCATTCGCGATGCAAAACCGATTGAAGATTTGAATTTTTACTCTATTATTTGTTTACTCTAGTATCTTTTATAATCTCTCTCTCTCCCCACTCCTTTTCTTGTTAATCTCACTAGTTGACTTTGTTCACTCTAATTATTATCTTGTCCACTTTGACTCTAATTATCACAAAGTAACAATTTTAACCTTTGTATCACCCTATACTCCAATCTTAAACCCGTTCTTTTTAATTTTTGGTTAGAATATAAAAATGCCTTTGATTGATAGAATAATATATTGCATAACATCATGTAAAAAGTGATTTAAAGAGATGCCGTTATGGATCTAAACAAAGAATTTACATCTCTTAAGATGAAAATGGATATTAACTACCTTTGGAAAGAAAAAAAATTTATACCAAGAGAATGAAAAATCATTAACCCACTTGGGAGAAAATTTGCATAGAAGGTAGAAGACAACACTAAAAGCAAAAGGAAAAAAAAAAAAAAAAACCAAAAACAGTAATGGCCCTACACTTCTTGTGTTAAAGTATATTAAGATGAAGATGGAAATGGTGAAACATGTATTGACATCTTGTAATGAATTGACAATCTTGCTACAGAGATAGAGATGAGTGTGGTGAGAATGCAAGCTTAAAGATAGATATAGTAGGTATTTAGGTTTTATGAGGATAGAGATAAAAAAAGAAAAATCGAAATGAGTGCAAATAGATGGCTGAGGGTAGGAATGACTATTAAGTGATAGATCAATTTAAAAAAGAAAAATCGAAATAAGTTCAAATAGATGGTTGAGAGTAGGAATGGCTATTAAGGGATAGATTAATTTTGGTTTTGTTTTATCTTCATAAAAGAGAGGGTAAGGATGAAGCGAAAGAAAACCACACACCTGATGTTTGAATTTAATTGCAAATTTTCATTTATAATCAAACTTATACTTGTCAAATTTTGCTACCTTAACAAACATTTAGTGATTAAAGAAGAAAGCCAAAAGTAAGATAGTAAATGTGATAAAAGAAAGTCCATTACCATAACATTTAGCAATTTCAAATTATAAACATAAAATTGGCAAACACTTAAAGTTAAAAGGTGATACTAGCATTATCTCTCATGTATGTTGTTGATAGATAATTTTGGCCATAGAGCTCCTAAGTCCAATATGATTAACCGATAATATGGGTCGAACTATTCAACCTTAAATTAACCAACGCGAGCTATTAAAACAACTCTAGGTTGATCTTGTAAGGCTACTTCCATTGGGCATCGCGACAACCCTTTATTAAATAGGCAATTAATTATCTTGATTTCTTGAATATTTTAAGCAAGAAGATTTCCTGATTAGGTGGTCTCAAATTAGGAAACAAACTTCTAGAATGTATCCTAATTATCCAAGGTGCACTTGCCTAAAGCTCCTACGAACACTTTCCTGAACAAGTGAATGTAATTACTAAATATGAATTTATCTCCTTTCCCAATCTAGAAAACAACTTGTAATTATAAATATCTTGAATCTAATCCAAGTAAGACAGACCCACTCTCTCTACTTTCTAGCTATCTTACTATCAAGTTACCTTTACCTACTTACTGGCTTAAGGATCAAAGTATCTACGTTGGGAGATTGTGCAATGCTAATTGGCCATATTCTGTCTTACAAGCCCAGGAACAACTGCATAAAGGTTTATCAAACCCAAAGAGTGTTGATCGCTGTTCTTGTAGATCAATACTCTATACTAGCAACGATTTGCTTGAAACATATGTATAAATACCTTCAAACTTTGTCCATATACACAGACACATTGATAAGATATACTTTGTTGATATTCAAACCTCAGTAGTGAAACAATTGGGAAAAAAATAAAATAAAATGTGTTTCTATGTAATATATGATGTAACATAGTTTGATTATTTGGTTAGATTTTTTAAAATTTTATGCTAGTTTTTACTATTTTCAATTTTTAAACTTTTATTAATTTAACTAATTTAATTAATTACTTTATATTCATTATATTATTTATTTGAATTAATTATTTGGATAAAAGGTGTGCTAACACATTTCAAATGCTAATAAAAAAACTAATAGTGAAAAAAAAAATCTAACATTCTAAGAACTAGGAAAAAGGAAAAGAATTTAAGACTCACAGGTCAAATATTGAGGACTAAAATATGCATACTCTTGAATTAAAGTCTTAAAAAATAACTTTAACTTTTAAACATAACAAGTTACAATAAAAGGTAATGAGAAGGTAAAGTTTAATTAATACAACAACGTAAATCTTTTATATGTCGTATCATGTTATTGCACTACATTGACTTTTAGTTTAATTAGATATTGATGCCAATGTCAAGATAATTAGACTTATAGGTAGGATTTTTGGGAATGTGTTTTTTTTTCCTCTTTACTTTACTTGGTTATCTGGCATGTGAAAATTAGACCCAAAAAATGTCATTTTAATTTTGGCTTTGTTAGATTAATGGGGCTTATGTAGACTAAAATAAGCTTTAAGATTTATTTCTATTAAAGATGCACCTTCTATAAAAGAATTGGAACCTTTTTTATATTAAAAGTCTTTAGACTCTTTTAAGCCCACATCCAAAAGCTATGCCTATGGGGAAAAAAAGAAGAAGGATAAATGCTGGCCATTGTATTATTTTGATGCAACAGTAACCAATAAAATTTAATCTTAGCCATCCATTGTCATCCGATGGTTAGTATTAGTTTTCAACATTTGTAAATAAGAGGTATGCTTGAAAGTAACACAAATCTCTATGAAAGATCAAAGAACCTATGATGAAGAATCAATCACTAATAATTAAGTTTACTAGATTTGATATATTGTCAAGCATGCACACTTTAAATTTCGAGTGTGCCTACTTCTCCATCATGCCTCTTCTTGTGACATCTATATACATGTAATCATTTTAAGACTTACTAGCATGTTTGTTGCACAATCGCTCAGTTGCGTGTTGGTTGAATGCACCAATTGCACCACATAAAACTAATGTAGAATCTAATGGAAATAAAGTTGAAAATTATTAAAAATGACTATTAGAATGGTTTATCATTTCTTCATCTTCTTTTCATGTCCTTCTATGTTATTAACTTTTGTGCGTGTTCCAAAGGACTATTGAAATGTCTCTGTGAATTTTAAGGGACAAAAGGGTTTTTAAGCATATCACATAGTGGAAAATTCTAAAGACTGAAGTCCTAATATTAGATATATGGAAAACAAAATCATGTGGTATAAATTTATTAAAAAAATATGCATAATATAGGAAAGACAAATGGATCCTCACGATATTACAAAAGCCATAAATTAAACCTCAGAGCAAGGAAAACTGATAGACATAGGCAAAACAAGTGGATTTCTATAATGGTAAATTACATTGGAAGATCATAACATCTAGGAGTAAGTTCATTTGAGGTCACAATATTTTGAGTGGTTCATTTAAAATCACATAGGCAAAACAAATGGATTTCTATAATGGTAAATTACATAAGAAGATTATATCATTTGGGGGTAAGTTCATTTAAGGTTACAACGTTTCAAGTGGTTCATTCGAAATCATAACATTTAAATAAGTAGGTCAATTCGGATCACCATTGACATGTGTCACAATGTGGCAGATCTTCTAAGTTTTAATTAAACTTTTTTCCTATCAACATATGTCAATGATGACCAATTGACCTAATTCTCTAGACGTTGTGACCTCAAATAAACCACTTGAAATGTTATAACCTCAAATGAATTTAGCCCCAAAAGTTGTGATATTATAGAATAATTCACCCATTTCTATATGTAAAATGGGCACTCTTACATTTTACTACTGTATATCAAGAATGGATTGGAATAGAATTGTGATTCTAGATTCCATCCCCTTCCTTTGCTTATGTTTGGAAGTATTCTTAGAAACTGATATAGGGAAGCTTCAAGAGGAATTGCGATTCATGATTTTATTCCATTTTACATTAATACTTTTATTTTAATTACCTTTTTATCATATTATATATATAACCTATGTTTATTGTTAAGGGTATTTTTGATAAATCCCATCTTATACTCATTCCACTTCATTTTATTTCTTTGATGTATTTAAACATGGGAGTGGATTATAGATTTCGTTAAAATTTGATTCCAATATATTCTATCTAATATACTAAACATCACATCATAGCTTCTGTTAAAATTTAGACTTAAAACTCATAAGAACTTTTGAATAAAGAACCATACTAAATGAATCGATGGGTCTATAAGGTTTCGCTTATGAGCCCAAATCCAAAGACATTTATAAATGCATCTAGCTGCTGTCTAATCCATTCGGTGTGGAGATTTGCCAATACAAATTTGCGTATAATCAGATCATGTTGTACGTCATTAACATTATAGCTTAGTGGTATCTTTCTGGTTTTTCAAGTTAGAGATTTTAGGTTTGAATCTCTCTCTTTCCATTATAATGGCAAAAAAAATCACGTTATACTATGCTTGGATTAATGGATTGGATATCAAATTCCCACCCCTTCCCCACTAGTCAATGTATAGAATTGGATCTTACTCAATGGAATGAAAAAGGATGGACAGGAAAATATTCGGACCAGCAATGACAAGTATAATTATGGATAGTCTTAATTGGCATGGAAATTATAATTATAGATAGGTGGGAGGAAGCAAGACTATCGTAAGACGATGAATAAATATATTTCTCTGTCTCTCTCTCCATTTTTTTTTTGCAAACCCTAATGCATCATCTGTCTTCTAAATATTTTTTCGTCCTTTATTGCAAAAATCCTGTAGTTCCATCACTATCGATCTCAATAGTCATAGATGTACTACCTTTGTCATCAGATCTCAATAGTTGTAGATCTAATATTTACATCATCATCAATCCAAGTGGTTTAAAGACCATGGAGATCAAGCAAATATTATTTTGTCGGTAGCTTTTAAAATAAGTGGATTTTTATGTATTGTTGTTTTTCTTTTTTACTTTGTTTCCATCCCTTATGTGGGATTTTGTTATCTTTTTTATAGGATTTATTCTACTCGTTGGTTGGTTGGGTTTTACTCTCTTAGGATAATTTCTATTTATGTACCTGTTTATTCGGTTGGGTTATTGTGACCCCAAATTTTTGTCTGTTGTTTTTGTTGAATTGGTCATTGTAATCAATATGATATATTTCCAGTGAATGAAATTCATTTATATTGACCAAAAAAAGAGAAAAAAAAAACCAATTTTACCTTAACATGTTGGTGTACTTTATCTTAGCATTTTCTTAATATACGGGCTTGTTTGGATTGCTGGATTTTTATCTATATCAGAAACTTATCAGTATTGGATCATTATTGGTTTGGTTTGATCAGTTTATGAGCAAAACCGTAGTTTTTCATCAGTATTATATTTGTATCGGTTCATTTTTTTAGACAATAATACACTTGCATGCGTGTAATTGAAGTAAACAACTAGTGTATTATTATTATGAGTATTAATTATAAAAAATGGCCATTCACAGTTGACTTCATACACATCCCTTCCTATATAAAATACGAACTAATTTCATAATCAACAATAAATATGCAAAATTTAAATTTAAAAATAACTATTTTAGAATCGGTTTTAAATCCCTAAATGATCATTAACAAATTCAACTAGATAATTCTTTTAAGAAAGACTCATAGTTTTGGTTGGAATTTGGTCTAGGAAGACATGGGAAATGATGCTTTAATATACTATTGGGACGAAGAAGTGAGAAATAAAGATTGTTGGTTTAATAATATATAAAATAACAACTATACATAGAAATTGCATGTTCATAAAGGAGAATCATTTCTATACATGAAAAGTACATATTTTAGCTAAATTCTAATAAAATTCCTTAATGAAATGCTTACTAGTTTATTTTAATAAATTCTAATCTAGTACTAAAAGACATATATGGCCTGTTTGGATTATCTGATATGTTAGATCTATTTATGAATTAAAATATCTATTCTGTATTTATATATATTCTTGACAAAAATCTATTTAGAAATTTTTTATAAATATTGACCTCTAACTTTGGGAATAATTGTATAATATCTAATCAAGGTCAGTTATTAAAATTGTTTAGAAATTTTATTAAATTAAATATAGCTCCACTCAATTCACGACTTTTACTTTGTCGGTTGACATACAAGATGACGGTTGCAATCTAATTAAAAAAAAAAAAAGCTTTTATATGACCATTGAAGATCCAACCGTATTTTATATAAAATGTTATACAATACTAAAAGACTTAAACTTCTTTATAAATACTTAGAATTATGTTGTTCTATTGTAAGTCTATGTAAAGTTAAAAATCTTATTCTTTTTATTATTTTATTTAAAAGATATATTTCTTGAATATATCATAATAGAATGGTTTATGGGTTTTAGAGGCATAAAAGGCTTCTTTTTTTTTTTTTCTTTTTTTTTTTTGTGTGTGGGGTGGTTTTCCATCTCAGACCTAAAAACTTAATCAAGCTATATAAATCTGTCAGGTCTAAAGGCCATCGTTTGCTTACCAATGGGCCTATTCATCGCCCCCAATTGGAGACAGGCCCAGTTACGAGGTCTAGTCGTGGGTCTTGAAGGGTCTATAGGAGACCGGCAATTGCACACAAACAAAGATGTTGATTCAAAGTTTCAACTAGTAAGGAAATTGATAGTGAAAAAAATGTAAAAAGGAACCGAAAAAGATAGGAATTTTTTTTTAATAGGATCGGTTCCATCATTATTTTAACGACTCACATCATATCCAATTGTGATCGAATAACTAAAATGGTTAACATTCCAATTGTTATATTTATTTCAATGATTAGATGATTGATTGGACGGTCCCATCGATGGAACCATAGAAGCTCTTAAAAAAATAAATTGAAGCCTTTTATGAATCTACTTGGATTTTGAATAGACAAATATTATGGTCACCACTTTTAATGTTCAATATAATCAATGCTAATAGAAAATTTTAAGATTAAGACAAATTGCCTTAGAATAAACAATGAAGTACAATATAATTGAATCGTAACCGCGTATTTTAGTGGTGTGATAATTTACCATGTGCTTTTCTTGCTTAACAAGGCCACAAATTGTTTTTTCAACATCGGAAAATTTTATGGTTTTGTCATTAATTTTGAAAGGATTGATTTCATTGCTATCAAACGGCTCACATCATATCCAACTATGATCGAACCATTAAAATAGTTAATATTCTAATTATTTATTTTAACGATTAGATGATTGACTGGACTATCCCATCGACCAGACCGTAGAATCTCCATTCAAAGCTATGTTTTTTCCAATCTTCTTGTCCATGACCATTATTCATGTTAACTGTTATTAACTAAGTGTCAAGGACGAGGTAGGAAGTTCAATGATTAATTACTCAACCATATACATATTCATGATAAATCGTGTGCGATTTAACTAATGCACATACATGGAAACAAGTATTCTTCCTAAACACAATGCCAAAAAAATGGATCCAATGATCTACACACTTCAACATGATATCTAGTAAAATTCAAATCTTACGGCACAAGAAATTGTCTCGAGTTGATCTTATTGCTTATATTAAGCGTCGATAATCCAATATCCAATTGAATGTCTAGTATAATGTCTCATACCACTATGTGACTCACCGAAAGCTTCATGACGTAGGGGTGGAGGAAAAAAATTGATCGAATCAAATTGCATCGCAAACCAAACCAAACCAAATCAAATCAAAATTATAGTTTTTTTTCCAAATGGATTACAATTTGGTTCGGTATATAATCTAAATCAAACTATTTAAAAAAAATTAACTAAAGAGTAAATAAAAAGATTTAGCCCAAATAATATAAGTAGAATCCTAATTCCTTCTATTTCTACTTTTTTTAGTTATCTCTCGATTACTTAATCTGTCAATTCATAAATTTCATCATTTTCTACTCTTCATTATATTTGTTTTTCAATTTCTTTTCTATTTTAATCTTCAATTACAAGACTAATGATTCACACCACGTTTGAAGGTAAGGAATTTTATTCGACATTTACCTTCTTTTTTTTTTTCACTTATTCAAGTCTATTGGAAAATTTGTAATTTTTTCATGATGTTTTATCTTTAGGGTTTATGAATTGAGTTGGATATTACAAAAGACTAAAAATTTAAGAGAGAATTGATGTGTGTGGGATCATCGAGCTTATGATTTATAATCTTATTAATCCTAGATCCACATAAGGCATTACACCTATTGTGTAATATAGAATTAAACTCATATATCATCGTAAGGATCTATGTGTAGCTACTAGTACTAACTCTTTTATTACTATTTAGTCTAAATTATCAATGATTATGCTAATTCTAAATGATTAATTAAACTAATGATTAATAAACCCTAGTAAATAATATGAGTGCTTTTCTTGGTTTTTAAATCAATTCACAACAATACTCCTAGCTTTGATCTACCTTAACCCTTTGTTATAATAGGATTAGCTAATAATTAGTTAAGTCTTGAACTGTAGGGCTTCTTGATTAAATCAATTACCCTCTTCAAGTTAATTGATTCCTAATCTTACATGAGATGGTGGGAATGTCTTCCTTCACTAACACCAATGCAAAATTCCATGAAACTCATAAACTCTAATTTAAGATGAATAGCTATTGACGAAATTTGAAGTCTCCCTATGTTTAGGTGAAATATGCAAATTTTTCATTCATAGATGATTCATCCTATTGATTGAAATCTCTTCCTAACCAACAAGAATCAGGCATGTAATAATCTTGATCAGAAATTATTGTAAAAAACATGTAAATTGCATGAATGAATTTAAGACAATAACTTTTCATCGATTAACAAAGATTCAGAACATGGATTAAGGTTTCACAAAACCTAGGGCATACAAATCTATTCTTCCATTTGATAAACAATGCAAACAAAAATTCTAGAAGAGTTTAGAATGTTATAAATAATACACAAGGAATACTTAAGAGGGGGTGGGCGGTTGGATTAAGTATTACAAATTTTTCTGTTCTATCAAATTAGATTAATTAACTAAGATAAGAGAAAAGAAAACTTAAACAAACAGATACAACGGAATAAACTAATTAAAACTAATTAACAAAGAAGCATAGAGAGAGAGAAAGAGAAGCAACACAATGATTTAATGTGGAGTTCGGCCCACTGCCTACTCTCCACGGTACAAATGCCTCAAATAGGACTTTTACCACTATATTGATTATTCCAAAATCAATACACCTCTTAGACGAGGAATTACAACAATGCCTATTACAATAGGATTTTTACAATTGATTTTCACAAGGGACTTCCACTTGATAAATCAAGTGTTGTGCTGGTAACATACGACTGGACTTCAAATGCCTCACTGAAGACTTCCCACCTAATCTCAATTAGGACGATACTGGTAACTCCAGACCAAACTTCAAATGCTTCCCACTAAGGACTTCTCTTTGCCTCCACCGAGGACTTTTCTCAATGCCTCCCACTGAGGACTTTTAACTTTGCCTCTACGAGAACTTATTTTACAAATGCCTCATTTGAGAACTTTTTATAAATAACTCCTATATGAGTAGATTTACAAATTGAAAGTCTCTTAAGGATATATACAAATTACAAAGAAATGCTCCTACTTGAGCAAATTTACAATAGAGAATACTTTGGGAATTTTACAAATTCCTTTTATAAACGGAGCTCCTTAAACGAGCAAATAATCAACTTTTGTAATTCTTAAACAGTGCTTAAAAACCCTCATTTAGAGTGTATTAGCAAATTTAGAAACATAGCACTGATTGTTCTCTTGAAAAAATTTCAAATTAACAATAACGAGAACAAAAATACAAATAAAAAAATTTACAGAACATTGTTTTGTTTTTACTGTGTTTTTTAAAAAATTCTAGAATTTTTTTTTAAAGAGAGGAGGAAAATTCTATTTATAGCTCTTGATAAAAATTTGTCCGTTATCAAAAAGTTTCTGACAACTCATACTTATGTTTAATGAGCTTAACGTTTAAAAAAAACATTTAAAAATCAAAAGCAGAGAACGAGCATTAAATATGTCTGACACATGCATTAAATACATTCCAACAGCTCTTTTCTTTTTAAAGTCGAGGGCTAAATTTTTTAAATCGAGATATGAGGTCAAGACCTAAGTTTCAGCCCTTGACTTCATAAATTTTGCCCAATGTCAAATTTATAAAATTGAGAGCAAATCTATAAAGTTGAGGTCTGAGGAAGAGACCTAAACTTAGGCCTCGACTTTGTAAATTTTACCAAGGGCAAACTTTATAAGTCGATGGCAAAATTATGAAGTCAAGGCTTGAGGTTGACGCCTAAACTTCAGCCCTTGACTTTATAAATTTTGCCAAAAATTCCAGCCCTTAACTTCATGATTTTACCTAAAACTCCAGCTCTTGACTTCATAATTTTGCCTAAAACTCCAGCTCTTGACTTCATGATTTTGCCCAAAATTTTAGCCCTTGACTTTACGATCTTGCTTAAAACTTTAGCTCTCGACTTCATGATTTTTGACTAAAACTCTAGTCTTTTGTTTTTATCTGATGAATAGTACCTCCACCTTTTTTCTACTAGGCTCGATAGCTTTGTCTTGATTTTTCTTCAACTTTTGCTCTGTTAAAACTTAAACAACATCAGAACAAATACAATGCACATATATATATATATATATATATTTTAAGTATTTGAACAATTAAGGATATTTAAATAATTAATCGTGTAATAATTATTCTCATCAAAATCATTCGTGAACATAAAGTTCAACAATCTCTCCATTTTTTATGAGAATAAATATGCACAATCAATTCTAAAATTATTCTTAATTTTGCAAATACTTTTCCCCCTTTCGTATCAAAAAGAAAAAAATATAGAAAAAAAGAACACAAACTTTGTTAAAAAAAATTAACAAAATCAATTTTCTTCTCCTATCAAAAACACTTTTCCAAAAAAAATTTCCCCCCCTTCTTAAAATAAACTTTGCTTTTTTTTTTTTTATGAAAAACCGAGACAAAGAAAAAGAAATTTTCTTTAAAAAAAAGGTGTCTCTCATTGGTTCAAACAACCTTTGTTTTATTTAATTTTTTTTAAGAAAAAAATTAAAATAAAGCCTAGAAGGATATAAACAAATTCATAACAATAGAAAATAAGCAGAAGGTAAACATTGAAATACAAGCACAAACACACACAAACATATATTCAAGTGCAGACTCTAGTCTAAAGTTCGCAATATTTAGCTGCTAAGAGACTTAAAATCAGATTTTCAAAGAAGTTCCTGGTTAAAAAATATTTTAGCACTCATCAATCTTTAACATGCCCAATTATCCTCTTAAAGTGTAAAACCGTTCTTCACTCAAGGGTTTAGTAAAAATACCAGCAAGCTGATGGTTTGTATCAATAATTCCAAGCAAATGTCCTTGTTTCGAATATGATCACAAATGAAATGATGTCTAATCTCAATTTGCTTGGTTCTTGAGTGTTGAATGGGGTTTTTAGTCAAATTTATAGCACTTCTATTATCACACCGAATTGGTACACTTTCAAATTTTAAACCAAAGTCTAATAAAGTTTGTTTCATCCATAAAATTTGTGCACAACAAATGCTAGCAGCTATATATTCAGCTTCAGCAGTTGATAATGCAATAGAATTTTGCTTATTTGAGTGTCAAAATATTAAGGAATTACCAAGAAAATGGCATATGCCACTTGTGTTTTTCCGATCTACTTTGCTATCAGCAAAGTCGGCATCAGAGGACCCAACAAGTTCAAAAGAAGTATGTTTGGGATACCACAAGCCAATTTCAATAATGCCCACAAGGTACTTGAAGATGTGTTTGACCGCACCTAAGTGAGATTCTTTTGTGCAAGATTGAAATCGTGCACGTACACATATAGAAAACATGATATCAGGTCTAGAAGCTGTTAAATATAACAAACTACCTATCATGCATATAATCTTTTCACTTACCTTTTTCATCTTTGTCTAGTTTTACACTAGTGCTCATAGGTGTAGGTTTAGACTTACAACTATCCATTTTAAACCTTTTTAACAAATCTTTAATGTATTTAGATTAATTAATAAATGTTTCAGATTTTGATTGCTTAATTTAAAGCCCAAGAAAATCAATGACTTCTCCCATCATACTCATTTTAAATTCTTTTTGCATGAACTCAACAAAAACTTTTATAAGTGAAGAATTAGTAGCACTAAATACAATGTCATCTATATAAATCTGTACGATTAATGTATCGGAATTGCGATTTTTGATAAAAAGAATTGTATTAATTTTTCCTCTTGAAAATCCATTATTTATTAAAAAACTAATAAGTCTTTCATACTAAACTCTAGGAGCTTGCTTGAAACCATAAAAAGCTTTGTTCAATTTAAAAACATGATTGGGAAATTCATTATTTTCAAAACCCGGTGGTTGCTCGACATAGACCTCTTCTTTTATGAAACCATTTAGAAAAGCACTTTTGGCATCCATTTGATAAAGGATAAAATCTCTGTGAGCAACATATGCCAAAAGCATTCATGTAGATTCTAGTCTTGCAACTGGGGCAAAAGTCTCATCAAAATCTATCCTCTCTTCTTGTGCATAGCCTTTAGCAACTAACCTAGCTTTATTCCTAGTTATTATTCCAGATTCATCCATTTTATTTCTAAAAATTCATTTTGTTCCTATGATGGTTTTATTTTCAAGCCTTGCAACAAGATTCCAAACCTCACTTCTAGTGAATTGGTTTAGTTCTTCTTGCATAGCTTAAATCCAAAACTCATCTTCTAAAGATTCTTCCAAGGTTTTAGGTTCATGTTTTGATAGAAAAACTAGATTGATTGTGTTTCTAAGAGATGATATAGTTTGTACCTTATTAAAAGTTTTACCTATTATTAAGTCTTTTGGATGTGAACTAGCATATTTCCATTTTTTAGGTAAATTACTAACATGCTCATGCACATCATCAATAGCAGAAACAATACCATAATTTTTAACATCAGAACATGAAAAATCATTTTTTCTATCACAAACATCATATACATCATTATTAACATTTATAGGAGTCAAATAATCATAAAAAACATGTATAGATTCTTCTACAACAGAAGTTCTTTTATTATATACCCTATATGCTTTACTAGATGAAGAATATCCTAGAAAGATTCCTATATCAGATTTAGCATCAAATTTTCCTAGATATTCTTTTCCATTTATTAAGATATAACACTTTGCGCGAAAGGGATGAAGATAAGAAATGTTTGATCTTTTTCCTTTCCATATCTCATAGGGGGTTTTCTTTATGATTGGTCTAATAAAAATTCTGTTTGAAATATAGCAAGCAGTATTGACAGCTTCGGCCTAAAAATATTTTAGCAAATTATTTTCACACGACATGGTTCTAGCCATTTTATTAAAGTTCTATTTTCTTTCGGCTACATCATTCTGTTGTGGGGTTCTAGGTGCTGAAAAAGTGTGTTTAATACCATATTTTTCACAAAAATTATTATTTCAAGATTTTCAAACTCTCCCCCATGATCACTTCTTATTGAAGCTCCATTAAGACCTTTTTTTTTGGACTTTCTTGCAAAATCTAAAAAAAAAAAAAACATAATTGGTTTTGTCTTTAGGCAAGAAAGAAAGTCCATGAAAATCTAAAGAAGTCATCAAAATAACCAAAGGGTATCTTTTTGGTCCTACTCAAACTTTTCCTCCTAAACTCAAAGTTTGAGTTGGACCAAAAAGATCCATATGTAACAGTTGCAATGGCTTAGAAGTGGAAATTGCATCTTTAGTCTTAAAAGAAGTCTTAGTTTACTTTCCTTATTGACATGCTTGACAAATCTTGTCATTTTGAAAATTTAAACTTGGTAAACTTTTGACAATATTTTTCTTTGTAAGTTTTGAAATTAATTTCATTTAAGCATGTCCCAATTTTCTATGCCATAGCCAACTATTATCATTTTGAGAATATAGACATGTTTGACTTAATGATTTAAAATCATCTAAATTAATTTTGTAAATATTTTTATGTCTATATCCTTCAAAGCATACTTGGTTATTATCAATTCTTTCTAAAGTACATCTTTTGGCATAAAATGTTACTTTAAAACCATTATTACAAAGTTGACTTATACTAAGCAGATTATGTTTTAGATTATTTACCAACAATACATCATTAATAACAAGATCTTTATTAAGGATAATGGTAGCTTTACCAAAAATAGTCGATTTTCTACCATCAACAAAGGTAACACTCCTTTAATCCATCAAGTCCAGCTTAAAAATTTAGAAGCAACTCCGGTCATGTGCTTAAAGCATCCGCTGTCCAAGTACCATTTGTTGCTGCCAGTTGAGGATGCTTGCAAAGCAAGTTATTATTTCTTTGGTACCCATTTCTCATCATGGATTGCCATGAAACATAACTCTTCTTCATCAGAATCTGATGACTCTTCGTCACTCTAAGTAGCAATAAGTGATTTCCTCTTGGATCTTTTTTGTGCTTTCTTGAGGAGAGGGCAGTTTGGTTGGAAGTGTCCTGGTTTCTGGCACTTATAGCACACAACATCCTTCATTTCCTTTCTAAACTTTGAAGAGCTGCCAGCTTTAATAAATATGTTGAAATTATTTGCAAACAACACAACATCCTCGTTTGTTTTCTTTTTATCAGAATCATCGTTGGTTGCCTTCAGAGCAATAGCCTGCTTTTGGGATTCTTCACTTTGATTCTTAATGAGCTCATGAGTCTTGAGTGTACCAAGAAGCTCTTCTTTTGTCAGTATGCTAAGATCCTTGGCTTCCTCTATTGCTGTCCGTTTTGCTTCCATTCCCTTGGTAATAATTTGAGCAATTTTGAATTTATTTCAACATTAGTAAAGCTCTTGCCCAAAACACTCAAAGGATTAATGATGTTAATGAATCTATCATTCATTTGATCAATTGTTTCACCAGGAAGCATCTTAAAACTTTCAAATTGACCAACTAACCAACAAACTTATTTTAGTGTCTTTGATCCTGGAAGTTCCGTCATAAGTTACTTCAAGTTCATCCCAGATTTCTTTAGTAGATTTACAAGTACAAACTCTATTGAAATCACTTCATTTAATCCACAATGAAAAATATTCATGGCACTTCATTATAATCCAGTTTTTTCCAATCATCTTCTGAATATTGATCTTCATTTTTATCTTCAATTGTAATCCTTTTTCAACTACTCTCCATATTAATCTATGTTGAGCTTTCAAAAATATATTCATTTACACTTCAATAAAGGTAATTACCCCTACTAAGAAGA